>CAVLGL010000024.1:36033384-37233384 GCA_963668995.1 Parnassius mnemosyne | reverse complement strand
TTAAGCCCACTTTCATTCGTATCCATAGCAGTCTCGGGCTTACACATTCATACTCTTTTACACAATGACCCATTCTTTCTGAAAGGATGATACCGACTCCCTGGCATGCCCGCTCGGTCTCGTCTACACCAGACCAGTACGCGGTATACATGCCATGTGTAGTGGCATCCTTTCCCTTCCGTTTCGTCTCATTCACACATAACACGTCTATTCCTCTATCATACATCATATCGCATACTTCATCCATCTTATCATTCATTCCTCCACATACGTTCAATGTAGCCAGACGGGTTTCCGCAATCCACTTTTCGCCCCTCCGGGGGACAGAACGTGACGGGTGGCGAACCTCGTCGCCGGTTTTCCTCCCGGAGATTCTTCGCACCCCTGCCCCATTAAAGGGGCGCCGGGAACTCGGGGCCATTTCTTTAATATTTTGCCTCATGGTGCGAAAGTAAGTTGTGGTATTATTTACGCCGCTACCACACGGCGAGGAGCCGAGTCAGTTCTTTCGGCTTTGTCGCTCAATTTGTTTTATTTTATTACGGTCAAATAATATTTATTAGGTCATAAAGCAAGTATTTACAAATGTTTTCATTATTTTGTTATTCTATTGTTTACAGTTATTATTACGTCTTAGCTTTACACCAAGAATTACATTAGAAATTCTTAATGGGATGCGATGTACCGCGCATACTTTATTTTCATCAAGAACTATAATATATATATTTGGTTTTTTTTTTACCAGTAGAGTTTCAACACAATCATAAAAAAGTTCAATGAATTAAAAAAAATGCCGATAATTATATAATTTCAAGTCAGTGTTTTACATTTAAAGATCAGTTATAAAGAGCCAAAGTTCTTATTTTCATTTTGATTAATTTAATTCGAGACTAAAATAAATGTGAAAGGGCTTTTATCTGCAATAATAATTTTCAACAAAAATAACATAAACTTATAAAAGTCATATACACGGTCAGTCATACTGAAGATAATCAATTGTACTACAAAATATTTAAAAGACTTTCCAGTATAATGACCCGAATATCATCATTAATGTTTGACTGGCACACTAAAAAATTTATCACATGGCTAAATGATTGACTATTATAATATGATACGGTCATGCTTTTCTATAAAAAGTTGCAAGAAATTTTAATTCACGGACCTATTGGTTTGTTTTACTTATCACTTAGTTAGTGAAAAACAAGATGGACTGATCTAAAAGTTTACTTTCTTGTGTCAAAAGTGCTATTTAGAATTTTATGCAAATGATAATTAAAGTTTATATGTAAATAAGTGTAACATAGCGGGTATTATATTCAATGGTAGCGGCCATCCATATTTTTTTTCTTTTTATAGGATCGGGTGACAAACGAGCACACAGTCTACTTGATGGTAAGTGGTTACTGTGACCCATAGACATATACATCTATCCTCAATAAAGAGTCAAGATGCAGATGCGTTGTCACAAGTGAGGACTAAGATGGAATGCCTCTTTGCCAGTAAAAAGGGTCTCCGGTTCTCTACACTTACCATACGAAACACAGCAGCGTTAAGCTGCTATTTTACGCTGATTTTCTGTGAGAGCGTGGTCCTTCCCCGGTCGAGCCTGCGTGCAGCATGGCTCTACCACGTATATATATTTGCAAACCAGCATCATTTTCTGTACAGAAACCGGCAAAGTGTTGCTCAAGGCACTATAAACAAAGCAGCTGATAAAATGTTACACTCATAACTGTTAACAAAAACTGTTTCTGCAACTCTTCCCCGTGTTAGGTGCAGGAGCTATTATTAGAAGGAAAAGAGGTAAAATTTTGCTTTAGAAATGCGCAATCAATATTGTTTTGTATGCAATTGAGCATAAAATAAAAAATAACTTCTGCCAAAGAGGCCCATCAATTGGTATGGAAAAAAATAATTTTACCAAGTTTCAAAAATCAATCAAAATTCAAAAAACATAAATATTAAAATCGAAAAATGTATGTATATATGTCTATACATACATATAATGATTTATGGCCGCTTAGTAACTGACGGTGACTAAGTATAACATCCTACAGTCACGACGAAACTAAGAGGAGAGAATCACTGTAGAAAAGGTAATAATTTATTGCGGAAATTTTGTGATAAAATTAAAAAAATTACAAACTTATCCAAGTTAATTTAACTTAGTCTAACTTATCCTTATGCGTTACAAAAAAAAATAATAAAATAGTGAGATGGCGTCAGTTTTTAAGAAGATATAATAAAAATAAACAAAAAAATAAATTTCAAAAAAGTTCAGTAATTTAATTGATTATATACCGCTGACACTTAATCACGCTTTTCGAAACCACGCCAGTTGTAAACAATACTTGTGTGAAAAGTCAAAATCTTCTTTTCAAATTTCCGCCGAGTTGTAAATATAAGGCCAAATAGGTCATGTGTCAATTTTAATTAAATATATTTTATATGAAGTGATCTTGACTACGTTTCATCAATTAACCATTGGTAAAAATTAAAACAGGAATTTTACGATTGTGTTTAAAAAAAACATTATTAGTTGAACCTTGCAGCTTGTTCATTATTTTTATTATAAATACCTATAAATGTATTTATTATTAATAAATAGTTCCCATAATGTTTTGGATTATTTTTTATTTTGCCCTATCTGCAATGTTCTACGCTCTATAGAAAATGTGGCATATGACATGACTGACAATATTTCGAACGTTTTATCTAGGTAAAGATGTTTTACGTTTTCGTCGCCTCCACATGATATTTTTGTTAGCATAAGGTACCCTTCTGTATCTGAAACGAATATAAACATTGCTACAAAGTAAATTAATAGGCTATACAAGTCCCTCTACTAGGCACATGACTCTTTTTATTTCTGAGAGGGTTTTAGAGCCAGGAAATGCCCGCCGCGCTGCCCCAGTGCGTGTTGACGAAAATTGCAATTACAAATTTCATTCGTGCTGTCAGGGATCATACCCAGGAAAAATTTACAGCGAACGCTTTGACCCAGATCTACTACTACGATACAAATAAATACGATTTAACATATATAATAAAAATACTCTTACGTACTTGTAACTTGAACACTTGATAGCTCGTGAGGCCTACCGGACAAAGCTACAGCACAATGTAATTGAAGATGCGTAACCGCGACATAATTCTCAGTGATGCGCAAGCATAACAGGCAGTATGTCACTTATATAATTGTCATCTATGCAGTCTATTAATCTTTGCACTTTTATAAGTAATACAGAACGTAGAGCTAGACGGTGTTGACGTCGGCTAAAATCTCTGCGATCGCCGTTTCGTCAAGGTCATTCAGGCTAGTTAAAGCCTTAATCGGCAAGTTTGCAGGAGGATTGGCGATCGCATTACATAATGTCTCGCCAGTTTTTTATAGCATAAGGATGACAAACGAGCACACAGTCCATCTGATGGTAAGTGGTTGCTGTGGCCCATAGACATCTACATCTATCTTCGCTTGCGAATTTAAATACACATGCGTTGTCAGCTGTGAGGACTAAGATAGAATGCCCCTTTTCCAGTAATAGGGGTCACCGGTTCTCTACACTCACCATACGAAACACAGCAGCATTAAGCTGCTATTTTACGCTGGTATTCTGTGAGAGCATGGTCCTTCCCCGGTCGAGCCGACCCATTCATGCTACAACTATACTTTTAATATAGCTGCAGCATGAATCTACTATGTAGAAGTATATAGTGTATTAATGGAAAGAGATAATATTATGCTTTTATTTTCATCATTTATTACAGACTATCACAAGCTTACTTTTGAACATAATATAAGGGGGAGGCCCTTTAGATTTCCAGAAAGCATGGTACTGAGCCACTTACATCCATCGGCATCCTACATCCTACATGTATCGTCAGGTCGTCACTTCATCTAGTGAGGGATCAACTATCACTGCGCTTGCCGAAACGAGGTTGTTTTACTCGTGATTATTTCTTCATCATTCGTTGTCAGTTCTTTGAGTACCACCTGGTTAATTCCAATTACTCTCGTTCCTAATTATCATATAATTATTTATTCATTTAATATCCCGATTGCACGTAAATTGCACTAATGTAGTAATTGTAGGCATTCTCAAGCGCATTGGTTGATTCTTTTACGATTTCAACCTGAGTTTTTTCTACACTTTCCTGATGTTTGTTTAAGTTTATTTTGATAATAAGTGTGAATAATTAAGCGTTCTTTACTAAAAACGATTTTTAAAATGTATTAAAAATACCCTATTCTGTTAATGAATCTAATTTCTTTTTTATTTAATCTTTGTCTTGTGCGTTTTTATTTGGATATGCGGCCACTTTTTGGAGAAAAAGTGGGGTACAGAAATTTAGATGCAATTTTTGGTTATCACCTCTAAAGAGCTAAGAATATACTGTGCCTGCAAATATACTGGCTCTTACCCTTACCCTTCAGATCGTACTACAGCAGTGTAGGCACTGCTATTCGTCGACAGATATATCGGTGCGTACACATTATATCACATAACATGTTATAAAACGTTGTATTATAATAAAAATATAATCTGAATGACAGGGTGAGAAATAGTGTGATAAGAGAAATGTGTGGTTTGCAAGATGACGTTGTGACTAGGATTAAAAAAGGAATGCTTCGGTGGTTTGGTCACGTAGAAAGAATGAACGAGGAAAGAATGACAAAGCAAATTTATGTTTCAGAAGTGAACAGCAAAGTCGGGAAGGGACGCCCTAGACGAAGATTTATCGACCAAATCGGCGTAACGTTGAAAATGGGCCAAATTAGGAGTACCCTTAACCGACGAGCGTGTATGCGTAAATATATGGATGTAAAGAAGGCGAGAGAAGTGTGTCAGGATCGCGCCAAATTGAAGTCCGTAGTCTCTGCCTACCCCTCTGAGTGACAGGCGTGAGTGTTTGTATTGTATTGTATTATATAACATGTTTCAGTAATGTGGTCGCTGAATGTTATAAAGCGTGTTATATCACTTGAACGCCAGAATGACATACGACAATGTCATATAACATTGTTATATTGCATTGTTATTCTAATGTGTACAGTATTGTTATATGTTGCAATGTTGAAAAACAATGTTACATAATGTGGACGTGTCATAAAACAAAAGTTACACAACAAGTTACTTAATCTGTACACATCTTAAGACGACTCCTAGCAAGAAACAGATAGACTCCTAGGCAGAAAAGAGATTCCTGCAACCGAGTAGATATAATGTATTATGAGAAAAATGAAACGAAATATAATTAAGCATTTTTGTTTAATTGTGCTTCGAAAATATTTTAATAAACTTTCACACACTCATAAACATGATGTTAAAAAAATATTAACTTGCTATTTTTCTCCCAAGCCAAGGCCATTAATTACACATCAAAATTAGAATCTTACATCTGTAATTGGGTAGTCACATTTTATAACTATGTTGAATTTCAATTATCTGCGTGAAATAGTCTTTAAGAAAAAGTCTGTGGGAAAGACATCGAAGAAATGTTGTAGGTGCACTATAAAACATAAATGCCTTTGAATACTCATGGAAATTTTAAAAGAAATAATTTGAACATTTATTTAAATTTAGCACCTCCGTGGATATAGTATCCAAAAAAATATGCCGCCGTTCGTCTGGGATAAAATAATGGAAAACGACACGTGGGGAATATTTCCATCTAGTTTAAAAATGCAGAATTAAATGAAAGTTGTTCTACAAAAAAAGATTGTCTATGAAATATTTCACTAGAAAAAACTGAAGAGGGCAGTGTAAGTGAAAATGTCAACTTCAGTCAACGTGTCACGAAAGTGTTTCGGAGCACCAGCGATTATGTCGTAATTATTTCGTTTTGTTACCTAATTGTTAGATAATTATACATCAAAATGAACTTTAGAATTTATGTTTTGTGGTAACATTTAGGCGATAAAGTTTCACGTACTAAAAATCGACTCTAATTTGAACTTCAAAACGTTTTTACGAAAACAGTGACATCTTTGTAATTCACAGTCGCTTTTCGTCTTGTTTACGATTGATTTAGGTGCTATATAGTAAAATAATAGTGATTAAGTTTCTGATAAACATACTTATATACTTTTTAGTTCTAATAGATTAAAATGTCAAATTATTCACAAATACCTTGTGCGACGACTCGGCAATTGTCAAGATGCCGCCGCGAAATTGCAAGGAGAATGTATTTTGATTCAATTTATTTAGCTTCATATATGTTTTGTTGGTAAAAATTACTATATTTTATGGTTACGACACAAATTTATAGAAAGTTTTTTTATTTTTCCCTCGGGAATTGATATTAATCCTCATTTTAAATATAATAGATAAACACTATCGATCTTTAGCAATTTTTAAATGTTTTTATCTTCGCTGTAGCTATAATATTTTACCTGTTTCAAAGGTTTTTGTTACCGAGCAGCGGGGACAGATTCGCGCGGCTTGAGGCGGTGAGTAGTCGAACGTTTGACGCATATTTACTTGCGCGGGCCGGACGTTACATATCGAATTCTTTATATATTACAAAAATTATATAAGTATGTATTATTAAATTATATTAATTGTGATTTATATTTCTCCCACACCGCTTTTTACACATATATAATTTCCTTTGTAACGCGTACCACACCACATCATTATTACTTTAATGACATTTTTCTTGTTTCATTAACTGCTATTACGCAAGATAGCTTCATTTATAAACCAAGCTAATTCTACCGCCACTTGTCACAATAATTTTAGTTCGCATTTTGTTTGTTAAAATGACGACAAAAACCAAAGAATCTGAACTAGTTTCGGATGAAGAAGTCAGTTTAATAATAATTATCGTTAAGCATAATTGTATTCATGAACGCTTACAAAAAATTCACGAGACTTCAAGGGACCCATTTAGTTCTCTGGACGAGCAGAATTTATTCCTTAGTGCCGTTTCAAATATAGAACAATTACGTAGTGAATTTCATGAAGTTTTAGATGACTATAATTATTTATTTAATATATAATAATATAAATTGGCATTCTTTCATCATGACCTCATCTTTCTTTCGTATAAAATACGCACTCCTAAGCTTCGAGGCAAGGTACTGATGCTACGAAGTTTTAGTAGGATTGACATTGAACGTCCAATCAACTGTAGCTGTCGTGATGTTGTCACTGCTATTTTCAGACTGAAATAAAACAGTAAATCATGTGTCTCGCCGATTATAAAAACAAATGAAAATATGAGTGAATTATAAATACATATTTAACACTATAATTATAACTAACTAACTATAATATATATATATATATAGATATGTATATTATAGTTAGTTACTTTATATATATATATATATATATATATATATATATATATATATATATATATATACAATATATAACGTAATTAACGCACACCCTCAGACACCCTAATAAGTATATTATGTTATATGTGACTTTTTAATTAAACATGTTTATGCATTGATTATTTATTAAATTAGTTATACTAATTCCGGAACAATTTTGTGGTCACAGTATAAATCCAAGAACGCACGCAGTCGCTCACATAGGTATAGGTTTTGAGGGTCTTTCTATCACAGTAGGTACCTATTCGCTCGCGTTCGATACGCCGCCGCCGCTTGACACAACTGTAGGTAGGTATAAGTTCCGAAAAAAGCTGACAATACACAATTATTTATGTTAAAAAATACCTACCTATGATCACTAACTGATGTTCGTACTCCGACCATCGAGTTGTTTATTTAAGTCTAGTAAACATTTGATCGCATCGTTCAACCACACTTCAACCATTGGACTTTCGACTCTGAATAATTTTGTTTATTGATTATGATACAATGTCAATAGGCAATATTCGTTACAAAATGTTATGAATTTGCATAACATTTGAATTGTAATTGTAAATAATAATAAACTGCAAAAACTAAGAGGCAATACGAAAACATAATTCAAAGACGGCGTGTTTAAAAGATGTGAATCAAGATTACAATAATTTTAAGAATCAAATATTTAACTTACTGATAGCCTAAACTCTCATGCAACGTTGTATTTTAATACATTTTCAAAATGTCCACCACGGCTACGTGGCGCAGTGGCTTAGCAATCGAGTTGGCGCTAAGGACCGCGGGTTCGAATCCCGCACGGAACAATATTTGTATGGCCTACAAATAATTGTTCCGGGTCTGGATATTTGTCCTTGTGAAATTTATGTATGTACACTGCCCTCACAATACAAGAGAAAATCCTACTGTGGAGGTTACGTTTTAAAAAAGGAAAAGAAAGAAAATAATTTAGAAAGCAATTCAGTGTCATTTTTCACTATTCTAAAATCGTTCACTCATAGAATTAATATTTTAAGGTCCTCGGCACTTGTTGTCTCACTAAAATAAACTAATGATTTAATACGTATTAATATTTAATACTTGCGTAATCAGGTGATCTGGGAGGTCAATGGCCCGGCCGCCGCGACCTTTATAAGATACTCCAAACTTTGTATTTGTAAAGACTTTAACGTACTTGAAATAAGGTTCAATTTTCTTTATTTTGTATCGAATGACGGAATTTGTATTAATACAAATAACACTGCACTTTTAAAAGTCTTATTGCCTTGAGTTACGGTCCATTTTAGTTTGTATTGACTGTACAGGTTTAGTCTGACTGTAAATTACGTAGTTTCAATTATTTTTGGATAAAAAATACCTTTATATATATATATATATATATATATATATATATATATATATATATATATATGTAGGAAGTATAGTGGGTATAGTACAGAGACTGATTTTGTAGTTAGGAATAATAATTAATTCGTTTACACGAATTAATTATCCAACGAGTCAAGGATAAACTAGTAACGCAATACGACAAGCGCACCGTTCCACGTCAGAGCCAAGACTGTCATAACGGCGGCCGCTCAGTCCGTTTTATACAAGCAGAACGGGCGGCCGCGCAGGTGCAATGCCGAAGGTGTGCGGTACACGTGTCGTTTACAAGAATTCTGCCTAGCTAGACCAACGCCACCGCATCTACAACGGTGCAGGTGCCGTCACGGCTATACTGACATGCGTGCGTCCTCGCACGCGCTCCATCACAATTTTAGTTATCTGTAACAACTGTAGTCTGTAAAACATCGTTCGATTATCCTGACAAAACAGCGTCTGGTCCGGTCTATATTGGCCCTTCAGACTCGGGTGACAGTCAGTTTTGTTCCGGCAATAAGCCCTACAAAACTTTAATCATCTTTATGTTAGATCGGAATGATTAGTCTGTAGCCTTTTCTATTTTCTCTCTTTTTTTTTCAAGTACTGTTTTCGCTAGTCCGGAATAACTATTCCCTATAGCCATATCATTGGACCGGCACAAAGCCCTGCAATGATAGTAAGAACTATTTTTTTTCTTACGCTTTTTTTTTTTCAAGTACTATTTATGCTAGTCCGGAATCACTATTCCCTTTAGCTATATCATTGGACCGGCAAACGCCCTGCAATGATAGTAAGAACCACATTTTTTTTCTTACTCTCTTTTTTTTTCAATTCAGTATAGAACAGTTACAGACCAACCATACCGCAAACATGTCCCCGTTACAATTACACAAAAGTGTATCGTGAGGGGCGTAGTGACACGATAACACCCAAGTATGTAAACCAACAGCAACTCGACACATATCCCAGTGCAGCACAGACCAGTCTCCCTGCAACTTCATGTTCCTTTCCTGCACTAGAATAATTACTTCTCTAGAGTATTGCAACGTCTCTAGTATTTTCTAGATACACAGACACTGCTACCTCTGACTGTCGCACGTCCTCGTGCGGTTGACAGTGAAAAGCATACGGTCTATCAGTTATCACCACCTGCTAACAGATATTAACTCTTGTTAAATATTACAACGGTCGAACATCCCAGACTTCATTTAAGTCTGGAACGCGCCGATATGGCTACCTCCAGAGAAACGCACTACAGCTTTTCGTTCTGCTGCGTTCGTGCCACATTCGCGCCAGCAAACAGTCGCGCCGTACTAGCGCTAGCGAATCGTAACACTGCTTTGCAAAATTAAAAGAAATCGAGATAAGTGTATAGCGAACCATGGAATTCCGAGCTTCCAAAATTCATCACATATTCTCTTAAGAAACTGCAACTGTATGACATTTGAAAACATTGCAAAAAACGGAAACTATGTGTAGAGACGGATACCATCACATATTTCAAAGGGAAGGAGGCAACTGCGCAAAATCTACGAAAGCCGACCAAGCCTCAGACGTTCATTTACAGCACCAAAGGACCATGTGTTCGGCGGCCGCTTGAATTGCCCTGCCGTAAGATCAGCCAATAAGTAACCGACTGTAGCGGTGTAGGCTTAATCTAACCAGCGCTCGGCCGTACCTGACCATGTTCGATTAGCCATCACAACGTCTTCCTCATTGATCATTGTTGTAGAGACTTCTACGAATCCCTCGAAATCAAACCCCAATCTTGTCAACGACACAATATTCGGAGCAAACTGCAACACTGATCAACACATTAGAACACAAAAATGTCACTTATTATTTTTAATTCATAGCGTGTTAAAGTTAATCCTTTATTGTAGTACAACCCTTAAAAGTTTTGAACTTCAAAATATAGCAAATGATAATCATGTTTTGCGTGAACTATCAAATTACAACAAAACGAGAGCAGCAGGAGCACCTGAGGGTTTATAAGCATTGTCGGGGTTGTAGTCATCATGATCTGCGTGAAAAACAAATTGTTAACTATAAGGACAACATACACAGTTGCCTGTTCTCTCATCTATCACACATACGAGGCCCTACAACAGAAAAACGTTCTCATACCTTGGACTATAATAAAGCACTTCGCTTTCACAAGTAAACATAGGTCTTCATACGAAGTATCTAACACATACTCCTACTTGAACTTGCGAGATCCCACGTTAACTACGTGAACCACATTAAAAACCAGAACCAGGACAGCGCCTGCCAGGACATAGCCTAATACATGTTCAGAAAACATTACCGTGCACACAGCATACGACTTCCGCGCACACAGTGTGACTCCCACGCATACAGAGTACACGACTTCCGAGGCATCGCCATGTACAGCATACGCGCGCTCCGGGATGGCGCATGTGTATACGCGCATTCGCATCTGCCGAAACCAGGTCATGTTACAGTTGGACCTGGCAGTCCGTTACGACCAGCAAGGCACACACTCACGCACTTGTAATCACATCACACGTGCTACTGTAACACATAAAAGAAAACATTAAAAATACTCAGTCGGAACTTGATTTCAAGAAATGCAGCACTACTCTTGGTACACCATTCGCCTTTCTAGGGCACCAAATACTGAGCTGCGGCTACACGACAACCTCTGGTATGGTCCGGTCCTCATGTAAACTTAAATACTCCCTTCAATATCAGAACTAATTGGCTCTACTTCATTTTCATCGGTTATACTTCGGTTTTCCGGCATTTTTTGCAACCAATTAAAAATGTAAACACTCATTCTTACAAAATAGTTTCTGAGCCAATGTTTAGGATAAATTTACTTTCCTCATGTATCTAATGGTGATCAGTAGCAGCGACAAATAATAAGTCCGCGGCGTCATAAGCCGACAGCATACTCAAAAGCGAGCGCTACAGCTCCACGCTTTCCACTAAACCATACCAAGTTTGTCGACTACGTAATGCTCGGAGTAAACTGTAACACTTTATCATCACATTAGATCACAAAAATACTACTTAGTGTTTTTAAGTCATAGCACGTTAAAGTAATCATGTTCTTTTTTTTCGGTACATCGTTTAAACATTTTGAACTTTAAAACTAGGCCATGTAAATCACACCTCGTGTATCAAATTATAACAAAACTTGAGCAAGTTAAACTTCCACTGAATGCAAACTATAACTCATTCAGAATATCTCCAACATTTCTTTCGACATTTGTTATCATATTTGGGTACGTTAAGAAATAATGAAATTACTTGCGGGTACTTCCTATTATAAATTGAATAAAAAGATTTAACTTTTGACTTAAATAATTTCACTTTATCTTTTCTCTACACTTTAATGATACGACAATATCGTAAGTAGGACAGCAAATTTCATTACGGTATTTAACATAAAAATAGAATCATCAATGCAGAATGCATTATAGTCTTTCACAAATGTAATAATCCTTATACTATTCGAAGATAGTATGTGGGCAAAAATGGGGACTTTATCCCACTTCTGATGTAGGAAGTATAGTGGGTATAGTACAGAGACTGATTTTGTAGTTAGGAATAATAATTAATTCGTTTACACGAATTAATTATCCAACGAGTCAAGGATAAACTAGTAACGCAATACGACAAGCGCACCGTTCCACGTCAGAGCCAAGACTGTCATAACGGCGGCCGCTCAGTCCGTTTTATACAAGCAGAACGGGCGGCCGCGCAGGTGCAATGCCGAAGGTGTGCGGTACACGTGTCGTTTACAAGAATTCTGCCTAGCTAGACCAACGCCACCGCATCTACAACGGTGCAGGTGCCGTCATATATATCTTTTATAGCATAGAGATCAGTTAAGAAACGGGAAACTAAAGGAGTGAAATGGGAGTTGGAAGTTTGTATGAAAGTCCTACGTTTTTGAAGTTAGTGACACGAAAATCGGCATTAAAGTTATAAGTTTTCAATAATAAAATCCTGAATAAGCTGTTTTACGAAATCCTAACCCTAAGGGGGTGAAATTGGGGTAAAATGGTTACATGCAAGTCCTATATTTTTAAAGTATAGATATGAAGATCGACATTTACTTTATTAGTTTTAAATAATAAATACTTGCATAGTTAAGCTTTACCTATATAGCCTCTTTATACTTAGGTAAGACTTTTGCAGCGGGAAAATTTCAAAATCTCATATGAAGTCAGATATTGTACGCGGACGAAGTCGCGGGCGGCCGCTAGTTACATAATATATGTGTTATGTAATTGTGTGATAAGTATATTTTTTCTTACCTGTCCACTTTTTCCGGTGGTTATTAAAAGGCTTGTTATATCTCCACTTAATTTTGGTTTTTCAGGAAGAAATATTTGTGATTCCTTTTTGTGGAAAGATATTAGATGCTTCCTTAAGCCTGAAGTGTTTCTGTTTTTCATTTTTATTTCAACCTTTTTATGTTGGCATAATTTACACAAAGCAATTTGGGATGCATGAATTATGTCGAAAAACTCATCAAATTTGCTTTTAGGTCTTTTAGATCTATAACTCCAACTCTCACTACTTCGACTAGAACTATTCGACTCTTCGTCACTCATGTCAAATTGTAAACTTATCACTCCGAGAACAACAAGGATTAGAGTAAAACCAATTAATACATTAGACTTGAAGCAAAGCTCAATTGGGAATGACTGGAATTAACATAAATACTACTATTTGTAAGTACACGCCGAAAGACCGACAAAGGAAAGTTCGGCATTCTTTGATAAAAATAACGATTCTTCAGAAGATTAATAAAGTAGATGCGTTGCCAGATAGGTATAGTGTGTCTACGTAAAAATGAAATGTAAATATGTAAATAAAATTGTGTATATTATGTTCTTCTTGTGATTGAACTAATCTACGTTAATTACATTAAATTTGCCTTCACTCGTTTGAAATTCAAATATGTTTTATTCAAGTTGGCATTAAAAATACACTTTTGAATAGTCATATAATCACTGTTTTCCCCAATTTTTTCTTTTCCATGTCCAGGGGTTCTGATTCTACAAAGAAGAATCATGGAAGAAAGTAAGAAACTCAGTAGTTGCTCTTTTCAAAATATTTTTACAATAGTACTATAATTATGTAAAGCGATAAGTCAAACATAAAATGTCAAATGTATATGTAGATACCAAATCGGTTTAGAAATTTCTAGTTAGTCCTGTGTAGTACGAGAGGTCTGTTCCAAGCATTTTTGTCTGACTTAAATTGAAAAGGTGAAAGATCTAACATTTCTTTTGGAATCTTATTATAAAAGCGTATATCGCTACCCAAGAACGCATTATATACTTTGTGTAACCGGAAAGCGGGTATTGTGATTTAATTTTTATTTATACTATTAAAATTGTGCAATTCACAATTATTTATATCAATTCGATGCAATCAATTTCTTTAAACGGTTCTCTAAGAGATACTCGGGCTTCTAAGAAGTACATAGATCTTATTTTACGCTTTTTATTTAATATGCACACTTTTTATATTATTCGATTAGCATTGTACAAAATGTTTACACGTTTCAAGTGTGTTAAAAGTGTCTACAATATTTATCAAATGGTCGTCACACATATTCGAACACTTTGTGTTTAAAAACACACACTTACAAAAATCGAGATTTGCAGTGAACTTATTGAACATGTTTATCTATTAGGTAATAATAATAATAGTAAGTAATTATTATAAACCCATATAGTTAATATTATAATAATTACTTACTAGAATAAATTATTATGGTATCTACCTATCCCTACCATTATCTAATTACAATATTCCTTGCGAGATCAGCATAATGTATTCGTGTCCATTCTGAGCACCCGGAAACTTATTTTATTCTTTGGAACATGTACTCTGTGGCGGCATTCAAACAGTGTCAAATGTAGTGCGTGCGGCGTGGCGGCGACGATTGAATGCGATATCAATAGAAGCCGCCGGCGCGTGTATCTTGACCTTGTACTTCCGAATAGCTGCAAAATTTCTTTGACAGGTCAGTATTCGACCTTTGATGATGCCGACAACAAGACGCCGCGCACTATCAAAGTGCCGATGGTTAAAACTAGGGATGCACTGTTTTTTCTTTTAATGGATATTTTCATCCGCTATGTATGTTTATGGTATTGTTCGTAATGCGCATAAGTCCAATTTTCCAAATTTTTTTATATATTTTTTGCGTCTCATAGACACCCTAAGCGTATACCCGAACTCCTATACTCCCTGAAACGACACTCATTCCTAACTGCAAGACGCAAGAGTCTCGCAGGCTTAGTCTTGTTCTTGCTCAAATCTTGCACGGTCAGTCTTGGTCTTGGTCTTGCTAAAATTAGGCGGTCTTGTTCTTGGTCTTGGTCTTGCAAAAATGCAAGAACAAGACCAAGACTGCAAGACCAAGACCGATTTTGGGCAACACTAACTACGGCTGGGACGCGTGTTCAAGTGTGAACTGTTTACAGGTTAACTGGAAGTTTTTTTAATTTTTTATTGTGCGTTTACTTTATTTTTCGTTATAAAATAAAATTTTCCGCAATAGCTGATCAACAAAATTTTCGATAACTTCGAAAAACAAATGATTATTCGTGAATATGTATACAAAACTTTTTGAAATCTTGTTTATCTCAACAAACTTTACGAAATAATTTTTTATAATTTTATATTATTATATGATAAAAGGTTTCATATAAAGATCATTTTATGTTTAAAGCAAGTCAGTTGCGCTTATAATAATATGATCATTTTCAGATTATCATATTCTTTTTTTTCTTTTTTCTTTTTTTTTTAAAAAAAAACGTATATACCCTATACTATAACTTACAACCTATGTTAATACGTGTACATAATTGTTAAACACGAATTTCGCAGTGACTAAAGAGCCAGTGCTATTGCTAAAGAATAAATGAGTCACAACTTTCAGGAATTATTTTTGTTTAGGCCCAAACATGGGCATTTGAAAACGGCATCCAATCGCGTTTGACTCGGTGGTGTCGAGGTGAGGTAAACGCCGCCGGGGGGAGGCGGTCGTGTGCCGGATTCCCGGATTCCGGCCGGTGCGCTCATCAGTAGCTTGACAGCAGCGGCTCTGTCTACTAGCGTATTTTTTTGTGACCGCTGCATCGGTTTCGCGCGGCCAGTTTTTGGTTTGGTGGTCTAGAATTTGAGTATTTGTGCGCGTTTAATTTACTATTGAATATCTGGGTTTCGTGTAGACCGCCTCGTATTAGTTTGTCTAAGTTGTACGTTTCGTGACAAGAGGCGTGTATTGAATTTGAGTGATTAAAGTAATTTCGTTGCAAGTAATTACGTCAATTTGTATAGTGATCGCATGTTGAAGTGCATTTTGCAATATTTAACTTACTTGTATGACGTGGAACCTTGCGCGCACGCCGAGTGGACAGAAGGTCTGGAATTTGAAGCTCGCATTCCATTTCGAGGGTGTGGCCCGGTTAATTGTTTTTGGGGGTTAATGTTGAATTGTACCGTCGCGTTAAGTACCTTATTGTGTTTTGACTATTTAGTTAGTTTTGCGTGTCAGCGAGGCTGATTTTGAGTTTTTATTGCGGGCGTAGTATTTAATATCGTACGAAAGAATCTAGCTTGCCGTAACTTTGTGACTCGAGAAGAGACTGCGTTCGTTCCCGTGTTTGTGGTTCTGCGCTGCGTGAACCCGGAACCTTGAATATTGAACTTTGATCGACCGTTCATTAGTTGTGCCGTGTGTCACGTGTTTGATGACAATGAACGTTGAATTGGTTAACTTTGAAGTTAATTATATGTACAATAAAGTTGATAGACTGAAATAGTGAAAGAAGTCAGCAGTTTTCCATTAGTGACGTCCGCTGGAGTGATACTACCATCGTGGAGCAGCATCAGACGAGGCCGCGGCCCGATCACCTCAGTTAGGTCAGGTCACACATACACACCTTCTAACACACTACTTACATGCACCTACCTACCGCCTCACCGAACCTTGGGGTCAGTCTTAGCTTCGAAACCAGATACGTACTATTTGTTTACCTAGCCTTATATCTATTGTGTAGAATAATAAGTCTCCATAGGCCGTTGGGCCCCACCCTTAGTTGTCCGTCGAATCTACAGGTGTATGGGCCCCTGTATGGTCGATCTTTGTCGGGGCAGCTAGGGGCGTGTACAATTTTAATGTGAGAAATGCCGCAAGTGCGCCCCATACTGAGCAACATGACCGTTTTCTTTGTTATAATTTCGTAGTCTTCATATATAAATGCATTTGCAAACATTTTTAAAAAGAAAAACCGAGACAAACGAACACATAGTCCACATCATCGTAATTATCTTCGATTAAAAGTCAAAATCTAGATGCGTTGTTACCCTGAGGAAAAAGTTGGAGAGTTCGTCTGATGAACTGTAAAGTAGGAATAGCCGCAACAAGATGCCGATTATTGTACTAGACACTGGTTAAACACATATTGAAGTTATATCGAAATAAAACGTATTATTATTGTTAATAATATGTATCCGTATTGTAGCGTCTGCTAATTGTCACGGTCTCATACCTGACCGAGTCGTTTGTGGTAATATGAAAACGCAGAGCGCACAATGTAAAATAAGTGATGTTATGACTTCAGATCATCGTTTGTCATTAGAGTCTACTATAAAATAGGCCTCCTCGTATATTACGTCATAAGGATGACATTTACCACCCTTATAACATTATTGACTTCCTCGTTGGTCTAATGGTTGCAGTTGTGCGACTGCTGATCATGAGGTCCCAGTTTCGAATCCCGAGTCGGGCCAAAAAGATCAGTTATGGAGCTTTTCCATCAAGAATCTCTCGGACATTATTATTATTATTTACCACAGGCCTGGTTTGCTTCCCTATGTCGCCTCTACCCAGACCGGCGACGAGCAGCAACATCATTGGTTACGATCCGCCTGCCAAGCGTGACGATTGAGACAAAACCTCTCTACAACATGAGAGGCCCGTGTCTAACAGTGGACTTTTACAGGCAGATGAAGAAGAAAAATTAAATCCTTTAATCTTTTTATTCTTATAAAAATATACTTAAAAATAAATAAACATATAATATATTACAACTACACACAATAAATTAAAATAGCTTGGTTGCGATCACTTAATTCCCATAGCTTATTATCATCCATAAATCCCTTAATATTAAAATAAATATTTTTATGCAATCCCTGTTTAATAAAGTTCTTGAATTTGGTGGAGGACAAGTTTTGTACATTTTCTGGGATTTTGTTGTAAAATAGTAAGCACCGCCTTTGTTAAACTACTTATATTTTTGTGTATTTACGTTACCGTTTCGTTAATTTATTTAGAGGCCAAAGTTAATATTTTGATTTTCTTTTATGCTTTTTTTCATTTTTGAGGCAAATTTAGAATTGTGGTAATATGATATATATATATATATATATATAAGAACCTATTCAAGGTATACGATAATTTACAACTCATCATAAATTCGTCAAGTTAAAAGAAGATTTATTATGATGAAAGTTCAAATGACTTTAGTTTCAAACTATCTTACGAGAGTGGTAGATTTGGGCTAGGTGCTCACTTGAATAACATAATACGCTATCTACCTGAATATAAAATTCTTTTAATTTTTATTTACCCCTTGTTTAAATAATTTCTTATATAATTACAATATTTGTAATTTTAAGTTAAGATTTATTCTCCGATATGGATAAATAATATAAGAGTTAAAAAACTTAACACGCATTGATCATGAGCTGTGATAATCTTGATAATTATTTTATTTTATCCTGGTGATTCTGATAAGGATAGATAAAGTTGTTAAATTATTGTATTGTCATCGGTCTTTGATACGATTGCAAATTTTCAAGTTAATCGGCTTTCTATAAGTTGGTGAAAATGACATTATAAGATTCTGTTATATAGATTGATAGGTAGATAGACAGATAGATACACGTGAATGGAATAAAAGCTATAAACGAAGATATTTCAATAGTAGTAGTAATGGACCGAACATCGGCAGCAAAATTGTCGTCTGTAACTTTTGTCCTATAGAATATAATTGTCTCCGATTTTTGTCATTTAGTCTTAATGGCATCGGCAAAAAGTAAAGACGCATTCGATTCATATTTTTAAAAATAAAAATTAAGAAAATGTGTCTAGTTGTGCATTAATATATTAGTCACGATATGGAGCAAAAAATGAACGTGATTTCGGTTTATTATCGTAAGTATAACATATATTTACCGAATAATCTTTAAATTTTATTATTTCTAGTAGATTTTTCTAGAACATTTATTTTTATTGTAATCAGCGCCCTATGTTATCCAATAAACGTCACTATTTAGTTACCAATGTTAAAGTTAGTGATTGACGACGTTATCGATAAAAAATTATACAGGATGCCGATATAATCCTTTACAATATTTAAGAAGGTTAAACCGTCAACGATACTGTACCCATACCAACAAAAATCAGTAGCATATACCAACTATGCCACTTTATGTAGAGCAAGGGTGGGAAATTTTTTTAGCCGTGCCGATGAAATTTTCTGTGTTGCTTATGAGCATGCTGAGGCTACTTGCTGTGTTGATGTTTAGCAATACAGCAAGTCTTCTCTTTTACATACCGGGCTTCATTGTCTAGTGGTTTTACACCGGGCTTCATTGTCTGGTGGTTTTCAAGGACAATGCCGTTATAGATCCTGGCTTACAGTGATAGGAGAGAGCTATAGGTTTGTTGCATTAAAAACAATTTGTACTGTTAAAGATATTAGATGCTAGAAGTTGTAGGTTAAGCCTGAGTTAGAAAATAAGGTAAAAACCTTAAATAATAATTTTTATTGATAGTACCCTACTATTAGTTTATTATTATTTATTATTTTAGTCTTTAAGTACTGCAACCGATGAAATGTAAAAAATCGTGCATTAGCTTTTAAGTTCAGTGTTTTGCTAAAATATTTTAGATTTGAAGTGTATTTTTGCAAAAGAAACGAAATTAAAATCATACAAGCGCTCTCTTATTACATTTGGCGTTTCTCGATGTGTCTTTAAGGCCAACCGATCAATCAAAATTTTAAACGGTGGTAGAGCCACGCAGCAGTTTTTGCTGTTGCATGTATGGGCCAGCTCGAGCCGGGTTGGTACCACGACCTCACAGAATACCGGCGTGAAGTAGAAGCTCTGCTTCTGCGTTTCGTCTGGTGAGTGCAGGTGGCCGGAGGCCCACTTCCCCCCCCCCCCCCCCCCATCAACATAGTAGCGGAATTACACGATGAACTACCCCAGGAGGGTACCAGTACCCCTGGAGAATCCCTCGCTGAGCATCTACGACCATGTTATTCCGATCCTGAGCGTGGATGCTCAGGCTGCCCCGCGTATTTGGGGAGGAGGGGGGGGGGCAAAATTCCGCTCAAAAACATATCTGCTCAGGGTATCCTGGTATTGTTGCTCATAAACTGAGCAACAATACCAAGGCGACCCCTGCCACGCTATCCGTAAATTTCTGCAACATCAGGGGACTTCACTCGAACCTAAACGCCGTCCACTACCATCTCGAGACGGTCTTGCTCTTTCTGACCGAGACGCAGGTGTCCTCTCCGGCTGACACTTCGTATCTCTCCTACCCGGGGTACAAACTGGAGCATTCCTTTGTGCCTCGGGCTGGAGTTTGCGTGTATGTCAGAGAGGACATCTGTTCTCGACGCCTCGGCAGTCTTGAAGGTTCGGACCTGTCCATCCTTTGGCTACGCGTAGACAGCGACGACCATCCGCGCGTCTACGGGTGCCTCTATAGGTCCCATAGCGGTAATGCCGAAACACCGACTCATCGACCACGTCCAAATGGCTACAGATTCCTTGCTACAACAGGTCCCATCCGCAGAGATCGTGATCCTTGGCGATTTTAACGCCCACCATGCCTAATGGCTCGGTTCACGTCCAACCGATCATGCGGGAAGATCTGTTTATGACTTTGCCTTGGCATATGGTCTGACACAACTGGTTACTTCGCCTACGCGGATTCCAGATGTGGAGGATCATACACCTTCCCTGTTGGACCTTCTGCTGACCTCTCATCCGGACGGATATCAGGTTTCCGTCGATGCCCCTCTAGGCTCTTCGGACCATTGTCTGATCCGGAGTGTGGTGCCACTCACGCTCCCTTCGCGGTTGCGTTCTGCAGGTTGCCGCCGTGTTTGGCATTACAGGTCGGCGGATTGGGACGGAATGCGGTCTTTCTTTGCATCCTACCCATGGGGGCGGGTTTGCTTCTCGCCGGACGATCCCAGCGCTGTTGCTGACTCTGTCACTGATGTGGTGCTACAGGGAATGGGACTATTATTCCATCATCTGTGGTACCCATGGGAGGCAGATCTCAGCCTTGGTTTGGTCGCTCCTGTAAGACTGCATTACGCAGTAAGCAGGAGTGTTATCAAGCCTAGACTGCGGCTTCGGCGACTCGGGATGTAAACACCAGCACACATAAAAAGAAGTATAACTTCGCCTCCAGGTCCTTCAAAAGAGTTATTGCCAAGGCAAAGTCAGAGCACACAGGCAGAATTGGCGAGAAACTAGTTCGCCTTCCTTCGGGAACCCGTGCATTCTGGTCTCTCGCCAAAACTGTCCAAGGGAATTTCTGTAAGCCATCATTACCATCTCTGCACAGGGAGGATGACTCACTGGCCCAAGACGCAAAAGACAAAGCCGACCTTTTAGGCTCCCTTCTTGCGTCCAACTCGACTCTTGATGACGGGAGGAAAACACCGCCGACCATCCAGCGGAGTGAGTGCTCCATGCCGGATGTGCTGTTCTCACAGCGCTCGGTTCGCAAAGCACTGCTCTCTCTGGACATCCAGAAGTCGAGTGGGCCTGACGGAATCCCCCCAATTGTGCTGAGGACGTGTGCTCCGGAGTTGGCAACGGTCCTAACGCTTCTTTTCCGGTACTCCTACTCCCAAGGCGTAGTCCTGAATTCATGGAAGACAGCTTTTGTCCACCCGATCCCTATAAAAGGCGACCGCTCAGACCCATCTAACTATAGGCCTATCGCGATCACCTTCTTGTTCTCCAAAATAATGGAATCCATTATTAACTGCCAGCTCATCGGGTACCTTGAGGATCACCAGCTGATTAGTGACCGCCAATACGGTTTTCGTCGGGGTCGATCAGCTGGTGATCTTCTGGTCTACCTGACCCATAGATAGGCGGAGGCAGTAGAGTCCAAGGGGGAGGCGTTGGCCGTTAGTCTGGACATTGCGAAGGCCTTCGATCGGGTTTGGCACAAAGCGCTTCTTTCGAAGCTCCCTTCCTATGGGCTTCCCGAGAAATTGTGCAATTGGATCACCAGCTTCCTTGCAGATCGGAGCATCAAGGTCGTTGTAGACGGTGCATGCTCTTATTACAAGCCTATTAACTCTGGTGTTCCACAAGTCTGCATGCTATCACCAACGCTGTTTCTACTGCATATCATTTATATGTTGCAAGCTGGTAACAACGACAGTTTAATCCTCAGAAGACACAAGTTTGCGCGTTTACCGCTAAAAAGAACCCCTTTGTCGTATCTCCTCAGTTTCAAGGCACTCCCCTTCTTGCCTCAGCCAGTATCGGTATCCTCGGAGTCGACATATCGAGTGACGTGCAGTTTCGTGGTCACTTGGAAGGGAAGGCCAAATTGGCCTCTAAAAAGATTGGCGTGCTCAGCAGAGCGGGACAGTATTTCATGCCGGCACACCGCCTGCAACTTTACAAGGCGCAAGTTCGGCCTCACATGGAATACTGTTCCCATCTCTGGGCAGGGGCTCCCCAGTGCCAGCTCCTTCCACTTGACCGCATCCAACGCAGAGCGGCTCGAACCGTTGACGACCGAGCCCTTTCCGATCGGCTCGATTCATTGGCACTGCGAAGAGATGTTGCATCTCTTTGCATTTTCTTTCGCATCTACCATGGGGAGTGCTCTGAGGAATTGTTCTGATTAATCCCAGCCGCCAAATTTCACGAACACACATCGCGGCAGAACTCCCGATACCATCCACACCATCTGGATGATTGGCGGTCCACCACTGTGCGATTTAGAAGATGTTTTCTTCCTCGCACGACCTCCTTGTGGAATCGATTACCATCGGCGATTTTACCGGACCGATACGACTTAGGGACCTTCAAGAAAAGAGCGTACTCCTTTTTTAAAAGGCCGGCAACGCATCTGCGATTCCCCTGGTGTTGCAGTTGTCCATGGGCGGTGGTAGTCACTTACCATCAGGTGAGCCGCATGCTCGTTTGCCCCCTCTCCTATAAAAAAAAATCATATGCTATTATGTATTATAGCAGCTAATGGACCGAGTGACGTCATCCAAGATGCCACCAAGGTGACAACCAAAGTGACGGCTGTTTGAATGGATTCTTAGTTATTGGAAATTAAATATTTTATTTTATGACACTAAAGGGGTGTAAAAAGTTAATATGATTTTTTCGTGTGATGGAAGTCATGATAAATAGATTTATACAATAAAACAATCATATATATTCCCTATTATTATATCGAAAAGCATTTCAAACTTAGTAACCTTCAACAACATTATCGATACTTTGATATCGAAACGGTAACATTCCTAAAACGACGTTATATTTATTAGCGTCACCTACTGTAGAATAGCTAAAATGTTGTGTTAATAAATTCTTAGTGTTGTTTTGCTATTTTTAGCTAGAGGGCGCCACACGTGCACTAGCTCAAAGTTTTTGTATATAAATGTTCACGATGTCCGCTCTATAGTATATATATATATATATATATATATATATATATATATATATATATATATATATATATATATATTAAATCTCTTTGGTATTAACATAAAAATGACATTTCATGAGCAAATTTTGATAAATGTTTTTCACTTCCTATTTTAATTGAACTTATGCTCATGTGGTCAACGCTAATGGATTGTTTAACTATACTTTTAGCTGTTTGGGAATTCTTAGAACTAAAGTCTTTAAAAATAAGCATGTTACATTAAGACATTTAACAATTAATGAGTTTTCACTGCTTCAAAGAGACTTTAAGAAATAATAACACCTTTCTAGCTATTTGAAACCACAGTTTCCATAATAATTGGGAATCGAGAATATATACTACAACAGTTTTTCACATGTAACATACGTTAATAGCTTTACAAAAAAATGGCTCTTAGCAATTTTATTTTTATTGAAATTAAAAATTATTTTCAGTTACGATGTTGTACAAACATTTGACTGCGATATACATGATTTGCTGAGTTGCAGAAATTCTTTGAACGTCGTAAACGAAAACGAATAACTCCCTTGCGACTCTGAACGACAAATGTAAACACACTTAAAGACCTAACGTAGCTCCATGCTATTTTGAAATAAGCAAGATATTGAACCTTAAAGATCCTTTAAGACAAAATTGGATGTACATTTAGAAATTATTAAATCATCCTTTATCTATGAAGACTTTTGATAAAATAAAAGTTTTATAGCGCACCGCTGAACACATTTCCCATGAAATGTGTTCAGTGGTGTTGTTAGCGGTTATATGTATGCATTTTCCCAATATACGTAATTGAGGCACTTACGATCCTTATATTATTTAAATGTTACAATTAAATACTTTGAAAGTGTTTTTCAAAGAACAGAGAAGGCATAGATACTTTAACATTATAGTTATTTTAACGGAATGTTGTAAGCGTGACTGGTAATGATGCTCATTACGCCAAAAATTCTCAATAGCAGACCGAAGTTGGGAAACTGACGGTGGTGGTTACCCTCCATGCCTCTTAAAGCACTTAAAGTCGCTAGTCCTGCACGTGATCTTACACCGATCTTTTCGAATTGCCATTCAATCGGATTTCTATGAGGGAGAGGGAATATCGCGCTTTGACGCCAACTCAATGACTGTTAGAATGTGTCGCGTGGTGGTCACGTTTAACTGGTAAGTAATTTTGTTTTTGAGATACGTGCTGCATACTCGTCAAAATGCCGAATGGTTAGCTTATGCGTAACTTTTTCATTTGTCCTTTGTGTTGATTTTTGCTTTTTTCTTTTAATTATTACGTTTGCTGTAAAGAATGGCTGCGAGGTCGATCACAGATGACGACATAGTTCGTACGTTGTTAGGAGATGAAGATAGTATAGTAGGAAATCTATTGATCGAGTCGAAGGCTCGAGAAAAATCCACCAGTGTAAGAATCGTTAGCATGCCCCAATCCTGAGCAGCATACAAATTATCGACCACGTCTGCTAGAGCAGTTGTCGTACCATGCCCTTTCCGGAAGCCAGACTGATAGTGTGGGAGGATGTCCTGTGCTTCAAGATAGTTAGTAAGTTGGCTGCACACTATTCTTTCCAATATCTTGCGACTCCACCTCGGCTGCAGCGGAAGAGGGAGGGTACACCCCTCTCACCGCAGCCCACCGACACACATCCGAAGTGGGCTCGCCAAGCCCACTCGGAGTGGCCACCTCGGGTCAGCCCTACACCACGAACCAGCCAAGGGGTTCCTCTTTGTTCACCGTGTGTGACCAAGCCACGGCTACTAACCCCCCCCCCCCCCCCCGCGCCACGACAAGGCGGAAACCCGCTCGGGGGAGGGGGCAGGGCATGTCCACTTAGCCCTGTGCTCCTTTGTTATCGTATTTGTTTATTTATTTTTAAAATGGATACTAAGACTGACCTTAGTACCGTCTGTATACAATGTGTAATTGTATATTTTTCCGATTATACTCCGATTTTTTGCACCTTATAAGTTTTACACCTGTCACACTTAGTTTATTGTCGCACGTGAAACAGTTTTTGGACGGGCCGATCACTCTTTCTACTCGTTTTAAAATTAAATTGTATGCGCAAAGTATAGCACGTCTTCATTCACTCAGAATTCACGCGTCCCCTCAATTTTACAGCACTTTGGTTTGCTGACAAGTTCTTAAACATTTTGTCAAGCGTGTTGTTAATATTACAGAGCCTGTGTTATAACTCCAAAAGAAATAAAATAATCGTTAAAACTAAATTGGTTTAAAAATTTAAATCTAACTTCTAAAAAAATAATACAATAATGTCCACGTAATGGCTTTAGCAGCTATTATGTTTGTAACACGAATGTGTTGGGTCGACCGGTGAAAGACCACGATATAATTCAATAGAAAAGAATAGTTTCTATTCAATATACAAGTAATTCTTATTGAAAGTATTTTTTTTTTTCACTTTTACAATGGTTCGAATAAACTTCCGTCCTAGGAAGACCCAGCAAGAAACCCAGCGGAACATTTTTATAAAATAATTCTATTCCTATTATAATATAGGGTAAGAGTTTTTTTTTGTTATTTAAACACGCTAATCTCTAAAACTACCATTCCGATTTGATTTTTTTTTTGTAAATTATAGCTTGATTAATGAGAAATAATATAAACTATCTAGCATTAGGCTCCACCTCTCAGCTAGCCTTAAATATGGATTTTTGTTAGGCAAGTTAGAAGAAAAAGCGCTCCCAAAATTATATGTCCGCGTTCGCTAGCGTACTGGTTAGTGATTTGTAAATACAATATTCTACAAAATATATATATATTTACTCCATCTAAAAGAAGTCTGCACCACCATATTATGCCTATTTCTTATACATAAGCCACAATATGCTATTTTGTTACAAAACATTATTGAAAATTAAAAAGTGATCGATGAGTGTTATTATTAGGCATGGCATATTGATCCTTATGAACGAAAGTTACTACATCATAAAGACGAATTTATGAAGATAAACTTTGCTCTTAATAGCAAATTATTTTGACACATAATTTAAGAGATATCGAGAAATTAAAATAATTAATTACTTATCTCGGCGCGTGAACGACGCATAAACCCTAGCCGTTTGCGTCCTCTATTACGTTTGCCATCTCTGGTAATGGAGAGGTTTTTATATTTCCTGGGACTTTGTTGTAATAGCTTATGCATTGCCCAATGAATAAATAGCTAACTCTGTAGAGTCGAGTAATTGGTATCACTAGCTTGTGTTTATGTCTTGTATTTACAGAGTGTATTTCACTTTCTTTATGAAAAGAACATAAATTTTTTTGGAAATGTACTGTGAGACCAAAGTTAACATCGGGCTGGTGCAACTTCCATAGGTAACGACATTTTCAAATCAAATAGGTTCAAATGTCAAATCAAACAATTATGTGCATTTGTATATATTTTATTTATTAAGATTTCTTTTAAATTTGCTATAGGAGCCGTTCTTTATTTACAGAATTGTTAATTTTTTTTATAGAATAAAGCTGACAAACAAGCACACATTCCACCTGATGGTAAGTGGTTACTGTGGCCCATAGACATCTATATCTATCTTCGTTTGCGAAATAAAATGCAGATGCGTTGTCAGCCGTGAGGACTAAGATAGAATGCCTCTTTTCCAGTAAAAGGGGTCTCCGGTTCTCTACACTCACCATACGAAACACAGCAGCATTAAGCTGCTATTTTACGCTGGTATTCTGTGAGAGCGTGGTCCTTCCCCGGTCGAGCCGACCGATTCGTGCTACAACTATACTATTAATATAGCTGCAACATGGCTCTACCACGTATGCATACGGACGTAAATATGCATTATAAAACTTTTCAATTAAACGGTGCATGAAACGGAAAAAATTATAACAAGAAAAAGCTATTCGTAGCAATAGTTCCCTTGAATGATGAAAGTTATGTGGTGATTTCAACTTTAATTGTAACATGATATTTAACGCGCGTAAATTTTTGGACTAGCCGTCTACGTAGAACAGGTTTTTATAGTGTACGATTGTGTGTACAAATACAAACACACTATTTCCTAAATCTGATAGTTCGATGGTATGGCAATTCGAACCGAACTATACTTAGAAACTACACAGTCAATTGTGACTGCTAACATTGTATTTGTTCAATAAAAATGTGATTTTATTTATATTATTTTTTCAGATGCAAGCAACGGGTGAAATAGCAGGCACATGCACCAATTGAAAAGATTCACATGTTAAAACATATTTGTAGCAAACATTGCATTTAAACCCGACTAAAACGATCTGTTATTTCATCAGTGGACTTAATTTAAACTTCCATAATTATGTGTATGTTAATTAGCTTTCATTTACATGTAGCAAAATATAATATCCCTCTAAAGTCATATATTGGTAAGAATTCGATTATATAAGTAAACCCAAAGTTATTTGTAATCACCTGGTTATAAATAAAAAAAAAGACTATACATTTATCTACAAACATTAGCAATAATAAGCACTCATTTTGAAAGCGACAATTAGTAAACGATCTCTGCGAGTAGTATGTATATAGGTACCTCTGTGAAGAAGCCTAGCGATTTGAACATAGTATTTCTTACACTTAAAAGATACTACACGTGCGGTAGGTGTGCGCGGAGGGCAGTAATATCGGTCTTACATATATGGGTCTAATAAATAGTTAAACAAGTTTTTGTTTACAAGTGATTTTATATTTCCATTAACCATAACAGTGATAAGTGGAACAAGTGTTATTCGCAGTATTTAACCAAGTATAGCGGGATAAGACTAAGTTTTAAAAATCGCAGTGACAATCAGCTGTGAAATCAGCTGTTTTAGTGTACCCCCATTAATTATGTTGAAATTTACTTTTAAAATATAAATTGTAGCATAGTTTTTATTTATTATTCTTCTAATAAGTGAATTACAGAGTCTTTATTAAGTTTTATGTTGAAAAATACCACTAAGCATAATTATTAATCATTCGAACCAATTGCTCATGGGGGGGTATATTGCCATAGTTGCCACGCTTGGCGAGCGGGTTGGCAATCGCAGAATGCCACAAAGCACGCTCAGGACCGTGCTTTGTGGCATTCTTTGGGGGAGGCCTATGTTCAGCAGTGGACTTGTGAAGGGCTGTAATGATGATGATGATGATTCGAACCAAGCAATCAATCTGTGTTGATATTTCTGCCATCTAGTGACAACTGTCAAAACTATACGTTATCAATTAGCTACATCGATTAATAATGGCAAATAAGTGTGGGCACTGCGGTAAATTTATTTCGCAGACAGATGGCGTTAAATGCTCAAAATGCACGTCGACTCACCATCGGCCGTGTGTTAATATTAGCCCCGAATCAAGGATAAGCCCAAAATGGATTTGTAAAACCTGCAAAATACCGCGCCAAAGCCCTGTGCCAGCCGACTATTGTATTGAGGCATCCGTAGACTCAAGAGTTGAATCCCACATTGAAGGTTTATTGGCTAAGGAAATTAAACTCCTTAGAACTGAGTTGAAGACTCTGTCAGAAGAAATGGTCAGTTTCCGGCAAGAAATTGCGAAACTAAACACCTCCATGACACAGTTTAATTCGAGACTGGACAGCGTTGAAACCCGAGTTACCTCCCTGGAACAACAAACGAAGGAGGGTCACAAGTCATGCAATAATAACGAACTGGTAGATATTAATGCGCGCTTAAAGCGCGATTTGAATATAAAGGAACAGGCGGCTCTTTGTAATGATTTAGAGCTCACCGGTATTCCTGAACAGAAGGGAGAAAGCCCGGGTCACCTCATGACACTCATCGCCAAAAAATTGGATGTAGAACTGGACGAGCGTGACGTGGTTAGTGTTGAACGTGCCGGTATGCGTCGAAACCGTGAGAGCTCGGATAGCGAACCACCGCGGCCTAGAATCATCGTCGTACGTCTGGCGCGGCGCTCTGTCCGACCAACTGTTGCGGGCGGCGCGCGTGCGTCGGGGCGTTGATACATCAGGTTTTAATATCAATGGAGAACCGACTCGCTTTTATCTTAACGAGCGCCTGACGTATGCCAACAAGCACCTTTTCCATAGGGCCCGACAGGAGGCACGGCGATGCAACTGGCGATATGCATGGACAAAAAACGGTGTAATATTTGTGAAGCGCGATTCTATGTCTAGTAAGCAAAAATATGTATGGACTGTGACATTGAAAAGGTTTTTGGTTCTTCATGAATTTGATCTTTTTTATAAAACATTCTTTAAATCATATCACTATGGGCATTTATCTTTCATATTTTGTTTTATTTTAGGTTTGAGAGTTAGGATAATAGGCTTTGCTGTGCTTTGCAATGTTCTTGTCGTATTTTGTTCAGTTTGTTTATGTATGACTTATATATAATTGGATATTTTCTTAACAATTAAGCGACCGTTTACCTTTAATGATTTTCTGAGCTTATACGAAGGTAACTGTGAACTAAATAGTATTATTTTTCTTGCTTTTAATTTATTTGTTAATAGTTCCTATTGTCCTGCTATTAATAATGAAATTGTATATTATTCTTTGTATAATATGCCTGCAATAACAAATTTAGATCAATTATTTCAATACAAAAACGTTCGGGTTCATGTTATCACTGTTAAAATGTTCATACCAGCATCAAAGTTACATAATATAATATATCTAGGTATATTATATACATTTTTGTGCAAGTTTAGTATTAACTGCGTCTCATATTATTATTATTTGTATTATTGTTGCATAGCACTAATTATATCTATAATGTTATGTATTTATAATTTAATATCTCAATATGTATCTACATTATATGATAAATACTTAGTTAATTTAAACCTTAATCAAAGATCTCTTACTTATCTTATTGTACATAATGGTTAGGCCGCAGAAATTAAAAGTTGGTTTTTTAAATCCCGGATCACTAGGTACGCATCATGATGAGTTCTTGGTAGCTATGGATCGTCAGAGAGTTGATGTGTTGGCTTTGAGTGAAACCTGGCTCAGGGCAGGTGAAGAAGGAAGGGCACCTCGTGTGCCTGGTTACCACCTGCGACATATTCCTAGGCCGGCAGAAGTTCGTTCTCGTGGTGGCGGTGTAGGTTTCTACATAAGACGTGGTTTACCAGTACGTAATCTACCCTACCCTATATCGCAGTCTATAGAACAAATGTGGCTAAGTGCCAAAATCAATGGTAAAATTGTCATAATTGGCACTGCGTATCGACCACCTTGGCTTCAAGCGCAAAATTTCATTGATGTTCTTTCAGATACAATAAACACGTTCTCGTCGTATGATTATTTACTACTTCTTGGCGATTTTAATATCAACTACTTAGATAAATCCAACCGTAATACTAAAATATTAGATGAATTCATTTTAATAAATAATCTTAAACAATATGTTAACGAACCCACACATTTCACAAGTAACAGCAAAACATTGTTGGATTTAATACTTTCTAACTTATCCCTAAACAAAGTAGAAGTGGAGTATATACCTGATTTGAGCCATCATGCGTTTATATCATGCGAAGTCAATCTTACTACGCACAAATGTCCACCGAGACTTGTTTCTTATAGACCAATTAAAAATATAAATCCTGAACAATTTCATCGACTTTTAAAGGGTATAAATTGGCAAAACATCGTGAATGTGCAAGATGTTAATGTTATGGTTGCTGAATTTAATTCAACCATATTATCTATATATAACCTGTTAGCTCCGATCAAAAAAGCCTATATTAAGGAACAATATCGTCCCTGGTTAACATATACAGTCAAATTAATGATGCGACTCCGTGATCGAGCATATTCAAGGGCATGTTTAACAAAAATAGATTCACATGTAAATTATTATAAACAATTAAAAAAACAGGTAGTGACTGCTATTTATAACGAAAAGACCGCTTATTTTAACACGTACATTAATTGTAATATTAGAAACTCCAAAACGTTATGGGAGCACTTACATCGTCAAATAAATATAAAAAATAAACATGATACTTGTCTACCCTACAATTTGCGTGACCCAAAAAAGATTAATAAACATTTCCTTGACGTTCCAGGCCAAAATTTTGCTTCTAAATCCGCTATCAACTACTTCGAAACCCATAAATTTAGCTCTAAAACTTTTGAATTTAATGCAATAGATAGTAATACAGTTTTAAAAATTCTACATGATCTGAAGTCGAATGCCATTGGGTTGGATGAAATTTCACTGGAAATGCTGTTATCCACTCTCCCATACTCTTTGAATGTTATTACGGTAATTATGAATAGTTCTCTGAGAGATAAGACATTTCCCAAACAGTGGCAAACTGCTTTAATAAAGCCGATTCCTAAGACAGATAATATTACGAATTTTAAAGACCTGTGACCTATTAGCGTATTGCCCTGTTTGTCTAAAATCCTAGAGAAAGCTGTATGTAATCAGTTAACTCATTATTTAGATGAAAATGAAATTCTACCGAGTGTACAGTCTGGCTTTAGGAAACGACATAGCTCTACAACAGCTTTGGCCGATGTAGTGGATAATGTTTTAAGTGCTCGGGATTCCGGTATGGTTACAATTCTAGTTCTTCTTGACTATTCCCGTGCATTTGACACGTTAAATAGGCAGTTGTTTTTCTCTAAATTAAACTACTATGGATTAAGCTCGGAAACTATAGATTGGTTTCGTAGCTATTTTAATGACCGTAGGCAAATTGTCGAAGTAACAGTTGAAAACGGCAAAAAAATAGCATCTGATTGCTGTGCTGTTACAAGAGGTGTTCCGCAGGGTTCAATACTTGGTCCCTTGATTTTTTCGCTGTATAGTGCTGATATCGTAGAACATATATTAAACTGAAGCTATCATATATTTGCTGATGATATACAAGTGTATATTTCTTTCAAGCCAAATGAGAGTACTGTAGCCATACAAAAATTACATGAAGACTTAAATCGTATAGTCGACTGGTCTGAAGCAAATACATTAGTACTTAATCCTAATAAAACGAAATATATGCTACTTGGTACCAAAAAACAAATAAATAAAGTTTTGGCAAATCGTCCTTTAATTTCAATTAAAAATGTAAATATTGATCGAGTTACTGAGATTAGAAACTTAGGAATATTGATGGATGAGGTACTACACTTCGAAAAACATATAATAAATAATGTTAAAAATTGCTTTTACAGATTAAAAGTGCTATACCAGATAAGGGATGTATTAAAGACGGAAGTCCGTATCAGATTATGTGAGTCCTTGATACTGTCCAAATTCAATTATGCAGATGCAGTAATAGGTCCAAGACTTCTCAACCGTTCAAAGAAACTTATACAGCGCGTGCAAAATGCCTGTGCCCGTTTCTGTTTTAAAATACCTCCCCGTGCACATGTTACACCTTACATTAATAATGCGAAAATGCTTAAAATGGATTACCGCTGGCAGTTGCATTTTGCTACGTTGTTGTTTGGTTGTATCAAATACAGGGCACCGTCTTATCTCTATGAAAAATTACGCTGGGCTCGAGACAATGTCTTAACAAATGTAGTGACAAGAGCTTCGGCGTACGGGTTGCTTCTGCCCCAACACCGCTCCGCTGCGTTACGAGGCAGTTTTCGATATGCAGCAACCAAGTGTTGGAACAACTTGCCGCCGCCGCTCCGTAATACGCAATCGATACATAGCTTCCGTCAAAAATATAAATTGTTCCTCTTAGATCAGCAATCTCAAAGTTAAATAGTGCAGATATTTTAATAGTATGTAATTTTATAAAGAATATATGAGCGTATATATGTGTATCTATGTGTGCTTGTTTATGTTTATGTATATATATGTACATACATATGTGTATTTGTATGTGTGTGTATATGTATATGTATATATATATGTATATGTGTATGTATATGACGGCACCTGCACCGTTGTAGGTGCGGTGGCGTCGGTCTAGCTACACAGAATTCTTGTAAACGACACGTGTACCGCACACCTGTGGCATTGCACCTGCGTTGCCACCCGTCCTGCTTGTATAAAACGGACGGAGCGGCCGCCGTTAAGACAGTCTTGGCTCTGACGTGGAACGGTGCGCTTGTCGTATTCCCTTACTAGTTTATCCTCGACTTGTTGGATAATTAATTCGTGTAAACGAATTAATTATTATTCCTAACTACAAAATTAGTCTCTGTACTATACTCAATTACCCTTCCTACATCAGAAGTGGGATAAAGTCCCCATTTTTGCCCACATACAATCTTCGAATAGTATGAGGATTATTACATTTGTGAAAGACTATAATGCATTCTGCATTGATGATTCTATTTTTATGTTAAATACCGTAATGAAATTTGCTGTCCTACTTACGATATTGTCGTATCATTAAAGTGTAGAGAAAAGATAAAGTGAAATTATTTAAGTCAAAAGTTAAATCTTTTTATTCAATTTATAATAGAAAGTACCCGCAAGTAATTTCATTATTTCTTAACGTACCCAAATATGATAAAAAATGTCGAAAGAAATGTTGGAGATATTCTGAATGAGTTATAGTTTGCATTCAGTGGAAGTTTAACTTGCTCAAGTAATGTTATAATTTGATACACGAGGTGTGATTTACATGGCCTAGTTTTAAAGTTCAAAATGTTTAAACGATGTACCGAAAAAAAGAACATGATTACTTTAACGTGCTATGACTTAAAACACTAAGTAGTATTTTTGTGATCTAATGTGATGATAAGTGTTACAGTTTACTCCGAGCATTACGTAGTCGACAAACTTGAAATGGTTTAGTGGATAGCGTGGAGCTGTAGCGCTCGCTTTTGAGTATGCTGTCGGCTTATGACGTCGCGGACTTATTATTTGTCGCTGCTACTGATCACCATTAGATACATGAGGAAAGTAAATTTATCCTAAACATTGGCTCAGAAACTATTTTGTAAGAGTGAGTGTTTACATTTTGAATTGGTTGCGAAAAATGCCAGAAAACCGAAGTATAACTGATGAAAGTGAAGTAGAGCCAATTGGTTCCGACATTGAAGAGAGTATTTAAGTTTACATGAGGATTGGACCATACCAGAGGTTGTCGTGTAGCCGCAGCTCAGTATTTGGTGCCCTAGAAAGGCGAATGGTGTACCAAGAGTAGTGCTGCATTTCTTGAAATCAAGTTCCGACTGAGTATTTTTAATGTTTTCTTTTATGTGTTACAGTAGCACGTGTGATGTGATTACAAGTGCGTGAGTGTGTGCCTTGCTGGTCGTAACAGACTGCCAGGTCCAGCTGTAACATGGCCTGGTTTCGGCAGATGCGTATGCGCGTATACGCAGGTGCCATCCCGGAGCGCGCGTATGCTGTACATGGCGATGCCTCGGAAGTCGTGTACTCTGTATGCGTGGGAGTCACACTGTGTGCGCGGAAGTCGTATGCTGTGTGCACGGTATTGTTTTCTGAACATGTATTAGGCTCTGTCCTGGCAGGCGCTGTCCTGGTTCACGTTTTTAATGTGGTTCACGTAGTTAACGTGGGATCTCGCAAGTTCAAGTAAGAGTATGTGTCAGATACTTCGTATGAAGACCTATGTTTACTTGTGAAAGCGAAGTGCTTTATTATAGTCCAAGGTATGAGAACGTATTTCTGTTTTAGGGCCTCGTATGTGTGATAGATGAGAGAACAGGCAACTGTGTATGTTGTCCTTATAATTAACAATTTGTTTTTCACGCAGATCATGATGACTACAACCCCGACGATGCTTGTAAACCCTCAGGTGCTCCTGCTGCTCTCGTTTTGTTGTAATTTGATAGTTCACGCGAAACATGATTATCATTTGCTATATTTTGAAGTTCAAGACTTTTAAGGGTTGTACTACAATAAAGGATTAACTTTAACACGCTATGAATTAAAAATAATAAGTGACATTTTTGTGTTCTAATGTGTTGATCAGTGTTGCAGTTTGCTCCGAATACTGTGTGGTCGACAAGATTGGGGTTTGATGTCGAGAGATTCGTAGAAATCTCTACATCAATGATCAATGAGGAAGATGTTGTGACGGCTAATCGAACATGGTCAGGTACGGCCGAGCGCTAGTAAAATTGAGCCTACACCGCTATAGTCGGTAACTTATCGGCTGATCTTACGGCAAGGCAATTCAAGCGGCCGCCGAATAAATGGTGCTTTGGCGCTGTAAATGGACGTCTGAGGCTTGGACGGCTTTCGTAGATTTTGCGCAGTTGCCTCCTTCCCTTTGAAATATGTGATGGTATCCGTCTCTACACATAGTTTCCATTTTTTTTTGCAATGTTTTCAAATTTCATACAGTTGCCGTTTCTTAAGAGAATATGTGATGAATTTTGGAAGCTCGGAATTCCATGGTTCGCAATACATTTATCTCGATTTCTGTTAATTTTGCAAAGCAGTGCGACAATTCGCTAGCGCTAGTAAGGCGCGACGGATTGTTGGCGCGAATGTGGCACGAACTCAGCAGAACGAAAAGTCAGAGTACGTTTGCCTGGAGGTAGCCATATCGGCGCGTCCATGACTTAAATGAAGTCTGGTATGGACGACCGTTGTAATATTTCACAAGAGTTAATATCTGTTAGCAGGTGGTGATAACTGATAGACCGTATGCTGTTCACTGTCAACCGCACGAGGACGTGCGACAGTCAGAGGTAGCCGTGTCTGTGCATCTAGAAAATACTAGAGACGTTGCAACACTCTAGCGAAGTAATTATTCCAGTGCAGGAAAGGAACATGAAGTTGCAGGGAGGCTGGTCTGTGCTGCACTGGGATATGTGTCGAGTTGCTGTTGGTTTACATACTTAGGTGTTATCGTGTGTCACTACGTCCCTCACGATACACTTTTGTGTGATTGTGACGGGAACATGTTTGCGGTATGGTTGGTCTGTAACTGTTCTATACTGAATTGAAAAAAAAAGAGAGTAAGAAAAAAAATGTGGTTCTTTCTATCATTGCAGGGCGTTTGCCGGTCCAATGATATAGCTAAAGGGAATAGTGATTCCGGACTAGCATAAATAGTACTTGAAAAAAAGTAGCGTAAGAAAAAAAAATAGTTCTTACTATCATTGCAGGGCTTTGTGCCGGTCCAATGATATGGCTATAGGGAATAGTTGCTATTCCGGACTAGCGAAAACAGTACTTGAAAAAAAAAAAGAGAAAATAGAAAAAGCTTCTAGACTAATCATTCCGATCTAACATAAAGATGATTAAAGTTTTGTAGGGCTTACTGCCGGAACAAAACTGACTGTCACCCAAGTCTGAAGGGTCAATATAGACCGGACCAGACACTGTTATGTCAGGATAGTCGAACTTTGTTTTTTTTTTGTCTATAGATAACTAAAATTGTGATGGAGCGCGTGCGAGGACGCACGCATGTCAGTATAGCCGTGACGGTACCTGCACCGTTGTAGGTGCGGTGGCGTCGGTCTAGCTAGACAGAATTCTTGTAAACGACACGTGTACCGCACACCTGTGGCATTGCACCTGCGTTGCCACCCGTCCTGCTTGTATAAAACGGACGGAGCGGCCGCCGTTAAGACAGTCTTGGCTCTGACGTGGAACGGTGCGCTTGTCGTATTCCCTTACTAGTTTATCCTCGACTCGTTGGATAATTAATTCGTGTAAACGAATTAATTATTATTCCTAACTACAAAATTAGTCTCTGTACTATACTCAATTACCCAAACTACATATATATGTATATGTGTGTATGTTTGAGTATGTAAATATTATTAATTGAAATTATGTATTGAAGCGGTGTACTGCAGCTGGTTTGTGTATTTGCTTGTAACTTAAACTTAATTACGTTTCTGAGTGAATTTCAATGCAACCTCTTACAGTATTAAGAATATTTTATAAGAATTATGACAATATTACAACAAATAAATTTTTGTTATTATATTTGGTTTAACACAACAGAACTGCCATCTGCTCATAAGGAATATATAATATATGTATATATATATATTTTTATACTTATTTGTGTATTTTTATTTTAAATACATAAGGGTGCCACTGAAAATCAGGGTTGGGGTGCTTCTGATACATTCCAACATATCCTGAGTGGCTTTCCTTTTTGGAGCAGAGCAGCATTAACGGGTGGATTATCTTTATAATACACCTTATGCATTACTCCTTATTCTCTAGTTCTTTATTATTATTTTTTTTCAATATTATTGTTTGCTTTTTTGTTTTTTTTTTGTTTAATTTTACCATATCTATAAACAAGGAGTTAATGTCCTGTTTCATGATTTCTATGTATAATTTTTTTGTTTTTTTTTTTGTTTGTTTCTATGACTACTTAAATGTTATGTGTTTTATGTAATCCGCTTGAGTGTGCTGCATGTGCCAAATAAAATCTGTTTCTTTCTTTCTTCTTTCTAAAAGCAATTTAATACAATTAGTATTGAAAAACCCAATATTTTTCCACCTAATAAAAACTAAAGTTTTTAGTCAAGCATCCAGACGCAGACTATTTATTTACCTGCATAGCAACACTTATTCAGTGCGAGAACGAAGCCTCGGTCCTGCAGTGCCGCAGCCAAACGCTTAGCCACTGCGCTACGAAGTCGTCATTTATTTTTTACTCAATTAATTACTAGTATAATAGTGCGTTTTTATTTTATATTTTCTTTATACATATTTTTGTACATAAAAATTGAAGAGTTATAATTACAAATTGCTGCGTGTAAAATACATTGATTTCTTATACTCATCGGCATTTTTACTCAATCCCCACGTTAAAAAAACTATTTCTCATAAATAATTCAGTATATTTTTACATACTAAAAGTTAGATCTCCAACTTTTGGTATGTAAAAATATCGATAAACAATATATCGATAAAGGTTATATCGATAAATTTATTGGAGTATAGATATTTACAGCACTTTTTTAATTCGTCAATGTCTGTCAACGCTGCTTGTCAAAAACCAAATGTCATATATTGATGTTGGTAGCGTAGTTTGGTATACTTTCATACATTTACTTTTACTATGGAAGTCCCGTCTCTTAAACGTTGTGATTATATTCTCTTTGGCTAGCATATTTATTTATTTAAAATTTTCTCTGATCGAATCTCTCGGTTTTCGGTTGTAAATACCAAAATTCTTTAAGAGATTATGCTATGGAAATAACTGAAATATACTAATCTAGCAGTCTCTGTATTAGTGAGACTTCTAATCTTTTTTACAGCATAAGCTGCAGAGTTAAGTCTGCTTGGGGACCCATCGACGCTAGCCGTCGAGAATGATGCCAAAGAAAAAATAGGAATCAACGGGCTCAGTTCGTTCCCATTTAAAACACATTTGTATTCAGATTTTTAACATTCGGTGTTGGAAAAAACTATCAATTTATATCAGCCGTAGTAGCTTGGGGTCTAAGGGCTCCTAAGTGAGTAACTGATTTACCGTGTGCTTGATGGTGAAGGAAAACATCATGAGTTATTTAAGGAATAAAATAATTCAAAGACAGATACTGATACGGATACTGGAGCAATGTGACGGAAGAAGCGGAGAATACCCAGATTTGACACAGCATTAACAAAATTCTTCATTGTAATTTTAAGGTTGGTTTACGATATGCTCGGCAAAGAAGAAGAGAAACATAGTAAGGAAACATAGTAGATGGAAATTTAAAAAAAATACATCATAGAAGCATTACAACGGACATTTTCCTTTACACCTTTTAATTTAAAATAAAACTTACACCAAAAGCAACATCAAAGTTATGATACGGCGTCCATATGTATAATATATACTCTTATGCGAAAAAGCTTTGAGTGACACGTATTAAAAATTTTCACGCGCGTTCCTCTTATTATATTCTAACTTTAATGTACTTCTACATAAAATTAACTTTACTCGATAAATAAAAATGTAACGAGGTTTTGCGAGTAATGCCATAAAGCTTCAGGAACAACTTTTAAATAATTCATGGCCTGTACTAAAATACGGAGGTTGTCTTCAGATAGAATATCAGATAGAAGAGCTTAAAAAGGGTACTACGAGGTAGTTTGGTTATTTTTCAAACCTCGTAGTTTAAACAAATGTAAAATAATTGGCTTTTCATGAGAAGGTTCTTTTTTCGCTTGTTGCAAACGTTCTTTACAAAATCCTTCTTTACAAAAGGCCGACCGACTAGCACAGCACCTACAATTATTCTGGTGTTACAGTTGTTGATGGGCATATTTGATGGTAGTAAATAAAATAAGACATCGTGTTTGCGCCTATTATAAATAAAATGTAATAAAAGAGTAAAGTCTGTGGAATTACTTTCTGAAAGTGAGAAAATTGATGCATTTCCCTTTCCGGGTTGACTCATGACTCAGTTTATGAACGCGCCCCGCAATTAAAATATAATAATATATGGACAACACGTGGAGACACCATGTTGAGTTTTGTGTGTTCCCGCTGCATCGCCTATTGTTATTTTCTACCGCATATTGTGATTATTTACTTTTGAAGCTGCCTCAGTGGAGTGTCTCAAGTATTCGCCAAGCCGAGGAGTTGAAGATTCGGTAAGTGTTTTGCATGTTTTTTTCATTATAGTATAAGGGTGACAAACGAGCACGCAGTCCACCTGATGGTAAGTGGTTGCTGTGGCCCATAGACATCTACATCTATCTTCAATTAAGAATCTAAATGCAGATGCGTTGTCACCCGTGAGGTCTAAGATGGAATGCCTCGTTTCCAGTAAACAGGGTCTCCGGTTCTCGACACTCACCATACGAAACACAGCAGCGTTAAGCTGCTATTTTACGCTGGTATTGTGTGAGAGCGTGGTCCTTCCCCGGTCGAGCCGATCCATTCGTGCTACAACCATAATATAGCTGCAGCATGGCTCCACCACTTAAAAAACTGTTGCTGTTTGATGAGATTTTTTCTACAGATAATCCGCATTTGTATTTTAAGGTTATGTATATAAATTTCTAAGATTACGAAAGTCATTTTTAATATATTCCCTGTCCGTTTATATAAAATGTGCTATGAAAAATTAAGAAGCCGCAAAACGAAGAGCACATACCTACAGACTTCCTCGGGTATGACGCGTTAGTTAATTTTTTTTTTTGGTTAGGCAATTTCCGTACTTAATTGTCACAGAGTAATAGTTTATTACCCTATAATTAACTCTCTATACAAGTTAATCGTTTATTTGTACGAAGAAGGTGAAAGACTTCTTTGGAATAAAAAAAGGTTAAGAAAAAACGTAACATTACTTATATACCTAGTCAGGTCATAAGTATTGTCACACAGTAAAAACTTTTCTTTTAGAATGCTGGCCACAAAAAAGTTTATTGAATTCGAATTTCGAATTGTTCATGAAAATAAAACTGTATACTTTTTAGAATTTTACTCATTTTTAAATATGGAGTGGACGCTTAAAGAAGACCGTGTTGCAGTTATTGCGTTGCATCGTTGCGGTTACGCGCCAATTCAAATTTTTGACATACTGAAAAATTTGAATAAAACCAAAAGATTCGTTTAACGTAACATCAAACGATAAAATGAAGACTCTAGTGTAAATGACAGGTCAAGAAGTGTTCGCCCTCGGTCTGTTAGGACTCCAGCAGTGATAAAAGTTGTGAAGGCACGAATTCAAAGAAATCCCAAACGTAAGCAGAAACTGTTGGCCCTTCAGATGGGGTTAAGCAGAACCACAGTGAAAAGGGTGTTAAATGAAGACTTAGGGCTTCGGAAATATCGAAGAAAAACAGGACATCGTTTAAATGCTCATCTAATGGACCTGAGACTGAAGAGATGCCGCGCTTTGTTGAAGCGGTACGCGGGAAAAAATATCGGGAAATTCTTTTTTCGGATGAAAAAATTTTTACCGTAGAAGAGAGCTACAACAAACAAAATGATAAGGTGTACGCACACAGTAGTGAAGAAGCGAGCAACCGTATTCCGCGTGTCCAAAGAGGTCATTTTTCATCCTCGCTCATGGTATGGTTGGGAGTTTCTTATTGGGGCTTAACAGAGGTACATTTTTGTGAGAAAGGTGTAAAAACGAATGCAGTTGTGTATCAAAATACAGTCCTGACGAACCTCGTAGAACTTGTTTCTCATACCATGTTCAGTAACAGGCACTGGGTATTCCAACAAGATTCGGCGCCAGCTCATAGAGCGAAGAGCACACAAGACTGGCTGGCGGCGCGTGAAATCGACTTCATCCGGCACGAAGACTGGCCCTCCTCCAGTCCAGATTTGAATCCGTTAGATTACAAGATATGGCAACACTTGGAAGAAAAGGCGTGCTCAAAGCCTCATCCCAATTTGGAGTCACTCAAGACATCCTTGATTAAGGCAGCCACCGATATTGACATGGACCTTGTTCGTGCTGCAATAGACGACTGGCCGCGCAGATTGAAGGACTGTGTTCAAAATCACGGAGGTCATTTTGAATAAACTTTAGTGTCATAAGAATCTATGTTTTGTTTAGTTCATTTTGGTATATAAATGGTTAAATAATGAATAAACTTGTTTCAATTATTTTATATTAAACATGTGACAAAATTTATGACCTGACTAGGTATAATAAGTCTGCGTATAAAGCTTAGAGTCCGAAGGAAACGACTATTTTAAACTTAACTTCGTTTATGATAAAGAATCTGTCGTAATAGAATAATAATTTATGGTGAACTCCTTTCCTACCTAAGCGTGTCGGTCTGGGTAGCTACCACCCCTTTATTATTTCAGTCCATTTATTTTTTATATACGTTAGTCAATCACATAGATGATCTGAAGACTAAGATGCAATGCCACATTACTAGTTATAAAGTTCTTGTCACTCTTTAAATGAGAAATAGCGTAATTTTGCTGCTAGTTTCCAGCTGACCTATTCGTATTGCAGCTTTATACCTATATTACATAGATAGCCACTTCTGCTGCGTGGCTATCTATGTAGGTGATGTGAGTATAACATTACCCCGTTGTCCTGACCCCTTAAGGAAATTTATTGTAGGTAGATTTAAAGATATTGTTTAAATTGCATATTTTTCTTGTGCTAATAAAATATACTAAGAAATAAAAATATTTTATGTAAAATGATTATTATTTAATAGGTTCTGTTACTGTTGTGTATATATATGCTGAGCAAGTGCAAGTAATGGAATCTTATTTTGCAGGATAGGTTTACCGACTTATGAACAGCTTACGAGCTCAAGGAGAATAGACTTTGAGATAAAAAGAGTAGAATATAAATTTAAAACGTCTGTTTTTAACGCATGCAGGAAGAGATACCTTAAATAAATTCTAGCATTTTATTTGTAAAAATTATAGTGTATTTAAAGGAAAGAATCTAGATGAAATACGTAGTATTATTATTTCTTCTGTGCTGAAATTGATAATTTTAATAATGTTAAAAAATAAAAAATAAAAACATAAATATTCTTAGGTATTATAATATAACTCTTAGTAGAGTAGTAATTTCCCAGAAACCTGATTTTAGCGATTTTTATAATAGGTCGAGGAAAAAGTTTCTTCGTATTATGTTTGTAAAAAGTTGAAAAAAATCTCTTTGGTTGTACTGTTTTTAACTGACTGGTTTTAATATAAATACATATAGGACATTAAGAAAAAAAAATTAAAAGTAAAAACCACTTTCCCGACATTTTTCAATTGGTTTTCTGGCCTCCAAAATGTGTGAATCTAAGTAAAACTAAAAATTAATTCGATACATTCTGAAGTTTTATTACAAATATTACAAAAAATTGAAAAATGCGACTCAAGCCGCGAAAAAAAAATTTGACGTTTATGCACCTAATGCAGTGTCAGTAAGAGTAGCACAAAGTTGGTTCGAGTATTTTCATTCCAGGCATTTTGATGACAAAGATGCAGCTCGCTCTGGTCGCCCTCATACGTATAAAGTTGATGCCATTTTTTAAAAAGTGGAGCAAGATTGGGCATATTAGTAATAGTATTCCAATCTGTGTACTATTACTAAGTAATATTAGTACTAGTTAGGATATAACCGAGGAATTAAGGACGGACCGCAACACAGTTTTGACCCATTTCAGAAAGTCTGTTTTTACAAAAAAGCTCGATATTTTGGTACCACGCGAGCTCACTGAAAGAAACCTAATGAATCGTGTACTAATTTACGATTCTCTATTGAAACGTAATGAAACCGAACTATTTTTGAAAAAATTGATCACTCGTGATTAAAAGTGGATCATCTATGACAAGAAAGTGTGAAAAAAAAATCATGGTCAAGCTTCACAGACTGTAGCGAAACCCGGATTAAAACGCAATAAGGTTATGGTATGTGAGTTTTTATCAACGGGCAAACTATCGATTTGGATCTCTACTGATAACAACTAATGAGACTCAAGAAAAAAATTGAGAAAAAACGGCTGGAATTGATCAACAGAAAACGAATGGTCTTTCATCATGGTAACACCTGACCACACACATATTTGGCCACTCAACAAAAATTGACAGAGCTTGTTTGGGAAGTGTTAATACATCCACCATAATATTGTACTGAACTTGCACCCTCAGATTTTAGAGTTTACCTCTCAGTTTAACTCTCAGCTAGCCTTAAATATTGATTTTTGTTAAGCAAGTCAGAAGAAAAAGTGCTCTCGAAATTATTTACCCGCGCGCGCTGATGTAATGGTTAGTGATACTTAAATATAATGTTATATTAACAAAAAAGTCCGCGGTACTATATGCCTATTTCTTATACATAAGCCACAATGAGGTAATGTGTGGCATAAACTATTTGAAAATTAAAAAGTGATTTATGAGCGTTATTATTAGGCATGTCATGTTAATCCTTACAAACGAAAATTACTTCATCATCAAGACAATTTTACAAACATAAACTTTGCTGTATATAGCATTTTATTTGGACGCATAGTTTAAGGAGTTAATGAAAAATTAAAATAATTCAAACCTTGGCTTGGCACGCCATTAGAACCGAAAAAAAAACCAACAGTGGAGGCTTCTATTAGTTCAATCAGTCTAGATAGCAATGTATGGAAAAATTGACAAAATTAACGGAATACTTTTATTAAAAATTAATGGAGTAAAGAAATAAATTATACCTCCTTTTAAAGGTCATATTCTATTCTTTACTTTAGTCTAGTTTTAACAGTGGTAGAGCCACGCGGCAGCTTTTGCTGTCGCACGGATGGGCCGGCTCGAACCGTAGTACCACGACCTCACAGAAAACCAGCGTGAAGTGGAGGTTTACCTCTGCTTTTCGCTTGGTGAGTGCAGGTGGCCGGAGGCCCTTTTTACTGGAAATTAGGCATTCCATCTTAGTCCTCACGGGTGACAACGCATCTACATTTTGATTTGTAACAGAAGATAGATGTAGATGTCTATGGGCCGCAGTAACCACTTACTTTTTGTACTGTGTGCTCGTTTGTCAGCCTTATCCTATAAAAAAAAGTCATTTATATCTTGGCGGTAAAGTGGGAAATTATTGAGTAAAATAAAATTTGAGCAGACATTTCATAATTGATAAAAAATGTATATATTTATTGGCAGATTGCGCGGAAACTATAAGTGAAATCGCTTTTGTATGTATAAGAGGTTGATAGCAAATTTAACAAAAATCATGTCGTACCTCCACATTTTTCATATATCGTGTACGGTTATCTTTAAAAAAAAACGCGCTTCAGGACATTTTCCTGAGCCATAACGGCGGGAGGAGGGGAGGAAACTCACCCGGGAGGGAGAGGGAATGTGGATAAAATTTTACTTTGCTCTATAACATACATATGCTGATAGATGAAAATACTCCATTACTTTTGCCAATTTTTAGCTAAAATACAAATATTTATATTTCGCTGAATGGCCGAATGAATTAATTTTTATAATAGCACAGCAATGTGAAATGAAAGAGTTAAGCATTCATTCATACTTTTTTTAAAGAGAATAATCTATTCTTTACTTAAGTCATACATATTTAGGCGTTAAAGTAGTAAATTTGTAATTAAACTAAACTTTGAGAAAAAAAATCGATAAATGATAAAAAAATCATATTTCGTGACAGATTGCGCGGAAACTATGTGCTTTTGTATGAATATGGGTTGATAGCAAATCTATAATATAAAAAATATAAAATCTATAATATAAAAAAATATAATATAAAATCGCTGAATATGTTGCTAAGCGCAAATCTCGAGAGAAGCTGAACCGATTTCGCAAATTATTTTTTTATAATATTCCTTGAAGAACGAAGATGGTTGTTACGCAGAGAAAAATTTAAAAAGTTGCCTGAATATGTCTAAAAACAACACTTTTCTATATTTCCATACAAAAGATTCGTAATAATACTTAAAAGTCAATTTGAACTTTAATACCATATCATAAAGTTTAAGTGTTAGTAAAGGGGTTCCGGGAAGGCAAAAAAATATTGAGTGACGTTATATCGTTGTTCGCGCCAAACGCTGTTGTCGGAATCGACGTCTAGGGGGCGCGCGGCTCTGGGCGATACCGGTTTTTGACGTCGGCCGAGCGGTGAGCTGAGAACGCGTAAAGGCGAAAGAGTCGTCTGCTAGCTGTGCTAATGTCTGCACGCTGTCAATTTTTGTCGGGAACTCGGAATAATTAAGCGCGGACAGTAAATATATGGTCTAGGATTTTGTGACGCGCATTCCTGCTGGAGAGCTTCCCAGGGACTCATTGTGTCTGACTCAGAATCTGCATAAGTGCATTCGACAATATTAGCTAGTGCGGCCTCTGATATTCTAGAACTAACTGTTGCTACGCGAAACGGTAGTGACCTTTGATCCCGAAACTCCGTGTGCGTTTTGTGCCTTAACCTTATACCCAGCGATAGTTAGTGGCTTCTTAGTAAGATAGAGTTAATTGACTGTCATCGTGACGAACGAGGAAAGTGACTGTGGACAACGCCTCGGAAGGCCCCCTCAAGTTGGAGCGGTGTCGACGCTCGGGCTGCTGCCGACGGCCCAGGTCTTGGTTCAATCACCATCAGTCACACCCAGATACACATCACATCACCTTATTTCCCTTGCACTACACAAACACATGCGACCAGACCGACTCCGGAGGGACCAGGCGCCTTGGATATAGATAAGTAAGCTCCGTTTAATTCCTCCCGGTCGACTGGCCGTACTATAGAACGCTCCCCCATATATTTTAGTGTAATTAGAGAAATTCCACGTGGCCACATCGAGGCCCGACCTACGTCTGGTTGGGGAAGTCTTCTGCTAATGGGCCCCGGAGGATTTGACCCTTTAAGGGAGCAGCTGTAGGCCGTAACAATCTGCTAGCAGAGCGTGGTTCCGGGTTAAATTCCCCGGTCGATCCTGACCATAGTGTTTGATAAAATTAAACAGTTCTGGTGGCAGGGAGCGTTGGTTTGATTGGTTTAATTTGTGTCTACAATCACGCCCGTCCGTAATACGTAAAAATATTTTTTTTGTACGTAATAATAAAATTATTTTCCTTTGTTGCTTTGTTGCTTGCCTTTTTTTGGTTAGTGGGTAGTTTAGAAAGCCGCGCCCTAGGTTGCGCAAGCGGGAGCTTTTCTAGAGATATACGTCATGTAGGTAGATGGTTATTTTTATGTAATTGGTTAGTTATCGTTGTCGGATAGTTGTAGTGGACTACTTATCGAAGGGTCGATTTCCGAGCTAGGCATTTTTTGTTGATCGACTGTGATGTGTATCTTCGTTTATACTGTAATTTGTATTTGAACTAAAGAGTAGTAATTTGTATTTGCGCCATTTGAATTTAAATTGATTTGATCGCACTAGTATTTGTTATTTGTTAATTTAATTTGTGTCTTTTCTTTTGTGCTAACTTGTATTTGGTTGATACGTATTAATTCGTATTTGTGTAATTTCTATTCAACTCGATTTGATAGGAACTGCATTTATTAACCGTTAATTTTTCGTTGTATTTTTTATTTGTTATCTTTGTAATTTGTGCACGAGCCGCGTCGTAATATGTATTTAGTAGTGATGTCATCGCCCAAGCTACTAATCCGTTGCCTGCGGACTGAGTTACGCTGGGTACGCTGGGCCACAAGCGCCCATGCTTTGTTGGGTCGACCAGATAGATATATAGATAGATAGATTGATGAAGCGGTTCGAGCAGGTGGATGCTCGAAGGGCCGCAGTGGAGGAGGCTTACGCTGATCTCGATGATTCAGATGTGGAGAAGGGAGTTCTGGACTCCTGCTTCGCGGACTAAGAGCAGTTCTTTTCGCTCACGGACGGGTTGATCGAGGCTGAAGGCAGGTATGCCGAGGAGGCGCGTGAAGTTCGGATGAGTGACCTGCCCGAGTCCTCTCGGAAGCAGCTTCAGCCGGAGCTGTTGGGACGACTCCCAACTCTGGACCTGCCAAATTTCTCCGGGATCCTTTCCGAATGGCTGACCTTCGTTGGTTTTTTCGACAGCCTAGTGGACGCCCGGAGTGACTTGACCCCGAGCCAAAAGATGGCGTACCTCCTGGCCTCACTGGAGGGGGAGGCCCTGGGCGTTGTCGGCCACTTGAGATTGTCAGACGACGCCTACCAGACTGCTCGGGACCTCCTAGCCAGAAGATACGCCAACGTGCGGCGAGTTGCGAACGAACATGTGAAGCAGCTTCTAAGCCTCCCGCTGTTTAGTGACCGGGCCAGACTGCGTTCGGACCTGTTGGATCCAGTCCTGGTGTCCTGTAATACGTTGAGGCGGCTGGATTTACCAGTGGGCGAATGGGCTTTATTGTTGCTACGCATCGTGCTGTCCCGTCTACCTCTCGACCTTCGAATCCATTTTGAGGAGAGGTACGGCGGGGACGAGGCCTCCTATATTCCGCCCTTCTATGACCTGATGCGGTTTTTGAGGAGCAGTGCCGGCAGATCGAGAACGCGACGGGCGCCGTTGACGACTTACGAGCCGTGCCCAGTGAGAGGCTGAATCTGCCAGGCAAGTCGTCGTCAACCCCCCCCCCCCCCCCTGCTCCTATTGTCGAGCATCTGATCACCGGGTAACGTCGTGCCCGAAATTATTAGGTAAGCCGGTTTCGGCGAGGCGAACTATCGCTAAGGAGCGCCGCTGGTGCTGCTCATGTTTGGAAGGGTACCTCCAGCGAGACTGTCCGCATCAGCGACCCTGTCTGCATTGCCAGGGCAATCATCATGCAGTTTTGTGCCTGAGTGCGAACGGTGTCTCCTCTCGGGGCGACTCTCGGCGCCCGCCGGCCAGCCACCAGGCCCCTGAGTTTGAAAGGGGTCCCTACCCTGACCAGTCGGGGGGTGATTCCCCCAGGGGCGTGGGTGTCATCACCCCCCCTCAGCGTGTGGAGAGGAACTTCACGGCCACTCATCGGTCCGCTGGACCCTTCTCACTCCCGTTAGCTGAGTGGCTGTGACTGGTGTACCACTGTTCCCCATTTGATGGAGGCGGCCCTGGCTAGCTGCCGCCTTAGCTCCCACCACGGCCGCCTCCACTGAGCCTTAAGCTGTTATCAGTCCACTTGTCAAGGTGTTCTGTTGCCGACGTTCTCAGTGAGGCGTACAACCCGAGTGGCGACTGTTAGCGGTTCGCGCTCTATTGATCTCGGGTTTACGCCGTGTGGCCTCCACTTGGTGGTGGGAAGATTAGGGCCCCCCTGTAGCGTTGAATCACGCTGTCAAGGGGTATTAGATTTGGTTTGGTCGAGCACTTAGTTAAAAATTCTTTGAATTAAAATTAAAAAATGCTTTGGGCTTTCCGCGAAATTTTCCTATTTGTAGCGGTTGTGATTAAAAGAATTGAATTTAATCTACTCCTTTAAATGCTACTGCATGTGTTTTGTAAATATATTTAATCATTGTGTTTGATTGTTGCGCCTGGTTGTTGAAAAGAAAGTTTGAATTCATATGAATTGAATGTCGCGCTATTTGAAAAATTATGTATATGTTTTATAATAGTATTTAATCATTTTGCTTTGTGAAGAAGTAGGGCTGTCCCTAACGTTATTGTTTTGTTTAATTTGTCAATTGGACCTATGTGCATCGGTGATTAATTTGGTTGAATTGATTCTGTAGTTGAACATTGATGCTATGAAAAATTTGTTGAAATATGAGCATAGGACTGCTTGTTTAACAGGCTAGCTAGTTTTGGAGATTATCAGATTGAAATCAGCTGCCGCACTATTTTAGTAAATGATAATATGGTGGGTGGCCTGGCTAGGCCTACTTGTTGAAAATTCATACTAGGGACTATCTGTGCGTTTCGTTCGGCTCTCCACAGACGACGTTCATGTAGAATTTTCTCCACAGATTGAAACGTCGACAGATTATTACAATGGCTGTTATGATAAGTGAGCCAATTATCATTACATAAACGGGAATAGTTGTGTGGTACAGAGTGTTGCTAGCTATGGTGTCTTGTACCATTATCGGCTCTCTCATGACTTGACTGTAGGCTTCATGTAGTTTTCTCAGGTCGATGGATTGCAGCGAGATTCTGTGTTGAGGTGTGGTTTCCTCTTTGAAGTTACGTGGGATATCGGTAATTATTAGTGCTCTCTGCACTGAAGCTTAGGAGGCCGCTCTGGGCCGCTTCGTGTCGCGTCACTGTTTGCAGACCCGATCCGGTCGGATTGCGGAGCTAATCGTAGGGGCACAGATAGGTGTTTGAAAGAGGTCGTCGGACTTCTGTCCAGAATAGGACTTATTTATGGGCTGCGATGTCGAGGAAGGGCATCCAGTTCAACCCTCCGGCTTGCCCACGTTGGGGCGGTAATTTTGAGGCGTTGGTTAGGGTTGCAAGATCTGATGGGTTGCCTAAGGTGGCCTAGTTTGGTTGTAGATTCGGTCTAGCAACTTGCAGTCTCGACCGCTGTCCCGCTGACCGGTTTGCTCGCGGACCTAAATCCTTATGTCCGGGACGGGGGTTTGTTCGCGCCAAACGCTGTTGTCGGAATCGACGTCTAAGGGGCGCGCGGCTCTGGGCGATACCGGTTTTTGACGTCGGCCGAGCGGTGGGCTGAGAACGCGTAAAGGCGAAAGAGTCGTCTGCTAGCTATGCTAATGTCTGCACGCTGTCAAGTTTTGTCGGGAACTCGGAATAATTAAGCGCGGACAGTAAATATACGGTCTAGGATTTTGTGACGCGCATTCCTGCTGGAGAGCTTCCCAGGGACTCATTGTGTCTGACTCCGAATCTGCATAAGTGCATTCGGCAATATTAGCTAGTGCGGCCTCTGATATTCTAGAACTAACTGTTGCTACGCGCAACGGTAGTGACCTTTGATCGAGAAACTCCGTGTGCGTTTTGTGCGTTAACCTTATACCCAGCGATAGTTAGTGGCTTCTGTAAGTTAGTTAATCGTAAGATAGAGTTAATTGACTGTTATCGTGACGAACGAGGAAAGTGACTGTGGACAACGCCTCGGAAGGCCCCCTCAAGTTGGAGCGGTGTCGACGCTCGGGCTGCTGCCGACGGCCAAGATCTTGGTTCAATCACCATCAGTCACACCCAGATACACATCACATCACCTTATTTCCCTTGCACTACACAAACACATGCGACCAGACCGACTCCGGAGGGACCAGGCGCCTTGGATATAGGTAAGTAAGCTCCGTCTAATTCCTCCCGGTCGACTGGCCGTAGTATAGAACGCTCCCCCATATATTTTAGTGTAATTAGAGAAATTCCACGTGGCCACATCGAGGCACGACCTACGTCTGCTTGGGAAGTCTTCTGCTCATGGGGCCCGGAGGATTTGACTCTTTAAGGGAGCAGCCGTAGGCCGTAACAATCGTATAAATACTAATGTCAGTATTTGTAGTAGGTATCATAATAAGAAATCAGAAATTGTAATTTTCTTTGTGATTTTTAGTGACTATTATAAGAATTTTAAGTGTTTTATAATTTTTTTGACATAATGTAATTGTTGACTTATCACTTTTCTTTATACTTTTTTATCTTACTAACTGACCTGGTGTCCCGAATAGCAGAATGTTTATTAAAAAATTAAAGAATCGACTGTTAGACAGTACGAAGTTTTAATTATTTAAAATAAACTAGCCGGGTCAGCTAGTTTATTTTAAATAATTGAACTATATGAGCGAGATGTCACGTCGCGCAGCTCAGACGCATAATACACGCGGGTGACACCTTGGGGAACAGCTAGTAAATTATAGGTTATTTGAAAGAAAATGAGCTTCATTACACTTTTTTAATGCGTATATTATTTACTTTATTAAATGTTAAATTATAACTATTAGGAAAATTAATCTGCTTGGGAGTTACTTGTCGTTTCTTTTTACAAGGTCTCTCAAAGTAGGATCAAGATCGTACTTTGAGATACCTTTGCAGCAACGGTGTAGCTTTCTTGACAATCATTCTTTGTATGGTAAATTTTGAATAACAATATTTTGACTTCCACTTATGCAAAATCAATGGATGCCTCGTTTCCAGTAAAAAAGGTCTTAGGTTCTCTGCACTCACCATACAAAACATAGCAGCATTAAGATGCTGTTTCACGCTAGTATTCAAGAAAGCGTAGTATTTCCTCGGCCAAGTGGACCCATTCCCGCTTTAAATTACTATAACCCCAACATAGGTCTACTACGTATGTGATATGGTACAATATCGGTAAAAAATCCAAAACCATGAGAGTAGTGTCAAGAGTTAGAAACGTTATTTTGTTTGCGAAGTGTGGCAATCACGGCAATCTTTAATTCAGTGACAGAGGCTCATGTCCAGCAACTGACAGTTACAGAGAGAGAAAGAGAAAGAGTGAGAGAGAGAGATGGACAGACTCGGCTTCCTTACGTTTCACTCTAAAATTATGTTAGTAATCTTGTTGGTTGTGGCAGCGTAAGAGAACCCATCACTCCATTTCGTCCAGTGGGTGTCGTCACAAGAGGAGGCATTGCGAATTGATGGAGTTTTAAAGACTTCTATTTACTAAGCAGTGTATTCGCTGTTACAACATATAGTTTATGCGCTAATAGCGAGCTGGCGAGATCAATGACTTTCTAAGTGCTGGCGTCGTCCGCCTGCCAAGCGTGGCGATTCTGGCAAATCTAACCTACAATGGGAAATGTTTACAGGGTTCAACAGGTACAAGGCTTAGTTTCAGGTGATGATAATAATGATGATCAAGTTCATTAACGTAGCAAAAAATCATTAGAAAATATTTTTGTTATAAAAAAATAGTTCACAGTGGTAGAGCCACCATGATGGCTCCATGGCGCAGTGGCTTAGCAATGAGTTGCTGCGCTGGGGGGCGCGGGTTCGGATCCCGCACGGAACAAGTATTTGTATGGCCTATAAATGATTGTTCCGGGTCTGGATGTTTGTCCTTGTGAAATTTGTGTTTGTAAACTGCCTCCACGATACAGGAGAAAATCCTAGTGTGGGGGTAACGTTTTATAAATGGAAAAAAAAAAGAGCCACGCGGCAGCTTTTGCTGTCGCACGGATGGGCCGGCTCGAACCGGGGTGGTACCACGACCTCACAGAAAACCAGCGTGAAGTAGAGGTTTACCTCTGCGTTTCGCTCGGTGAGTGCAGGTGGCCGGAAGCCCTTTTTACTGAAAATGAGGCATTCCATCTTAGTCCTCACGGGTGACAACGCATCTACATTTTGATTTGTAATAGAGGATAGATGTAGATGTCCATGGGCCGCAGCAACCACTTACCATCAGGTGGACTGTGTGCTCGTTTGTCACCCTTATCCTATAAAAAAAAAAAAGATTAAAAAAGAAATTATTTTCATTTAAAGCCTTAATTTAACATTATATTTAATTTGTAGCTTGAGTTGTTATGATACTTTAGTATTTCTAAACAATAGAAAAAAGAAAGAAAATACAATAGAATTCCGCTTACGAAGAACACAATGGTATTAAAAACAAAGACATACAGAAAAATAAAACAAAAAAAGACAACTTTAATACTTAACACAAATTATATTATTTTTTTACATTAAGTACATTCCATTGTTAACAACGTCGCGAAATTAATATTATAAATAATAATAATCATTTAAATATCAGGAAATATTTCAAGGCAATTTAAAAAGTAGTTATAATTTAAGTTTGAGATAAATCTTCCATTCATTCGTAATCAAAGAGCCAAAGGAGCAAGCAGCTCACCTAATGACTTATCATCATCGCCACCCATTAATAACTGTAACACCGGAGGCATCGAATCTGAGGAAAGAAATAAGTCTCGTTTATGTTCATCTTCTTTTCTTTGCTGTGGCAACCCTAGTGATAAACTGTAAAAGTAATTGGTCCCGATAAATTTTAATAATTTAAATATTGTAAATCCATAATATCCACCTCAATTTTATGTTACAGTTAATAATTGTTAAGAAAGTCGGTACATAAATGTTATAACAACATTTTGGTGTTGGAACAAAAAGTGACAGGTAACGAATATTGTTTTAAAATTATTGTAATTCTTATTCAATATCATTCCTTTTACAATTTAAAGATCTATTCTATTCTTTCTTTGCGAGTTTCTTTTCGAATTGTTTTAAAATTAATTTGATTTGTGACTTGTAAATAGAAAAAAAACAACAACTCGATATTAGCTTACTCAGTTCCTTCTGTTTTCGACCTTTGTTTTTTTTATTATTTATAATAAGTAGTAAAATAAATACTCGCAACGCCAAGATGCGCCAGATGGAGAACCAACTCCAGCTTACGCTCCAAGAACTTAAGGCGTCCAGGGGCAGTGTTGCTTAAGGAAAGGGATAATAATGAAAAAGAAATAGTTAACATAATTGCCAAAAACACACAATTGAAATGTGTGTGACTTTTACAGAATGTAAGAAATTTCCTTTAAAAATATGGCAACTAATTAATAGACTGTCAAATAATAAATCGGATATGACAGACCTAAGGTCTTTAAAAATCAATACTCCCAATGGTCAAATCTCAAACACTAAAGAAATTCGTGGGTATTTTAATAGATTTTTCGCCACAATAGGCACTGAACTTGCAGATAAAATACCGCAAAAATACCACAAAAATTTAACACAAACAAAGTCATACAAAAAACCTAAAAACAACAATACCGAATTATCAAAACTAAACCCAACGACCGCAGACGAGGTACTGAAAATAATAAAAGGCCTAGATTCTAACGCTAGTTCGGTTTAGATGGCATAAACACAAAATCTTTAAAGTGTGTTAAAGACAATATAGCAGAAAACCTCGCAATTTGTTTTTATTCATGTTTAAGTGACGGCTATTTCCCAAACACCATAAAAATTGCAAAGGTTAGTCCTATATTTAAAGCCGGAAGCAAACAAGATCCAAACAATTATCGGCCTATATCGGTACTTCCGGCAATGTCGAAAGTACTTGAAAAAATACTACATAAACAACTATATGACTACCTGACTTCTATTGATTACCTCTATAAAAAGCAATATGGCTTCCGCCCAAAGTCTAACACTGTAACAGCAACTGTTGATTTAGTAACCAATATAAGACTTAATATTGATCAGAAAAAAATTACATTAGGTATTTTTATTGACCTCAAAAAGGCTTTTGACACAGTCAGCCATAACATGCTGTTATTAAAATTAAAAGACATAGGTATCACAGGAAAGGCAAATGATATTTTGAAATCGTATCTTTCTGATAGATTTCAAGTTGTTAAAATTAATAATCAGCAAAGGAACCCCCAACCGGTTACTTGTGGCATTCGACAGGGATCAATATTGGGACCCTTGTTGTTCCTTATTTATGTAAACAACATATATGAAATTGGACAAAAGGAAGATATCACTTTATATGCTGTTGACACTAGCCTCTTCTACTTTGGTCACTCATTATAATCAGTACTAAGTGAAGCTCAGCATGACCTAAACATACAGTTACAGTCTACTTACAAACTTACTAAGAATCAATTACTCAAAAACAAAATACATAATTTTGTATGCAAAAAAAAATTTAAAGTCACAAGCCTCTTACCATTGATGGTGAAATACTAACTAAAGTTAATAACGAGAAATATTTAGGCCTTGTTCTTGACAGTCAGCTTACCTGGAAACAGAATATTGAAAAGATCCATAGTAAAATCTACTCATTAACAGGAGCTTTAAAAACAATAGTTCGATGTCTCCCGATACATGTCAAATATACCATATATAACTCTTTGGTCAAGCCCCGTTTAGATTATTTGATTGAGGTGTGTGGCTCAGCCACTAAATCAACCCTGCAAAAACTACAAGTAGCACAAAATAAAATCATAAAAATATTATTCCAATATAACTATTTAACACCAACCATTCAAAAATATAAAGAAACAAAGTTTTTTAACCTAGCCCAAACGTACATATATAAAATATCCTCTCGTCTGTGAGGCGACCGGGTCCCGGTTGCTGACAGAATATGCGCGTCTGTGAAGCGACCGGAAGCCGGATCCAATAACTAGTCCGTTGTCTTGCTTATATTAAGGGTTATCCCATATTTCTTTCTCTTTTTAACTTATTACAAAAGCGTAATGCTTAAACATGTTAGCTATTGGACCGCGATTTTTACCGGATTACGTCATGTAAAAGTCAAATATTATGAGAATAAGTTCGCCGGTCACGTACGTCTTAAACCTTGTTTAATTGTGTTAAAAAAAGGTAAACAGCTGTTAAATAGGGTGATAATGAGGAAAATATGTGTAATGCATTTTTATTAGAAAAATACTTACTAAAGATATTCACTCTCAAATAACATTTACAAAAAAGATCGATTACCATAAACGTATAACAAGGCAGGCTAATAACCTATGTTTGAGAATACATAGAACAAACCATGGAAGAAGGAGTATCCTCTACGAGAGAGCTCAACACTATAACAAATTACCTAAAAACATTAAAGAAGCAAAATACCTGCCCACCTTTAAGAAATTACTAAACAGCTACATTTTAAAGGATTTTTCATAATAACTTAATATTAAGAAACGAAAAATCTAAATATATGAAGTACACATACAACGTAAATAATAATATTTACCATAAAACAATTGTATAGAATAATACTACAATATTATATTTACTGTTATAAAATATGATTATACATGTGCGACAATGTATATATATATATATGTGTGTGTGTGAGTGTGTGTGTGTGTGTGTGTTTGTGTGTCTAGAAAATTAATGACTAGAAAATATAAATAAACACTAACTAATTATGTTAACATAACACATAATATAGTAATAATTTTAAAAGATGAACGCAATGAAACAGTTAATGTGTCATAGGCCTTAACAAACAACTCGCCACATTCATTCATATCATAGTACATTGTTCCTGGTAATTATTACTAATCATATTACTAAGCACTCAATCAGTAATTAAGTTTTAGCGACCTATTATAATACTAACTCACTACGCCAATCGGCTTAATGTTTTTAATTAATAAGTATTTTCTCTGTAAGTGATTTGTAAATCTTTTGAGAAAATAAATGTCTCAAACCATATATGGTTCAGTTAGATACAGTATACACAAGTGTTATAAAAGAAAGAGATCAGCTACAGGGAACGGTTAATGAGTTTGACCGATGCAGCAAGGAATATGAGGAAGCTCTCAGGTTCATTGCTGCATTGAAGTTACAGTTGAATGAGGCTAATGAGCAAATAATACAATTTAAAACATATATAGATAATCTTAACGCCTCCCAGACTCAAAGCCTGTTCACTGAACTTGTGCAATGTAATACTTCAAGAATTTTTCAGCAATCTGCAACAAAAGACTTGACTGGTGACGACTCTTCCACTTCAGGAAACTCAGTGAGGATTAATTGCAGTAAAACCAAATTGAAGAAGTATATAAAAGTTAATAAATATATAAGAAAATAAAAAAATTAATAAGAAATAAGATTAATACCAAAAATTATGTTAATTTATGTAAAGAAAAGCAAGCATTGATATAAGAACTTAAGTTGTATTCAATTGAGGTGGATAACATAAAAAAATGTTATGAGACTGACGTAGAGTGCCTAAAATCAGAAATATTATCTCTTACAAATTCCCTTCAAACTGTATCCAATAAATATAAATCAGCCCAAAACGAAACAAAAGAACACATACTGGCTATGGATAATCTGTTAAAGACATGTAAATATAATGAGGAGCGTTTTGACTCCTTAGTTAAACATCAATGTGAGTGTCAGCATTCAATACCAGCTTCTTCAGAGTCGGTGTGTACGGATAATATTATACCATCACCAAAACTCTATGACAGTGCCATAGCAGAGGAGCTTTAAGTAAAAAATAACTCAAATATTAACAAAAATATATAAATAATTGTGCATAGCGATGACATAGGAAAAAATCTAGGCATAACTTTAAATTACTCTTTAAAGGGAAAAAAATTACAAATTGCTGCATGCCTGGACCATCTTTTAGTGACATCCTAAATAAAATTATAGTTACTAAATTTTGCCCAAATAGTACAATAATAATTTTTGTTGGTAGAAGAGGCAGTGTGAACAACAACATTTATTAACATATATTGAGCAAATTAATAACTTAAATGTACACAAAATTTTCTTGTTCATACTGCCTTACATACAGGGATTGCCACAGGAAAATGATCTTAGACATAATTTAAATATACAAATGAATAATTTAATATGTAACAATAATTTAAATTTGACACATAATTGTTATGATAATTATGACAAATTTCATTTAGTTGATATAAATGATTTAATAAAAAAGTTTTAGACAAAAGATAGGTATTACCTATCCAAATATAATTTAAGACTGGTAGCAAATGTGCTATCTTATTATTTACTTTTTAACTCAGCCAAATTTTTGGCTACCAAGACTGGAAGTTTCGAGCATAATCATTTGAGATTTAATTTGGAACCAGTTGCAATCAATTTAGATTAGTAAATGCGACAATAAAGGCAATCTCTAGCAATAATAATAGTTTAGTTAACTTTGAATGCAGCCTACAAATAAGTAATAAAAACTGTTTACACCTGGTGCATCAAAATATACAAGGCATGATGGGCAAAGAATTAGAAGTTGAATTATTTTTAAATAGTAACAACATACATATCCTTTCCATTACTGAACATTGGCTAAAAGATTATAATTTCATGTTTAGTTTCATAAATCACCAGGTGGTCAGTTGCTTCAATAGAGAAAAAAGTTTACGTGGTGGTTCCTTAATACTAGCAGATAAATCGTTATTATATAAAGAACGTAAAGATATAGTGAGCCTCTCTGTTGAGCGAACTGTATAAATTGCTTGTGTCGAGCTCGAGCACCTCATTGTTTTAAGTGTTTACAGACCCCCATGTGCTACTAATGACTATTTTGAAAGGATTGTGGAAGAAGTTTTGCTCAAACTTAGTAAACAGAACAAGTCTCCTGTAATATGTGGAGACTTTACCATCAATCTCCTTGAAACTTCTGCCATTAGTATTAAGTTTAACTCATTGTTTAAATCGTATAATCTTGTTAATTTATTCTTAGAACCAACACGTATTGCTGGGCCTAGTGCGACCTGTATAAATAAAAATTTTATAGATGTTAAGCCCTTGCATAAATCAATTATACAAAATTTAAGTTCAGATCACTGTGGACAGTTGGTATTACTACATACACAATAAATAGAAAAATAAGAAAGTTGTGTTTGTTCCAATAAATGAACATTACTTAGAGAGGTTTAGAAGTAATATAATAAAAAGACTTCCATCACTTTCATATAAAATTGGGTTAATTATTTGTATGGTACATTATTTAAAATTATAAGTTGTGAATTTAGTAGGATATTTACTTCTAAAACTTTCTCTTTTAACAGTCGCAAATCATTTAATGAATGGGCGACAGTAGGAATTTATAAAAGTAGGCGAAGGTTATACGAGCTATATGATGAAAGATCATATAATATTAGTGTTATATTTAGAGCTTATGTAAAAACATATTCTAAAATATTTAAAAAAGTGTGCTCCACTGCTAAGGCTTTACATTTAAGCAACAAAATTAAAACTGCATCCGACAAAATTAAAATGACCTTGAGAATAATAAATAGTGAAACGGGCAAGGTCAAACCGCGCAACTCGGATTTTCAATTAAATATTAACAATAATTTAACGCGATCTGATCAATAAGTTGCTAAGGCTTTTGAGAAACATTTTACTGATGTTCCTTTTTTTTACAACGTAATCATTAAATTCTTCTCCTACTATTGCCGAATCATTGCTCAATCAAAATGTAAAGGCTTGTTTAAATACTTTTTAATTCCATAGATTACTGCCAAAAGATATCGTTAAATATTTTAAAACTATTAAGGCTAAGAAAACTGAAGACTTATGGGGGATTTCCGTTAAAGTTATTTTATCTATAATAGATATAATAGCACCGTATCTAGCCACTATATTTAATACAAGCGTCGAACCTGGTGTGTTTCCAGATTTAATGAAACATAGTAAAGTCATACCTTTATTTAAATCTGGTAGTACATTCGACCCCGCCAATTTTAGACCAATTTTTGTACTACCAACGTTTAGTAAAAATAATTTTATATTAGATGTTAAGTTTCTTTAGTATTAATAAATTGCTACATCAAAATCAATTCGGTTTTACAAGGGATCGCTCGACAACTGACGCTGGAGTTGAGCTTATTAAACATATTTTTTGTGCATGGGAGAACTCCGAGGATGCTTTGGGTATATTTTGTGACCTTTCCAAGGCTGGCACTGCGTTCACTATGAGACATTAATCAGGAAGCGAGAGGAATATGGTGTCAAGAACACAGCGCTTAAATTTATTATTTAATATTTAAGTAATAGAATGCAGAAAGTTATTATTAATGGTAAAAGTTCTTCCGAGTCACCTGTACTACTGGATGTTCCTCACGGCTCGATTCTCGGCTAATTACTATTTCTAGTCTAGTGTAAATTAATGACTTACCTTCCCTTGTAGGGAATAATCATGATATTGTATTATTTGCTGATGATACTTCCTTGATTTTTAAACATAAACGTCAATTATTAAATGTGACGAAGTGAATAATGCTATATCAAAATAATTGCATTGGTTTTACGTCAATTATCTACATTTAAACGGAAATAAAGCTAAATGTAGTAAATTTACAACAACGAATATAGAAAATCTGAGTACCAATGTGTTTTAAATGGGGAAGAAATGAGCCCTGTTGAATCCACTGTTTTTCTTGGCATCAATCTCGACGCAAAGCTTCATTGGGGTCCCCATATGTCCAAACTAGCAAAGAGACTATGTTCTGCAGCCTATGCTGTAAAAAAGATTAGAGGTCTCACTAGAGTCGAGACTTATTTTTTTTTTCAGTTATTTCCATAGCATAATGTCTTTTGGGATTTCGCTATGGGGAAATGCGGCTGATACAGAAACTATTTTCGTTTTACAGAAGAGGGCCATTAGAGCTATTTAAAACCTAAAACCGAGAGAGTCTCTTAGAAATAAATTTAAAGAAATAAATATATTAACTTTGGCCTCTCAGTATATTTACGAAAATTTAATGTATGTTCACAAAAACAAAGGTAGTTTTAGTAAAAAAAGTGATGTACATTCTGTAAACACTAGGAACAAGCACAAGCTAGTGATACCAGTTTCTCGACTCCACAGAGTCAGTAATTCATTCATTGGGCAATGTATACGCTATTACAACAAGGTCCCGGAAAGTGTACAGTCTCTCTCTATTAGCAAGTTTAAATGTTTTGTTAAGTTCAAACTGTATAAAAAGGGCTATTATAGTACAAATGAATACATGGTTGATAATAACCTCTGGGAATGAGGTGGTCGTTTCCAAGCTGTTTCTAAAATAAATTTTGGATCTACCAATCATTAATGTAAAATATGCTTTAAAAAAAATTCCCGCTGGGTTTCTTGCTGGTTCTTCCCAGGACAGAGGTTTTTTTTGAACCAGTGGTAAAGTAAAAATTGTCTTTCAATAAGAATTACACATGTGATTTATATTGAATTAAAAATAATTCCATTATAATTTAATCCAATCGATGTGGCCCATAGACATCTACATCTATTCTTGTTTGCGAATCAAAATGCAGATGCGTTGTCACCCGTGAGGACTAAGATCGAATGCCTCTTTTCCAGCAAAAAGGGTCTCCGGTTTTCTACATTCACCATAAGGAACACAGCAGTGTTAAGCTTCTATTTTACACTGGTATTCTGTGAGAGCGTAGTCCTTCCCCGGTCGAGCCGACCCATTCGTGCTACAAGTATACTACTAATATAGCAGCAGCATATCTCTACCACGTAAACAAAAGTAGATTCTAGATAGTAGATAAGATAGTATCTAGTAGTAGTAAAAGTAGATAGTAGATGAGTAGAATCTTACTCAAGTAACATCTACTATAGACTATACTAAATAATTTTATTTAAATTTAAAAATTCCTTAATACTATATACATTTCATTCCTGTAAGTTTTTGCAAAGTAAATATACAGCGAAATTTTAAGCCATCGCTTTTATGAAACAAACAATATATAAAAAATAAATTCCTTTAGATCGCCTTTTCTCAGTTTTTTCTTCAATAGAATATCTTTGCTCAGGCAAGTTTCCCTAAAGATAGTATTGTGTGATTCAAACAATAGACATCAGGTAAAATTGTATAAATCTCTCGTTTGTTTCATATTTTTTCGCAATTTATTTCAAAACAAATTATTTCTTGCGAACATTATTATTAGACATTCGAATTTGTAACAGTTTCACTTTCATTAATGAAAATCCATTTCTAAAAGTAATTTGAGAGCAACCCCTTTGTTTTCTTAAATTATCCCCTTACTATTTAAACCCTTTGTCGTGAAAATTTTCAAAAGCGGGAAATAAGATTGTTGTTCCAAGTTATAATAACAAAATACCGCACTGGATAATCATAATTATTTGTTTGTTGTTATATTGTTTTATTCAAAAGTGGTAAAATGAAACATTTACACAGAACAGTATATTCAACCGGCTTCAATATAAAAAATGACAACATCATCAAGGTAGTCGAAGTCGAAGACGACGGATTTATAAAGTGAGTATGGGTGAAAAATACCCTGCAGCGACGGTTCTTGATATATTATTTTACGGTTTACTCATCATCATCATCATCATCATCATTTCAGCCTATCAAAAGTCCACTGCTGAACATAAGCCTCCCTCAAGGACTGTCACAAAGCATGGTCCTGAGCCAATTGCATCCGTCGACTTCCTGCATGTCTCACCAGGTCGTCACTCCATCTAGTGGGGGGACGCCCTACACTTCGTCCGCCGGTACGAGGCCGGTGAGAGTGACGGTTTAATTATACAGTTCATTAATTTTACCGCTTATTTATAAAGAAATTAGAACGAAATAAAAGTTTAAAGATAATGAAAGTGTGTAAAATTGCTTGAGCAAGAAGACACCAAAGAAGAAAACTTCTCGGACATAGATGATTTAGAGGAGTATAGTGATAAGGAAAGTGATACAGAACAGGAAGCAGATTTTGATTCATCTACTAATGTACCCTCAGATTCAGATGAAGTTCCAGCATTAGATGGAGAACTGCAGCCAACAGATGATGACCATTTAGAAGATGTGCCACTGAAATACCATAATCGGGGAAAGGTTTTTGGTAAAGACAAAATAACTGAGTGGAAATATCGTGGGCCACCGCGACATGTATGAATCATCATTTTTATCATTTTTCATTTACCAGGATTGACTGGCGAAAGATTTTGCTCGTCCGTGTTAGATGCCTGGATTATTTTACTTATTAAGATGATTGTGAGTGTACTGACGTATTTTCTGATACCACAGATAAAAAAGAGGACATCTGTACCTAATTTGTCATCGTATATAAAAACCAAGATCAAGTTTATGCTCATTGAGGACTCGAATGTCAAAAACGCAAATACATCTAGGTTGCGCTCACCTTTTTCTGCTTCTCGCCGTGCTGTATGTAAGTATAAAAATGTCGAAATACAAAAAAGTTTATGAAATGTGCTTCATAAATATATACCAATAACATAAAAACCCAGTGCTACGATAAAGTGAAATAGATTAATTTGGACGAACGAGCTTGTGACACAATGTTTCGACTTTCTCAATGTAAACGTTTTATGAAAATATTAATAACTTGTTATTTTGCTTGTGTATATTAAGTATATTTCTGACATTAATTTCAATTTTACATGGTTCATTTATTTTCTATATTCATTACTTTTCTATGATGAGCTCTCATTTTATATAAATAAACAATACAACTTGAATTTGCCATTGAATATATTGAGAATAAAATTAATATAATTATACCAATCTCATAAAATAGAAAACAATATTTTTTATAGATTCCATTCCATTTAAATACTGTGGTAATTTTCACCTGCTAGCGAGTAATCGTGTTTATAAATACCTAGCGAGTACCGTCCGGTTAAATCAATTGAAGAATGTTGTATATCCATGTAGCTATGATTAAAGGAACTGTTATAGAACTTGTCATCCGTTTAGATGTCAACTATTTTATCGATGAAGCCAACAATTCTTTTCGTCATTTATACCCGTACCGTACTTGGCCCCTTTTTCATATTTATAGTTTTGGTGGTATAAAAATTTACTTAGTACGCCTTTTCTGTAGATCTTAGCAGTATGAGACTTTATTTTTTATCCTTTTAAACGCACAATTTTTTTTATTGGATAGGGTGACAAACGAGCACACAGTCCACCTGATGGTAAGTGGTTGCTGTGGCCCATAGACATCTACATTTATCCTCGTTTGCGAATCAAAATATAGATGCGTTGTCACCCGTGAGGACTAGGATGGAATGCCTCATTTCCAGTAAAAAGGGCCTCCGGCCACCTGCACTCACCAAGCGAAACACAGAGGTAAACCTCTTCTTCACGCTGGTATTCTGTGAGGTCGTGGTACCACCTCGGTTCGAGCCGGCCCATCCGTGCGACAGCAAAAGCTGCCGCCTGGCTCTACCACTCAAAATCAAAAAATCTTTTATGAAAACGTTTAAATTCGTGCCGGTGTAAGAATATCCACTACTCCATATCGTCCCGTGGATATCATAAGAGGCGACAGGGGGAAAAGAAGATAGGCAGCAGCATCTTTCTGATAAAAATATAAAATTATAAAAAACCGTACATAACCCTAAAATTACATACATTATTTGAAAAAAAAAGTGGGTCAAATTAGGATCGAATTTAATTTTCCTAGCATCATTTACTATGTGGTAGAATTCCTTTGCAGTGTACTACTCAATCCCGACGGATATAGAAAGTCAGTATAAGACCAAGATGTGAAGTATTACATTCTAAGACTATAGATATGACAACGCATCCAAAGTGTAGTCCTCGTGTTAAGAAGACGATTGCTTTTTTCCATGGACAGCAGTGGCCACATACTATCCGGGGTACTATCAAATCCTTGGTTATACTAATTTAATTAAGAAAAAAGTATATTACGTGTTATAAATACCCGACTATTATTTCATGTTAGCTCTGTAGATATAACACAATATATAACAATTATTACTTATAAATGAGAAAGGACGTATATAAGCTGTCAGGTTATTTCAATTCTAACATAGCATCGTGATAAAATTTGTTAGAATTTGTAGAAAAGTAAGACAAAATAGAAGTTTCTATATTCAGCAAAAAGATCGGAAGTCAGATGTGAATGATACAATGTTTCTTGTAATATATCATTCCCCTTGTCACACCTGCGTTTTGCTTGTGGAACAAAAACGATAGGAGTAAAATTTTGTAAATAAAGTTTCGTATAAAAATTATAGTGACAAACGAGTCAACAATACACATTTTAATAAGTGGAATTGATAATAAGAACCAGATTAACCAACATAGCCTAACGGATTGGTAAGTTGAAGTAGCTATAGACCGGCCAGGTAGCTCAAAGAACTGACGACCGATGGGAAAGAAAGGTCCGTGAGTGGCAGCTCGTACCGGCAGGCGAAGTGTAGGGTGTCCCCCTACTACATGGAGTGATGACTTGGTAAGACATGCAGGAAGTCAATGGATGCAGGTGGCTCGGGACTGTGCTTTGTGGCGTTCCTAGCGGGAGGCCTATGTTCAGCAGTGGACTTGTGAAGGGCTTTAACACAGAGCAGCCTCTCAGCAACACCAACATTCTCGCCTGCACCAGAAGAACCACGACAACGAACAAAATTACTCCTACGTTGAATAACTAACAAAATCTCTCGCGAACGGCGCCTACAGTGAACTTTATACTGTACAAATGAGTGTGGGGTTTCTCTACATACCCTCAATTCCACCTCGCCACCACCGATATGACGCTTTGCTAGAGTGACGTAACCTCTTGCTCACTCTCGATCCCAGTGGTAATTTATAGAAACGCCGATATATTTTTTAGCTTGTTGTGGAGCCGTTAATAGAAAGTAACCAAAGTTTTAAAGTCTTAATTAAAAAGATTTCAATGGAGCTATTCTTTTCCAATTAAGTTGATACTTAAACAATAAGCCTACGAAGGTCGATTAATTTTACAACTCAGTAATGCTCCGTTGTAAGAATCCCTCGAAGCATTAGGTTAATGGGTTTTTATAAAAGATTTAAAACTGGAAAAAGAGTTATAAAACTCGATACTCTGTTTTTATTACATTGAACTCTTTGTTTAGATAATTTATATCTAAAAAGCGAAATGTTTTCTTTTAATATTTTAAAGGCATTATTTTATATTTTGGTTTTATTAATTAATTCACTACAGCCTTCAAAAGTCAACTTTATATTTTATAGGATGTGGGTGACAAACGAGCACAGAGTCCACCTGATGGTAAGTAGTTGCTGTGGCCCACAGACATCTACATCAATCCTCGATTACGGATCAAAATGCAGATGCGTTTTCACCCGTGAGGACTAAGATGAAATGTCTCGTTTACAGTAATAGGGTCACCGGTTCTCTACACTCACCATACGAAACACAGCAGCGTTAAGCTGCTATTTTACGTTGGTATTCTGTGAGAGCGTGGTCCTTCCCCGGTGGAGCAGACCCATTTTTGCTATAGTTAACTTGGAATTCAAAATTCATATAAATTTTATATTTATGGCATGTAGATTTCCTTTATTAAAATTGGTTATTTATTTGTTTTTGGATTATCTTTTTATACGATATCGCTGTATGTATAACCAACAACTAAGAAACTTATATATTTTTGAATAACAGTTTTGACATAGAAACAATGAGTATCAAACGGAAAGTAATATCAATGACGTAAAAAGACATAGCACTACTTACAAACGGTGTGTAATTTGGGCAATTATTTTCATTCTGTTTTTTTTTTTTTGAACTCACAAAAATAATCTGTTAATGAAGAATTGATGGCGATAATGGAGTTGGATCCGTCTTACACTACTGCTGACCTAACATCAGCTTTTGATTCCGTGCCGATTCAATGTTTTAATCATTTGCGGATGCGGATTGCTATCAGTAGAATGAAAAACTTAACGAAAGGGTACCTCACAAACTGACTCACAGCAAGAGGCCCGCTTCCAAGCTTGCATCTTAAGGTTGAATCCGCAACCGCAAGTTAAACAGTGCACGAAATATTATTCTATTCTATAGCTTCTTGCTATCTGATTTCGCAATTACTGGTGACTATTATTGTCAAGAATTGCAAATGATAGTGGTCAAACTTGCTTTCGAAAACTCAGATTAATAAATTGCTCGTCACCATTGCTCCTTCATAACAACGCCCGTTCACATATTACACAGTTACAAACGTTGGCAAAATTATTGATAATATTAGGTATTTGAATTTTGTCGTACCATTTTGATCTGAAATATCTCCTCTTTGGTTGAGAATTCCAAATTAAAATTTATAAATTCATTCAGCTAGTACATTTAAGGCTTTAACTAGCCTGAATGACCTTGACGAAACGGCGATCGCAGAGATTTTAGCCGATGTCAACACCGTCTAGCAACTACGTTCTGTATTACTTATAAAAGTGCAAAGATTAATAGACTGCAGAGATGACAATTATATAAGTGACATACTGCCTGTTATGCTTGCGCATCACTGAGAATTATGTCGCGGTTACGCATCTTCAATTACATTGAAGATGCATAACCACGGTGTGGTGCTGAAGCTTTGTCCGGTAGGCATCACGAGCTATCAAGTGTTCAAGTTTCAAGTACGTAAGAATTTTTATTATACAGGGTGTTTTTGGAACGCTCCCGAAAACTAAGACAGGCGACAACACCAAGTATACCTTTGATCATGGGTCACAAATAAATTCGATCCTGATGAAAAAAAAATCATCTTTTTACAAGGTTTTCTTAGCTTTATTCACGCGCCATCATGTTAGTACAGCTAAATGAAACGATAATTTCATAAAAAATATCATGAAAATACTGAAACATAAAACCAGCAGTGGAATGACTGACTTGATATCACCTGACCTGAGCTAGACAAAGGTCAATGTACGCGCGAACACAAATTCGCGCGGCCCGCAACTAGCGGGCCTTCCAACAATACCTAATAATTTACAACACGTGTCTAAATACCTAACTTATCTACTTAACCTACTATTTTGCCACTGTGCTTATCTCCACGTAGCCACTTTAATCCGAATTTACAGGTTAAATAACCCAAATAACTGGTTCGATTCCCCGCTAATGAAGAAATACTTAAATGAAATGTAACCAAGGTTGGAGTCATGCGTTTTTATTCATCGTGTAGGTATGTTTATTATTTTCGTGTATTCAGTTATGTACCTATTCAGATTAGTCTAGTACTAAGTTATTTAAAAAAAAATAGTTATGAAACAGCTTACTGCTCTAAATCCTCCGTGGTCTTATGAGATGCGGCTCAAATTGTGCTCCATTCATTTCAAGGCAGACTTGGGTGCAGGCGGGGCATCACCGTGTGGTCTTCGACACAGTCCGTACGTAGTTTCTCGAAAGCATCCACGATCCTTTGGCGCATTTCTTCAGCACTATCACATTCACGATTAAAAACCCTTTCTTTCACATACCCCACAAAAAGAAGTCTAACGGAGTCAGATCTGGTGAGCGAGGTGGGCAAGCGTGTGGTCCTAGTCTGCCGATCCAGCGATCATCAAATAGCTCATTGAGGCGCTCACGGACGAACCTCACGAAATGTGGAGGGGCACCATCATGTTGGAACTATGTGCGGCGATATTCAGCCAACGATAGGTCGTTTAAAATGTCAACCAACTGTTCATTTATAAAGTTTAGGTATCGCTGTCCGTTCAGTCGCTCTGGCAGAAACACTGGTCCCAGTATGCGATCCTTAAATAAACCTGTCCATACGTTAACCGACCATCGGGTTTGGTGCCCGGTTTGTCGAACAGCGTGCGGGTTAACCTCTGAATACACGTGTGTATTTCTTCGGTTCCACAGGCCGTTTCTGGTAAATGTCGACTCATCCGTCCAGATGATGTGCTCAATGGAACCAGGCACACGTTGTTGCTGATATAATAACCAACGGCAGTATAATAACCACTATAAACGTACGCGTTAGGCATAATTAAAACAAAAAAGAATCCAAAAACGTAACAAAAACTTTAATATCAACACGTAATCACAAGTAAATTTATTAAACAAAACGATTGAACTGTCGCTCGCGCACGCGTGTACAAAATCAACACGAAACTGTCTCAAAAACTAAAACCAACGAACCCCGTCAAGGCTGAAAATTACTGCGTCACAAGCGTGAGGCGACAGGGTTAGGCATTCTGCCGTCATAATAAAAAAGGAAGTAACTAACAAAAACGTAAAATGGAAATAAAAAATAAATTGATGAATTTTTCTTTCAGACCCCGTGTCTAAAGTATATTAAAAGGTATCTATATTGAAATATATACGTAGAGACATGAAGATTTTAAGGACGAACTTATTTTTTTTTAAATTTGTTTATTTATTTAAATAAAACGAATTTTCCTTTTCATCTTAGCTTAAAAAATACACCTGGCAACACAAAAACATCGAAGGAAAGACGCATATAACTATTTGCGTCTTTCCAACCTAATAAATTAAAAAAAAAATCATTTAACAATTTTACATATTTTGGAAAGGTCATTTGAAGTTGAAAGGACGCTAATAGTAATTTACTACTTTTTTTTTTTAATAAATATTAGAAAAGCATTGGTAGTGAGACACAAAAAATAATAATTTTAAAAAGTAATGATATTAAAGGGGATATCATACAAGACTTACTACGATAATAATTAAAAATTAAAAATTTTGTACAACCGACTTTAATATAAATAATTAAGGATAACTCAAAAACTATTGGTCTGACCTCGATCAAATTTATATGGGACCACATGTGAAACACCAGCTCTTAACAATAAGATATAAGCTCTTAATAATAAGATATAGAATAATAAGACAAGATCAAGAATAATTGAAATTTAAGTAATCGATGCAAATATTGTTAAAGATGACGTAGCAACTGGTTAAATAAGTCTTTTCTTTTATGTTGAATTTGTATAAGTCTTTTCTACTAAAAAAAGTCATCTGTGATCAACAGTTACGTCTAAAATTCTTACGATAATTTCTAAAATATTGATATTTGTGAATATTAAAAAAAATTTGTAGATGCGCCTTCTTATCATGAATCGAATGGTATATTTAACTCATTTATTCATAAATTGTTAGATGCGCCCTTTTTTCTTACGACCGCGTGTTTCGTACCGAGCTAGATACAGGTCGATAGCGGAGGGGGTGTGGGTACAATCGCGTTCTAAAGTACTACATGGTATTGGGCTATTGTTTTATAATATTATAGTAATTAATTGTTTTAATGTAGAATCATAATAGGTGTTTTACTAGCTAATTAGAACTTTGGAAGAGGTGGGAATTAAAAATGGATAATGTTTACATGAGCATTATTTGTTATTTCTATCGTAAAATATAAAGTAGTTTGTAACAAGAAAACTTTAGCTAAGGGTAACACGCCGTCCATTATGACGTCTTGGGTCACATGGAAGCCAGATGTTAATGGTGTGTTGGTGTTACTGGATGCTACTTGATCATCACTTTCATCTTCGCTTGAGCTTCCGTCATCAGGTCGATCACATGGTAATTTTTTCGGTATTCTTCCTCCACACTTTTAACTTTACTGCACAATTTTCCCCATTCACCTTCTCCTATCATATTTACCTTTTCGATCACTAGTTTAGTCATAAAACAATAGATATAAATAATTTTTCTTTCCTTCCTTTTTAAAACATCGTCGCGAGTCGCAAAGTAAGCTGTGTATGCGACTGTATTTTTGGAGCGAACAAAGCGCGGGAACCAATAGCATGCAGGCACACTAATACTGGCGGATTGTTCCCCCGTCGCGCGCCTTTCGTACCAATATGTGATAAATCGCTCAGTGCCCAAGTTCAAGGCCAGCGTTTGTTTTTCACCGTTCGCGCGTACATTAACCTCCATTAGTCAGGTGATATCAATTCAGTTTCCACTGCTGGTTTTATGTTTCAGTATTTTCATGATATTTTTTATGAAATTATCGTTTCATTTAGCTGTACTAACATGATGGCGCGTGAGTAAAGCTAATAAAACGTTGTTAAAAGATGATTTTTTTTTATCAGGATCGACTTTATTTGTAACCCATGATCAAAGGTATACTTGGTGCTGTCGCCTGTCTTAGTTTTCGGGAGCGTTCCAAAAATATTAAACTTTCTTGCAACTTTTTATAGAAAAGCATGACCTTATCATAATATAAAAGTCAATCATTTAGCCATGTGATAAAACTGTTAGGTGTGCCAGTCAAACATTAATGATGATATTCGGGTCATTATACTGGAAATAGTCTTTTAAATATTTTGTAGTACAATTGATAATCTTCAGTATGATTGACCGTGTATATGACTTTTATAAGTCTCTCTGATGAAAATTATTATTGCAGATAAAAGCCCTTTCACATTTATTTTAGTCTCAAATTAAATCAATCAAAATGAAAATAATAACATTGGCTCTTTATAACTGATCTTTAAATGTAAAACACTGACTTGAAATTATATAATTATTAGCATTTTTTTAATTCATTGAACTTTTTTAAGATTTTGTTGAAACTCTACTGGTAAGAAAAACAAATAAATATATATATATATATATATATATATATATATATATATATATATATATATATATATATATATGTATATAATAGTTCTTGATGAAAATAATGTATGCGCGTTACATTGCATCCCATCAAGAATTTCTAATGTAATTCTTGGTGTAAAGCTAAGACGTGATAATGACTAAACAATAGAATAACAAAATAATGAAAACATTTTTATTTACATACAAAACATTAACAAAAATACTTGCTTTATAACCTAATAAATATTATTTGACTGTAATAAAATAAAAAAAAAATAAAAGAAAGTAAAAATAAATATTTTCGATTATTTTTGCAATATCTAACAGCCGGATCAGCGCGCGATTCTGATCCATCTAAAGATGCTAAATTTCAGCAAGCACTGTCAAATTCAATAGGAGTGACAGAAAAACGGTTCTTGATATAGAAAGGTAAATAAATGATTTAACCTATAAAGTAAAATCACTTTATTACAAATCAAAATAGCCCAATAGCTTTATTAACATGAGACATAATTGTACGAGTGCTTACAATACTTAACATTATTTTACTGAAATCTCAGAAAGTTTTTTTTTTAATAGAATAAGGGTGACAAACGTGCACACAGTCCACCTGATGGTAAGTGCTTGCTACGGCCCATACACATCCACATCTATTCTCGATTACGTATCAAAAGATGCGTTGTCACCCGTGAGGACTAAGATGTAATGCCTCGTTTCCAGTAAAAAGGTTCTCCGGTTCTCTACACTCACCATACGAAACACAGCAGGGTTAAACTGCTATTTTACATGTTATTCCGTGAGAGCGTGGCCCTTCCCCGGTCGAGCCGACCCATTCGTGCCACAACTATACCTAATAAATATAGCTGTAGCATGGCTCTACCACGTAAAAAAAAATTAACGTTGAAAATTTAAGTATTTTTAGAAGCAACTTTGCAATTATTTTCTATTGAGTTAATTTTTGTGGAATCGTGTTTTGCAAACCGCCACCTAAAATACGTACAATTTTTTTTCGATAATGACGTGAAATTACAAAACGATCCCCATGCATTTCAATGTGGTTCTATTCAGCCTCTTAATATGAACATACCTCGGATTTCAGAGATAATGGAAGATATAATATTATATTATTACTGTTCCGTGTGAGTCAACATTTATACTTATATACTTATTCTCATCATATTTTTATGGTTGGTTAGAAAAATTATATCTAAATGCAAACTTTCACAGGGTATATTTTTTTTTACTATTTTTACCCAGCAAGTAGTAAAGCAACTACAATCCCATCGGTAAGTGGTTATGTAGTCTAAGATGGTGAATTGCACTGACTTAACAAAAACCTATTCACTCTTGCCTAATAGTACTAGGTAAGTATTATTTGCGACCTATTTGTGTGTGTGTGTGTGTGTGTGTGTGTGTGTGTGTGTGTGTGTGTGTGTGTGTGTGTGTGTGTGTGTGTGTGTGTGTGTGTGTGTGTTTGTGCGTGCTTGCGCGCGTGTGCGTGTGTGTGTGTGTGTGTATGTATGAAGAAAAGTGTATGAGAATACGTGGAGAGGAATAAAGGTTGAGTACTAATTCGCTTACCTGTACGAGGTTGCCACTCGAGGACCATTCTTCCTATTTTTTATATGTTTTCCAAGTTATATAGCTAGCCCATTGCCATTTCACCGTAATATTCCGTTGAGCTATGTCAGTTACTCTGATTCTTATGCAAATACCTTCATTTCTAACTTTATCACGTAGAGAAACCCCTCCCCAATTTAAAAATTTTTACATTTTTTAGATGATAGTTTGTCTAACATAAAAAAAGAAACCATAAACCCAAGAATGTCTTTATATAGTTATTTATACTTAGGTAAGCACCATTCTTTTATTTATTTAAATCGTTTGATTTAATTTGATAACAGTGTACCTAAATGTAAGTATCCTGTATCTTTATTTCTCTCCCCAATAATATTTTATAAAGTCATACTTATAAAAACAGCGTTTTATTGTAATACATAATTATAAAATTCATTATCAACTAATTAATAAAAATATGCAACAATAAAATTAAATAGGTATTAAAAACTATCGGAATCTAAGTAACGAGAGCATGTTCGTCGTTCCACATCTAAATTATATAAAAATGCATTTTTCAATTTCACTAATCAACGTCGCCGCAAAAATTTCTTCTTCTTTGGGCACTTTAAAAATTCATTTATTTAGAAAATAATATTTACAGTTACCAGTGTACAGATATTAACTAAATTAAGTATTTCTAGTCATAAAAATATTTATAATTGAGTATAAACTTTTAAAAAACTAATATATATTTGAACGAAGTCGCTCCAACACCGACGTACGGTCCACCCTCGACGATGTCCGAAAACGGACTGTGACAGAGCTTACATGGCGACGGAGCATGCGCGCTCGCGTAAATATATTCAATTTCAGGGAAAAATGATATATTCTTTTATAAAACGGGTAATAAAAATAAAACTCTCAATTAAAAATATTAATATTTTTAAGACCTTTTTTTAGTGTAAGAACTATTTAAAAAGCTTGTGCCGTTTTGGAGAAATTTTGCAAAATATGACAAAGATAGGTACTCTTTGGGGATTTTTTTTCTAATAAGGGGTTGACAAAAATACAATTTTGTTAAATTAAAAACATTTACCAAATCTTCTTCTGTTACCTTGTATTTTTCTTTGTGGATTAAATGAACAGTTCTTCAGATTTTTTTACTTAAATATCCTAGATTTAGGCATTTCAACCACTGTTAAGGCCTTAAGTTTTGAAAATAGTTATTGATTTGTTTTTTACTTATTATTATTTTTCTTATTACCGCACAATGGAAAACATAAAATATCGGTATATTTACGAGTACGAGTTCTACCGTGGCACCAGTGCTGCAGAAACAGCTCGTAGGATTAATGATGTGTACGGCGCTGGTATCGTAAAAGAAATCACGGTACGTTTTTTGTTTCAACGTTTTCATTCTGGAAATTTCGACCTTCAGAACCAGCCCCGTGGACGGCCGGATACCAAAGAAGAAAATGAAGAATTAAAGGCTATTGTAGAAGCGGATCCATCAAAAAGCACTTCAGAGATAGCTGCAGGCTTCGGGGTAAGTGATAAAACTGTATTAATCCACTTAAAGCAAACCGGGAAAGTAAAAAAACTTGAACGATTGGTACCCCATGAATTGAGTGAATCGAACTTGCAAACACGCGTCGACTGCTGTGCTACTTTGTTCAACCGACACAATAATGAAGGAATTTTAAATCGAATCATTAATTGTGATAAAAAGTGGATACTGTACGATAATTGGAAGCGCTCGTCGCAATGGCTGAACCTTGGAGACCCAGCCAAATCCTGCCATAAACGAAAATTGACTCAAAAAAATTTACTTGTAAAAGTTTGGTGAACTAGCGCCGGTGTCGTTCACTACAGCTTTCTAAAATCTGGCCAAACGATTACGGCAGATATCTATTGTCAGCAACCACAAACCATGAAGGAAGAACTAGCTGCTAAACAAGCGAGATTGGTCAATCGCTCTAGGCCACTGCTGCTTCACGAGAACGCAAGACCACACACTGTACAACAAAGAACCACTAAGTTAGATTACCTACAATTGTAATGTCTGCGACATCCACCGTACTCCCCGGACCTTGCTCCAACAGGTTACCATTTTTGGACAACTTCTTACAAGGAAAAAACTTCAACTCCGATGCGGCAGTCCTAATCACCTTCAAAGAGTTTATTGATTCTCGCCCCCATGGTTTTTTTAGGAAAGGGATCAATGAACTACCTATGAGATGCCAAAAGTGCATAGATAAGAACGGTGCATACATTGAATAATAAAATATATTTTACACAAAAAAAGTCACTTACACATGTAAGGACCTAATGTTATCAAAGCTTAGCAAGGACATCAACATACTGCACAACATGACAAGAATGTGTTACTAGCTTAGGCAAATATTTTGATTGGTTAAAGTACTGTTTATAAAAAATATGTTATTTCACTTTTCCTATACAAAACGGTAATTTTATGGGTACTTGTTCTACCACGTTGACTTGCTTGAAAAAAGAAGGCTTGTTTACGTGTATGTCTTTTCGGGTCGAATTTAGTAATTGATTTTAAACTTTAATTTCTATGAGCTAGAGACTTAGAATTTTGAACATAGCTCAGGTTAAAAATGTAAGAATATGAAAAAAATGCTATATGAAATAAAATAAAAACATTATTTTTGAAATATTTGAGTTAACGATATTTTAATAAATATCGCTCCTTTTTAGTCATATTTATGGTACGATTAAATTTTCAAAGACTCGCTACGCTGGTGACATTATGTCCTGCTTAATAATTTACATCCAATTTCATCTTTTCCTTTCAGGCTATTAAAGGAAACTTTTTATAAATAACTTAATGTTTCATATATATTTTGCGCTTCTTTAAAAGAGGGTCGTACTGTAAAGCTAATGTTTTCCAATATTGAAATTGCTTGGGTGTGCTAGGAACACGAGAAACAACTATGACAAGACGGCTCGGAATCTTTATTATTACTTAGGAATCCGTGTAAAATAGTAGCTTAATACTGCTGTGTTTCGTATGGTGAGAGAACCGGAGACCCTTTTTACTAGAATCGAGGCATTCCATCTCTATCGTCTTGGGAGAGAACGCATCTACATTATGTTTTTTAATTTTGGATAAATTTAAATGTCTATTGGCCACAGCAGCCCCTTACCACCAGGTGGACTGTGTGCTCGTTTTTCCCAAAAATGTAGTATGAGAAATCGATAGGAAATTCAAATTTCCAAATCCAAATTTTATTTATTTGTGAATACAGGTAATGTGACAGAATAGATCTTTACAAATTGATGTTCGCTGCATTCAACCCGTAGGTGTACAAATATTATAGTATGGCTTCCGTTTTGCATATGCAAGTTGTACAATATCCGTGGCCAGTCGACATTGAGGCTTCGTAACAGGCCGGAAAGATCTGTTACTGTGGCCTGCCAGTCAAGCGACCACTGAAAAATAACTACATAAGGAAAAGTCATGCTGCAATATATATGTCATGTACCAAGTGATGACCAAGAATGCCCACTTAGGCATTATTCATTATGCTCGGGCATTATTTATAATGTCTGGGCAGTATGAAGAATGCCCAATATGAACAGGCAATGTGATTAAAACGTTTGAAATAATTAAATTGAACGGTCTTTATGAATAATGCCCCTTACTTACTGGGCACAGTAATAAAAAGAAATGTCTATTTATACGATGAAAGAATTGAACATTTTAATTTTAAAAATTATTGAACGGATAAGTATTATTTATATATATAATTATCCTATGATTAACAAATTAATTTGTAACAACTTTAACTTTATTAACTTTTTGTCGTAAAAGTGATTAACATAGTTATTTTGGTTAGGTTATATGAAATTGCTTAACAGAATATTCATATTCATAGAGGTCAGACAATGTGATATACAATGAAGTTTAAATCAGTATTAATCATATAGCCCGATTTTACTTGTCAGTATTCATATTCCCCGGGCATTAATAGTGCCCTAATTAATCACTTTGTGCATAATATATATACACGTTCCAACACAAGCCTCGTTACTTAGAATAAAACATTTGAAATTACAGTAATATTCTCCAAAATGTTTAACACTTTTTAAACACACAAATTTAATTTGAATATAAAAGCCCAAAAGTTGTCAGAAATGTTTTCACTTCAGTTAGAGCTGCCCTCATTCCTTAATTTTTATTCGTAGACATGAATGCACATCTCGAGGCCGTGAAGCTTCTCTCTTCTCATTAATGTGCTCTAAGTGTGATGCAAAATATAAACAGCACATTTGAATTCAACCTTGACACGAGTTCCATAGACTAAAATTTTTTCAGCTATTACATGAAAAATAATTTTGTGCTGCAACGTTACGTTTCGTTCAACAAGGCACGTTATTTTTTTAATTGCAAATTGAATTAACAAACGAACTTAGAGACGTCCTGTTGGTAAGCGCATACTGCATCCCATGGCCACCTGCAACCAACCTTAAATATGGAAGGCTAAATTGCGTTATCACCTCCCAGACCTAAGATATAAAAATGCCTCACTGTCTGTGATATGTCGTTGTAGTTTTTAACGAAAAAGACTTATCATGATGTCTTATCAGGGTGTTTCTCCTCGGCCTTTTTTACCATAGCACCACTGCGGCTTGAAGTGGCATTCATACGAAATTTAGTAAGGATTGAATTTCATGAGTTAATAAATTATTATTATATTTAGTAATTGTTTTGATAAGGCTGAAATAAAATGTTCAAAATATGATTTTAATGGTGTAAAGTTGTCGCCATGCCGTGTAGTGGCGGTTAAGAATATCCACTACCCCATATCTTCCCGTGGGCGTCGTAAAAGGCGACAAAGGGAAAAAGGCAGGAGATGGGCAGCAGCATCTTCCTGATTACAACAAACTTACAATAAAAAAACTGCGGTTACAAACCCGCTCGCCAAGCGTGGCAACTATGGCAAATACCGCCCTATAAATGAGAGAAACAGAGAAACGGCCCCGAGTCCCTGTCGGCCCCGCTATTCCTAGCTACGGTGGCGACCATGGTCTCAGCGGGGCAGGGGTGCTAAGAATCTCCGGTGGAGGTTCTGTTACCACCTAAGATGACTCGACCTGGTAACATACAACGCACGCACCCTGAGGACTGACGAGAAGATCGTGGAGCTGGAAGAAGAGATAGACAAGTTACGCTGGAATTTTATAGGATTATCCAAAGTCCGAAGAGAGGGGGAGGACATGGTAATCCTCGAATCCAGTAACTTGCTCTATCAACGGGAGGGCGACCATCTGTCCCAAGGAGGTGTCGGATTTTTCGTCCACAAGTCTCTCCTTAACAACGTCGTAAAGATTGAGAGTGAGACAACGAGGGTTGCGTACCTTATACTCAGAATCACCAAACGGTATTCGCTGAAGGTCATACAGGTTTACGCGCCAACCTCGGCACACCCCGATGAGGAGGTGGAGGAAATGTATGAGGATATCTCTAGAGCCATGCATTCCTCCAAAGCCCAATATATGGTGTTAATAGGAGACTTCAATGAAGAGCTAGGCACAAGAGAGAACGGTGAGCTGAAAGTAAGGAAATTTGGAATACGGCAACGAAACCCAAGAGGCCAGCAGCTGGCCGACTTCATGGAGAAAAAGGGACTCTTCATGATGAACTCTTTCTTCCAGAAGCGGCCCCACAGGAAGTGAACCTGATCGAGCCCCGACGGTTCCACAAAAAATGAGATTGACTTCATTATGACGACCAGATGACAACTATTTAGTGATGTCTCCGTGATCGCGCAGGTGAAAACTGGTAGCGATCACTGAATGATTAGAGGCATACTGAACCTAAACGTTAAGTTGGAGAGGTCTCGTCTAATGAAGTCAACGCTCCGTGCTCGTGCTCTGTTCCAAAGTCTCGAAACCTTTCAGCTCGAATTACAAAACCGTTTTCAGTGCCAATTAGACTGCAATGAAGTGGACGATATGAATGATAAGCTCGTGGAAACTGTCCATGCGGTCGGAGCTAAGTTCTGCAAGACCCGTCGCAGAAGAACACAAAACCTCTTCGATCAAACTCTCAATCTCATGGCTGTAAGACGGGAGATAAAGCTACATTCTTCAACAGATTTGACAGCATACCGGCAACTGAACAGACAGATCTCCAAATACATGCGGCGGGACTTACGCAACTTCAATACAGCTTGTATTGAAGAAGCGATCGAGCGGAACCAATGCTCCAAAGTTTTTGCCAGAAATCTGTCTGCCAGAAAGAGCCAACTGTCAAAGCTGAAGACCGAGTGTGGCAGCATCGTTTCCGGGGCACCTGAGATTTTGAGTGAGATTGAGAGGTTCTATGGGCAGCTGTACACATCATCGTTGGAGCCACACGCAAGTCTGAGTAACGATCCAAGAGCGAGTCTTATCCGACACTATTCAGAAGATATCCCGGACGTCAGTCTGAGAGAGATTAGAATGGCTCTCCAACACTTTAAAAACGGCAAGGCCCCAGGCGAGGATGGAATTACAGCGGAGCTTCTGAAAGCGGGCGGAAAACCGGTACTTGAAGTCCTGCAGAAGCTCTTTTATTCCGTCCTCCATGGTGGCATTACACCGGAGGCGTGGAGTAGAAGTTCGGTGATCTTGTTCTTCAATAAAGGTGACAACGCTCTCTTGTAGAACTACAGACCAATTTCCCTTCTGAGTCGCGTCTACGTGCTGTTTTCGAGAGTCATTACAAATCGTCTCGCACGCAGACTGACGACTTCCAGCCTCCCGATCAAGCCGGTTTCCAAAAGGGCTTTAGCATCATAGACCACATACATACCCTTCGGCAAATTGTACAGAAGTCCGAGGAGTACAATTGCCACTGTCTGGCGTATGTGGATTATGAGAAAGCCTTTGATTCCATCGAAATTTGGGCGGTGCTGCAGTCCCTTCAGCGGTGCCAAGTTGACTGTCGGTATATCGAAGTACTGAAGTGTTTGTACAGTAGAGCTACGATGGCTATCCGAGTACATAACCAGAGTACGAAAACTATCAAATTGCAGAGAGGTGTAAGACAGGGTGATGTTATATCCCCGAAACTCTTCACCGCTGCATTGGAAGACGTTTTCAAGCTTCTGGACTGGAAAGGATATGGTATTAACATCAATGGCGAGTACATCACTCACCTTCTATTTGCTGGCGATATAGTCCTTATGGCAGAATCGCTCGAGGACCTAAGCACCATGCTCAATGACCTCAATAGTGTCTCCCAACGATTAGGTCTTAGGATGAACATGTAAAAAACAAAGATCATGTTTAATGTCCATGTCACACCTATGCCGATAGTTGTTGGGAGCACTAAGCTCGAAGTTGTTGACGTGTATGTTTACCTGGGACAAATAGTCCGACTAGGTAAGTTCAACTTTGACCGAGAGGTCAATCGACGGATTCAACTCGGCTGGGCAGCGTTCGGAAAACTACGACACATCTTCTCGTCAGACATACCTCAAAACCTTAAAACGAAATTGTACAATTTCACTGCTGGCCATATGAGGAAGCTCAAGGTCGCTCAGCGAGCTATGGAGAGGGCTATGTTCGGGGTTTCTCTGCGTGATAAACTTAGAAATGAGTATATCCGCAGTAGAACCAGAGCAACCGACGTTTACATTTACATACACCGAGATTAGTAAGCTGAAGTGGCAGTGGGCCGGCCATATAGCTCGAAGAACCGATAACCGACGGGGAAGAAAGGTTCTCGAGTGGCAGCCTTGTACCATTAGGTGAAGTGTAGGGCAACCCCCCACGAGATGGAGTGACGACCTTGTAAGACATGCAGGAAGTCGATGGATGCAGGTGGCTCAGGACCGTGCTTTGTGACATTCCTTGGAGGAGGCCTATGTTCAGCAGTGGACTTATGAAAGGCTGTAATGATAATGATGATGGTGTTAAGTTATATTTATCTAAATGTAGTTATAATTTAAAATTCTCCGGTATATGATATGTATTTTATTCACGAATAAAAACTTTTAAATTTAATTTTGATCTGATTATTCAAAAATATTTAAGAGAAATTGGATACATAGAGAAATCGTCTCATTAAGTATTCTAAAAGAAATAGACGCAAAATGCCTTTGATGATTTATTTAAATATTGAAATAATAAATCCCTGTTTTATTATTTTAGTTAGAGTGTTAGAGCGTAGTTGGTATCATAGGTTACTGACTTGTTCAAAAGTTGAGTCAACGATAATACTCTCAAAAAGATTGCACAAAAAGATGAGTGTGTGTTGTCTCTATGCGCGGTTGAAGGAAACTTATTAATACTAATAAATATTAATATTTATTTCTGTTTTGTATTTCTTTTATTGTCTTTGTTTAAAAATTATGTTATATTAATTAATATAATATATTATATCAATAACTTATTATTTTAATAAGGATTGAAGTATATTTAACACTCACCAGCTTACTCGCTCAAAAGCTAAGCCACTTTTAGGTTACTTAGAAATTTGAAATTTGGCATCGAGTCGTCAGAAAAAGCCTGAATACTAGAATTTTTTGAAATTTTGTGTCGATATTTAATTCTTATAGTTTAAATTAAAAATATACAACAATTAAGCGTAAACGCGGGACAAAACTTTAAAGTCTATATATATATATATATATATATATATATATATATATATATATATATATATAAATAAAGGCATAAAACTATCAAAAAATAAATGAAAAACAAAACCATAAATTATCTTGGTGTTTGCATAGATCTCAACTCTTATCGGCGAAACTGACAATCCCGAACGTAGTTTGAACCTGACTTGTCCCCCTTTTCAAATTATGTCTTTGGTCTTCTATCCCGCACAGCTTGAAAATGGCTTGGGTAATGCAACTGTAGTATACCATTTAGAGTTGACAGACCTACAATTTTCCAGCATTGGCGTCGACAAATGTCCGCTCCGTGAAAAAAATAAGCCACCATTTTTTTTTGCCAACGCTGCGAGGTCTTAGCAGTTTTGTCGGTAACTGTCCTTCTGAGTAGACACATACCGATGATTAATTAATCTTTTATTATTCCGATCATATTGATAAATCCAATTGATAGAATAGATAGAAAGAGATCCATTTTAGTGAATTTATCTGCTATATCTATTAAATAATAAAACGATCAACCATAGTATAATGTCATTAAATTCCAAAAACAGAAGCTACTCTGTGCGAGAGTACTTTGGCAATAGTACACAATACATTGTTAATCCCATGGGCAACATGAAAACAAAAACTTATCAAATCTTTCTTCAGAAAGAATGTACAAACAATAACCTATTCAACATTTTCTATATCCTTGCTAATTGCTTCGCACATGCGAACAAAGAATGTTCAGTAAAAAGTTTTCTCATTGTTTATCGTCGAACAATACTCAGACGATACATTGTATACTGCCTTTATTAGATAAATAGCTGTGCCCCGCGGTTTCACCCGCGTCATTTCGTGTCCGAGGTGCGCGACATGACCTAGTTCAAGCATTTTATAACGGCTAGGGTTTAAGCGTCATTCGCGCGCCCAGCCAAGTATTGAATTATTTTAATTTTACATTATCTCTTAAACTATGCGTCAAAATTACATGGTATAAAGAAAAAAGTTTATCTTCATAATATTCTCTTGAGGTTGAAGTAACTTTCGTTCGTAAGGATAAATAGGCCATGCCTAATAATAACGCTCATAAATCACATTTAAATTTTCAATATTTTTTGTCATAAAATACCAAATTATGGCTTATGTATAAGAAATAGATATATGGTATCGCGGACTTTTTTTTAGACGCAGTAAAGGTCTATATTTTTTTTAGAACATCATATTTACGTATCCCTAACGATAACACCAGCGTTCGCGGATAAATCATTTCGGGAGTCCTTTTTCTTCTGACTTGCTTAACAAATATCCATATTTAAGGCTAGCTAAGTAATATAGCTTAATGCTAGATGCTAGCCTATACTATTCCACATGAATTTGGCTATAATATACAAAAATAATTTTTCAAATCGGACTGGTAGTTCCAGAGATTAGCGCGTTTAAACAAACAAAAAAAAACAAAAAATCTCTTCCGCTTTATTATATTAGTATAGATTAGTCGAGTCTTTTGGAAATGTTCAATCAATCAGTTAATAATTGCTATTGTTTGCCGTTACCACAAAATTAATATCACTTAAAGTTCTTAAATATTTTTATCAGCTTGTAACAGTCTTACTGCCCTTTGTCCTGCAGTCTACTGCTGTATACAGGTCGCTGCCTTAGTTAGTAGGATTTGTCGCAATCGACATACTTGACAAGCGGATTGGCGAACGTTCGGCGCATCTGACTGAAGTTTACGAGGGGCCACTGTGAAAATACCATAATCTTTTGAGAAAATTATAATCAGTTGAATCAATTTACCGAAGTCAGAAATAAAGTTTTACAAGTGGTAATACTAAATAGTAACACTTGGTTCAGGCGTGGTAGGTCGGAGACAATGCTAGCCGTAATTTCAAAGAACGCGAACATTTCAGCTCCCATCCCAGCCGGCACCAATGATTCAATGAAATTTTTAGATGCAATTTTAAGTAAAACTAATTTTTACCGATTTTATCGCGTATTAACTTATTTTTTATTCCCGACTTTTCGAGCACTTTACATCACCCATGGTCACGGGGGAGGGGGAGGGTGGACCAAGGTGTTCGACGTCTTGTTTTCATAGTTACCTACCACGGCTACCTTCATATTTAATTTTTTAATTTTTGGTCCGATTTACGCAGTATGAACTTATTTATATTAGTATTTTGTGGTCTTGCAGTTGTATATTATAAGTAATTAAATTATGTATGACTTATAAATTGGTTAGAGAAATGTAATAAAAAGATTAAACTAGCACATGAGATACTTTTAAGCTTTTGATATTGCTTGCAGCCTGCAGGGCGTGTTTGAAGCGAGTAATATAAAACTAACTTTATAAAGCTTCCGGATACAACACTACCTTGGGTGTTAAAACTTCATTAAATTTTTTACATCGAAACGATATTTGTGATTTTTTTTTACATTTCTTGTAAGTAAATATCGAGTACAATACCTTACTTAATATATAAGGCTTACGCTGAAACCAGAAAATGTAATTAAATGAGAAAATGTTTTCTATTTGCTCAGAAATAATTATATATTAGATTTTACATAACATTTTGCAATGAAATCTCTTAAAATATAGTGCAACAAATTAAGATATTTTTTTTAAAATTGTTAAGGAAATTCTGTTAAAAAGCCTGCTATAAAATAGATCGATATAATATTATTAAATACTATGATGTGTGGCAGCTATGATATTGTTAAATTTGATGTATTAAAACAATAATATTTGTCCAAGAATTTGACATTGTAATGATTTACTATTAAGTTATCAAAAATATTTTTTTGATAAGGGCTCAAATTTACAATCCGTCACAACAAAATGTGCACACACACACACATTTACACGAATTTATTTTAAATTGAGGTACTTTAACTTATATAGAAATCATGATGCTTACTAAGTTTTCGAAAAAGTTTTCAAAAGGTTTCCAAGGTCTTTATTTCATAGTTTGACACGGTTGACTTCGCACTGAAAATTGATTAAGTGGCAAAGCTTGCGAAGTCACTTATTGATTTCACGATGTCTGTCCGTCTGTCCGTCTTTCCCACGATTATCTCGAGAACGGTTTCGAATTTTCAAATTCTGTTTTCAGCAATCGATTACTGATCACCCAGGCATCTGAACCTCCTATATTGAAACTGATCGCTCAACGGCAATCGTTAGAAACCGCTACAAAGCTGATTGCTTCGCCACTTTGCTATGCTGTTAGCTTGCAAGGTTTATTATTTATATCTATGGCCCCAATTAATACTGACAAAACGTCGAATAAAGTAACTCCTGATAAAATTCATCAATTTAGTCCTATGTGTAGAATTCACGTAAATATAAAAATTATGAAATACGAAATATCCTTAATAACCATATACGATCACCTTGTGTTTTCATATATACATATATTCTTTTACTTAGTTGTCAACAACAGTTCCCTGCGTAAAATAGTCCTTGTTGTCCGTTTTGTTGGTTGTCGCTTGAAGATTTGACAGTTTGTTATTTACAAATTGGAGGTAAACTTTTCAAGTGAATATCCTTTTTCAGTTGACACATTTCTTTGAAGTCTGACGACATGGTAGAGCCATGCTGCAGCTATATTAATAGTATAGTTGTACCACGAATGGGTCGGCTCGACCGGGGAAGGACCACGCTCTCACAGAATACCAGCGTCAAATAGCAGTTTAATGCTGCTGTGTTTCGTATGGTGAGTGTAGAGAACCGGAGACCTCTTTTTACTGGAAACGAGGCATTCCATCTTAGTCCTCACGGGTGACAACGCATTTGCATTTTGATTCGTAATCGAGGATATATGCAGATGTATATGGGCCACAGCAACTACTTACCATCAGGTGGAATGTGTGATCGTTTGTCACCCTAATTCTATAAAAAATAAAAATTATTAATCCAGAAAGTTCGAAGTTGATTAAATGGCAATGTATTATTTCCACATTAGATGTTTTTCGCGTTATGATCAAAATTATTATGACATTTCCTAGGCGTCGTAAACGTGACACATGAAAACTGAAACAGGAGATTGGTAGGAGAGTTTTTTTAATAACAACCCGCCTGTCAAGCTTGGCAAATATGGTGAAATTCTTTCTTTGAAGCAATATATGAGAGGCCTACGTTAAACAACGGACTTTCGATAGGCTATAACAAACACGTAAAATGTGAGACATAACTCAAAATCTAAAACTGGTAAAGTAAAAAAACTAACATAATTGCAATATGTTCATACTGAAAACCAGATTTTTTTTCAACAAAAATTAAATTTTTTGTACATTTCTAGTCAAAAATCATACAATTTCACTTTAATAACTCTTATTAAATACAATTTTTTCTTTAAATCGTGAGCACTATATTGCAGAAAATTGCCCTACTCGTATGATGCATGACCTAAAATTTGGGAACCGAACGTTATAACTATTACAATGCATTGAATACCGATTATTAAAGTAGTGCGATATTTGAAACAATGTGAAAAGGTAAAAATCGAACTGTATGCTTGAAATAGTATGATGAATGGATGAAATATCTTTATTGTATACCGAAATATAAGAGAAAAAAAAATACCAACAAAAAAATAATGATACAATTGGTGACCTCATCACTTACAAGCGATCTTTCCAGGCGACCACATAGGCGAGGATATTATTAACGCCGTTCTCACACATATTTAAAAACTGATTGAATACACAAATCACATCGAAGTATCATCATATAATTATGTTCATTGTTTATCATCCCTTTCCTACTAGTGCTTTCCCACTTCGAGGCCAGTAGAGGCAATCTACTAAAATCTACTAAGCACGTGTCCACTTATCTATACAAATAAATAAAATTTAAGTGTCTGTTTGTAATTTCGAAATATTACAAACAGACACTTCATAAATGTTATATCTTTTCTTTTCGACATCTTTTCTGACAAGCCGTTGAAATTTAGACGCAAGCTCGGTCAGTTTCTCGAGTCAATGGTGTCTGTTTGATTCAAGTATATATATATATATATATATATATCTATTGTTTGATTTTTTTTAATATATAAAAATAATGATTGTTAAATGATGATTAAAATGTTTAAGTATTCATTTGCTTAGTATTAACTAACCTATTTAAGTTTTATTTGCATAGTCCACATTTGCATGCCGTGGCAGCCTATAATTAAGATGACGCTTAGCTTTAGTTTTATATTCATGTTACCTTAATATCCATGTATTAGTGTTCATCTTATTGGTTATCCTTTTAAATAAATAAATAAAAAATAAATAAATAAATAAATAAAATAAGTCATATATGTTAAAAAACACGATTTTCAAAATTTTTGTCTGTCTTTCTTTTTGTCTGTCTGTCTGTTTGTTCCGGCTAATCTCCGAAACGGCTAGACCGATTTTGACCGGACTTTCACTGGCAGATAGCTGATGTTACATGAAGTAATTTAAGCTACTTTTATTTTAGAAAAAGAGTTAGGGTTCCGCGCAAAGAATTAAAACCCATGAAATCCAATCGTAATAAATTACGCGCAGGCGAAGTCGCTAGGAATACCTAGTTTTCATATAGAAATGTTGTGACTGAATACAATTGTAGAACAGCAATAAACCTTTAATGGAAGAAAATCATAATTATTGTTTTGCAAATTCAGTTTGTAATGTAAATGTGGAATAATTATAATAATTAAAACAAAAAATCTCTGCCCTGTGCCCAAAAAACCCCAGTAGACCAGCATTAATGAAAATAGAGAATGAAGGCCCGTTAATTTCAAAAACTCTAAACTACTGTAAGAAATACAGCCCACTACGTTTCTCATTTCTTAGAAGATTTTGGGGCTAGGAAAAGTCTCCTGCGCTGCCCCAATGCGTGTTGGTGGAATTCACATGACATTTGAATATTTTTTTATATTTTATTAACAACTATACAATTAAAGATTTTCGAAGAAAGAAAGATTTACGAAGAGACGGCCCCCAGTCCCCGGCGGCCCCGCTATTCCTGGCTACGGTGGCGATCATGGTAACGGCGGGGCAGGGGGTGCTAAGAATCTCCGGTGGAGGTTCGGTTGCCACCTACGACGACTCGACCTGGCAACATACAACGCACGCACCCTGAGGACTGACGACAAGATTGTGGAGCTGGAAGAAGAGATAGACAAGTTACGCTGGCATATTATAGGATTATCCGAAGTCCGAAGAGAGGGGGAGGACACGGTAATCCTCAAATCCGGCAACTTACTCTATTACCGGGAGGGCGACCATCTGTCCCAAGGAGGTATCGGATTTATCGTCCACAAGTCTCTCGTTAACGACGTTGTAAAGATTGAGAGTGTGTCGACGAGGGTTGCGTACCTTATAGTCAGAATCACCCAACGGTATTCGCTGAAGGTCATACAGGTTTACGCACCAACCTCGGCACACCCCGATCAGTAGGTGGAGGAAATGTATGAGGATATCTCTAGAGCCATGCATTCCTCCAAAACCCAATATACGCTGTTAATGGGAGACTTTAATGCAAAACTAGGCACAAGAGAGAACGGTGAGCTGAAAGTGGGGAAATTTGGAATAGGGCAACGGAACCCAAGGGGCCAGCAGTTGGCCGACTTCATGGAAAAAGAGGGACTCTTTATGATGAACTCTTTCTTCCAGAAGCGGCCCCACAGGAAGTGGACCTGGTCGAGCCCCGACGGTTCGAAAAAAATGAGATTGACTTCATTATGACGACCAGACGACAACTCTTCAGTCATGTCTCAGTGATCGCGAGGGTGAAAACCGGCAGCGATCACCGAATGGTTAGAGGCACACTGAACCTAAACGTTAAGTTGGAGAGGTCTCGTCTAATGAAGTCAACGCTCCGTCCCCCTCGCGCTCTAATCCAAAGTCCCGAAACCTTTCAGCTCGAGTTACAAAACCGTTTTCAGTGCCTAGAAGACTGCAATGAAGTGGAAGATTTGAACGACAAGCTCGTGGAAACTGTCCATGCGGTCGGAGCTAAGTTCTGCAAGACCCGCCGCAGAAGAACACAAAAAATCTCCGATCAAACTCTCAATCTCATGGCTGTTAGACGGGTGATGAATCTACATTATTCAACAGATTTGACAGCATACATGCAACTGAACAGACAGATCTCCAAATGCATGCGGCGGGACTTACGCAACTTCAATACAGCTTGTATTGAAGAAGCGATCGAGCGGAACCAAGGCTCCAAAATCTTTGCCAGAGATCTGTCTGCCAGAAAGAGCCAACTGTCAAAGCTGAAGACCGTATGTGGCAGCATCGTTTCCGGGGCACCTGAGATTTTGAGTGAGATTGAGAGGTTTTATGGGCAGCTGTACACGTCATCGTTGGAGCCGCACGCAAGTGTGAGTAACGATCCAAGAGCGAGTCTTATCCGACATTATTCCGATGATATCCCGGACGTCAGTCTGAGCGAGATTAGAATGGCTCTCCAGCACCTTAAAACGGCAAGGCCCCAGGCGAGGATAGAATTACAGCGGAACTTCTGAAAGCGGGTGGAAAACCGGTACTTGAAGTCCTTCAGAAGCTCTTTAATTCCGTCCTCCATGGTGGCATTACACCGGAGGCGTGGAGCAGAAGTGCAGTGGTCTTGTTCTTCTTGCCTTGAAGATTTCCCTTCTGAGCCGCGTCTACGTGCTATTTTCGAGAGTCATTACGAATCGTCTCGCGCGCAGACTTGACGACTTCCAGCCTCCCGAACAAGCCGGTTTCCGAAAAGGCTTTAGCACCATAGACCACATACATACCCTTCGGCAAATTGTACAGAAGTCCGAGGAGTACAATTTGCCACTATGTCTGGCGTATGTGGACTATGAGAAAGCTTTTGATTCCGTCGAAATTTGGGCGATGCTGCAGTCCCTTCAGCGATGCCAAGTTGACTGCCGGTATATCGAAGTGTTGAAGTGCTTGTACAGTAGGGCTACGATGGCTATCCGAGTACAGAACCAGAGTACGAAACCTATCCAATTGCAGAGAGGTGTAAGACAGGGTGACGTCATATCCCCGAAACTCTTTACCGCTTCATTGGAAGATGTTTTCAAACTTCTGGACTGGAAAGGATACGGTATCAACATCAATGGCGGGTACATAACTCACCTTCGATTTGCCGACGATATAGTCCTTATGGCAGAATCGCTGGAGGACCTAAACACTATGCTCAATGACCTCAATAGTGTTTCCCAACGGATAGGTCTTAAGATGAACACGGACAAAACATAAGATCATGTTTAATGTCCATGTCACACCTATGCCGGTAGTTGTTGGGAACACTAAGCTCGAAGTTGTTGACGAGTATGTTTACCTGGGACAAATAGTCCGACTAGGTAAGTCCAACTTCGACCGAGAGGTCAATCGACGGATTCAACTCGGTTGGGCAGCGTTCGGGAAATTACGGCACATATTCTCGTCAGGTATACCTCAAAACTTGAAAACGAGACTGTACACCCAGTGCGTGTTGCCAGTGATGACATACGGAACTGAGACGTGGTCCTTCACTGCTGGCCGGATGAGGAAGCTCAAGGTCGCTCAGCGAGCTATGGAGAGGGCTATGCTCGGAGTTTCTCTGCGTGATAAACTCAGAAATGAGGATATTCGCAGTAGAACCAGAGTGACCGACATAGCGCAACGGATTAGTAAGCAGAAGTGGCAATGGGCCGGCCATATAGCTCGAAGAACCGACAACCGATGGGGAAGAAAGGTTCTCGAGTGGCAGCCTCGTACCGGCAGGCGAAGTGTAGGGCGTCCCCCCACTAGATGGAGTGACGACCTGGTAAGATATGCAGGAAGTCGATGGATGCAGGTGGCTCAGGACCGTGCTTTGTGGCATTCTTTGGGGGAGGCCTATGTTCAGCAGTGGACTTGTGAAGGGCTGTAATGATGATGATACAATTAAAGTAAATATTTTTGTTTATTGAATTGTACATCTTTGAAATGATTTAGTACAAAATTGCAATATACTTATCCTTAGTTAAAGATGCAGGAGTATACAAGCTTGATTGTGAGTGTGGTCTCTCATATATAGGGCAAACAAAACGATCAATAAAAACCCGCGTAAAAGAACACATAGCTGACGTGAAGTACCAACGTTCCGGGAAGTCTGCAGTTTGTGATCATATCCTAGACGGCCCCCGTCATTACATTAGATTTGATAAACCACAAGTCCTCGCGAAAGAACATCGATTCCTGCCTAGGATGATACGTGAGGCTATTGAAATTAAAAAACATCCTAATTTCAATAGAGAGGGAGGCTGGGTACTACCACCTGCTTGGGATCCTGTAATTCATAAAATTAAAACTAAACCCAAGCATACCACTGTAAGACTTCAAGACACAGTTAGTTCATTCTGCGTAGATCGGACCAAAATTAATAATTAAAAAGCTGAAGGTACTCCGGGTTAACTTTGACATCGGGACGTCAATCACCTCAGTCCCCCGTGACCACGGTGTCTGGAAAGCAACCGAAACGTCGGGAATATAAAATAAGTTAATTAAACGCGATAAAATCCGTAAAAATAGTTTTATACAATTCATCTGTTGTGTATATCTATATATGTGAGTGTGTGTGGACTGCGTCCCCCACCGAACGGTCAAGTGTGCAATTAACTAGTTTATCTAATTGACGTATCGCCCTTGTCACTTCGTAAGTGTGGCAATATCCAACATCATCTATTGTATCCTCGTAAAGCTATGAACTGTTGTCGCTACAAAAAAATTGTGTGTAAATGACTAAAATTTCTTGAAAATGTTATAATTATATTGGAGAATTTTTCGAACACTTGTCAAATAAGTAATATTTTATTCGTTAATAAAATTATTTTAAAAATCTAATTGACTATGTACAAAAATGGATTATTTGTATTCTACTTAATTTAATTTGAATTAATGTAACTATTTAATGTAAAAATGTATATTATGCTCTTAGAGCGACTGAAAGCTTATGATTCACAAATAAATATTTCATAATCATATTTGTTTTGGTAAAGGTGTCCAATAGTTATGCATTGACAAGGAAACCCTTAGCACACGTAATTGAACACGGATAGAAATTAATGATACTTTGTGTGTAAATGCGATTGCATTTGCGAGCTTCATGCACTTATATAATTGAGTCACTTTAGGAAATACGCTTAATGTTAATTGCTTCTCGAGATTTCAAGTGATTTTACATTAAGAAATAAGTCTACTATATTTTTTACAATTAAAAAATAAATTAAAGAAGCCGTCTTTTAGCTGCGATGCGTGTCATCGCGAAATTTCACATTTGCTGTTAAATTCCATACTATACTTTTTTTGGCATATTTTCTATTCTTATTATCTTTACTGGAACAGACTAAAGGGTAATTCTGAGACAGAGAATTATACTCAACTCATTAAAGATGACCTAAATTTATACCTAACTAAATTTAGTCTAATAGAACAACATTTTTTTATGAAATTGAAGTGATAAACGTCAGTTCGTTTATCACTTCAATTCTACGTCTACCTGATGGCGAGTTACTGAGATAGACGATAGCGAAAAGGTCTACTGCAGTCCATAGTCACCCGCATCTAACTTAAAACAAAGATGACTATAGATCCACTGTCACCACTGAGGATTAAGATGGAATGCCTCACAACCTGTAAATATACTGGCTCTTTACTTCTTAGAATGATAACTAGTTGTAACACTGCTAACTTGTGACAGAAATAGGAAGGAGAGTGGTATCTTACCAGGCGGACTCCTGGGTAGAAAATGAGCCGTACAACAACATGCAATTTATACCCTTTTTTTCTCTATATTATAACTGATATCAATATTTTAGTAATGTTTATTTTAAAGGAAATAGTAAATAATTTGTAATATTTACATAAATTGTTTTAACTAATTTTTACTGGAGAAAAAATCAGTTTTGGAATTTTGATACTTTCTTTATTTTTTTTAATTTAAAATTACTCTGACACTAGGATTCTTTATTATAAATTTCACATCTATAAATTTCACGGGTACAAAATAAATAATTATACAGAAGTGTTACAATTATTTGTAGACAATAGAAGTACTTGTTCCGTGCGGGATACGAACCCGCTAACCTCTTTCAGCGCCGCAACTCATTGTTAAGCCACAGCGCCAACGAGCCATAATTTTTTTTAATATTTTATTATTAAAAACGCTACAGTAACGGGACTTAATTTTTTCAATCAAATTCACTAAATAGCGTCGTGATTACTTTTAACTTTAATGAATTCCCCGTGTACAGATATTGGATAGCAACTCAAGTATTAATATGTTTGTTTTGGTTAGTTGTGATAAGAAAAATTACGATTGTTCGCATAAAATAAACAATTGAATTGTTCTGATTAATTCCAGTGGTCCCCCACTGTGCGATTTTCTAGATGTTTTCTCCGTCGCACACCTGTAATTCCCATGGTATTGCAGTTGTTCATGGGCGGCAGTCGACCCTTACCATCAGGTAAATTATATGGTCACCTGATAGTAAGCGTCGATAGAATCTTTAAATATATAAGTAGAACACAATCATTGACAACAGACGCGTGTAATAAACAACGTGCGGTCTATAACCTGTCAAAACAATCTCTGTACGACGCGACAATAAAAGTTTTGGCCAAAGGTATGAATTTCGCTATAACACCGCAAAAAATTCCGTATGAAAACATTATCTGTAGCGTTGAGGACTGAAATAATATTGGTAATGAAGATTTAGAGGCTATACGTCAAGACATTTCGTCCTTGTTACGTCGAAGCTCAATGCCGAAATTAAATCTTCCCAAAGATGAATTTACTGCATTGAAAAACTTACGCAACAGACCAAATCTTACGATTCTCCGCGCAGATAAAGGTAATGCTACGGTTATAATGGATACGTCGGATTACAATTTTAAAATATAACAACTTTTATCGGATGAAAGTACGTACGTAAAGGCCAAAACAGACCCTACAACTAATACGCTTAAAACAACTAGCGATTTAATAAAGAAATACTCCGAGAAACTGAATCTAGACGTTAATTCGATAATACCTGCGTGTGCCAAACCGCCGAAGTTGTATGGGTTACCAAAAATACACAAACCGAACGCTCCATTAAGTCCAATAGTGAGTCAGATCGATTCGCCAACTTACAGATTGGCTCAACACTTAGCAAAAGTACTATCACCACTCAGAGGATAGACAAGAGCACACACTAAGGATGCATACCATTTTGTCAGTGAGATAAAAGACCTATGTCTTACTGACAATGAAACTATGGTCAGTTTTGATGTTCAGTCTCTATTTAAATGCCTACCTGTTGAAGACTGCATCTCAATTGTAACTAGGAAACTAGAGGAAAACAACATGCCAGCAGAATATGCAGTATTACTCAGACATTGCCTTACATCTGGCTATCTATTGTGGAAGGAACAGTTTTACAAGCAAGTAAATGGTGTTGCGATGGGCTCACCGGTATCTCCCATTGTCGCCGATATTTTCATGGAGGACTTTGAGGAGAAAGCCCTGCTTACTGCACCAGTAACTCCAAGTTTCTACAAGCGGTACGTAGATGATACTTTAACAATTTTACCATCAGACAAAGTAACTGCATTTTTAGAACATCTTAATTCCATAAACTCTAAAATTAAATTTACTATGGAGTTAGAGGCTAATAATTCTTTAGCTTTCCTAGATATGTTAATCATTCGAAATCCTAATAACACCGTAGGTCACACTGTGTATAAAAAAAAGACCCTTACAAACCGATACTTAAACGGTGAATCCCACCATCACCCTTCACAGTTAGCTACCGTGGGAAAATCTTTGTTGCAGAGAGCACGAGGGATCTGTGACAGCAAACACCTGGCCGCCGAGCTTCAGCACGTCAAGCAGGTTCTGCACGACAACAAGCTTCGGGTTCCGCGCCTACGTCACAGTGACCGAGTGAAGCCGGCCACAGTCGAGCGTGTGCCTGCTGTACTACCATATGTCAGAGGTGTCACAGACAAGATTGGCTACATCTTGAAGCGAGCTTCTATTAAAACATTTTTCAAGCCGCCGAAGAAGATTAGTCAGTTCTTACCATCCGTCAAGTGCAATATTCCTCTACAAGATGCAGGAGTATACAAGCTTGATTGTGAGTGTGGTCTCTCATATATAGGGCAAACAAAACGATCAATAAAAACCCGCGTAAAAGAACACATAACTGACGTGAAGCACCAACGTTCCGGGAAGTCTGCAGTTTGTGATCATATCCTAGACGGCCCCCGCCATTACATTAGATTTGATAAACCACAAGTTCTCGCGAAAGAACATCGATTCCTGCCAAGGATGATACGTGAGGCTATTGAAATTAAAAAACATCCTAATTTCAATAGAGAGGGAGGCTGGGTACTACCACCTGCTTGGGATCCTGTAATTCATAAAATTAAAACTAAACCCAAGCATACCACTGCAAGACTTCAAGACACAGTTAGTTCATTCTGCGTATATCGGACCAAAATTATAAAATCACTTAATTAAACGCGATAAAATCCGTAAAAGTAGTTTTTATTCAATGTGTAGTGTTCGCGTAAATATAAGAAATCATTATATATAAGTAGAATCTTTATTAGTACAAATTTAACTAAAATGAAAAAATATTTAAAATATAAGTAATCTTAACGGACCTTTATCATTATCATTAAAATAAGAAAGAAGAAAGAGGCCGGCACTGTAAAATAAATTCGATTCCTACGCTTACGGCTACAATTACAAGTTTTTGTCTTCGGAAATATTAACTTGTTCTCTGTTACGCTTCCGGTTATTTAAAAAAATATATTTTTAATTCTAAGGTATAGAAAGGAAAATAATTTCTTTTAATTTGATAGTGTAATAATGCATTTTACTTGAGATCAAATCACACAGGTGCATTCCCTCTTTCTTTACTTTCATTGATTGAGGGGATGGCAATCCGACACCGTCGATAGGAGACCAGGACCAGAACCAACAGTTTTACGTACTTTATGAGTCATGGGTGCTTCCTGAATCCAGACTGCTATTGATTAGTTCTTGACAGAAACGCCTAAAAAACTGATTTTGATCCAACCCGGTATATACTCAGGACCACAAGACCAGCAGATGCATTTACAACCACTTAACCAACGAGGAATTAAATTAAAATGTAAAAGTTATTTAGATAAGGCTCTCTATCAAAAATTCACAAACGGTCACGAGGATCATGTCAAAATAAACTCGATACGTACTCAAATATTTCAATATTTGTTTCATAGATTAATGATAAGTCATCGCGCGCTCTGACTAGATACCGCCGGCGCTAATGTAAAATGCGCAACAAATACTACGCCGAAATCGGCGTACTCGAGCCAGTTGCGTTGCAAGCAACGTGTAAGGTGAACATACCGTATGTTTTATTAAATTTTGATCATAATCCGAAGTAAAATACCAGTTTACGTATTGAAACTGTGTAAAAATAATACTACAAGAAATAAGAAAGACACTGGAATCACATACTATCATTAATTATCATACAATTTCGAAATTTTTAACATAAACAATTCAAACAGTGGTAGAGCCACGCGGCAGCTTTTGCTGTCGCACGCATGGGCCGGCTCGAACCGGGGTGGTACCACGACCTCACAGAATACCAGCGTGAAGTAGAGGTTTACCTATGCGTTTCGCTTGGTGAGTGCAGGTGGCCGGAGGCCCTTTTTACTGGAAATGAGGCATTCCATCTTAGTCCTCACGGGTGGCAACGCATCTGCATTTTGATTTGCAAACGAGGATAGATGTAGATGTCTGTGGGCCGCAGCAACCACTTACCATCAGGTGGACTGTGTGCTCGTTTGTCACCCTTATCCTATAAAAAAAAAAAACACGAGCCATAAATAAGTCACAAAATATCAATGACGCTATTCAGTGTTGCCGCGAATGCAAAAATAAAGTACCCCGTGGCTGAGATTTTTGTATGTGAATTTATTGTTACTATATTTTATAATATAATATATTAAACTTATTATAATATAACCTAATTCTATATTATTTACTGTTTATTTCTGTAGTATTGCTCAAATGACATAATTGCCATTTATTAGGGTTCCGTACCCAAAGAGTATCAACGGGACCCAAGTCTCCACTATCGTTCCGTCTGTCTGTCAGTAGGCTGTATCTTATGAACCGTAATATGTAGATACTTGGAATTTTCATAGAATGTGTATTTAACTGCTGCTAACTGCTGCTATAACAACAATAATATATTTATTGCATCTTTAAGATTAAGTACAAGTGATAAACCATGAAAACAAAACTACTCTCTATTTTCTAGTTGTTGTTAGAAATATGCTACTGCCCATCTCATCACATTTTTTATAGAAGAGGGGACAAACGAGCATGTGGCTCACCTGATAGTAAGTGACTACCGCCGCCCATGAACAAATGCAACACCAGTGAAATTCCAGATGCGTTGCCGTCCTTTTAAAAAGGAGTAGGCTCTTTTCTTGAAGGTCCCTAAGTCGTATCGGTCCGGAAAAATCACTGGTGCTAATCGATTCCACAAGGAAGCTTGCGAGGAAGTAGACTTCTTCTAAATCGCACAGCGGTGGACCGTCAATCATACAGATGGAATAGTTGGTATCGCGAGTTTTGTCGCTATGTGCGATAGTGAAATTGAGCGTTTGGAATTAGTTCGAATAATTCTTCAGAGCACTCCCCGTGATAGATGCCATAAAATACGCAAAAAATGCAACATCTCTACGCAGTGCTCTACTCACTGAGTCGAGATCGGAAAGAACTCGGTCGTCGACGATTCGAACCGTTATACGCTGGATGCGGTCAAGTGGAAGGAGCTAGCACTGGGAAGCCTCTGCCCAGATATGGGAACAGAATTCCATGTGAGGCCGAACCTGTACCTTGTAAAGTTGGTAGCGGTATGCCGTCATGAAATACTGTCCAGCACTGCTGAGTACGCCAAGCTTTTTAGAGGCCAATTTGGCCTTCTCTTCCAAGTGGCCACGAAACTGCACGTCACTCGATATGTCGACACCGAGGATTCTGATACTGCCTGAGGTAACAAGGGGAGTGCCTTTAAACTGAGGAAGTACGACAAGGAGGTTCTTTTTGCCGGTATACGCGCAAACTTGTATTTTCTGGGGATTGACATGAACTAGATTTAGTGGTCTCAGTGTGATACTTTGTTCAACAAAGTCTCAACTTCAGACACAAGTTCGTTCCGGTACTCCTGGTTTGCTTCCCACTGTCGCCTCATACGATACCTACAGGTTGATAATTTGTAGCATTGGATATTCTTACACCGCCACAATATGATTAATACCCTAAATTGTCTCATAAATGCATCTCTAAGTTATCGGTAAAGAAAATGTTAGGTTAGATAGACAGGTTTTTTTTTTAAATTCTTAAACAGTGCTTGAATACTAAGTGTCAAGAACATTACTTACAGATAAATAAACGTTATTAACAGTATTTCACTCACTTGATGGATTTTCTTTCAACCACACAGCAAATTATGAATATAGTTTATGATATATAGAACTTATGACAAGAAAGACTCCAAATGTAATCCAAACTCAAAATATAGGCATGCAAAGGTTATTTAATGTTTGGTTAATGTTAAACGTTTTCTTACGTGGTAGAGCCATGCTGCAGCTATATTAGTAGTATAGTTGTAGCACGAATGGGTCGGCTTGCCCGGGGAAGGAACACGCTCTCACAGAATACCAGCGTAAAATAGCAGCTTAACGCTGCTGTGTTTCGTATGGTGAGTGTAGAGAACCGGAGACCCTTTTTACTGGCAAAGGGGCATTCCATCTTAGTCCTCACGGGTGACAACGCATCTCATCATACCAGAATGCACGGGTTCCCGAAGGAAGGCGAACTAGTTTCTCGCCAATTCTGCCTATGTGCTCTGACTTTGCCTTGGCAATAACTCTTTTGAAGGACCTGGAGGCGAAGTTATACTTATTTTTAAGTGTGCTGGTGTTTACATCCCGAGTCGCCGAAGCCGCAGCCCAGTCTTGATAACACTCCTGCTTACTGCGTAATGCAGTCTTACAGGAGCGACCAAACCCAGGCTGAGATCTGCCTCCGATGGGTACCTCAGATGATGGAATAAATAGTTCCATTCCCTGTAGCACCACATCAGTGACAGAGTCAGCAACAGCGCTGGGATCATCCGGTGAGAAGCAAACCCGCCCCCGTGGGTAGGATGCAAAGAAAGACCGCATTCCGTCCCAATCCGCCGACCTGTAATGCCAAACACGGCGGCAACCTGCAGAACGCAATCGCGAAGGGAGCGTGAGTGACACCACACTCCGGATCAGACAATGGTCCGAAGAGCCGAGAGGGGCATCGACGGAAACCTGATATCCGTCCGGATGAGAGGTCAGCAGAAGGTCCAACAGGGAAGGTGTATGATCCTCCACATCTGGAATTCACGTAGGCGAAGTAACCAGTTGTGTCAGACCATATGCCAAGGCAAAGTCATAAACAGATCTCCCCGCATGATCGGTTAAACGTGAACCGAGCCATTCGGCATGGTGGGCGTTAAAATCGCCAAGGATCACGATCTCTGCGGATGGGACTCATCTATGACTCGTAAGTTTCATACATTATGTAACACCAACTTTAGAACCTATTATTTGAAAATTATATTTTGTTTTGTTTTAGTGTTTATTAATAGTTTAATTATTTGAATTTTTGTTACACAATACGTATAGGAAAATCAATTTTAATAACGGTGCCTCTTTTATATTTCTTATATTAATATAGAATTTCTTATACAATGACTATTTCTTTCACGATTATTAACGTCTTTGAATATTTTCCGTTATTTTCCTATTATAGTATCAATTTACGTTCCGTTGAACATAAGTTTTTTCACATAGACATAATACTAGAAAAAGGTTAAAGTCTCTTTTTCCTCCTGCTTTATGCCTTGTCTTGTGGGGATAGTATATTTGACCAGAGTTCAAGATAAAAGCTGGTTTTAAATTCAATATTACTATTAGCTCTTTGCAATATCTCAGACTTAGACATTCGCTTAATGTAAAAAAAAAGATATATTTTTCTGCGCAGCAAAAGTGCTTTGTAACATTTGGCTCGATATAGATTGATAGTACATCAATTATGACCAAAAAAGCTATTCATATGGGATGTATGATTAAAAACAATGTTAAGGTTAAATTAGAAAAGTATTGTTAAGTCTAGTGTTAGTATATAGTCAGATGATAGTGTAGGAGCGAAGGTATTATGAATGATCGATACGTCTTAGTGAGATGATTTTTTTTATAGAATAAGGACGATAAGCGATCACACTGTTCATTCGATGGTAAGTGGATGCTGCGACCAATAGGGGCTCCTCGATTAAGAATCAAAATGCAGATGTGTTGTCAACCCTGAGCACTAAGATGGAATGCCGCGTTACCAGTAAAAAGGTTCTTTAGTTCTCTGCGCTCACCGTACAAAACACATAATATTGATATTTTACGCTGGTATACTGTGAGAGCAAAAATTCTTGGTCGAATCGATCCATTCGTGCTACGGTATTACTACCAAGGATAAATTCAAATATTAACATTATATATAATTATTCACATTAATGTTACAAAATAAATACTTTTAGTTTGTTACATTAATGTTAATATTTACTATATACGCTGTTAGTTTTATAAATAAATTAAATTAAATTAAAATTAAGTAAGTTGGAACAAGTGATGTGATGCTAAGAAATAAATGGATTGGGACAGGTAGACGTATGGGGACAGGTGTCATCAAACGGAACGCTAGAGGTTGTGTGGGAGGAGTCATTATTGTTTAGTATTTTTTGTAGACATATAGTTAAAAGAAGTTTTTTCATATGTAGAGAAGTATGTAATGAAAAAAATTTTAGCCGACTTCGAAAAAAGTAAATCCGACAAATGTCTAACTGTTGTCGGATTCTATAGAGTATGTTCCTATGTACAAAATGGTACGCGGTTTATCAACAAGAGAATATATGGACAACACAATCTCAATGTCATCTAGTTACATTAAAAACTCATGTCCTATTTTGTTCACCTTACATCTTATTTGATCAAACAAGAACCACCAAAATTGGTAAAATACATACAAAAAACATACAGTAAAATTCTAACTCTCATCTCTTTTCTTGAATTCAGCTAAATGTTTCTTTAATTCACAGGTTTAGAAATTCTAATTGCGCACCTACAGATGTTAAGGGTACTATTTGAAATATTTAAATAATGGCCCGAAACAGAAACTATCTCCCCAAATTTAACATAAACCTTCAAAGTGTTTTGCACAAAGGGTTTCGGTGCGGCATTGTAGAGATAGTGAGAAAATGACAAATGTATGTACCTAAATACGAATTTCTGTTATAGCTTAAGTTAATTCCTCTATTGTACCAAATATAAACAAATTATTTTCAGGGTCTATACGATTTTGTCTAGTTTTGAACAAGCAGCATGCAAGCTGTATACGAGCTATATTAAACTCATTTATGTGTACAGATACTGAACAAGCATAAAAGGGAGTTATACATGCTCTTTACAGCTGTATTACAGCTGTTATTTAGTGTGCAAGGAAACTACATGTGCAAACACTACAGATATTGTATGATATGTAACTTTTAAAGAAAATCGTTCTAAATTGGGGTTTGAACAGACTTACAAATGAATAATTATAAACTTTATTGAATAATGGTGACATTTAATGTCAGAGTAAAAAAAATTACATATTAATATTATCCTCGGATTGGAGTTTGACGGTGATAATTGGTGAATTGAAAGTGCAAAATTAGATTTACCGTAAACTTGTATAATATGTTTCCTATCAAAACATTGCCGCGCCAGCAAAATAACGAAATAATATTAGGACAAAATACTAAATACTGTAACTATATCGGCTGTATAGGTTATAATAAAATAAATTTAATTAATAGATATGAAGGCACATTGGGGTACAGTGATCATTAGTGAAACTGAAAATAATCGTATAGGCTAAAAGTAATGCCTAATATTCCTAAAACTATTATTTAAACTGTTGGATGTTATCAAATAAATATAATTTGTAATAAATAAATAAATAAAAATAAATAAAGGGAACAAAGTCAATGGTGCCCTGACTGCGTTAGTCAAAAGGCAAGGCGTAGTGAAGAGTGCACGCCTTGCAATACATAACGCAGTGTTGGTACCGACTTTGTTATATGGCAGCAAAACCTGGGTATGCCAGAAGAAGCATAAAAGCAAGTTGAATGCAGTGGAGATGCGATCTATTCGTAAAATATGCGGCGTTACCATGGCCGTACCGAAAGCGAAACGAAGAGATTCGCAATATGGCAGGTTTGAAAGATGACCTTATCACAAAAATTGATTAGGGCGTGCTTCGGTGGTTTGGGCATGTTGAGCGAATGAGTGAAGACCGAATGGTGAAGAAAATATATAGCGCAAAAGTTAATATTAAAAGGTGTCGAGGTAGGCCGAGACTAACTTTCGAAGAACATGTGAGCAAATTGCTCGAAGAGGGTAAGATCAAGAGTACTCGGATACCTAGACGTGCATGTATGAAGAAGATAATGAATCTGAAAGAAGCGAAAGGGGTATGTAAGGATCGTGACACTTGGCGATCCTATCTCTCTGGCTACCCCGTCAGCGATTGTGCCTGAAGATAAGTAAGTAAGTAAGTGAGTAAAAATAAATAATAAAAAAAATTGTTTTTATGGGTCCTAAAATTGCGATATTTTGCTAAACAGTCGAAACGGTATTTCAAGGGTCTTATAGTCTTAGTAGCTGTCTATGTATGTCTATGTATCTATCACGCAGCCATTAGATTGTAATCAAATGTATAATAGAATATTTCTTTACTTACGCTGTACAGTAGTATTCACAATATAACATATAATTCTCTTTAGAAATACGTATAAAAGATGTAAAACATTGTCTTGAAAACAGTGTTGGATAACTTTTATTAACATTTAACTTCTCTTCTAACTGCGCCTAATCTTTTTCTTTTTTTTCACATCATCATCATAACAACTCTTCACAAGTTCACTGCTGAACATAGGCCTCCCCCAAGGAATGCCACAAAGCACGGTCCTGAGCCACCTGCATCCATCGACTTCCTGTATATCTTACAATGTCGTCACTCCATCCAGTGAGGGAAGCCCTACACTTCGTCCGCTGGTACGAGAATGCCACTCGAGAACCTTTCTTCCCCACCGGTTGTCGATTCTTCGAGTTATATGGCCAGCCCATTGCTACTTCAGCATACTAAATCTTTGAGCTATGTCGGTCACTCTGGTTCTACTACGGATATACTCATTTCTAAGTTTATCACGCAAATAAATTCCAAGCATAGCTCTCTCCGAAGCTCGCCGAGCGACCTTGAGCTTCCCCATACAGCCAGCAGTGAAGGACCACGTATCAGTTCCATAGGTTATAACTGGCAACACGCACTGGCTGTACAGTCTCGTTTTCAAAATTTGATTTCTACCTGACGAGAAGATGTGCCGTATTTTCCCGAACGATATGAATCCATTGATTGACCTCTCGGTTGAAGTTAGATTTACCTAGTCGCACTATTTGTCCCAGGTAAACATACTCGTCAACAACTTCGATCTTAGTGCTTCCAACAACTACCAGCATACGTGTGACATGGACTTTATACATGATTTTTGTTGTGTCCATGTTGGGAGACACTATTCAGGTCATTGAGCATAAGATCCTCCAGCGATTCTGCCATAAGAACTATACTGTCGGCAAATCAAAGGTGAGTGATGTAACTGTCATTGATGTTAATACCGTATACTTTCCAGTCCAGTAGCTTTAAAACGTCTTCCAATGCTGTGGTGAAGTATTTCGGGGATATAACGTCACCCTGTCTTACACCTCTATGCAGTTGCATAGGTTTCGTACTCTGGTTCTATACTCGGATAGCGATAATAGCCTTACTGTACAAACACTTCAGCAGCTCGATATACCGACAGTCAACCTTTTTATATAATGGTTTAATTTCATAATCTTTATTAAATTAGAATTTAATATTTATAAAGTGGAATTAAATAGCTTAATTCATAATAATTTGATGCCTATAATTTTTATATATAGCTGGCATAAAAAATTAAAAAGATATCATTATTTACATATGCACTTACCGGTATCGGACGCCCTCCCGAACAGCCCCTGACGTTGAAGCGTAAAAAAATAAAATGGTGTTGCACATGAGGGGCTGATAAATACACAAAAAAACTTTCTAAGCCTACCCGAGTTCAGTCAGATTGATTCAAAATTGAAAACGATGGGCACTAGGCTATAAACAGCAACGTTTTATACACAAATCTAAAAAAGGTCTAGGAAGCTGAAAGGATAAAGAACTACTTTGCTTGTATATTGTATTTAGATGAAAACGTAATGCAAGGAAAAAAAGTAAAAGAAAGACGATATCTTTACAAAATAACTACTGATACTGTATGGCAAAAAATAACATTTATTCTCTACTAGTTTTGAGTACAGATCCAAGGAAAGCCAGAAAGAAAACCGGAAATAAAACCAATTCGTGTGGTCCACAAACACAATTTTTAATGATATACGAATTAATTTTATGTCATTATTTGTAGATACCACCCTCTTACCTATTTCTGTGGACAAATAACAGTGTGCACACTGCTGTGAATGCATTTGCATTTCATCTTTATCCTCAGACCTGACAAAGCATTTCTAACTTTCAATGGGCTGCAATAACCACTTTCCATCAGGTAAAGTAAAAGTTCGTTTGTCACTTCACTTTTATCTATCGCCGACAGCCACGGAAAGTTATGAGGCAATCGTCACATATCGTCCCGTAGATGTCATGGGATGACAAGCAAACATGTTTGAACTTACTCTTGTCCATGTCTATATCAGTCATAATCATAATCAACATTTTGGCTTTCTTTAAAAAACAAAAATAGTCAAACCTAACCATATTCTACATGATTAAAATACTGATTACTCTTGTCACAAAATATTTGTTATAATTCTATTAAACTTTGTTATTACTTCGTAACATATAGGAATGTAGGTATTTTACTTAAGAACCTTTCTATCGTTACGCAAGTACTTTGCACGACTATTAGCTAAGTAGATCGTCAAAAGCTAGTGAAATGGTAAAAGCTCATTGTGTGAAACACACATTGTGCTTTGAGTACTTACACAATTATGTGAATTTCAGGGAAGGAATACTTTTATTATTTAAAGAAATTTGGAGAGTGGCAATTTGTAATGTTATGGTAGCTCAACCTATAAGCATTCGCATTAAATGTTTTAAATAAAATTGATTTCGATCCTTGCCCATATCAAGAAAGTTGTTGATTACAATTTAAAGTGCTGATTTAAGTGAGTTTAGCTATGAAGATTTTTTAACGTTAAGATTTTCCTCCACACAAAGAGTTTTCCTGTATCGTGGATGTAGTTTAAATATATAAATTGCAAAAGGAAAACCTCCAGACCGGAAGCAAATATTTGTGGGCCATAGAAATATTTGTTTCGTGCGGGATTCAAACCCGTGGCCCGCAGCGGTGTAAAATATTGCTAACGATTACCTTTTATTTGTTTAAAATAGCGTTATTAAAATGCTATTAACATTTTTTAAAGAAAAGTGGGTAAAAATTGGAATACAAAACACCTAGGAAACTTTTTTACCCAACTCAGAAGACACTCTTCCTGTCATTTGGATGTTTCAGCATGACAACGACCTAATTAAGCACACTGCACGCTCATTAACAGAATTCCTCGGCTCATATTCTGTTACTGTATTGGACTGGCCAACTAACAGCCCGGATTAAACTCGTTTGAACATCTTTGGTGCTAGATAAAGAAGAGCGTATCAAATAAATAGTGTCATCGTTCCAAGAATGGAACTCGGTTTCTCACGAAAAATGTCAAAAGTTTGAGTCAATGTCTCGTCGATGCAAAGCAGTAATTAAGACCTGTGACATGCGTCCAAGTGTACCCACAAAAATAAACAATAAAAAGGAATATTATTAATTCTAAAATTTAAGGCCGATTTACACAGAGACAGTAACTGACTCCAAATTCGAGGCAAGTCAGTGCTGTCCCGCTACTGGCATATTGTAAATTGATTTGAAGTCAGTAAAGCACTGTCTGCGCGACTGCTGACTGCGTGTAAACGGTGCAAAACAGTCGTCGGCGCCACCACTGGCACCTCTTACTATCACCGTGTAAATCTGCCTTAAATTTCAGCCTAAATAATTTGCCTTTTTATTGATTATTCTTGTGGTTTGATATAAATTGATCGACTAGAAGTTGTTTTCTGAAATATCTCTCAAATTGTTTACTGGTCAATCTTAATTATTTGTCCAAATTTATTTTTATGTAAACTAATTACAATTTGTAATAAATAATGTCTATATTAAAAACCTATGTTAACTTTTATTATCTATATATTTTTTATCCTCTTCCTAAACAAATTACTTCTTAGAATAAATACAAAATGTTGTTGTTTTAATAAAATATAACTTAATTTTTCTTGCATTTCGTTTCAATATAAACATTAGATTGGCAGGTCTGTTTTATGTACATGGTAGTAAATTTAATTAAAATTAAATTAATTTTTGCTATGAAAATATATGAATATATAGCATTATGAACCGTTAAGTTGAAATGCCAATAGGTTATGTAGCCCGAAGAACTGACATCTGGTGAGGAAGAACGGTTATCGAGTCGCAATAAGTTTAGTATAGGGCGTCCCTCTAGGATTTTTAAAAGTATATGGAAAGGCATATTATGGTCAGTAGAGAACTTGTTAGGAACTGTTTACGATTGATGATGAGATCAATTCCTTAGTTAAACGAATTGTATTTGTTACATTCATGAAACATTTTTCCGTAATATCTTTATACATATAAAAAAAATTGGTGTTTGTTTGTAATAACTAATTAACGGGTTTTGATTAAGCTCAGGGGTTACTTGCGAGCTATTAAGATATGAATAACAATTTTTTAAAAATTATAAAAATGTTGTCTATCTGTCTGTTTTTTATAGGATTTTTATATAGGAGGCGAAAAACGAGCCTGTGTGCCTGTGTGCCACCTGATGGTAAGTGGTTGCTGCGGCCCATAGACATCTACATCTATTCTCGATTACGAACCAAAATGCAGATGCACGCGTGAGGGCTAAGATAGAATGCCTCTTTTCCAGTAAAAAGGGTCTCCGGTTCTCTTCACTCAGCATACAAAGCACAGCAGTATTATGCTGCTATTTTACGCTGGTATTCTGTGAGAGCGTGGTCCTTCCCCGGTCGAGCCGACCCATTCGTGCTACAACTATACTATTAATATAGCTGCAGCATGGCTCTACCGCGTATAAAACTATACAATTATGAAACAAATATTTCTGCACACTTTGCACCAACGGGATATCCTACTGTTTTTGTTGGTTGACTTCCAGTCGAACATTCTCGCCGGGACAGAGCGTTTGTTATGTCTGCCCTGCCTCCGCAGCAAAGCAAAGATCTATTTGTTTTTTTTTAATTATGTTAGCTCACTGACGCTATGCCCAAAGATTTCTCATATCTCACACAAAATGGGCATACGCGAAAGTAAACTATTTTTGCCAATTCTTTCCACTATATAATTAGTTAAAACAATAATTTTGAATAGTGCATGACAATGCTTTAGCAAGCTGCATCATTGTACCTCTGGGCATTCTTTTAAGCACTCGTATATTATGATGATAATTGTAAATTTGCTTCGAAAAAAGGTGTGTCTTTAGAGAAATTACTAATAGCGTTATGAATTTCTACGGTAGACTGTGAAGTCGAAATACTTTTACTATGGCATCGTTTGGTATGTATGTTATTTAATCCCCTTTTACCTTTAAACAGCTTACCGTCGGCACGACTTTGACACTGTAGAAAATCCTGCTGTGAATGTAGCGAAGCGGTGATATTCATTAAAAAATCTAAACAGATCTCTACAACACTAAAAAGTAATTACATAACTTCACTTCACTTGAAATATGCTGTACCCCGCATATTTCCCTGAAATGGTATTTACGGCCTAAATAAATGCTGGTATATAAATTAAATATTCGTTATATTTTTTTTTTTAAAAAGAGAAGAAATGAGAAGAAATAAATATTCGTTAAATATATATAATCGTTATTCTTTTTCAGCTGAAAACGACTCAGCAGAATAAAATTCCATTATAAATGACTATTACGTATGAAATAAAAAATAATTATTAATACCAATGTCTTATACATATTATATTTATTGATATTTTCACGCTCGGCAAACCTAAACAAGCCGTCACAAATTTAAACGTAGGTTTGTAAGCGCTTATAGCCAATCCAGTCTACTGTTGGTTTTTTGTTACAAATCAAAGGGTATTTGCCGCAAGCGCTTGCGATGCGTTCACACGTTTGTGCGCATTCAGTCTCATTTATAATAATAACTTAAGCCAAATATTATAACGGACACAACAACCTCGATGTTCGTCATGCTTGCCTCTTTAGAATAAACTAACGAACTCGCAAGCATGTGGTGACGTTTGATATTTGACTTGGCAACTATGACATTGGAGGGATTCCCTACGAGGCGATTTATGGAGGAGGTGTTTGTTCAGCTGTGGACTTTTATATGCTGTCGTGTTTAGATGGATGGCAACAAGATAAAAGCTGAATTATGTAAAGCCAATATCTAATGAATAAAAAATGTTTTTGTCTATCTTCTCAAGTTGACAAAAGTCAAATTTTTTTATGTTTATAAAATACAAAATACAATTAAATTTTTGATATTCCTTTGCTTGATTTCTAATATGGTTAACCATTGATATGGTAAGACGTATTTAGATAGGGGATTTGGTATTTTTTAAATTATCAAACAGTTTTAGCGAGGTTACTGCGTCAATAAGTACTAAGTTATTTACGCTAAAGTACAAAGATTTTTTATTAAGTTTTTTAAGTCACCTGTTTTACTTTTATGGCTATTTATTCAACTTCATCATCAAATCATCATATAAGAAAATACGCGAAAAACATTGTTTACGCTGTGTATATTAAGTACAGAGGCAACGCTTCTAAGGAGCTGTCAGAATTTTTACTTATTTTCGTAGGGTTGGCATAGGAGAATAAAATTAAGTACACAAAACATTTATCAGCTTTTATTATAAACTTAAGTTGTAACTATTTTATTTTTATAATTTTTGTTTTACAATTATTTGTTGTGCCTAAAATAATTGGAAATTCTAAATCTAATTTAATGTTTTTTTTTTAATGATCTATTAGAAAGCACTCACATGGCATAACAAAAATACAATCTTTCACAAGTTTTAATATTTCATTAGTAATATCAATGTTTCTTTCGATATCAAAATATATGCGAAATTTTTGCTCAAATAATTCATAAATTCATTTCAGATACATTCTCACATTGGCTGTAACTCGAACAAACACCGTCATTAGTCGACAATTTGAGTGTTGGTAAAGCATTTTCAAATAAATATTTTACAGTGTTTTTTTTTTTTAGGAAATTTAATACAAAATTTTCCGAAGTGATCCTTACAGATTACTTATTGCTGTTTTTTTAAAACAAAAAGTTTTGAAGGGAGGTCTTCTCGTCCAACAGCTTCTAACCACTCTTGTTGTCTTATTTAATAACAATAAAAAACAAAGACCTACGTATTTAGTTTATAAACGTAATAATTCATTTATAAGCATTATAAAAATAAATATTCAATTACTTAAAGGTAAGTAGGTACTACGTTTTCTTTCAATGTTGAGGTAAAAGTGTGAGGTATCTGTATCTACCACATTAAAAACAATAAATTATTGTCAAGTTACTACTTACATAATGGAGTCTTAAAAAGGGATAATAAAAAATACAGTAAACCCTGTTCACACCATGGACGTATAAAAGAACCTTTTTTTATATGTCCATGGTTCACACTTTTTTATATTTCATGTTTCACAAATAATTCTTTAAAAAACTAAATTGCAAACTTAATATTCTTTACATGACCCTGAGTTTGCGCACTGACCGAGCCGATGAAAAGCAGTTTTTATCTGGACGTGACGAGCCAATGCTCACGCACACACGCGGCTCAATCTATAGTAGTGTAACTATCTTTATACAACTGCAGACATCAATTATAATAGTAATTGCAATTTTAAGTGCTGATTTATCACGTGCTCGGCGATGAAGGAAAACATAGTGAGGAAACCTGCATGTCTGAGAAATAAGAAAAAATCGAAGACATGTGAAGTTTGCCAACACGCATTGGGCATCGCGGCGAACATTTCTTTGCCCTAAGCCCTCTCAGAAATGAGAGGAGGCCTATGGCTCGTACTATATAGCGGACTATATAGTAAGAGCCACAGGCCTATACAGTACTAGTGGGACGTATACAGGATTGCCGTAGAAGTGACGTCCAGAGATAAAATTTAGATGGCTTATATTAAGGGGTATTCGAATCATCCTAATGTATATTCCGCGATTTTTCACAATTTTCACCTGACAATGGTTTTGATTTTTTTTTTAACTTTCTATTGGATGTTTGTGATTTTTTAATTAATGTGATTCATTACCATAATATCAGTTACTACATTATAAAATTATGGTATAAAATTACTGTTCGAGCATTAGTCACAAAAGTTCGACTAATAAAAAATTATTAAAAATCGCGCCAATGGCTTCTAAGTGTTTTAAAAACTGCTATGAACCTTTAACAACAACAAAAAATTAAAAAGAACTGTACCTCAATAGCGACAAAAAAAAAATTTAAGGAATAAAATAAAAATTAAATACAATTAACTTTTTCTAAAAACTTTTAGAAAAATTTACTTCGCAAGTATCCGCGTTATAAAATAAAATGATGTGTCTTACCTAGTATGAAGAGCACCTCCCGCCCTTCCTCAATTCAACCTCAAAGTTTTCATCGATATGTGAGCAGTTTGACCTACTTAGGCCCCATATCTGAAAAAGTAGCTAATACTCTTAAACAAAACGGCGTTCATGTGGCGTTCAAAACAAACAATTCTCTTAGAAATATCTGTAATAATAAAGATAAGTTGGATATTCGTCAAAAGTCAGGTGTTTACAAACTTGTTTGTGACGAATGCCATGCCGTTTACGTGGGTCAGACTGGTAGCAATTTCGAGACACGTTATAAAGAGCATTTAGCCGCGTACAGGAATTGCAATCCCGATAAATCCCATTTTGCCTAACATCTTTTGGACACTGGACACAACCTAGCCAACGACCACTCCTTTAAAGTCTTACATACGTGTAATAAAGGGCTGCGGCTGTGTATGCTGGAACAGTTAGAGATATTAAAAATTAACAATAGTACCGTTGCATTGCTGAATGAACAAACAAATATTACTAACTCACCTCTCTTAAATATCTTCAAGCCTGCTCTCTGATAATAGAGAGCCTCGCAATATGATCGTTTGTCACCCTCACGGTGATGGGCGATTGGTTGCGTGGTTGGAGGGTGGGCGTTGCGCGGCGGTTTGTTTTTAATTTTACAAACGGCTGCGTAAGTCCAGCGGTGATTGGTTGCATGTTTTATCGCATGACGCAATCGCTCGCTCCTTAGGTAGAGAGCGGTTGCATCATCGGTCTGTATAAAAGGCACTTGTTTTGGCTCGCCGCTCATTTAGCGGTTAGCCACCGTAGAGTCTATATCACCTGAGGATGCCTCGTGTAGAGGCGAAACACGTGTCGTATTATCGTCAGTGGTGTGTCTTGCCTAGTGTAGTGGTGTTGGGAGTAGCGGTGCTGGGATTAGTGGTGACAGGGATAGTACACGCGATTGAGGGAGGGCGGGAGGTGCTCTTCATAAGTAAGACACATCATTTTATTTTATAACGCGGATATTTGCGAAGTAAATTTTTCTATAAGCTTTTATATAATGGATTTCAGCAAAGTAACGCCTGATTCTATTAATTATAATTTTTTCTAGTTTTCCTAAAAAAGTGGATCCTTTTTACTTTCAAGACAAGTCACAGAAAATAAATCCCCTTTGAGGTCTAGTTCTTTTTAATGTTTTTTTTTTGTTGTTGAAGGTCCGTAGCAGTTTTAAGAAACACTTAAAATCCATTATCGTGATCTCCTAAACTACTAAGGATTGCGGAACATATATAGGGGTGATTCGGATACCCCTCAATATAAGAGATCTAAATTTTACCTTTGGACGTCACTTCACTTCGTCACCGAAGAGCGTGTATGAAGGGAATAATGAAAGTGGACGAAGCGAAACAAGTATGTGAGGATCGTAGCAAATGGAAAGAAGTGGTCTCTGTCTACCCCTACGGGAAAGAGGCATGATTGTATATATGTACTTCACTTCTCCGGCTACTCTATATAGGCTTTAACATTTTTTTCATTTCTCCTATAGGAGATGCTCATTTTTAGCAATGGGCTGATACGGGCTAATAAAGAGAAAACAAATGATAAGAAACATCTTAATAGACAACACCACGTCGTACTCATAAATTTCACACCAAGGAATACTCGGGTAAAAGCTAATCAGAAGTGATTGTTTAGAAAGGTCACACAAGAATGGTTATAATTTCGTAACCCTTTTTAGCCTTGGAATGTCTGTTCTTGATGGGATAACATTAGTAATTTTATAATATGAACTTGATATAGTACTTAAAATCGTACAATTCTTAATACCGCTTTCAAGGTCTATTAGTGCACACAAAGTTTTATTTTGTCTTCTTTTTATCAGCCTGCAATATTACACTTCGCCATATCATCACGAAAATAGCACCAATCGCAGATTTTTAATTACTATGACAAGCGGGTGTTTGACAACTATTTTACCTGATGGTAAGTGGTGATGCAAGCGAAGATTGTAAAGCGCACTCACTTAGTTTAACAAAAATCTATTTCGCCCTGAAGACAATCACATAATAATCGGGTGGAAAGACAGATGCAGGTAATTTGCTGCACACATAATGAACGACGAAGCAAACTATTTGATTCGAATGCGTGGAATTTCAACAACAAAGCGGTGGAGACTAGCCGAGCGCCTGGTAGATGAATCTTTTTTTTATTATATTGAATTGTTATCAGGGAAATGCTACTGTTCATGTTCTGATCCAATTTAATCTGTCTCCTCTTAGTCATAGCCATAGATAATATTGTCTCGATAACATTTGCTGGTTGCAGGAGATTTTAGTGATTAATAAGGAAATTGGAGTAATTATAATTATACTAATAAGATATTATTTCTCTCTCTCTCTCTCTCTCTCTCTCTCTCTGATCTCGCTATTATTTAAGTTAATTTTAAATGTTCATTATTTTAACTTTATTAATAATACTATAATGTAAATGTAATAACAATATTAATAATTGTCAATATTTGCAGTGCCCTTGCAGATTTCTTGTTTTAAACATTTTTTTATAATTAAGACCAATTGTATACAACAAGAAATGCAAATAAATTGAATTGAATTGTATGTAAAGCCATAAATACTAATTATAGAAAAATTATACATAAAATACAGAGTAGAATAAAAAGTTTTGATGGAGACCAATCATAATATACGACTTTTCATGAAAGAAGTTTCGAAATTACATTATTTTAGCCGCATTACATAAATTTGAACGCAATGTACGCTTACACGGCTCATGAATTTTTGTTGTTACGTACGAAGTTTTAGTACGAAGGCCATTTTTACTTTTATGTGAATAATATTTTTATTATTTGGAATATGATCACCATCATTACAGCCTATCAAAGTCCACAGCTGAATATAAACCACCCCATATATAAACTCTTATGGGGGATATTAGCTACAGTTGTCACGTATTGCAGACAGCTTGGCAGCCGCAGTTTTAATTTTTAGTTTATATTTGTAATTAGAAAGACGCTGCTGCCAACTTTATGGCTTATTTCTTTCTCTCACCTATCACGATACTCATAACACGATATGCGATACTATTTTACATTGTATTATATTGTTGTAAATAGATCTCCTATTTGCAAGTACACGAATTATTATGTCGTTTAGAGATTGTTTACAGTCGATAATAACTATAACAGCGAGTCTAAACTAAATTCATTCGACGTTTTATTTAATCACAAATACCTGAGTAAATAATCGATCATAATTTCATTTTTATCAATCGATGATAATTTCATTATAATCAGTCGATTATAATGAAATTATAATGGATTATTTATTTTCTTTCGTTAAACTTAAAATGTAGCCGTCAAATGGTAAATTATTTGCGAGAGCAGGAAAAATTGCGTCAACTTTTATATTGTTCTTTTACACTATTAATGTTAAAACTTCGTTTTATAATCAGATTTTCCAAAGTCCTAATTTTAGCATATCTCCGCACTCCAAGATCAGAGTCAGATGCTATGGTTTTTAAAAGAAATTATCTATTTGCGTGTATGTACGGATGTTTCTACCATAATATGATGTACGTTTGTGTTTAGTTTTTGCATCGCATATCGAAACAAATAATAACAACCACGGCGGGTTGGTTTCATTTAATGCACGATTTTGTAATTTGTTAATTACACAACCTGATTAAGTTTTTTGTACATGTAAGGCAAGTATTTTTTTATGAATAAACGAAGGAGAATGCATTAAGTAGAAGGAAATTTACAGAATTCAACAATTGATAATCTACACAATTTACTCGTGCAGGTTCTGGATATTTTTAAAGTAATTTTTTGTAGAATAAGGGTGACAAACGACCACATAGTCCACCTGATGGTAAGTGGATGCGGTGATCCATATAAATCTACATTTATCCTCAATTAAGAATCAAAATGCAGATGCGTTGCCACCCCTGAGGACTGACCATCACTTTTCAAGAAAAGTGATGGTCACTATTTGGTGGTCTAGCGCCGGTATGACTCATCACAGCTTACCAAACGGAAGGAGCATTACTGCAAATATGTACTGTGAAAAACTGAACACAATGATTAAGAAGCTCCCACGTCTCCAACCAGCTATGCTCAATCACTCGTGATCACAAGGGACCAATGTCATACCGTCGGGTCTCTTGCCATCGTCTCTAAATATTCCACAAGGATTTAAAACCGAGGGAACTCTTATAGAGACAGGAGCCCTTCGAATCACAGAGCCGAGTCTAACGGTATGTCATATTTTCAAATACACTGCTAAAAATCTTGTATCAACAAAATTACTCAGTAAATATTATATCTTGAAAAAATATTGATTTTAATCAAGGATAAATGTGTCTGATCTATGAGCCACAGGATCATAGACTAGTGGACTGCGTGCTTGTTTGTGGAACGTGACATCCTTTCTTGTATATAAAAATGGACAACATACTCGTATTAATACTGACTAACGACCCGCCCTCTTTCCGCCTGGATATTATTTATTAATGTAGCGTTATTCAGATTTAAGACTATTTATTTTATGATTTTTTTTTTTCAAAATGTTCAAGTTGTTTGTATAATAACTTGTATAATAAAATAGCAAGTGCGAAGATTAGCCCGAGTAGACAGGTAGACAGATAAACTTTTTACATAAAATAGCTGTTTATGTCGTAGTAGCATACAAACACGCCCCTGTGCTTAATAATAGCCAGTTATTTCAATATTACAGACGACATTTCAATTTTATTAATATGTGCAGATGTAATTGTTTTCATATTATAGAAGTATTATAACTTTATCATGAAACTACGAAATTTTTAAATTTATTAAAAATAATTAAATAAATTTTTAATCACGAAAATCTACTGTCCTTATAACTTAAAGTATCACACTCGCAGTAAAGCTCTTCTCCTCGCGGTAAAGTGCCAAGAAAAGAAAGATTCATAAATTCCGTCGCTATATAATCTTTATTTATGTTCACAACTCTTGCATAGCATTCTACGCTTTGATGTTTATATGTATATTGAGATTAAAAATGTCATTATTATCATCATCATTACAGCCATTTACAATTCCACTGCTGAACATAGGCATCCCCCAAGTAGTGCCACAAAGCACGGTCTCGAGCCACCTGCATCCATTGACTTCCTGCATGCCTTACCAGGTCGTCACTCCATCTAGGGGGTAGGGGGGGGGGGGGGGGGGGGGGAGAGCGGGGCTACACTTCATCCGCCGGTACGTGGCTTCTACTCGGTAACCTTTATTCCCCATTGGTCGTTGGTCCTTCGAGCTATAAGGCCGGCCCATTGCCACTTCAGCATACTAATTCTTTGAGCTATGTCGGTTACTCTGGTTCTACTGTGGATATCCTCGTTTTTAAGTCTATTACGCAGAGAAATTCCGAGCATAGCCCTCTTAATAGCTCGCTGAGCGACTTTGAGCTTCCTCATACGGCCAGTAGAGAAGGACCACGTCTCAGTTCCATAGGTAATCACTGGCAACACGCACTGGTTGACAAATCTAGTTTTGACGTTTTGAGGTATGTCAAACGAGAAGATGCGTCGTAATATCCCGAAAGCTGCCCAAGTTGAAACCGTCGATTGACCTCTCGGTACAAGTTGGACTTACCTAGTCGGATTATTTATCCCAAATATATTCGTCAACAACTTCGAACTTAGTGCTTTCAACAACTACCGGCATAGGTGTGACAAGGACATTAAATATGATTTCTGTTTTGTCCATGTTCATTCTAAGACCTATTCATTGGCAGACGCTATTGAAGTTATTGAACATAGTACTTAGGTCCTCCAGCGATTCTGCCATAAGGACTATATCATCGGCAAATCGAAGGTGAGTGATGTACTTGCCATAGACGTTAATACTGTACCCTTTCCAGCTCAGTAGCTTCCAATGCAGTGGTGAAGAGTTTCAGGGATATTACATCACCCTGTCTTACACCTCTATCCAGTTGGATAGGTTTCATACTCTGGTTCTTTAGTCGGATAGCCATCGTAGCCCTACTGTACAAACACTTCAGCACTTCGATATACTGACAGTCCACTTGGCAACGCTGGAGGGACTGCAGCACCGCCCAAATTTCGACGGAATTAAGGCTTTCTCATAGTCAACAAACGCAAAACAAAGTGGCAGATTGCACTCTTTATTCGTCTGAACAATTTGCCGAAGGGTATTTATTTGTTCGGACGGCTGGAAGTCTTCGAGTCTGCATGCAAGGCGATTCGTAATGACTCTCGAAAACAGTACGTAGACGCTGCTCAGAAGACAAATCGGTCTGTAGTTCTTCAAGAGAACGTTGTCGCCTTTTTTGAAGAACAAGTCCACCGCACTTCTGCTCCACGCCTCTGGAGTAGTGCCTCCATGAAGGACATGATTTAAAAAGCTTCATAAAAATACACTGCCTTCCTCCATCATCCGTCATTCTGGCATCGGCCGCCGTCGTGAGTGGATACTGTATCGCTTGTTTGCAGCAAAAAAGATATTGGACAAGGTAAGATATTATTATTTTTATAATCACAGATTTTTAGTTCAAATTTTTTTTTCCCTAAAAGTATGTATTTTTTATATATAAATATACTTAAATACGTCTTGGACTTCGTGGAGTGACTACTGGAAATTATCGACGGGTAGAAATAGGTGTGCTGAGTTTCGGCTCGTTTTGATAATTATTAGGCCACCTTACCTCCGGACTGAAGAAGTGGTCGTAGGTGTACTTATTTATTTATTTATTTAAAAACTTAAATGTAACACCTTAAGGTAAAGGGTTACATAGGGCGGACTTAATGCCATATGGCAGTCTCTACCAGTCAACCTTGGGTACCAAAGACAATTGTAGGCAGGTGCGAAACATAATACATAAATAAAGTGTACATATATTACAACACAATATATAAAAGGTACATACATACACAAAATATATTTAAATACAATAATACATACATGCATATATGTAATGGGTATGTATGCTTATAAACTTTATAAAAAAATATCCGTATTAATATATAAATAAATAAATATTTGAAGAAAACCAATTGTCAGTTAGTAAGTGTCCTCAGGTAATATTATCTTGTATATATATGTACCAACAGTATCTTGCGCGCGTTGGCAGACCGTTGGGACTCGCCGATGTTTGCTCGATGGATAGGGCTGCACGCAGTCAAGTAGTCATCTTGCTGGCAGCGGCGGGTGCCATGTTTATTTGTATGTGTGTCTTGACTGTTTGTCTGTGTCTGTGTTTTATGTTGAATTGTTAAATTACTAGCTTTAGTTATAAGCTCAATTGTTACTAACCCATATGGATCATGATGTCCGAAATATACGTTTATTATTATTATTATGGGGTATTTGTATAGTTTTCTCATCTGGTTGGGCTGTATAAATATATAATTATAATATAATATTAATATTAATTAATTATATATTTATATAATTAATATAAATACATTATATTAATTATATAAATATATAATTAATATAATGTAAATGAAAATGATAAACTTACATAAATATCAATAAAATAAAATAAATAAATAAAAATTACATAAATATATAAAAACCCAACCAGATGGAAGCCCTCGGCAGGGGAGACCAAACGGCCGAGGGTTAGGGAGAAAGGGAAAGAAACCGGCGGACGATGCGGGCGGTATCGAGGAGCACCGCCTTCTGCATTAGAGCTTGGAGCGATCCGTCACGGAGTCCCAGTCGCCTCAGATGACCCGAGAGGCTGACTGGGATTAACCCGTTCGCAGAGACGACCACAGGAATAATTTCGGCCGGCAGACCACCCCACATGTCGGTCACCTCGTGAGCCAGGTCCAGATATTTTGTCAACTTATCTGTTTCGGCTTTCACGAGGTTCTCGTCATAAGGAATGGTAATGTCGACCAAAAATATCCTTGACTGTGCCCGGTCCATCAGCACAATATCAGGCTTATTCGCAAGAATAGTCCTGTCCGTGATGATGGCCCGGTCCCAGTAGAGCCTGGCGCGGTCATTTTCGAGCACGGCTTCCGGCAAGTAATTATAATATGGCAGTTTCCGATCCACGAGACCGTATTTCAGAGCGAGCTCCTGGTGTAGAATCCTGCCTACTAGGTTGTGTCTGTGCAAATACTCAGAGTTAGAAAGCGCCGAACAACCGGAGATGACATGCCTAAGTGACTCACCAGGATGGCGACAAGCTCGACAGATGTCGACGGCGCCATCCTTTAGGATGTATTTTCGATAGTTGTTGGTCTTAATAACCTGATCCTGTATCGCACAGACAAAACCCTCGGTTTCCCCAAAGAGGTCACCGAAACGTAGCCAGTGGAGGGAGGCAACTGTGTCTACGCAAGGCTCATGTAGAGCCTTGTAGAACCTCCCGTGGAGCTCCTTCTCCTTCCATACGGTCTCCCGGTCGGAAATGCTCTCTACTGCCGGGTCTTGCCATTGCTCGTTGGCTAAGGATAGAGGGGTAAGTCCTTTATCACAAGAAATAACGTCCCTATAGAATGGATCACCCGCTCTCGTCAGAAAGTAATTACGGAGGCTGCACACTTCGCGATTATGTATGGTAAGCGCGCTTAAAAAGCCGCGCCCACCATGCTTCCGCGGCAAGTACAGCCTCATTACTGACGATCTCGGATGATGCATCCTGTGGGACGTCATTATAGTGCGGACTTTTCTGTCCAGAACGTTTAGTTCGGTCTGAGTCCACCTGAGCATGCCAAAGGTATACATGAGAACAGGCATGATCCAACCGTTATATGATGTGTCTTATTAACGCCCGACAAAAGACTGTTAAGCACTTTTGTCAAGCGTGCATAAAACACACCGCAAACTGACCGTTTCATGTCCGCCTCATCGATACCTATGTTCTGTGACAAACCCAGGTATCGGTATGTTTCAGCCTCGGATAGGGTCTTTATGTTGATGGGCATAGATAAGTCTATGCCCTCAGAGTTAGCAACCCCACCACTTCGACACGGAGGACCGCACACTTATCCGTCCCACCTCCATTCTAATAGAATTGCTAAAATCACAAGTGATGTTTAGCAATTCCATAAGATGAGAGGGACTGGAGGCGAATAACTTGAGATCATCCATATAGAAAAGGTGGGTCACTTTTGTACCTCCTCTCCGAAGCTGAAATCCCCTCCCGGAACCATCCAGTAAGGTACTAAGAGGGTTCAGAGAGAGGCAGAACCAGATTGGACTCTGACAATCGCCCTGGAAGATACCCCTTCTTATCCTTATGTGGTTCTCCGCAGCCGTCATCCGTTCGCCTAGATGACAAAGGATCGTACTCCACTGCCCCATATACTGCCCGAAGAGGTCTCGAACTGTACAGTCAACCTTGTACAGCTCGAGGACCCTCTTCAGCCATGTATGAGGCACCGAGTCGAATGCCTTTTTGTAGTGTATCCAGGCGGCGGAGAGGTTCCGACGGTTGCGTTTAACCACCTTGCCAATGACCGCGTCAATGAGGAGTGGTTCCTTGGTTCCACGACCGCCGCCCCGACATCCATTTTGAGCGCGCGACATCACCTGATTTGAGTTCAGGTGACGAGTGATTCTCGCGCTCAAAATGGATGTCAGTGTCTTGTATATGGTAGGTAGACACGTTATGGGGCGGTATTTGCTCGGGTCTGTGGAATCTCGGTCTTTAGGAACCAAATGAGTAATCCCAGTAGTGAAGAGGCTCGGGAGCGACTTTTGGTCGAGAGCCTCTTGAAACTGTCGGGCGAGAACAGCGTGACACACCACGAACCCCTTCAGCCAGTAGTGATGCAGTCCGTCGAGTCCCGGACTTTTCCAGTTCGGGGCCCTACGGACCGCCTCAGCTACGTCATCCGGCGTAATGATGACGGGGTCCATGGGCGTAACATTCGCACACTGACTCGCCACAACTTCCGTCCAAGGGCCCACACTGTGGTTTACGGGCACTGACCACAGGCCGCGCCAGAATGCGATAGTGTCGGCCTGATTCAGTGCTGGGCCCGTTCCACGTACCATTGGTCGCTCCAATGATTCATAGAGCCTCTTCTGATCACTCTGGAAGAGACGATTCTGGTTGAACCGTGTCGACCTCTCGGTATATCGCCGAATCCGCTTCCCCCAAGCAGCGATTCTCTGCTTCAGGTCGTCTATGCGCTCCGTCAGTTTTTGGCTATATCCGGCTGGGACAAACTGATATTTGTCCCAGCAAACGCCATCCTGACGGTGCGCACAATTCTCGGCCTATTATTGACCGACCTGAAGCTTATCAGCCTGCCGATTAGGGCCCTTGCCTTTGCGATACGGTCCTCAATCCTTCTTCTCCAGGCTGGGATGGCGCTACTTTGTCTAGTAGCGCGTCCAGCCTTGGGAAGTTTGGCACCAATAATACGGCAAACTGCCAGTGCGGTGCCAAAAAGAATTGAGTCCGTCTCGCAAAGGTCCCGGCTGGCTTCCAAATAGGTCACCAGCATTGGGTTGAGAGCCCTCACGACAGCCCGATTCCGCTTGCTTAGGGGTATACGGGGAAGTCGCGGTCGATTCTCGAGAGGCGTACTGCGCGTTTCCCTAATCGCCTCTTCCACTATGCTCCTCATTTGCTCTAGTTCTGGGGCGACTATTCCATCGTCGCCTGAGTCAACTAAAAGGAGATCTAACGGCGGCATCTACATGTGCGGGTTGCTCTGCAACTCGTAGAGCCGCATCTCCTGTCGTAGCATTTTCATTCGACAAAGGAATAGCCTCACGTCGTAGCCGTTCGAGTTCGGCGTCATCAAATATTTTTGAGCGCATGATGTACCGAACTCGGTCTGCCAGGTTTTGCTCGGTAACGGTAATAGATGGCTCCAGCTCAGCAAATAGTCGGTGCATCCTAGCCCGATACCCAAAACCTCCAATTTCTCTCCCTTTCGCCCCAAAATACACCCGCAATGCATTTTTATTCATTTGCATTGACAAACGCATGCGGCGTACTCCACCAGTGGCGGGTGCTGATTGCTGGGCCAACGAAGACCCTGCCAACACCAAGCCAGCTGGTGGGGATGATGGATGCGAGGGGCTGCTGGGTGATCGTGCAGCACCTCGCGGTCGACTGGCGGTTCGAATGCTGCCGCGTCCAGCGCCACCTCCAGACGCGCCCTGGCGACCTCCAGGCAGCGGCCTTTTGCGCGTATTTCTTAAATCCATCATCCATGAATTGGGCGTCAGTTAACGGGAGAAGCCCAGACCAGGCACCGTTTCATGGTGAGGCCATGTGCACAATCGGGCTTTTGCACCTCCAATTTTGCCGAGGCACGGCGCTAACACCTCTTGGCAATGTGCTGACTGACTGCGCTGACGTAGCAGTTTTGTCACATAACCATTACGTCAGCGGGCGATGGGGTCGTCACTTCCCTACGCCTTATTATTATTATTATTATTAATATTGTCGTAGAAGTAATTAAAAGGAGTTATTATTTGTGGCATTATTAATGTCATTGGGGAGGGTGTTCCAAAGATGTATAGCTTATATCGTAAAAGAGAACCTGAAAAAATTAGACCCATGCTGTGGAAACCTTATCCTCAGACGGTTTGATTGTCGTGGTGTTCGACCGTCAATCGAATGAAGAAAATGAAAGTTATCCTTAAGGTAAGAAGGCGACCCTGGATCGTCTAAAATTAAATAAAGTACACGTAAAATTCTAGAGCATCGCCTTTGACGTATAGGTAGGCATTTAAGCTTTGAACGATAGGAAGATAATATGTGGTCATACTTACGTAGACCGAAAATAAAACTTATGAAATGATTAAGAAGGCACTCCAACTTGTTTAGAAGATTTTGTGACAGATCTGGATAACCAACATCTGCATAATCTATAATAGGTAGAATGAGGGAATGAACAAGCGTAAGCTTGGTTTTTAAAGGTCAGAAATTTTTAAGACGATAAAGGGAACGCAAGGTGGCAACAACTTTACGATTTACAATTGATCTGCAATTTGCAGGTCATAGTTTTCTCCATGTACAAACCAAGATTTTTTATTATATCACAATATGGAAACAAAGTTCCATTATAAATTACAGAAGAGCGATTTCCATAATCAATCTTAGCCAATAATTGCGAACATCCGAGAAACTAGTAGTTCGGTGAATGCTAATGGAACTCCTCTAAAACTCCAATAAAATTAGGTGGGTTGAGTTTGGGCTCAGTTTCTTAGTTCTGATAAGACCTTACCTACTCACTTGATGAAGTGACTTGAAGATATACTTCTGTCACTGCTACTGAAATACTTTTACGAATAGGACTACAGTTAACAATATTTTTTCACGATCATATGAGCATTATAAGTCGTGCTCTTTTGGATTTTACCAAATTTTTTTTTTATTGACGTTTGACATAAAATTATCGTTAGATTGTAAGTATATTAATAAGTTTCTTAGTAAAAACTTGTGTGTATTTAACCTCCTTTTAAAAATTTCGTATAACATGAGTGCTTAAGGCATGCACATTTGGATTTACCAAAAGTTTTTTTTTTATATTTGCGAAATAGTAAAGAATTGTACCTTATTTATGTACTTAATCAATTAATTCAGAACATGTAATTACTATTGTGCATTCATTATGATACTCGTAATACTCTTAATGTTATGGTTGTTTATTAAGAGGTCGTCGACACCTACTATTATATGTTTGTACTTACTTTTTGTTAATTATATATTTGATTCAATTATTTTAAAATTCCAAAGAAAAATTTCCTAATCTTAGATTATCCAAAAAAGTTCTTATTCATATATTACAAACTGTAAGAATGATTCCAATAAAATTTTTTTGTTATTAATTCATTATTATTAAGGCTAAGATTTCATTTATAAAAAAATAATAATAAATGTTTTATTGACATATAGATTTAACAAATTTTAGTAAGATAATTTAAGTAGAACCGTAAGTTAAAATCTAAACAATGTTCAAGATAAGATAAACAAATATTTTCCGTTGGACACCAAACAATTATCCTACAGATTATTTAATTTATTTAAAACATAAATAATTTAAATAAAAGGTTGATTAATCGGTTCTTTTTGCCGACTAATCGCCGAGTACTAATATGGCCGGATAGTCTGCTCTATCGACTAGTCGGCGACTAGTTGTTACATCTCTAATTATATTATGCTACGAGCTATTCCCCGCGACTTCGATCGCGTGTTATTTGGGGTTTTAATTTTTTTGCGCGGAACTCAAATTCTTTTCCTAAAATAAAAGCAATTTTACTTACTCCTTATCACATCAGCTATTTACCAGTAAAAGTCCCGTCAAAATCGGTCCAGCCGTTTCGGAAATTAGCCGGAATAAACAAACAGACAGACGTACAGACAGACGGACAGATAAAAATTAAAAAAATTGCATTTTTGTTATAAGTACCGTATATACTTTCATATTATGCTGTAATAAGCTGTAATTTTGACATTATAAACAGACACTGCAATTTTATTTATTTGTATAGATTATTTGGGTAACTAAAAGTACCGCATACGGTTTATGGAAGAACAACGTGCTCATTTCCAGATTTTTATTTGTATTAAACTGACAATATGACAAGGAATAATAAATAATATACATAAACACTCACGCCTGTCACCCAGAGGGGTAGGCAGAGACTACGGACTTCCATTTGGCGCGATCCTGACACACCTCTCTCGCCTCTTTTACATCCATATATCTACGCATACACGCTCGTCGGTTAAGGGTACTCCTAATCTGGCCCATTTTTAATGTATCGCCGATTTGGTCGATAAATCTTCGTCGAGGGCGTCCCTTTCCGACCCCGCCGTTCACTTCTGCAACATAAATTTGCTTTGTCACTCTTTCCTCGTTCATTCTTTCTACATGACCAAACCACCGAAGCATTCCTTTCTTAATCCTTGTCACAACGTCATCTTGCAAACCACACTTTTCTCTTATCACACTATTTCTCACCCTGTCATTCAGATTCAGCCCTAGCATACTCCTTAAGGAACGCATTTCTACAGCATTTATTCTACTCTCATGCTTCTTCTGCCAGACCCAACTTTCACTACCATACATTAAAGTAGGGACTAACACAGCTTTATGAATTGCCATATGTGCCATAGTTGACACATTTTGACCCCTCATAATAGCGTGTAGAGCCCCATTCACTCTATTTCCTGCGTTCACTCGTCGTTCTATATCCTTATCATATCTAACATCCCTGCTAAATAAACATTCCAAATATACAAACTCATCCACTTGCTCAATCAACTCCCCTTCTATTCTTATTTCACATTAAGTTTTACTTTCTTCTCTTTCAAAAACCATCACTTTCGTCTTACTTGCGTTCACTTTTATACCCCTTTCTTTCAATGACCAATTCATTAAAGTAACCAACATTTGCAACTCGGCCGCCGACGATGCAAATATGACTTGATCATCGGCGTACAAAAGGCATTTGACGGTTAACTCACCCATTCTCAACCCACATTCTTTAACTTTCAAAGTTTGCAAACAACTGTCCATAAATAAGTTAAACAGCCACGGGGAAGCCACACATCCCTGTCTGACACCTTTATGAATACCAAACCAGTCCGAGTACACCCCGTTGATCCTGACACAAGCACTAGAGTCCCTATAAAGAGACCTTAATGCCTGTATCAAGCCAGCGCTCAACCCAAATGAGTTCAGTGTTTGCCATAACACATTCCTGTCCACTCTGTCATAAGCCTTTTCCAAGTCCATGAACGCACAAAAAACTTTCTGGTTTTTAGCCAAAAACTTCTCCGCTATCATGCGCATGGAAATGACTTGATCCGTACACCCCATCCCCTTTCTAAATCCAGCTTGCACATCCCAAATTTTTCCATCAGTTTCTTCCATAACTCTTTCAATTAACACCTTAGCATACAGTTTACCCACAATGCTAAGCAAGCTGATACCACGGTAGTTTTTACAGTCCTGCTGCGACCCCTTTCCCTTATATATTGGGACTATAACGGCTTTGTATCTGTCTTCCGGTACCCGTTTCAGTTCCCAACATAAATTAAACAAGGTGTGCAGCAGGCCTGCAACCACACCCTCACCAGCCCTTAGCATTTCGAGTGATACTTTATCATATCCGGCTGCCTTACCTGCTTTCATGCTTTTAATTGCTTTCATTATTTCATCTACACTTATCTCCCTACCTCTCACCACTTCTTCCGGAATTTCTATTTCACTTATTCCAGACGACTCTTCACTCTTAAACACGCTTTCTAAGTATTCCTTCCATCTCTTTAAATTCGAAACTTCATCATTCAGCAGGCAGCCATTCTCGTCTCGTATAGCATTTATTCTAGGCTGTTTTGAATTTTCCCTGGCAGTTCTTACGAGCTTCCAGAACTTTTTAATATTTGCCTGGAAGTTATCAGATATCCTTCTATCATTCTTATCTATCCTTTCTTGCTTTTTCCTTTCAACAACTTCTTTTACTCTCTTATTTATACGTCTAAAGTCTGCCTTTTTTCTTTCAATCTCATCATTCATACCGCCAGAATTACCAGCTTTAGTTGCTAGTAAATCTAGCCATGCTCTCTTCTTTGCTTCAACTTCCATCCGTACCTCATCATCCCACCACAACGTATTACTTTTCCTTTCATTCGTTCTCTTACTTACACCGCATAATTCGGTGGCTGCATCCACCAAAACTTTCTTAATATTATTCCATACATTCTTCAATTCTAAATCATTCATACATAATTCATTCAACCCACTTATATTTTCCCTCAGTCTGCATTTATATTTCTCTTTCACAACTTCATCTTGTAACCTCTCTATTCTTATACGCTGTAACGCAGTGGTAGACACCGATGTCCGATGCCGCCAACGGCTGAATAGACCATTAATTCGGCATAAGACCAAGTAATGATCCGTCCCTACGTTGGACCCCCGGTAAACCCTTGTATCTACCACTGCGCTCCTCATTCTTTCATCCACAATTATAAAATCTATCATGCTTCTATCATCCCCTCTTTCCCATGTATACATGTGAATCCTTTTATGGCGAAAGAAAGTGTTCGCCGCAAAAAGATTCTTTTCCACACATACGGTGAGGAGGTCTTCACCATTCTCATTCTTTCATCGCCAAACGTTCCTAATATCCTTTCATAACCAGACCTCTTCACCCCAACCCTTCCATTAAAATCTCCTAACATAATAATATTTTCATTTTCCTTACATTTCATCAACACCAGCCTTACCATGTCCCAAAACTGCTCTCGGATATAAGTGGGCTTAGACATATCTGGGGCGTACACCACTAAAACAAACAACTTCTTTAAGCCCAATTTTATTCGTATCCACAGCAGCCTTGGGCTAACACATTCATACTCTTTCACACATTGACCCATTCTTTCTGAAAGGATGACACCGACTCCCTGGCATGCCCGCTCGGTCTCGTCTACTCCAGACCAGTAAGCGGTATACATGCCATACTCCAGACCAGTAAGCGGTATACATGCCATGACAAGGAAATTATTCTTTATTATTTAATTATATGCAAGCTCTTTGTTTGGAAGTAATAAGCCGAGCGTAGAAATATAATTGGCGCTGCGGGCTCAGAATTTTCCTTTTATTAAATTACCGCAGTTTTGTTTCCGCTCTAACGATAACAAAGATATGGTGGATATTGCTAAATTTAAAAAAGGAAACTTTGAAGTTTAATACATATTTATAACATAATTAATATTGGTATAGAAAGATAGATAGATAGAAAATTCTTTAATGCACAAATATTTCTTGTACATACACACATACATATACATAGATTTTTTTCAATATAAAAATGATATACGATACTTAAGTAACAGGCGGATTACTATTTGAACCGTCATACTTATGTACCTTTTAATCTCAAAAATAATGTCTTAAAACAATAGTTTATGTTTTAATTTAGTTTCTCTGCTTGGAGAACAAAATATTTTTCTTTCATTTATTTTAATAGTTTTTGTAAAGTCAACTTTACTAAGTCTACTAATTAGTATCGAAACACTAAAAGGTATTCTTAGATGAAACTACAACAGGTGGAGCCCGTGGCTTCTGTGGTTGTGTAACTAATTAAATCTTACTTTTAAATATGTCACGTCATGTACAACTGACACAAATTGGTCACCAGTTTTAAGATCTTTTTCTTCTTCTATTTCATCGGTCCGTGAATGGTCACTGATGGAGAAGGGTCTTACTCCTTTTTAGGGAGGATATTATTTAATTGGCACTCTTGTTGCTCTTGCTGCTCATCGCTGCTCTGGGTGTTTTATGGCTAGCAAAAAGACATGTTTATACCACCATTTATCAAAAGAAAGATACATGATTTTTAGTGTTTCTCATAGTCATTATTTCTTCCACCTCATAAGACGAAATGGGGGCTGATGGATTCTCGTACACTATTACTAAACGGCAAAAGTTTGAAAAAGATCGAAGCTATTGAATAATTAAATTTCGTCATTTCATCATTCATCATCATCATTACAGCCCTTCACAAGTCTACTGCTGAATATAGGCCTCCCCAAAGGAATGCTACAAAGCACGGTCCTGAGCTACCTGCATCCATCGACTTCCTGCATGACTTTCCAGGTCGTCACTCCATCTAGTGGGGGTCGCCCTACACTTCGCCTACCGGTACGAAGCTGCTACTCGAGAACTATATATGGTCGGCCCACTGTCACTTCAGCTTACTAATCCGTTGGGCTATGTCGGTTACTCTGGTTCTACTGCGGATATCCTTATTTCTAAATTTATCACGCAGAGAAACCCTGAGCATAGCCCTCTCCACAGCTCGCTGAGCGACCTTGAGCTTCCTTATACGGCCAGCAGTGAAGGACCACGTCTCAGAACCGTAAGTCATCACTGACAACACGTACTGGTCACACACACACACAATTTAGTCATTTATTTCTACTTAATTCTAATAGTTTGGACTTGTGCCACGCTTAGTAGGCGGAAAGATGGTCACGGTACCAAACATCTCACACCTTTTCTGCTTTTAATTACATTAATTTGCAGCAATGATTATTTTTAAACTTGATAATTACTAAAATAAAATGGAATAGAATTTTCGCAGCAGTAAATATAAAAGTTCTTAAGAAAGCATTTTTATAGGATAAGGGTGACAAACGAGCACACAGTCCACCTGATGGTAAGAGGTTGCTGTGACCCATAGACATCTACATCTATCTTCGATTACGAATCAAAATGCAGATGCGTTGTTACCCGTGAGGACTAAGATACAATGCCTCGTTTCCAGTAAAAAGGGGTCTCCGGTTCTCTACACTCACCATACGAAACACAGCAGCGTTAAGCTGCTATTTTACGATGTTATTCTGTGAGAGCGTGGTTCTTCCCCGGCCGAGCCCACCCATTCGTGCTACAACCATAATATAGCTGCAGCATGGCTCTACCACGTATAAAATTAAATCTGATATACAAAACATGATGCCTTATGTTATTAATAACAAACAAAAACATAAAACTAGAAAATAAGTTGAAGGAAGGTATTCAGCATCTGATTCAAAATTGAAATGATAAAAAGAGAAAAATATTTATATTTGGGACGCAAGAATGTGCCATCTTAGCTTCAGCGCTGCTTCGTTATAATCATGTAATCTGATATACAAAACATGATGCCTTAAGTTATTAATAACAAACAAAAACACAAAACTAGAAAATAAGTTGAAGGAAGGTATTCAGCATTTGATTCAAAATTGCAATGTTAAAAAGAGAAAAATATTTATATTTGGGACGCAAGAATGTGCCGTCTTAGCTTTAGCGCTGCTTCGTTATAATCATGTAATCTGATATACAAAACATGATGCCTTATCTGAAAGTGTTTAAAAGAGTTGTGTTCCCATTAAGACTATGGTTTTTCAGACAAAATTATTATTTGTGTTGTTGAACATTGTAGCGGACAGCGAGGAGGCCGCCGCCCCGTCGCCCCTTCACACCCCGGTGCGCCCCGCGCACCCCGCACACCGGCAGCAGATCACGCGATGTCGCCGACCAATGAGCGCGCGGCATCGCGGACGACGCTACGCACGACCTGAGACGCTCTCCGGCGAAATATAAGAAGGGCGCCTCGGACGGTCGTCGTTCATTTCGGAAGCGGCACTCGACAAGAAGAAGACAGCAAGAAAATCAAGAAGACTCCATCAAGAAGACTCCCCTCTGTACAATAGTGTAGTTAATAGTGCCACGTTTTGTAAATAGTTTAGAATACAGTATAGTTCGACAGTACCATCTTTTCTTTGAGCAGTTGCCCCCTAGCGTACACCCCCCTACCCCCCACCAATAATACAGTCCACTGCGATCCACAACAAGTTCTTGGTCCATCGTCGCCGGATTCAAGCCAGAAGAAAGAAGAAAGAAAATAATTATTGAAGAAAGAAAATAATTATTGAAGAAAGAACATAATTATTGAAGAAAGAACATAATTATAGAAGAGAGAACATAATTACAGAAGAAAGAAGATTATTACAGAAGATCTTCGAGGAAGAAAGAAGTACGTCGACGAAGAGAGAAGATCGTCGGTGCTAACTCCTTGTGATGTCGGCAGGTGTTAATGAAAGAGAAGACGTGTTGCTGAGACTAATTCTTTAATTATACTGATTAATAAACTTAAGAGAACATGTATTACTTACACTACTAGTAGGGTTGAGGCACATACACTACACCTCCCCCGATACTTAAAAAAAAAAGAAATGTTCTTTATTTACTTTTTTTTTTTACATATTATTTTCTTGATAGATATAATAAAAAAATGATTTATGGTTACATGTAAATTATATTGTGAATTCAAATATTTAATTATAAAATGATATGAACCCTGAATCCTATTACATAAAAATAAATTTAATATTGAAGATTAAAATAAAATACAATGTTACTTAGCCATTAAATTTATATAATTTCTAAATTTAGTAAACATAATTGAGTAAAATAAAGCAGTTAAATAGAATATAAAAAAAAGATTTTATACATAATATTATCGAGTCAATCCAGGATACGCATGCGATTTTATTTCGTACGTCATTAAACCTGTCGTATTTTTGGTACTAACCAACGTTACAACATCATGTTAACATAATCATGTAGATGTATAGGTGGGCAACAATAATAATGCATTTTGCAATAAACTTGACATCATATTATATGTACTTTTTATTTTTTCTAAAAACCTGATGTCTACGAAAAGTTCTCATTGACTTTTTAGCATTTCCATAATACTCGTTTGCGCATCCGACTATCACTGAAATAGCTAATTATCTACCAGATCTTGTGCTTTACCTATTAACATTCCAACATATTCTCATTACTGAAATAAGTTTATATGTCAATTTACTCTAACCAATGTGTATAAAACACTCACTGAATTTATTTTTATCAGTCAAATCTCTCAATATTTAATTAATTATTATACTTACAATCCTTGCCATTCAACACAAAACTTTAAGTATCTTAACCCGTCTAATCACATTAGTGAAATAAAAGAAAAGAAAAAACTTGCCAAGGAATTATTACAAGTGTTTGAAATAGGTTTTATTACGATCTACCTAGATGTTCATATAATATTAAAATATTGGAATCAAAATGCGAAAGTGATCTATATTTTTTTTTTTAAAAGATTTCGACCGATGATACCATTCTCCATAATTGGTAACGAATTAAAAACATAGAACTTGTTCTCAATAGTTAGATCGCTTGTGCTCAATTACTGAAATACAACATACATATTTGACATAATTGGGCAATATAATAAATATATAATATATTTTTTTTTACTATTTTACAGGCATTACAAATTTATATCATAATATAATCTCGTATAATATTTAGGTACATATATCATTGTCAGTCAGGGATTGAGGCTCACAATATTTTGGTCACAACAAAATTTAAAGTAATTAATTGCAAACATAGTATAATGAGTTTCAAGATCGTATTAAATAAAGTAATTATTTTCATAATCCATACATACTAAGTCGGCATCACTTTACTATTATCTCAGAAAATAATAAATTGTAATAGATAAAACGTTTATGATTTGAAAGTTCAATCAATATTATACCGAAAATAATTGATTACATTTTATATTTAGATATCCAGAACAAAGAAGTCAATGCAAAGCAATGTACCTAATCATTTTCGTTAACATAACAACAGACAGATCAAAATACATGTTGTGCTCCCAGCCGCGTAAGCGATTTATGACACCTTTGTTTTAAATTACAAAGTACACGTATATGGAGACGTTTGAGATTACATCGTATGATGGTACCTACTTTTAACAATACAATAAGATAATACCGTGAATAAAATAATTTACCTTTCCTAATAGTTTACCGTTAAATATTTGTTTTAAACATTTTTTCTTAATTTACACAGTTTAGGTAGTTATATTTCCTTGTGATAATAACTTTACATACATTATCGTGTATTCATTATTTAAGTTATTTATAATAGTCGAAAACACATTACTACTTTTTTATTTTATGACTTTTATGGAATATGTTTATCTTAATTGAGACATAAATTTAAAATATACAATATTACACACCTAAAGTTTGTTTAAACAAAATATTTATTAACATTAGACGAGACAATTTTTTTTTTAAAAAGCATATACATAATTTTATGTTTCGTTGTCCATAATAAAAAAATACTATTGTTATGAAACTTAAAATAATAGAGTAGATACACTTTCGACTTTTTTTTAGTAACTAATATACAAAATTTCGTTTAAAATTGTAAAAATTTTACATTAACCAAAAAAAAAACTAAGAGAAATTTAGGGTAAAGTTATTGAAAATATGAAAAAGTTTTGCAAATTCATATAAAATATATCTAAGCGAAAACGTATTTATCATTTTTTTTATTGTGGTTGTTTTTTTTTTGCTTTGGCGGGGATTCCATTATGACCTCATTTCAATTGTTCTCATGTCCCTGCATGTTAATTATTTTCATACTAACACATCTCATTACATTCCCTTTTGATTGTCAGGACTATTTTTTTTTTCATAATTGTTGTACGTACTTTATTTCTTTCTTATATTTTTGACTTTTAGCTAGCTTTATTTCTTTTAGTATTCTTTTTCCTTAAATATTTATTTATTTATTAGATATCGGGAATCGGAGTATTAATTCACTTCATTTACATTTTATTTCGTGATATTTATCACGCGGGTACTTTATAAATATGGGCCCCCCATTTACTTGGGTATTATATTTCTTTTTCATAACATTCATTTAATTTTATTGGTACATTAACTTTTTTATCATATTATCTCAAGGTAGAACTATACCTTGGGTTGTGCGCACAACCTTGAGGCCAACGTTTAAGTCATTTTAAAAGGACTCCAACAATTGTCACGGAGGAAAACTAAGTTCACACTATGATCCAATGAAGGATGTGACCCCTATGTACCATTATTAAGGGTAACAAATTTAAGACTTCTCTGGTCCCCAACAGTACTAATATGAGTAAACTTGTTCACATCTCACTTGTACTGAAGGTATTGTTCCCTAGTACCCGTTACTTCCGATTTTATCATCCAATCATGGAAACATACCCTGCTCGAGGCATATACGCTTTACCAGTGATGGACGTTCCCGTATCTCTCCATGATTTATTTGTCAAGGTCATCTTTTATTTTATTTTATTCTCTTCATAAATTTTTATTTCTTTCTTTATCTTTATAGTACCTGCTGTTTATCTACTTGACTGTATCGGTAACTTTTATATACTTTCATACTCAATTTCCATTACTAACTTTCATAATTCTCGCTCATAATGGTTTCAATACCAGGATTTTAAGCATCATCAAATATTTGGGTGATCAGTCCAATATTGACGAAACTTTGCAATTCCATCATTCGTATCCACACATTTGAACATTCCTTCTCTCATTCCTCACGCCTTTTAAATATATACTTTTTAATATTGTACAAAAAAATGAGGTAATAAATGTCAACTTTGCATGTCCGTGTTTAACTTTGTTAAGAAACATTATTATTAAACCTTCTATTTTTTTTTCCTTATCACATTAAAATGATAGTTTTAAATATTTTCTCACTGACACAAAAGTTTATAGTATAATTACATCGCATCGCTTATAGTTATATCACTTTTACTTATATTGAAAAATATATTAGCATTAGTTATACATTTAATTTACATATAAAAATTTAGGATTGCTAGAAATTTAAGAAACCGTATAACCTACAGAAAATAATTTGTAATCACTATTACAGCTAAATTTATTTTAAACAAAACATTAAGTTATTTCCAATTTTTGATTTTTAAGCAGGTTATATTAACTTTAAGGTAATTTATTAAAGGTTATGTATTTATTTATATAGTTACATAAAGGTTTTCATGCCTTTAGAAAAGAACACAAATAATTATGATTTATAATAATAGCGATTTTTTTTTTTATAAAACCCTTTTCGAAATTGTATACTTACATTTAAATAACATTTATCACGGAAAAAAGTTTGGCTGAATTTAAAAAATGTATTTACTTTAATACGAATCTTGTCATTGTAAAATATAACTTAATATATTGTTTTTTTTTTTTTTAATACAATACCTACTAAAATATTATAAATATTATAAAATGTTAAATTCAAGTTACTTGTAAATACCGTACATTAAATATTTAATGCATTACTTATTTATTTAATATAAAACATAATAAAACATTATTAAAATCAAATGTTAAAAATTACGCTGAAGCGATGTTACCTCTTAACTCTTCTTTTTCCTTTTCGGTTTAATTTTCATATCTTACTGGACAAAGCTCGCTAAAGTACAACTGCTCCTTTCCTTATTAAATTAATTTGCTGTTTCTTGAGTTTTGGTCTTTGGCCATTATTTAAGAAATCACTTTTTATTCTTATTATTATTTCTTAGTTGCCTTCATAGTTATGTTAAAGATAAATACATTATATACGTTATAGTTTTTAAATTTTCAGTCAATTATTATTGTGGCCTCTTCTTGTATTCATATTTATTAATTTTTCGTCACATCCGGTATTGCGTCTATTCCGTTATAATATTTCTTTTATCTGTCATTTCACTTCATTATTTAATTTAAATTTCTTATAATATTTTTATTTATCTTTTTTTATGTAGTAGGCCCCGGCGGTGCGCATGCATTGTCGCAGCGCACCGCCTGGCAGGGTCGCCATGTGATGTCGGCAGGTGTTAATGAAAGAGAAGACGTGTTGCTGAGACTAATTCTTTAATTATACTGATTAATAAACTTAAGAGAACATGTATTACTTACACTACATCCTTCCTCGTTTCTTATTTACAACCCTTGAGGCGGGAACGGCGTCCAATACGTGCGTCTTTTTGAAGACGATCGGAGGTCGCAACGAGGGACACCATCATGAGGAAGACAAGAAGCCAGAAGACACGGAACGACGACGAAACGCCAGTAGGAATGCGGATATTCGAGGAAGCACCCGCGTCCCCGTCCGATTATCTCGCGTTGGCACAAGCGCCCTCCGCCGCGCCGCAGCCCCCGCTCGCGCCCGCATCTATGCCCGCGCCCGCGCCCGCGCCGCCGCGCCCCGCTATGTCCGTGTCTACAACCGATCACTTGGGAGAAGTTAGCACATCCGCGCCGCGCACAGAAACGCTCGTCGCGATAATAGAAGATCTTCCGACTACGGAAACTAGTTCGATAGTGCGTACCGTCGCGCCTGTAGCAGACGTTGTACATAGGCCCGCGTCCCGCGCCCCGTCGGTCCGTTCAGTCCGTTCATCCCGGTCGACAGCTAGCGCAGTAGCAAGATTAAAACGAATCGAATATAATGCCGCGGAGGAACTAGCTGCAATTAGGAGGAAGCAATTGCAAATAGAGGAAGATCTCGTCAAGAAGAAATATGCTAGGGATATCGCGCAACTGCAAGAAGAAACCGATAGGGAAAGCCTAAACGAGGACGAATTAGTCGAAAATAGGGTACGCGTTGATAGGTGGTTAGAAAACGTAGAGACTGTGCGGGGGGAGCCGCCCTACCGCCCGCCTCAGCCCGCGCCCCGCATCGAGATAGAGCAGGCCCCACCGAGGAGGGGAACCGGTTACGACCACGCTGAAGATGCCCAGGGGAAGTCGGTCGCGAATGACGTTCAACCGCGCCGCGTAAATAGGATACAGAGGGATAATGGAGTCGCCGTAGAAATGAACCAGGTGGATCGTCGTGTACGAGCTACGTCGCCGTCGCGCGTCCAACGCCGCACTCTATCGCCTACACATAGATCGCCACATCACCTTACGGATCGTAGATTACCGTCGCCGTGTCATAGGGATGTAGGTATACATAGATCGCCATCGCCACATCACCACGCGGATCGTAGATCACCGTCGCCGTGTAATGATGTAGGCAGAGATAAATCGCCACATCGCCTTGCGGATCGTAGATTACCGTCGCCGCGTCATAGGGATGTAGGTGTACATAGGTCGCCGGCGCCACAGCGTAGGCTAGAAGGAAATAGGGATAGAGATAGGTCGCTCACCCCGCGAGGGAAAGATAGGGGTATAGAACGGCTAGCGGAAGCTCTAGAAAACATGGTTAGAGTTAGACCAGCCGCCGCGAAACAGACGCAGGACTTGCCTATTTTTAACGGCTCGGCCGCGGAATGGTTAGCATTTAAAGCCGCGATGAATGAATCCACGCGTTTATATGGATTCACAAATACGGAAAATATGGCAAGATTAAGGAACTGTTTACGCGGTGAGGCTAGAGAAGTAGTATCGGCTCTGCTGTTTACCGCGAAGGATCCAGCAGACATTATGCGGACACTGGAGCAGTGTTTCGGCCGCCCGGAAGTAATTATAGATCGTGCGTTAGAAGAATTGAAACGCCTTCCGCGCCCGGGTCAAACCGCCCAGGAATTAAACTCGTTCGCAATCAAGTTACAGAATATAGTGTGCATTATGCAAAACGTCGACGGCAAGGGTTATTTGCGTAATCCAATGCTGACTAGGGAGGTTACTAGCAAACTTAGCCCCCACTTACGGTCGCGTTGGTGCGATTACGCGGAGCACTACGGAAGTGTGGACGAACCGGACATCGTTACGTTATCCCGGTTCATGATGAGAGAGGCTGACCGTGCGTTAAGTCATGCCTATACGTCCGTAGCGTCGAATAAGGAATCGCCCGTAAGACGAGAAACGCCGCCGTCGAAAAGAATAGTGTTAACACGCCGCGTAGAAGATAGGGCCCGCGACGTAAAGACGTTCACCGCCCAGGAGGACACCGGTAGTGCCTCATGTATGTGTTGTGGGGGTGAACACCCTATCGTCAAGTGTAAGAAGTTAGAGCAAATGGGCTCGGACGACCGGTGGATTTGGGTTAGGGAAGAAGGGGTATGTTTCAGGTGCTTGAGCAGCAAGCACCGGCGTATACGCTGCAAAGCCAGGAAGTGCGGCGTCGACGGTTGTAACGCCCCCCATCACGCTCTTCTTCACACCCGCAAGGCCCGTACGCCTGCAGCGTCGGTTAAACCGGACGAAACCGTGCTCGTCGCGTCGAGTGTTAGCAGTGGTGCGTCCGTATTGTTAAAAGTGTGTCCGATAACCGTGCGCAGACCACGCGGAAAGGAAGTGAACACGTACGCGCTACTTGACGAAGGCTCTACGATATCGCTAATCGACGACGACTTAGCTCGCGAGTTAGGAGCGGAAGGATCGATAAAGCCGCTCAACATTAAAGGCGTAGGGAACAGTCAACGCGAGGCTAATAGTAGATTAGTCAATATAGGGATACGTGGCAAGACGCGCAGCGAGATGTTTAACATAAACGCGCGAACAATAACCGACTTGAAGATAGGCTCGCAGTCCGTGAGTAGGGAGTGCTTACGATTAAAGCACTTACGTGACTTACCGAGTTCGGTGTGTTACGACGACGCGAAGCCAAGACTGCTATTAGGCGCCGACAATTGGCATTTGATAATTACCCGTGGTTTAAGGATAGGACGTCGAAGGCAGCCTATAGCTGCACGAACGTTATTAGGATGGGTAATTCAGGGAACCGTGCCGCGGTTAACGTGTAGGGAAGACGGCGAGACCGTATTACACGTGGAGAGCGCTAGCGGACGGTCAGATAGGGACATCCGAACGTTTGCCAGTCGGGACGAGGAGCTAACGGAACTCCTCAAACGGCAGTACGAGATAGACTCTATAGGTATCTCGCTGAAGAGTAGGCCGCGACGGGACGAGGAGCGCGCTGTCGACATATTCCAGCGCACCGTCAAGAAGGTCGGCGAGCAATACCAAGTGGGACTGCCATGGAAGGACGACAACGTGCGGATGCCACCCAGCTACGAGATGGCAGCGCGAAGACTACGGACGATCGAGAGGAAAATGGACCAGTCGCCGGAGTTTCGTGACGCCTACACAGCCCAGATAGACAACCTCCTGGCGAAGGGATACGCAAGGGAAGCCGAAGGGACAGAGCGAGAGGATCCCAAGAGCTGGTACCTGCCACACTTCGCCGTACGGAATCCGAACAAGCCGGGGAAGACGAGATTAGTGTTCGACGCGGCAGCGCGTGCATCCGGCAGATGCCTTAACGATTATTTACTCGACGGCCCCGACTTATTACGGAACCTACCGGGCATACTGTTTCGATTTAGGGAAAACGAGATAGCGGTGTCCGCGGATATTAGGGAGATGTTTTTGCGTGTAAAGATCGACCGTTGCGACCAGCCCGCGCAGTTGTTTCTTTGGCGAGGAGACGAGCGACACAGCCCACCGCGGGAGTACGTTATGACGTCAATGATTTTCGGTGCGAGGAGCTCGCCGTTTCTCGCACATAGCGTTAGGGATCATAACGCGCGCGTACACGCAGAGACACACCCGTTGGCACTTAATGCTATCACACGTAGCCATTACATGGATGATTATTTAGACAGTTATGCCACGGTAGAGGAAGCGATAAATACGGCGAGGCAGGTTTCGGAAGTGCACCAGCAGGCCGGTTTCACCTTGGCAGGATGGAACTCCAACAACGCAGCCCTGTTAGAAGACAAGCCGGAGGACTTACTGGCGCGTAAGCCTAAAGAAGTAGGCTTAAGACAAGACAGCCCAGGCAGAACCTTAGGGTTATTATGGATGGCTGATGAAGACGCCCTAACATTCAACACGTCAATGAATAGGGTACCGCAAGAAGTGAAGACGCTACAGCGACCACCGACCAAGAGGGAAGCATTAAGCGCGGTCATGTCCGTTTTTGACCCGCTTGGACTGCTGAGTTACCTCACCATCACCGCCAAGATCCTGCTACAAGACCTATGGCGCATGAAGAGGGTCGGATGGGACGACGAACTACCCGAGGAGGCAGCAGAGGAATTCCAGAGATGGCTGCGAGTCGTCGAGGAGGTATCACGACTACGACTGCCAAGGTGCTATGCTCCTACGGGGGTAGTTGTAGAGCGTCAACTTCACGTCTTCAATGATGCGAGCGAACGTGCGTACGCATCCGCGGCGTATTGGCGTATACGATATAGCGACGGAACGATTAGGGTGCGATTAGTGGCGGCTAAGGCGAAAGTCGCCCCAATTAAAGCGCAAAGTATACCGCGATTAGAGTTGCAGGCGAACTTAATAGGCGCGCGACTCGCGGACTACGCGGACTACGCGGAGGGTCGTATATTGGACGGACTCTACTACGGCGCTCCACTGGATACAAAGCGATACGGCGCGTTACACTCCATACGTTGCTCACCGGTTAGGGGAGATAGCTGAGAAGACATCACCCGAGCAATGGAGGTGGATACCGACTGCGGAAAACGTAGCGGATCAGGCAACACGGACGAATTTCACAACTAAGGAAGAGAGCGACAAGTGGTTTACCGGACCACCCTTCCTCTACGAGCACGAAGACAGATGGCCTCACCGACAGGAAGAGAAGGCAGGGGATGATGAAGAGTTGGAGGAAATCGTGGCGCACCAGGGCGACACCCAGGAAGCTCCACACCTGCCAGACATAGAGAGATTCTCTGCCTACGAGAAGTTAATCAGGGCCACTGCAAGAGTACTACAATTCCTCGATGCGGCACAAGGAAGAGCACGAGGACTGACCTTACAGCACATTCAGAAAGCAGAACGGATGTGGATACAACGCAGCCAGCAGGAAAGCTTCGCTGAAGACATCAGCCGCCTTCAGCGGGGAAAGAATTTGACCACCGGCAGCGCACTAAGGAAGCTCGACCCCATATTGGAGGATGGAGTGCTACGAGCCAGGGGAAGGATCGACGAAGCCGACGTGGACGGTCAAATGAAGAGACCCATTATCCTGAATGGACGTCACCAATTTGTGAAGCTGCTTGTGGAAAAGGCGCATCAGGAAGCAAGCCACGCCAATAGGGAGAGGGTGGTGAACGACCTGCGCACTAGGTATCATATCCTCCGACTACGACCTGCAGTACGGGAAGCGGAGCGGAGATGCCTACGATGCAGAATACGGAAGGCGACACCACGACCTGCGGTTACAGGAGACCTACCACCTGAACGGTTAGGGGCGTTTGCGCGACCATTTACGAACACCGGGATTGACTATTTCGGGCCTCTGACGGTTACGATAGGACGACGGCACGAAAAACGGTGGGTGGCACTGTTCACGTGCCTAACGACGCGCGCAGTACATCTAGAGATAGTCTATTCTCTGACCGCGGACTCGGCGATATCGGCATTGCGGCGCATGGCGGCTAGGCGTGGGTGGCCACGGGTTATTTATTCGGATAATGGGACTAATTTTCATGGGGCAAACACAGAATTACGACGGGCAATGGAAGAGTGGGCGCCACAGCTGAAGGATTACGCGCTGACTCGGCGCGTCGACTGGAAGTTCATCGCACCGGGCGCGCCTAACCAGGGAGGCGCATGGGAGCGTCTCGTGCGCTCAGTGAAGACCGCGCTCGAAGCCACTCTCCATCAGAAGAGCCCACGAGAAGAAACGCTGGCAACGCTTCTAACTGAAGCCGAAAATACTGTGAATTCTCGACCGTTGACGCACGTACCGGTCGACATCGACGATGAAGAGGCACTGACACCCAACCACTTCCTACTGTTGGGACCATCGGGCCTGCCAGTCACCGCGCCGTGCACATCTATGGATCGTCGGGCGTGGAGAGCGGCGCAAGGACTCGCCGACGAATACTGGAGGCGCTGGGTGAAGGAGTACCTGCCGAAGCTGGTCGCGCGCGGGGACTCCAGGGATGCTCGGCAGCGCCAAATACAGGAAGAGGACCTCGTCGTGGTTGCAGACGGCAACCTACCCAGGAACGTGTGGCCGCGGGGCGTCGTAACGAAGACGTTTCCTGGACCAGACGGCGTGGTGCGCAACGTGGAGGTCCGGACCAAGGGAGGAGTGCTGCGGCGGCCCGTCAGGAAGATCGCCGTCCTCCCGAAAGAAGCTTAGGCTCGCAGGCTACGCCGGGGGGAGGATGTAGCGGACAGCGAGGAGGCCGCCGCCCCGTCACCCCTTCACACCCCGGTGCGCCCCGCGCACCCCGCACACCGGCAGCAGATCACGCGATGTCGCCGACCAATGAGCGCGCGGCATCGCGGACGACGCTACGCACGACCTGAGACGCTCTCCGGCGAAATATAAGAAGGGCGCCTCGGACGGTCGTCGTTCATTTCGGAAGCGGCACTCGACAAGAAGAAGACAGCAAGAAAATCAAGAAATCAAGAAGACTCCATCAAGAAGACTCCCCTCTGTACAATAGTGTAGTTAATAGTGCCACGTTTTGTAAATAGTTTAGAATACAGTATAGTTCGACAGTACCATCTTTTCTTTGAGCAGTTGCCCCCTAGCGTACACCCCCCTACCCCCCACCAATAATACAGTCCACTGCGATCCACAACAAACATCATAATTATATCTAACATTAAAACAACTAAGAAAACATACACTTATTATTTTAAATAGTAATAGTATATTTACATACAGGGATATTAAATTCCAATGTTATAAAAATATTTATTATATATAAAAACTGTTATTTCATAAGTGAAAATTCCTACTATAAAAATCTATTTAACATCTGTAAAAAAATTAACTATATAATTGAATGTATAAATTATGATCAAAATTTTTTAGATAACTCCCAATTAAAAAGTATTATTAAACAGCGTTCAACAGTTATTATATGTCCTGAGTTAATTAATAAAGTACATAATAAAGGTATATTTCCTTACTATTTCGCAAATACAAAAATAAAACAAAACAAAACCTAAAACTTTAAATGTTGAATCTTTTGTAAAATTGGGTAGGATAGCGAGTGTGAGCGAGATCAAGGAACCGATAAAGTTCGTAAGTGGATGTTGTGGCCCATAGACATCTACATTTATCTTCGATTAAGAATCAAAATGCAAATGCGTTATCACCCCCAACGACTACGATGGAATGCCTCATTTCTAGTTAAAAGGATCTTTGCTTCTCTACCCTCATCATACGAAACAGCAGCATCAAGCTGCTATTTTACGGTCTTTTTCTGTGAGAGCGTGGTCCTAATCCGAACGAGTTACACCCATAATATAGTTGCAGCGTGGCTCTACCATGTATTTTATATGGTAGAGCCATGTTGCTAATGTATTTGGCTACAGAACAAGGCACGACGCTTCAAGATCATGCTTTCACAGATTACCAGAGTAAAACCGTAGGATACTTTTAAGCTTCATATGGTGAGTGCAGGACCCACAGATTACTTTACTGACAACCATTCCTTCTATCTTAGTCCTTACAGATTCTAGAGCGTATGCATTTTAATTCTTAGAGCTTCTTGTTTAATAGAGCATAGACGTGTATTTCGGCAACACAATCCACTTATCATCATAGGTGGACTATGTGTTCGTTGGTGACCCGATTACAAATATTTTATTCTCCAATGAGAGAAACTAAATTAAAACATAAAGTATTGTTTAAGACATTATTTTAGGTTAATAAGTAAGTATAACGGTTCAAATAGTAATCCACCTGTTACTTAAGTATCGTATATCATTTTTATATTGAAAAATGTGTGTATGTAAAAAAAATATTTGTGCATCAAATAATTTTCCATCTATCAATCTTTTAAAACCAATATCATTTATGTTATTTATATGTATTTAACTTCAAGGTTTCCTTTTTTTAATTTTAGCAATATCCACAATCTCTTTATTATCGAGAGCGGAAGCAAAACCACAGTAATTTAATAAAAGGAAAATTCCGAGCCCGCAGCACCAATTATATTTCTACGCTCGGCTTCTTACTTCCAAACAAAGAGCTTGCATTGAAGTTTGTAAATAATTAAATAAAATGTGAGTGACAAAATTAAATAATCATCTCAATCAGTAACCTTTCGCTGGACGATGAAATAGAAGAAGAAAAAGATCTTAAAACTTGTGACCAATTTATGTCAGTTGTACATGACGAGACATGTTTAAAAGTAAGCATTAAATTAGTTACAAAACCACAGAAGCCACGGGCTCCACCTGTTGTAGTTTCATCTTAGAACTTCTTTTAGAGTTTCGATACTGATTAGATGACGATAGATTATGAAGATAGATTAGCTCTACAACCCTTGAAAGACAAGACTCTAGTAGTATTTACGATTACGGAAAGTTAACATGGTCATCTCAACTCCAAATATAAGGGAATAGGAACTACAGCAGAATACTGCACGGGAAACGAAAACGTTATGCAAATTCTAACAGGCACGGTAATTTAACAAGCTCTCTTCGAGAGTTACATTGTAACCGGATGCTCAGGACAGTCGCCAACCGAAGATAAGCCATTACCCAACCTCATCCTCTGGTTTTAATAGATAGTCATAATAGTTGACGTATATTTTGCCAAACGTAAAATAATTATGCAAGCAAAGTAATGCGAGATGTCTGATTCTGCAATCGCCATTCCTTTTTCTTTCTCTACTGAGATCATTTTAAAACTTAACGAGTAAGATTTTCTCACGTGCCCCCTTTTTGTACTAAAAACTAACTGTACAGTTAAGAGGCAATATAGACGAGAGATAAGGTCCCCAGTCCCCAGCGGCCCGGGTGTTCCTTGCTACGGTGACGAGTGATGTCCTAGTGGTTGCGAGGGTGAAAACTGGTAGCAATCACCGAATGGTTAGAGGCACACTGAACCTAAACGTTAAGTTGGAGAGGTCTCGTCTAATGAAGTCAACCCTCGGTCCCCATCGTGCCCTAATCCAAAGTCCCGAAACCCAAAACCGTTTTCAATGGGAATTGGAAAGGAAACAACAATGTAGTGGTCGAAAAGAATGACAAGCTTGTGGAAACTGTCCATGTGGTTGGAGCTAAGTTTGTCATGACCCGCCGCAGAAGAACACAAACACTCTTCTTACGACTCTTCTGTAATGACTATGAGAAAGCCTTCGATGCTGTCGAAATTTGGGCGGTGATACAGTCCCTTCAGCAGTGCCAAGTTGACTGTCGGTATATCCAAGTGCTAAAGTATTTGTACAATAGGGCTACGATGGCTACCCGAGTACAGAATTAATGTACGAAACCTTTCCAACTGAAGAGAGGTGTAAGACAGAGTGACGTAATATCCCCAAAACATTTCACCGCTGCATTGGAAGACGTTTTCATGCTATTGGGTTTAAAAGGATACGGTATTAATATCAATGGCGAGTATATCACTCACCTTCGATTTGCCGACGATATAGTCTTTATGGCAGAATTGCTGGAGGATCTAAGCAATATGCTCAATGACTTCAATTGTGTATCCCAACGGATAGGTCTTAAGATGAACATGGACAAAACAAAGATCATGTTTAACTTCCATGTCACACCTATGCTGGTAGTTGTTGGGAGCATTAAGCTCGAAGTTGTGGACGAGTATGTTTACTTGGGACAAATAGTCCGACTAGATAAGTTCAACTTTGACAGAGAGGTCAATCGACGGATTCAACTCGGCTGGGCAGCGTTCGGAAAAGTACGATACATCTTCTCGTCAGGTATACCTCAAAATCTGAAAATCAAATTGTACAACAAGTGCATCTTGCCAGTGATGACTTATTGATCTCAGACGTGGTCCTTCACTGTTGGTCGTATGAGGACCAAGGGAGGATCAAGGTCGCTCAGGGAGCTATTGTGAGGGCTACGCTCGGGCTTTTGCTGCATGATAAACTTAGAAATTAGGATATCCGCAGTATAACTTGGGTGACCAACATAGCCGAACGGATTAGAAAGCTGAAGTAGCAATGGGCCGGCCAGATAGCACGAAAAACCGATAACTGATGGGGAAGAAAACCACCCTTAATATTATTGTTTTATTCCAAAGACTTATTTTTTCTTCGTCTATTTTATCAGCTTACAAAAGTCCACTGCTGGAAATTAGCCTCTCCGTTTTTGGGAGGATTTGTAAGTACCTTAATTGTAATTCTTGACAGACGGATTAACAATCGCAGTACCAGACGTCGCAAATTTAACGCGGCCGCTCGTCGCTGATCTGGGTATTTTACGCCTGGCGTAAACAAGATGCTTATGCAATTACTATCAGAAAGCTTTTTTGTAAATATCCTATAGTTAACTTTTAAACTACCCAAAGGACGAAATCGTGTGTTGAAATCTCTTAGACCGACCTTAGACCTCTTAGACCGACCACACTGCAACAAAGGTATAGAAATATAACGATTAAGCATTTGATAAAATTTAGACAAATTTGTATAAATCAGGACCGTGTATATATATATGGATATATCTGTTACATCTTCATTAAAACACTTCAATTTAAAATTTCAAAAGGCTGACACGAGCTGAGATAGAAGTAACGATGTATTAATTACGAAACAGTGCACAGGTAGACTTTTAGAGTAACTTTGCACGTAGTGTTAAGATCATTATAAGTTTACACAAGGTATTATTTATTTTACCTCAGTTTTGCACAACTTGAACGCGACGCATAGAGTTTGGGATTAGCTATCGGCTAGACAAGTTTACGCTACCACCTCTCATGAAATCGTGAGGTAAAGCACATTTATTAGTAATGAAAAAACATATCAGTGAAAAAACAATTGTACTAATTTTATTATTTCATTTAGTTTAGCAGAGAATATCAACTTAAAATAGCAGTTTAATGTGTGTCATATGGTGAGTTTATCGGATCGGAGATCCTTTTCACTGGAAAAGAGGCATTCCATCTTGGTTTTTAGGGATAAAACTTGGTTTAAAGGGATAAAAAACATCTGTATTTAGATTCTTAATCAAGGATATATGTAGATGTTTAATGCCACAACAACCACTTAACGTAGGAGAAGAACCAGATGGACTGTGTTCTCGTTCGTAACCCTTATTCTGCGCACGCACTATAAGATACCAGAATATGATAGACATTTTTACTTGCAGTCTGACTGAATTACAAAAGGTGGCTATGATTATTTTATAAGGGTATTAAGTAGGTATATGTGTGTTACTTAAATATTATATTTACTTAAATATTATATTTACTTAAATATTATATTTACTACACTGCTGCAATAAGTGAACCTTTAGTGGTAGTTTTAAGTACAAAATAAGTCAAGTCTGGCAACTTTACCAATGGAAGTTAACTTTGTCATCAGTTGTGTACTGGTGCAAAATTACGGTTAACACGGAAGACGTAATGTATTTCGAGATATGCCATTTTTTGGATGAAAATACAATAACTAATTAGGAGCATTGCTTTCCATATGGTAAGATGAGAGTTAATGATCTCATTTTATTTTTTTAACGCGGCATTGTGCCAGCGAAATAACGTACCTCTTTGTTCAGTGCTCCAGAACTTTAGTTTTTTTTTTATGTAATAAATACTGAATGTAGGTATCTATATCTTTGTAGTAACGTAATATTAATGTTTATCAAATGTAATATATCGTCTTTAACGTATTAGTCTTAATATTTATCTATAAAACTAACTTGGCAAAGTTACCATACTAGTAATGCCATATACGGTTACTTTGCCATGTTTTGCTACAACCAAGGTTTGTCACTTTTAACCGATCACAACTATTTAAACAAAGTGTTCTGTACTTGAAATCCTATGTATGTATGTGTATATTTGTATCGATCTATCATCGTAGCTGCCCATTAGACCGATTTTAACAAATGAGTCGTCAATGAATTCATCTTTATCAAAAGTGATGGAAAAGAAAAGAGAAATCTACCTTATTTTTACTGCATTGTTAGGTTTTAATAATATTATTACTGCTCAGTATTTTTCATAATTTCAACTTAGTGTATTGATATTAAACAAAACATTAATTGTCATTTCTTATGATTATTATTGTTTTGCGATTGTGGGAAAATAATATTTAGATTGATTACAATAATTATGACCTGACATCATTTTTCATTACGACCTGTAATAAGATGATTAGTATTAGTGCACTGCGTGATTTTATCTCTATTTGATGGAATAGTTCTTATCATCTTTGGGTTTCTAATTATTTGGTAAATATGATCAACAATGGTACAAAAGCTTTGTTTCAGTTTTTATGAATTTTATTTAAACAAATACGAGAGCCGTGTAGCTCGCCGTGAGATTTCATCACGGCTAGGGAGCAAAACGTGTACGAGTCCTTTGAGGACAAATAAATCTGTTATGGGAAATTTTACGTTCTGACTTACTACATACCCAGTGAAGTGGTGAAGAATAACTTCGTGGGCAAACCTAAATGTCTGAGTAGTAGTTGAAGGATTGCGGCATACTCTTTTCTGCTCACAAACACTATAGGTAAAGGGGTGCCGTGTGCACAGTAGTGAGACGTATGTAAGCTGCTATCAGTTTGTTGGATTTTTGTATTTTTGAGTTTTCATTTTATCAGACAAATCAAGATTTTTGTGATAGTAGTGGTTTCATAGCTCACATTAGATATGGAAATGAACAGTCTGTTGCGAAAAAATACTTTAAATATCGAAGATAGCAGATTTTACTTAAACAAAGATTTATTTTATTTTACAAGTCAAAGGCAAAGGTAAATTGCATAGGACATAAGCATTATTATCTCTTTTTACATATATGTTAAATGCAATTTGAAGTGTTGATTTACCACGTTCTCGGCGGTGAAAGAAAACCTGAATATCTGAGAAGTTCCCCAGCTGAGGTGATCCAGCGTTGACACCTTTTTTGGCCAAATGCTCTGTGCCCTGTGCCCAGTAGTGACATGTATGTAGGTCGTTACTTTTTTTAGTTTTAATGGGGCAATTATGCTGTTTTTATATCATTCATATTTTCGTAGATGTTCCGTTTTTGTTTTCACACTACCGTAAATATTAACGGTAGCAAAGATTCGAAAGTATAGAAATCATCACCTACAACCTATCAAAAGTCAACTGAACTGAACATAGGTCTCCCCCATAACTTGTCAAATAGGCTGGATATTTGCTATAGTTGCCACGCTTGGCAGGCAGGTTGACATCCGCAGCATTTATTATTTTGAACTGTTGTCAGGAAAATGATGTTGCCCATCTCCTGTTTGTTTTCCTCTATCGCCTCTTAGGACACACACGGAACGATATGAGGTGGCGGATTCTCTTTCGCCGCCACAACAATGCGAATATTTTTCTGCTTTCGATCATGAGTGTAGTTCTACCTACGTTCACTGCGAATAGAACTTCATTTGCAATAAAAGTAATCATAAGGATTTTATCGTGTATAATTTTAACTTTTATAATTGATGACGTTTCGGGCACTATACAGAACCCATGGAGAGGGGGGTGGGGGTTTATTTGTTGTCTATCAGATCTGATATTATAATGGTTGGGACGATACTCAATATGTTGACATACTTTCAGACTTCTCGGAGCGTCGGTGCTTCACATCAGCAATACGTTGTTTTACGCAAATTTTTATGGAACTTTCTTCCAATGATGTGTTTTGTACAACCCGCTTAAATAGAAGTTAAAATGTAACGTGATTTATTACAATTTGTTTTATTATATGTGTAGTATTCATCATTATCAGAACTGCATTTATGAAATTATGAAGTTTACTCGAACATAGAAAAAAATCAGAATCTATTTTATGGTGCCAATCAATATTAAATGGAAACAATGATATGAATCAAATATCGCATAAAAGACCATGAATTCATCATTATTTTGATAAAAATAAATTATGAATGAATGTAAAGAGTAAATAATAATAGTAAATTTGGATTCCAAGACTATTTATCTTTCTTATGGATAGATACATCGGAAGACAGGTCCAATATAAAAAAAATTGTAGATATTTCTAGACATATAATATTAATGCAATTCTGAAAAACTTATTTCTGCACGTGTCCCTAAATCATCTAGGTCCAATAGTCTTTGGGAGTTCAAAAAATTCTTTGAAAAACTGACATAGATACACAGACACCGACTTGACTCTAAAAGTGATCGAACTTTACTAAATTTGGCGTGGAATACATTTAATGATGTTTCTAAAAAAGAATACCACGCGAGCGAGGCCGCGGGTAAAAAGCTAGTCTATACTATAATTGATTTAAGCTTATTATTGCACCCATTTGATTTTTCATTTATACCGAGAGTATTTTCTTTGATATATTTTAGATTTTTGCTTAAGAAATTAATAAATTATTGTGACAAGATTAAAATAAATTAATTAAGAATAATTAAAAAAAATCTTTCATTACGTAATTAACGTAATCAAGGATTTTTGACAACCCTGACACATATATTGAAATCAATATTGAAAAATGGGAGAGCAACTTTGCTACGTTTACAATACAATTAAAGGAGTACGTAATTAACGTAATCAAAGATTTTTGACAACCGTGACACGTATATTCAAGTCAATATTGAAAAATGGTCGAGCAACTTTGCCACGTTTACAACACAATTAAAGACTGAGTGTTGTTTATTATAATATTTGGTAAACTTACCTTCAGCCTTTAAGTCAAATCCTATTATTTTATTTATAAACCCTGATGGCAAAGTTGCCACAAAGGGACGTTAATTTTGCCATTTCCTATTTTTGAGTATTTTGTATATTTAATGTTAGTATTTTATAAATTACTAATAAAAACCAAATCTGTGAAGAATATAATGTCACATTTAACATTGACGCTCTGTCCGACAGTACATTTTTTTTTTTGGTAAATTGATCCTAAACTTTTAAGTCCTTTCAAAAATGGCAAAGCTGCCAGTTTTCGCGGTAAATAAAGCTCGCCCGCCAAAGACGCAAATAATTTATCTCTATTATCGAAAAAAAAGGTAAGACAATTCAACTCGTAATAATACAGTTCTTATCAATAAGAACTGTATTAAATATGAGTTTTAATTTAAAAGCGATCGTCTTTCCTGAGGCCTTTATGCATTTTATACAAACAAATAGAATTGAAGACAATAAAAAATGTTCCTTAAGGATACTTTAGCCATATTAATAGCATTCTGCGTCCCCAGAAATTCCATTTCTGTCGCGGCTGAAATCATTAGCAGTGACAAAACCCCGAGAATTACGTTTCTAATTGTTGCTTGCTCATAGCTTCTAGTACAACATTCGCTGTTTTAATCTCGTCCTTTATAGCTTAAGCAATTAGTTGGAGGCAACAGGAATGCAAATGGTCTGTACACAATTCCCAACAACTAAAAATCATCATATACGCATGCCACTACACGTAATTGCCTCGTACAGATGTATCTTACGAAAGAGGGCAAAATTTGTAGTTGTAATGTGTAGAGAAACGCGTGTTTGTGTGGGTAACTTTAGATAGCGTTGGACAGCTCATTATAATTGAACAAAATACTATAAATTATTTTCGATATTATGCATATTAAACCATGTGCAGTTGCTTTTACTTGTGAGGATGCGCATGTGAGGACTTTACATTATGAGATATATTTTTTTAATAGAATGAAGGTGACAAACGAGCACACATTCGATTTCATGGAATCAAAATGTAGATGCGTTGTCACTTCTAAAGACTAAGATAGAATGCCTCGTTTCTAGTAAAATGGTTCTTCGGTTCTCTAAACTCGCCATACAAAACATAGCAGCATTAAGCTGCTATTTGATGCTGATACTCTGTGAGGGCGTGGTCTTACCCCAGTTGAGCTGAAACATTTGTGCTACAACCTTAACATAGCTGCAGCGTGACTCTACTAGATAATATACATGCCAAACGTAAATTAGATTGGCAACTTAATGCAGTACCAAAATTGCAAGACATCAACGCATAGTCTAGCCGATTGATTATACGTTTGTCAAACCCAACGATCACAACAAATATTTCTGCTGGTGAAGAAGAAATTCAAAAGTCCACTACTGATCATAAGCCTGTCTCATAGACTGCCTCATATTTGCCAAGCTTGGCTGGCAGACTGGCTACGGTAGTTATATTATTTTAAGTTATTACCAGGTAGATGCTGCTACCCTTCTCTTTTCTTAATTTGTTTAATTTCCCTCTGTTGTCTTTTACGGCTCGCACTAGGTAGAGGTAGGGTAATAAGGTAAATGTTTAAAATTTATCAATCAACGACTTTAAGAATTTCAAAACCCAGGACTTTATTTACTCTTCACTTTTCAATTCTAGTGTATAATCTTACGCTTACGCTTAACAGTGGGCACCAGCTTCGTCTTATCGCTAAAACGGTTATGGAGCAAATATATGTATATTAAACTAGCTGCTCCCCGCGGCTTCACCCGCGTGTGATTTGTTACGATATATTTTAATTATGCGCGGAACCTGATTATTTTTCTAATATAAAAGTTACTCCTTATAACATCAGCTATATGCTAGACGAAAATAATTTTATAGGGCGCGCGTTGAGAGACTACCATCCGCAATAGCCCGCTCGCGCGTTCTGAGCCCGCGTGAGCCGTGACAGTTAGCCTTTGTAATAATGCCTTTCAGTGCTTCCATGGCGGTGGCGTTCACGTGGGGCGCGCGCGGTACTGGGCATTATTATATCTTATTATTATATTATTATTATACTTAGTGTTTACATTAGATTTTGTTGAATGTATATTATATATTATTATTATTATACCTACCTTTATTAATTACCTTTGAATTGGATTTTGTTCACAATTTCACGGGTTTTAATTTTTTTTTCACGGAACCCTAATTTGTCTTCTTAAATAAAAGTAGCCTAAGTTACTTCTTATAACATCAGCAATCTACCAGTGAAAGTCCCGTCAAAAGCGGTCCAGCCGTTTCGGAGATTGGCCGGAATTAACAGACAGACAAAAATTTTAAAAATGTCTATGTATTAAGTAAAAAGCTGTTATTTTGATATTACAAACAGACACTCCAATTTTTTTTATTTGTGCAGATTTAGATTACAATTACTTGAAATGTTTCAATTTTCAGACATACAAGTTCTTCAAAGTGTTGCTTCACCGCCGCGCACAATGAATTTCAGCACTTAATTTTTTTAACCTAAAAGAAAAATAATAGCAATGCTAGTAGTATTACTAAAACGTCTGTTAGCCACTCCAGGTATGCTTAAAATGCTTGCGTTAGGAGTACTTCATGACAGTAGTAGGAGGGTTTTGAACGTAGAATTTCTTAAGTCCGCGCCTTATCATCAAGCTGCTATCGCTTCAAATTACAATTCTAACAATTTCTTTAGTGCCAGTGGAGATCAAACCGAAGTAGCTGTCATACTGTTAAATTTACAGCAGGACTTAACTCCTAAGCTACTACAGCTTTAAACCAATTATAGTCTATACACATAATAAATCTGTAGAAAAGTCGTGTCTATAATTCTAATATATTCTTGAAAAAACAAGTCGAGGGAACTAAATAAAGAGTTCTGAAACCTAATGAGCGGTTTTTAGAATTTTTGTCTGTCTATCTGTTTGTGTATTCCGGATTCACGCAAAAAATACTGGAATGAATTTACATCAAATTTTGTATGTCTTTAGAACCCGGGAGAACTTATAGGCTACTTTCTATCCGATTACGATAATTCAAAAAAGAAGGTTAAGTATTTTCCTTCCTTTAGATTTAAAATTTCTATTATATCATAGTTTTAGGCGAGATGATGGGTGTTTTTCAAATAAATACCATATTTATAAAGAAAGTTTAAAATATAGTTATAACCTTGGGAAAAAAATTTCAAACTACACCAATTTAGTTATCAATACAGCGTTATCTATCATCAAATGAAAAAGTAGTATATTTTGCCTTCAGTTAATAATAAATTAAATAATATAAATTACTTATATTTATATGCTCAAATAATTAGATTTTTAAAATTATTTAAAAATGCTAACCTTTGTCTTTTAGAATTTTTGTTATTTTATTTTAAAAGTCTAATTTTAATAGATAATAATGATGGCTATCAAAAATATGAAAATTGATAAGGTTTTATTTCAAATACTAATCTACTTATACGTAAACTGATTTACACTAGTCTGTCTGCAATTATTGCAAAATTTTCATTATCATTATAGTTTTATCAAAGATAATTATGTTTATATATGTCGTGGCCAGATCATAGAATTTATCATATATCATAAAGTAGTCTATCATTTAGTGTAATAGTGTGGTCATTTCATGATATTTAACACTGTTTGTTGACCATCTCATGATATGGTTTGACCAAATCAATGAATAGAAATCGTTTAGAGATATTAATAACTAAACAAAACGTTAAACGTTGGGGGTCATTGTAGAAGCGTGCTCGTCGCGACCCCTGCCAGCCCTTTTCAGGGCTGCAATTCTACACAGCTGCGCACCCATGCCAACGAAGGTTTGGGCGTCCCCCCAAGGCGACGCACACCAGCTCGTCCCCGTTGGTGTGGAATGCAGCGCGCAAAGCGGCGATGGGGACCGCACCCGTCACGCACAGCCCGACACAGCGGAAGGTGGAGGCATGAGAGATAAGACGAATGAGTTGATCGAAATAATGAAAGAAAGAGAATTAGATGTCGTGTGTATGTCGGAGACCAAACGGAAGGGCAGTGGTACTGAAGAGCTCCCTGGCGGGGCGTTAACTCTATGGTCCGGAGTCCCAGAGAGCGAGAACGCCTGCCAGGGAGTAGGGGTGCTGCTGTCGTCTCGGTTGGTCGATGTTATGACTGAATATAAGGTTGTGAACTCAAGACTTCTCTGGGTTCGCTTTAAATTGGGACTGACGAAGTTATTCCTTTTGACTGTTTATGCGCCGGTAGCTTCGTCGTCCAGGGCTGAGCTGGAGGAGTTTTGGGAGAATGTAAGAGAAGTTCTAGATTTGGTTAGGGGAAACGAAAGAATTGTTGTATGTGGTGATTTGAATGGATGGGTTGGTACCGCTCGTACAGGGTACGAGTCGGTGCTTGGAAAGTTTGGCGATAAAAGGGTTAATGATGCTGGCAAGCTTATACTGGCTGTATGCAAGGAAAAGGGTCTTCTTGTGACAAACACTATGTTTAATCAAAAGAAAATCCATATGTATACTAGAGAAAGAAAGAATGAGAGAAGTATGATCGATTTGTTCCTGGTGGATGACCGACTGCGAAAACAGGTGATGGATACGCGAGTATTTAAGGGTACTGACCTGGGAACGGATCACTATCTAGTGATTACTAGATTTAGGGGTCTGTTCGTGGGTTGGCGCTACCGGACGGCAGTAACAAAACCACAGTCGGTCTGTCGCATCCGAAGCTGGAAGCTTCAGGAAGCGGATACTAGGGACAAATATCATGCGAGGGTAGCCGAAAAGCTTGACACCATCGATTGCAGAAAAGAATGTGTGGAAAGAACATGGCAGAACCTTAGGAATGGAATGGTAAGTGCAGCGGAAGAAGTGTGTGGAACGATAAAAAGAGGTAGTAGTAAAAGAAGAGATGCATGGTGGAATGATGAAGTGAAAGAAGCTGTAAAGAAGAAGAAGAAAGCATGGTTAGACTACTTGGCCTCTAGTAATGATAAGGATATAAGAGAGAAGATGAAAGAAAGATATAAGCTGCAGAAAGTTCACACGAAAGCATTGATTGAGGAAGTGCGTGAAAGGTGTAGAATGGAAGCGGATGAAAGGTTGCCGCACAACTTTAAGGAGAACTCCAAACTCTTCTAGAAAGAGGTTGGAAGGACCCGAAGTGGTGCGACGGCCTTAAGAATGAACAAAGTGCTTTCGAGAACCAATGACGTCCTCTCAGAAAAATCGATGAAGATGAATGATGAAAGATGGAGCGAATTTTATAGAGAAATGTATGCGTGTGATGATCTTAGTGAGGGATCCGGGGGTGACGCCGTGACTGGTACGCCAGACCCGGACCTCGATGACACTGAGGTCATCAGTATGAAAGAGATTGAACGTGCGATTCGAAATTTGAAATGTGGTAAGGCTGCGGGACTAGACAGAGTTACTGCTGAAATGATCAAGTATGGTGGGCCTCGCGTCTGGGACAGCTTTTATCTGCTGTGCAATTTGTGCTGGCGGACAGGGCATTGGCGATCAGCAGTCATTGTGCCTTTATATAAAGGTAAAGGTTACCATTTTGACTGCTGTTGCTATCGGGTGATCAGCTTGACCAGTTTAGCAAGTAAATTTTACTCGAAGGTTTTGCCACGTAGGATGCAAGAGAAATCGGAAAGATTACTATGGGAGGCACAATGTGAATTTAGACGTGGAAGAGGATGCACGGATCAAATGTTTTCTCTCCGCATGATCGCGTAAAAGATTCTTGCTGCTAACCAGAGGATTTTCTGTGCTTTTGTGGATCTTGAGAAAGCATTTGATAAGGTTGTAAGGAAGAAAATGTGGGAACTGTTGCCGGGGTATGGTGTGGATGATCGATTGCTAAGGGCTGTGCAGTCACTTTACTATGACTGTAAAGCCTGTGTGCGGGTAGGGCATCACCTGTCACCCATGTTCAGCGTCCAAACGGGCGTAAAACAGGGTTGTGTCATGTCTTCCTGGCTGTTCATACTGTATCTCGACAGCTGTTTACAGAAGCTGAAAGATAGCTGTTTGTGTGTGAAATTGAGTGACATTAAAGTAAATTGTCTGCTGTATGCTGATGATGAAGTGCTTATTGCACCATCAGAGGCAGAACTGCAGGCATTAGTCACGTGTATGAAAGAGGAATGTGAAATTAAAGGTCTCCGTTTGAATGCTAATAAAACTAAGGTTCTGGTATTTGAAAGGGACGAAGAGAGAACGAAGTGTGAAATATGGGTAAATCAGGAATGTCTAGAACAGGTAAATGAAATTGTATACTTGGGCAGTGCTTTTAGCCGGGATGGAAGATGTGATTTCGATGTGGACAGGCGTGTCGCTGCCGGGAACAAAGTCAATGGTGCCCTGACTGCGTTAGTCAAAAGGCAAGGCGTAGTGAAGAGTGCACGCCTTGCAATACATAACGCAGTGTTTGTACCGACTTTGTTATATGGCAGCGAAACCTGGGTATGCCAGAAGAAGCACAAAAGCAAGTTGAATGCAGTGGAGATGCGATCTCTTCGTAAAATGTGCGGCGTTACCATGGTCGACCGAAAGCGAAACGAAGAGATTGGCAATATGGCAGGTTTGAAAGATGACCTTATCACAAAAATTGATAAGGGCGTGCTTGGATGGTTTGGGCACGTTGAGCGAATGAGTGAAGACTGAATGGTGAAGAAAATATATAGCGCGAAAGTTAATATTAAAAGGTGTCGAGGTAGACCGAGACTAACTTTCGAAGACCATGTGAGCAAATTGCTCGAAGAGGGTAGGGTCAAAAGTACTCGGATACCTAGACGTGCATGTATGAAGAAGATAATGAATCTGAAAGAAGCGAAAGAGGTATGTAAGGATCGTGACACTCGGCGATCTGTTCTCTCTGGCTTTCCCGTCAGGGATTGTGCGTGAAGATAAGTAAGTAAACAAAACGTTGCTATTTCATGATATTATGGTTATATTATGACGATATCCTTAAACCGTTTTTCACTGTTTGTTATATTTACAAAAGAATAGAATAAGAATAGAATAGAATAGTATAAATGCAGTAGCATCCTTTGGTTTGAATTTAATTTTATTAATTATAGGATTCTTAGCTGATTTTAATACTCAGCCATCTTCCCTCTTAAAATTAGGATTTTTTTTTAATTTAAATGGTCTTGCAAATCATCATTGGTAGAAATCGGTGTTCTATTGCATGGATTTGTTGTCTATAAGACCCGATATAATGGTTGGGACGACGCTAAACATGTTGACCGATACTTTAGACTTCCCGGACCGTGGGTGCATCACATCAACGATATGATATTTTACGCGGGTTTTAGTGGACCTATCATCCAAAGATGAAAAAGTTAAAATTAAACGTGATAAAATCCGTAACTTTAGTTTTATTCCATGTGTAGTATACATCGTTATAGAACTCCATTTAAAAATTTTGTAAGTCTACTCGAATGTTATAAAAAATATCTTCATCTATTTTATGGTGCCAATTAATATTAAATAGGACCAATAGTATGAATAAAATATCTCAAATAAACATTAAATTGATAGAAGATCATGAAATTCATCATTATTTTGTTAAAACTAAATTTAATTTAATTATAAATTAATGTAAAGAGTAAAATGTAAATGATAAGAATAAATTTTGTTTCCAAGACAATTTACCTTTCTTATGGATACATCGGAAGACATGTCCGATAAAAAAATTGGTGTTTCTAGATATACTAGGTATTCCTGTAGCATATTACATTTATGCCAAATACCGAATATACGTCTAATAGTATTTTAGAAACCAAAAAAAACTTTGACGGAAATGGAGACAAAGACACCGAGGTGACTCTAAAAGTGATTGAATTTTGTTAAATTTGGCACGGAACAGCATTTAATGATGTTCTTAAATTCAAGCTTACGCGAGCGAAGCCGTGGGTAAAAAGCTAGTAAAATATAATTTTGTGAAATTACGTTTGTTTATGAACTCGATCTACGAATATATCACATTCTAACTAACAAAGGATTAAGTATAATTTTGTAAACTAATATTCAGTCTGCTTTAGAAGCGCTTGTAATTAGAATTTAAAAACTCTAAAGGTTTGCGTTCTCTTGTAATAAATAAAGTTGATAATGAAGTTATACAAGATGATTTCGTAGTTGCCTTATAGAATTTTGAAATTACTGTTGAAGCCGTAATTACATTTGATACTTTGATATGCTTCTAGAGTTTCCAACTGAATTAATCTATAAATAACTTAAAGTATTATAGTTTTAATGGGAAATTAAAATATACTTTTTTTAATTATTGAAAAATCGTTAGAGCCTAAACTCTGCTTGTAATGGTCAGAACTAATGATTTATATAACGCAGTAAGGTAGTTAAGGCAGTGATATAGTTATATCCCTAGGAATATGGCTACCGTAATATAGTTATAAAACTATCCTACTAGACTAATCTAGTGAAATAATTATAAAAGTAGTTTGTTTGTAATTCGTTAGTCAAAACTACGTTTGACTTATACTTTTTGAATATTTGAAAAAGGTAAAATTCTTTCAATATTACATTTTGTATCGTTATAATGTACGCGGCTTTAGGGTGGCCCAGAGCTCAACCGCATCTTAACCTACTGTCAAAAAAGGAACATGAACAACAACAATAGCATCGTCAATCTCTCGAAATTTTTTCCTCCTGTACATTCAGTTTACAATTATAATAATTTCACTATATATATCTTACTGCGACATGTAAATGTCACAAAGAGTATATTTGATTACTATTCATAATATTATTAAATTACTAGTTCAACTTCTTCTCTTTATCGGCCTATAAAAGTTCACTGGACGAAGGCCTTTCTCCTTAAATATCCGAAACATACGAATAATAAACACCTAATTACGTTATTCCCAAATTGTTACAATAGTATATTATTTTCACGTATATTTATTCGTTTGGTCAGCGCACACCGATAAAGCAGCCAAGCAGCGCTTTTCCTTCAGACTCACGAATAGAGTACGTTATAAAATACAGGAATTCAATCTTTTACACTAGTCACATCAGATGCTCATTAAAATAACACATTGCAACAATCTTGCTGGAAGGCTCTTATATTGAAGACGTTAAAAATTTGCTATCCACGTTGCATATCCACGTAAGGAATTAAGGTAATTTAGGAGAGGACTAGGAGTTTTTTCTGCGTGATAAAAACCGTAATTAGGATATCCGTAGAAAAAACAAGCTGAAAAAACGAAACTAGCCTGAAGTAACAATGTATATCCCGAAGAACCGACAACCAAGAGAAACATATTTCCAGGATATATGATGTAGTAATAGCGAAATTAAGTACTGAAGAAGCGCGGTGGACTAATAACTCCATAAACCCTCCAGAAATGAATGGGGAACGTGTCAAAGGAATATTTAGAGGCCTAAATTATTTACTTTAAATTTAATACAAAATTTTGAGAAAATTTCTACTCGGAACCAGTTACCAAATTAAGTTATACATAAATTAAAATAGCTTCAGTCTTCAGTTTGTTGCTACATTCAATATAATTTTAAACGTTAATTTTCAGTATCGATGTTCTCATCCAAATAGAGAACTTACGGCTCATCTTATATTCATCATTATCATGATCATCAAGTCATTGACGAGTATGTTTACCTAGAACAGATTATCCAAGTCGGATAATTTGTTCTAGGTAAATATACAGTATGTCCATCCTCATGCGGCCGCCTTCGGGAGATCACATCACACATCATCATCACATCACACAAACGACGAAAAAGAAAGTAGCAGTCTGGCAACGAATCGAACAATTCAACGAATCGTTTAGTCTCGCCGTTACTTGTATAAATAGTGGACAATTTATTTTCTTTTTTTTTTTTTTAAATATAAAACGTTAGATTAAATATTTTTGAATAATATTAGTAGCTGATATTTAAAAAATACTACATTACTACCACTTTCATAAGCAAAATATTGTTTAAAAAACTAAACATTAGTAATCAGTCAACGTGGAAATAAAGCCAGTTTTAGGGATTTCTGTAAAAATTCCATTTATTAGTTGCTATGTGGGAGATGAATTAAAAACGCGTGAAAGCTTTGCTTCTCTGTGAAGTGTTTTACCTGAATTTTAGCTACTTTATGTTGTAGTATAAATTATATAACGGATTTTGACTGATGTAAATATTAATACAGAAATAGGTTTTCAGAAGAACAAGAGTAGCTGACAAACCCCATGAAATCACTAAACTGAAATGGCCTAGTGCCGCTAATGTAGCTCGAAGAACCGACAACTAATGAGGAAGAAAGATTCTCGAGTGGCAGCTTCGTACCGAACGACCTGATGAAACACATATATGGATAATGAAGGATGCAGGCGGCTCAGGACCGTACTTTGTAATCTATGGAGAAGGCCTATGTTCAGCTACAGACTTATGATGGGCTGCAGTTATAGTAAGAGTTTCGATAATCCTGTTTATTATAACTTGATCCTGTAGGACAATCGGTCAAGTGAGTCCAATCTACGTCGGCATCACTCAAATTGTAATTAAGTGTTGATGCTCGGCAGTGAAGGAAAATATTATGGTAAACCCGCATTTCTGAGATATTTAAATAAAACGATATTTCAAGGAGGAATGTATTATTTAAGCTGTCACTTTACTTTTTTAATGACCAACTAAATTAAATTGTTTAATAAAGAGATTCTTGTAGATCACACAACTGTGCGATTTACAGAAGCTATCTGCTTTGCACGACTTCTTTGTGGAATCAGCTACCCTTTTTAATTTCTCCAGATCGATACGACTTAGGGTCTACTAAATACAAAAAAAGCGTTTGTCATCTAGCTTCCCAAGCATGGTAACTATGGTATGTGTCACCTCTTTGAGTCAAAGATTAATTAAGGGGATTTCCGAAGGGGAACCAAGGTCCTTGAGTGGCAGCTCCGTATCGGTAGGTGAAGTTTGGGGTGGCCCCCTACTAGATTGTTACTAGTAGGAGTGACTGTCTGGTAAGACATGCAGGAAGTCGATGGATGCAGGTGGCTCAGGACTGTAGTTTGTATGTAGCATTCTTTGGGGGGAGCCTATTTTCAGCACTGGACTTGTGTAGGGTTGTAATGATGATAATGATGATAGTAATGCAACCCACCACAAATCCATTGTTGAACATAGGCCTCGGCCATAGAAAATTAGTTTCATAGAAAATATAATTGGCATAGTTGCCACGCTTGGCAGGCGGGTTGGCAAGCACAGGTTTTTTTATAGAATAAGGATGACAAACGAGCAAACAGCATCAACCTTATTGTAAGTAGATAGGTACTGTAACCCATAGACATCTACATTTAACCTCGATTAAGAATCAATTTACAGGTATGTTGTCACCCCTGAGGACAAAATGGAATACCTCGTATCCAGTAAAAAGGGTCTCCTGTTCTCTACACTCACCATACGAAACAAACACTTTTTTGAAAGTTTTGTTATCAGAAGGATGATGCTCAGTATCTCCTGGTTTGATTCTTTTTGTCGCTTCTTACGACGCCCACGGGATGATATTGAGTAGTTAATACTCGATCTCCGCCACAAGTATATTTACATAAAACTTATTAGACTCCGTACTTATTTCTTTACCACACAAGTGACGCTGCATCTTTAATATTTCTGAAACGATTTTAATATCGCCTGTGTATTAGATACTAAGCTTACACACGACAAGTTTCGTCCCCGATACGTAATAACTGTCTTGTTCAAATAATCAACTTTGTCCTTTCTACGTCGCTATTATACCAGCAGCTTTTTGACCAAACTTATACGCAAAAGGCTAATAAAAACTGGAGAACAAAGAACAAGTAAAGCAAGTAATCAATTAAGTAAAAATCTTCTTAAATAATAATAGTTGTTATCGTACGATAACAATTATTATTATATTTTTGTACGTGGTAGAGCCATGCTGCAGCTATATTAGTAGTATAGTTGTAGCACGAATGGGTCGGCTCGACCGGGGAAGGACCACGCTCTCACAGAATACCAGCGTAAAATAGCAGCTTAAAACTGCTGTGTTCCATATGGTGAGTGAAGAGAACCGGAGACCCTTTTTACTGGAAAGAAGCATTCCATCTTAGTCCTTAAGGGTGACAACGCAACTGCATTTTGATACTTTATTGAGGATAAATGTAGATGTGTATGGGTCACAGTAATCACCGTTACTATCAGGCGGACTGTGTGCTCGTTTGTTAACCTGTCCTATAAAAAAAACTTTAATTAAATGTATATTATGAAAAATTTCGGTTGCCAACCCGCTTAATGGGAAGAGCAATGTATAGGAAAGGACTTTGATAGCTGTAATGAACGATGAGGGATGGTGAGGTCACGAGAGGAAAAATCATTTGTTTTTATATATGTATTCTTGACGACGTTTTATACACATATATAACAGCACCCACGGTCACGGGGAGACTCCATAATGACCATGGGTGGCCCATGGGTGAAGTAAGCTGTCGAAAGCTCTCGATTAGAAGTCTCACAGATCTTGAGACAGCTAAGTTAGTGTATTTTAGTTAATTTCATAGCGTAATGTCTTATGGAATTTTGCTATAGGGTAATGCGACTCATATTGAAACTATATTTGTTTTGCAAAAGAGAGCCGTATGGACGATTTATAATCTAAATTGTAAAGAGCCCCACAGAGAAAAATTTTAAGAAATAAACATATTAACTTTGGCATCGCAATATATTTATGAAAATGAATGTACATAAAATCATAAATAGCTTTAATAAGAATAAGGATGTTCATACCTTAAACACTAGGAACAAACATAAGCTAGTAATGCCAGTTACTAGACTCCACAAAATTAGTAATTCATTTATGGGCCAATGTATATGCATTTACAACAAAATCCCAGAACATGTTTAAAGTTTGTCAATAAACAAGTTTAAAAGTTTTATTAAAGAAAAACTGTACAAAATGGTTACTATAATATCAAGGAATACATGAATGAAAATAACCCCTTGGGAATAAGGTGATCGCCATCATGCTGATTCTATGAAAATTCATTTAAAATTGTATAAACAAAATTATTGTTAAGTGAAATTATATTTTAAAAAAAGTCCCGCTGGGTTTCTTGCTGGCTCTTCCCAGGACAGAGGTATTTTCCTATCCAGTGGTAAATAAAAAATGACGTTCAATAAGTAATATGTAATAATCAATATTGAATAAAAATCGTTTTATTCTATTATATTCTATTCTAAAAGAAAGTTCGGGAATATATAAGAAAATGAAACGCCATAAAATCCGTAAAACTTTATATGACGTGTCCATAATACATTAAATGAAACTGATTTTTAAGGATTTCATGGTGCGTATTCAAAATTAAGTAATTTTATATTCCCAACGTTCCTAGTACTTTGCAGCACCCATAGTCACGAGAGGACTGTGACATTAGCCACGGCTACCTTTAGCTTAAACCTGTATCCATCGTATTCGTGGATCTCTTACCAATCGTCACTTCATCTAGTTGGGAGACATCCTCCATTGCCCTTACTTTAACGTACAAGTTTCGATACGAGACAACAAGCCGAAAGGCTTTCTTTCAACTTACTGATTTTTTGGGCTATGTTGGTACTCTCCGAGATTTTATGGAAAAACTCCCAGCATAACTTTCTCCAATGCGCGCTAAGCAACCTCAGGAAACAAGAGAATAATATTAACTCTAAAATTTGAGTATATCCTACATATCATTCCGTGGGTGTCGCAAGAGATGACAGGGGAAAAATTAAACAAATTCTTCCTGCTAAGAACTGAAAATAATAAAAAAATTGGTTGCTAAGCCGCCTACCAAGCATAGTTCATAGTTGAGGGATTTTCTTTTACTTATTATAAGCCAGTGCTTGACCATAATCCCACATGGTGGTAAGTGGTGATGCAGTCTTAGATGGTAAATCAGACTGTCTTAGTGATACAAATACTATTCATTCTTGCCTGAAAGACGCTCAGATTGTGTTCTGTCGGAAAGATAGACGCCGAAAAATTATTCCACTCCTATGCTGTACGCATTATAAAAGTCAAAGCAAGCCCTTTGGTTCTAAAGCGTGGAATATTGACAACAAAGAGGTGAAGCCCCGCCGACCACCTGGTCGTCTGACGGTGGAAAGAAGAGAGAGGAATTAAAGCGTGTAATTCCTGCACACACTCACCGAAATGCATCCTGTAGAATATTGAGAGGCTGTGGCTACTCTGCGCCTGTGCTCGAGGCTAACAAGGGTGGTTTCATCATTTGCCATCTTTTTCAACATTGGCCAGCTTTCAAGATTTGGGCACTATTCCAGTCCTGAATGAGAGGTGGAACAAGCGCGTCAACGCAGGAGACAACTCAGGTGCACAGACCTATAGAACTATAGCTGGTATACTATCAGGTCCACTAGCTTCGTTCACGTCTAGAATTTTCAATATTTTAAGAACCTCCTTGTTGGTGATACGGATCTGTGACATAGAATTACTGCAGTGAGGTAATAGAGATGGTACGCTGTTGCTACTGTCCAGACGCGATTTGCAAGCATAAAAGAAGCAAATAAGTACGTTTTCTCCTTAAGGGCATGCGCCAGTGATCCATCTGGTTTTACCAGCGGAGGCAGTATAGACCGACAGAAGTTTGTCTCGAGCGCTTTGGCGACTGACCAAAAAACTCTACTGCCAGATGTTGAGACAGAGAGCTTTATACAGATGCGTTTAATGCGGTCAAAACTGGATTGCTTTAATGCCTTTTTGCAAGACTTGGTGGCTTAGGCTCTCTTCTTACAGCTAATATCCAGAGCTTTGCGGTCTTGAGCATCGACCTAGGAAGTACGGCATAAGCTTGTGATTTTCAGCAGGAGCGCACTCGATGTTAAACCGTGGGTGGCAAAGGGGATAAAATACTCCATTGCTTGACGTATCACATTGGTTATTGCATCCGCTCAGCTCGATGGATCTTCAGACGTGAAGCAGACCTGCCACCAAAGATAAGATGCAAAGAAAAGCCGCATCTCATCCCAATCTGCTGACTTGTGACTGCGAACGTGCGAACTTTTGATTGGCGGTAATAAATGAATGAATAAATGAAGATTTGACGACATTCTCAATGTCTTGTCTTTAGTCATGTTTTTAGAGACAATTACGTTTTACGAAATATCACGGGCATATACCAATAATGCACAAAAAATACGAGATCGTTGTTTCATGACTTCATACATCACGTATTATAACGCATGGGCCATTCAACAACCTTTATTTCGTCACGCCAACATTTTATTTTGATTGTCTAGACAAACATGTATACCAAAATATATATTTATGAACTGTTAGAATAACATTTGACGGCTGCGTAGCGCAGTGGGGTAGCAATAAGTTACGGCGCTGAGGGCCGCAGGTAGGAATTCCGCACGAAACAAGTAATTGTATGGCCTACATAGAAGTAATTGTTTCGGGTCTGGATTTTTATCTTTGTGCAATTTTGTATGTAAACTGCCTTCACAATACAGGAGAAAATCGAAGTGTGGGGGTGTCGTTTTTTATATATAAAAAAGAAAAAAGCTTTTTTAATTTTCTTACGGATTTGTTGTTAATTTATGAGCCACAGTTGCACCCGTGATGACTTGTGGTGGCAACTTCAAATAGTCCATATCCTCATTTCATATGGTATGAATGATGTCATATGAAATGAGGTTGTGAACTCTTAAGCTAAGGTGTTGTCGTAAGAGTCACATAAGTTACAGTTAAGGGTCTAGATCTAGATCTAGTTAAATAATTTCTGAAGTCGGGTCGTCAATTCTTCTACACTAAGTACTAAGTAGTCTTAGTCGTTTAATATATTATTCTATTGCTCCGAGTCCTGCTTAGATTCAGGCTGGTACAGACTTTAACGTGGTAGAGCAATACTGCAGCTATATATGACTGCGACGGTAGTTAATTAATAGCAAAATTTATCATTGTACAAAATTGAAAGATCAATGTAAAAACACAGACGGCTTTCCTAAAAGAACATAAAAGATCAATTCCTCCCTCAGTTCGTGGTATTAATTACGGGAGTGTTTTATTAGTAAGGTTTGGATTAACATCTTTTGTGTGAAGTTAGTTATGAATTCGTTCTTTTATTCTGTAGAAGAAATTAAAATACGTACTCGGTCTCCACGAATAATTGGTAATAGCTGTATAGAGTCAGAAAGCACGCTCTATAGAATTAGAAACAAGAATATCTATATTTTCATAAGTCTATAGACTGCTCTGAATTTAGACCAAAATTCATTTTGAGAATAGAATACCTTAAAATTCCACCTCAATTTATATTTGAAATGTGAGAAAAATTTTAATTAGAATAAAAAATTAAAATAAATTTATTATATTAGAATTTAATCCAATAGCTAGCTGGTCACTGTAAGTGTTACGTTTTATATTTTTTATTATTACTTTTCATTAAATTATTGTGCTGAAATTAATAAAATACTAACATTACATACAGACAACAGATTACATTTCAACAGATTATAATCTTTCTAACAATTCTATAGATGTCATTATCTAAAATAATCTAATTTAATTTAATATTTTCTTAAAAATAAAACAAAATATGTTAAATTCAAAGAAAATTAAGTTCCAATATAAAAACAAAAAATCTGCTGCGGGTGAGGGGTCGAGCTTACGAATTTTAAATTATGAGACTTACGCGCTGCCTATTGCGCTACCTAGACTTCATGACGTTGTTCCGTACAAGCAAATATAAAGAGAACAAATATTAATATATGCAGCATTTACCCAGTTCCATCGCTTCTACTGCCAGTTCGGCCCTTCAACTCTCTCCAAGGGACCAAAGTAAGTCAAGTCTCCTGTCATCGTCTCTAAATATTCTGCATAATAAATATTCTGTATTATATATTACATAATAAGCTCATAAACCATAGAAATATGTTTACAGACAAGAGCCCTATGTTATTTTTAATCACTTACTGATATCAATGTTTTACCTTGCTAGGTAAATCGTGTAAGTATATCAATAGTCCTATAAATGCACACGTCACCATAATACAGGTACATATAATTGAAATCTTTGCGTTTTATTTTAAATGTCGCCTGGATTTAAATTTCTCAGAAGCAATCATCACCTCGTTCTTTTCAATTTAAACGTAAATTACAGACCTCTGAAATGTAAATTACAGACTGAAGACTATTACAGCAAAACTGATCGTCTTTCAAATGGAAATTATTTCTTTTCAGTAAATAAATTGACCATAACGCAATGGATTTTCTCCAATCATTTTGTATCCAAAACTAACCCAGTTTTGGTTACAAAATGGCTTAATACACAGTTTCAAAACTCACTTGTAGTATATACGCCCCCCATAGATTGCCTAATACGGTAGTAATTTGCCATAGTTGCCATGCTTGGTAGTTTGGTAACCGCAGTTTTTATATTCTAGCTTTTATTCTGACTTTAATTTCTGACTCTCGGACTCTGTGTTTCGATTCTTTAAGACGGACGCTGCCACCAATTCTTTTTCCTTTTTATAGAAGAGAGGAAAAACGAGCATGCAGCTCACCTGATGGTAGGAGACCTATCTCCGCCTATGAACAACTTCAACACCAGGGGGAATTGCAGGTACATTGTCGGCCTTTTAGAAAGGAGTAAGCTCTTTTTTTGAAGAATCTCCTGGTATTTTTGCCCCTACCACCTCTAACGGTACCCACGGCACGGACATACAGACATTCTTTCGTTCAATTAATAAACAAGGACTTGAATCTTTCCTTGAAAACTTAATATTTCTAATAATAATTTTTACACGAGCAAAGTACCAGCTCACCTAAACTTTTTCTCCCACAGCGTCTTTTCCACTACATTTAAATTATTCTAGCGAATATTTTAATTATAAGGAGTACCTTTTCTGCGTAATCAATGTGAATTATATTATAATATAATATAATTCACATATATAATTCTTTTTGAATCCCAAAATAAAAAAAACAGACCTATGAGATTTCCGGCCGATTGGGACACCTTGAACTTCGTGGGTGTGTTGTGCCCTTTTGATCAATTTAAAAAAGTAAAAGTTCTCAATTTGATCGTTGTTCTTTTAAATATGTGTCGGAGTGTCTATAAAATACCCGGTTGGATCGAGGTAGAATGGAGGGTATATCGAGAAACCCCCTCTTGTGTCTGTAGTATAAAGTTCACTGTAGGTGCCGTGCGCGGGAGAGTCCGCTTCAGTCATTCAACGAGTGTGGTCACTCTACTAGTGCTGAGATAGTGTCGTAGTTCTGTTCGTTGTTGCAGTTCTTCTAGTGCAGTCAAGGAGGATTGGTGTTGCTGAGAGGCTGCCTTGTGTTACATTGAGATAAGTAGTGTTGCTGTTGGTTTACCTATTTTGGTGTTATCATGTAATTACGTACCTCACGTTACACTGGTGTGTGATTGTGGCAGAGACGTGTTACGGTGTGGTCGAACTGTAATTTAACTATACTGAATGTATAGTGCGTTACGTTGTCTTATTACTGATAATGATTAAACTGCGTAAGCAAGAGAGCAAGTTGAACATCCGCTCTCACACTTTTATTATTTTTAACAGTTAACGCTATCCTGATGTATTTCCAAGATCACAAGTGGAATACTCTGTTGAATAATTCTCCGACATCAGAAGTGGGATCTCCTGTTGTCATTCTCCGATATATGTATGTTACGCGATATCTTCGTTACTTGTGAGCCAATTTTCATAAGTTTTTTTTATTATTAAATAGGCTTAGGAATCAAATTATGACGAACTTCAGTATTAGTAGGGTAGAAAAATGGAGGATTTAGTTTTAATGGCAATTAATATGATATTCTGGCTGTTGCCTTAAGCTCGTGATATTTCATGGTCCATCCAAAAGGGCGCAAAGATCAACTTATAATTAAATGCAAAAGCTACCTTCGAAGACTAAAAAGTATAAAATAATAATAAAAGATTCAAACTGATAACGAAAAAGATAACTTTCATCTCCAGTAAAAAACAGATCCAAAACTTATTTCTAAGTCTTGCTAGAAAGATCCAAAAATTTCACATTTTCGGCACAAATCTTACGCACATCTTTGACATTCGATGACGACAAAGTAGAATGGTCCGTGGTCCTTCCCCGGTCGAGTCTACCGATTATTCTTCACATCGCGGCAGAACTCCCGATACCATCCACACCATCTGGATGACTGACGGTCCACGATTTAGAAGATGTTTTCTTCCTCGCACGGCTTCCTTGTGGAATCAAATACCATAAGCGATTTTTCCGAACCGATACAACTTAGGGACCTTCAAGAAAAGAGCGTACTCCTTTTTAAAAGGCCGGCAACGCATCTGCGATTCCCTCCTTGGTGTTGCAGCTGTTCATGGGCGGCGGTAGTCACTTAGCATCAGGTCAGCCGCATGCTCGTTTGTGTCTCCTATGAAAAAAATCAAAATACTCTGCAGCTTGACTCCATGTAAAGAATTGTTTTACAAGGAAAAGGTTCCCCTGGCTGAAAATATCTCATCAAAAATAGTTTTTCCTGCTTAGTAAGGAACGTTATAAAACTGCTATACAAGATTATAGAGTGTGTACACGCACCTAGTTGCCCAGACCTTAGTCTACCATACAGGGGCCCATACAGCTGTTAGATTCGACGGCCAACTAAGTGTGGAGCTCAAATGCCTATGGATATTTAATATATAGGGACTAGGTACTTAATGCGACTTACCTGATTCTGAGGTGAAGACTGTCCCAAGGCTCGGTCAGGCCATAGGTGTGTAAGTGCATCTAAAGTGGTGTTTAGTGGTGTGTATTATGATTGAACCCTGACTCCGGCACCGCCCCCCCGGTGTGGTATTCTCCCGCGGTGGCACAAATGGACAATTTCTCTCTTCAATTCACTGTGTCAGTCTATCAACTTTATTGTACACTAACTAACTTCAAAACGCAACTAAATCCCGTTAATTGTAATCAAAACGTAACACGCGGCTCGACTGGTGAGCGGTGGGTCAAAGTTCAGTTCCGTTCACTCAGCAACAAGTTGTTTCGAGATTCAAGCGCAACCTTTTTAGGCTTTTAATGCGACGGTACAATTAAACATTAACTTCCTTACAATTAGTCAACCCGGCGTCTAATGTTCTAGACTACACAATTCCTCGTTGTTGCATAAATTTGCTAACAAAAGGAGGTAACCACGCAGCTCGAGTAGACTCACACCAAAGCTTAGACAACCGAATCCGAGACGGTCTTCACGAAACACAATTTAAGTAGCGAAGTAACGCGCACAAATACTGAAAATCTAGACCTGGTAAAACCAAAACTGGTCGCACGAAATCGCTGCCACGGTCACCACAAAATTATGTTGCGACGGCGTCGCTGCACTAAAGCTACCGTCGTTAGCCCGCGCGTTGAGCGAGCAAGCGGCACGCGACCGCCCCCCCTCCACTACGGCGGCGTTTTCCTCACCTCACACCATCGGGTGAGACACTAAGTCGTTTGTTTGTGTGTTTTTATGACAAAACTAAAAAAAACTAGTCAGTAGCTACTGTGTAGTCTACCGTCATATATATAGCACAGCTGCGCTATATGTATATGAAATATTTGACATTATCAAGAGTTAACCATACTCAAACAGAATACCAAAGTAAAATAGCAACATAATTGTGCGTTATTTTTTTAGGTCCATCTTTTTTATAAAAAAATTAGGTGACAAGTGAACTTACATTATATCTAATAGTAAGGACTGCAGTCCTTGGACATATGAATGCACACCACATAACCGTAGGGTTACGTCGTACGTACGTTGAACCCCGCATAAAGCAAGCTTCAAAAGTTGTTATTTCGGGTTTCCAATATTTGTTCTTGAGCCATTTCTTGTACAGAGAAAATCCTAGTGTGAAAGTTACATTTAATTTTTTTTCATAAATACCCTCTTTTAAAATAACCTACTTGCAAACTCAATTTTTTTCTTTTATTACGGGAGGAAATTGCCTGCTGGCGCATGACAGTGTTTAATTAAACGGTTGATGAAAAGCACTTCGTTGTTTTCCGTGATCAAAGTCTTAAAAATCTTAATGAATTCCTCTTAAAGGCTAAATTAACCTTACTTAAGTTGTCAGTCGTCATGTCATGTCATGTCAGTCCCATGTCAGTCGCCAGTTGCTTTTTTTCGTCTTCTCTTAATATTTTTTTCTTGCTGATGAGTTTACTTAATACTCAAAGGTTATTCTTCAAAAGACAAAAGGGAATAGAAAAGGTATGTTTTTTTTTCAATTAGCTTTACTATTGTTGAAAGTGTTTCAATATATATTTTTTTTTATTTTAAGTCACAGAGATTTTTACGTATTTACTCAGAAAATATTTTTTGTTTTAGCCAAGGAAAGAACCTCTAGCGTATTACCTCGATAGACAGTCCATTTTTTATTAAAATAAATGTATATTTATCCTACCGTACTAAATATTTTCAACGGAAGTGTTAATATTTTAGTCTCCTTAAATAGGTCATACAGTGACTCACGAGGTCCCAAGTTAAAGATTCTCCTTATAAGCGAGTATGAGAGAGCTTTTTTGTAAATTGAATTTGTTTTAATCAGGCCCCCACAGTAATACACCATAGGAAATGATACTGTGAAAGTAAAATAATCTTTTTCAGAGAATATGGGTGACAAACAAGCACACAGCCCACTTCATGATAAATGGATATTGTAGACTCAAAATGTAGGAACGTTGCTCTACCCCTAAGCATTTGGGAAAAATGCTTTGTTACCACTAAATGGTAATAAAAGGCTCCGGTTCTCTACATTCACTATATTAAATAGCGCAGCATAGAGCTGCTATTTTACGCTAGTATTCTTCGAGAGCATGGTCCTTCTACGATCTAGTGGACCCATTCTTGCCATAATATAGTTGCAGCGCGGCTCCACAATGTTAATTTTTATTGTCTTCTAATAAAACATCTAATAGGAAATTATTATTCTGATTACTTAATTTAGAAGCCAACTATATGTAAAACCAAATCACGTACGTTGTAAATAACAAGCTTTCTTGAACATAACATCATAGAGATTAAAGGCAAAATCTGATTATAGAAAGTACCCATATTCTGCAAAGTATGTCATTCTCAATTTGCTTGGTGCTTAGTTATATTGACAAGTTCTTTAACATCCCTTTGTGTGTATCCCAATTTAATAACGCACTCAAAATGTGAGCATCAAAAGTTTAATACGTTATACATATTATATTTTAAGCCGGCTTCAATAAAGGATAAGGTTCTAAAAAAAAAAAAACAAAAAAAAACATTCGTCTGTGTTTTTTTTTGTGTGTATGTTACACGATATGTTCGCCAATCTTGAGCCGATATTAGTGATTATTTTTATTAAATAGGTTATATATTAAAGTCCCGAGAAGCTATTAAATTTTGTATGGTGATTTTTTTAAATGTATTTATTTAAATTTAAAATTTCCTTTATGGTGATGACGTAAAAGAAGCTGCATATCATCCTCTGAGTTTCGTAAGAGTCGTAATAAGAGAAATCAGGGCAGCAGCATCTTTCTAATAACAACTGAAAATAATAAATAACATCTACATATTACAACTCTACTCTACACTACAAATCTACATCTTTCAACATATACATATTATTTTGGGTTTAAAAGTACTCTTATAGAGAAAATCTTTTACTTTATTTGAAGCAACTTTCAAAAAGAATTAAAAAACAAAATAGTAATTTTATTTTTTTAATGGTTTATATTCTGCTATTAGCTTTTGGCTCTATAATTTATTTTTCGCTGTTGTAATATTCAACTACCGGCGATCGGAGAAGCTTGTGGCATATTATTGCCTCTTTCGTACGAGACTTGTTTGTGAGTAGATGTGTCGCGCTTTCTATTTTAAATTCAAAATTAAAATGCACATAAAAACCTTCCTTAATCGTTGTACCTTAAAGTCGATACAGTGTGAATTAATGTAGTATATTTAATCCATCATAATAATTGCGACCGATGTCCTTCTGCCTGCGTACCGCGTCCCCCTCATACCTCACGTGCGAATGTGACAACTGCCATTTTTTGACCCGTTCTCGCACGGCAACGTCGTGGACGCACAAGGTCGTGCGTCATCGCTACGAGGAGCGCGCTACGAACCTCTACGGTCTACGAAAAACCTACTAAGCTACGATTTTCGCATCTGTGTGCTACGACTTCGCTGCATAATTGAACTTCACAATATTCGAATGCTTTGTTTTTCTAAAAGATGGAAAGTGATATAAACAGATCGTTATCTGATTCCCATATTCATCGGGAAGCAGATTGGGATACTGAAACTCCCAACTATGTCGCCCTACGCAATAAAAGATGCAGAGGTGACTTCAAAGAAGAAACTTTGGAAGCGTTTAAGCAAGATATGATGGCAGCCCTTCAAACAATGATGCAAAATGAATTTAAGAAAATTAATCCAATCCTTCAAGACATCAAAAAGACAAATGAAAACATAGAAAATTCTATATCATTTTTATCTGCACAAAATGAAGAATTTAAAAAAAGAATAGAACAATTGGAGTCTGAAAGCAAAAAAGACAAAGAGTATATAACTTTACTGGAGGAAGTTAGAAGAGAAAACCAAAAAGGAAACTTTGAAATGAAGAATGTGCCACAAATTGAACCCAAAGAAAACAAAGAAGACTTAATAAAAATGGTTTTATGCTTATCGAAAACGATAGACTGCCCTATAACCGAAAATGAAATCACTGACATTTATAGAGTACGAGCAAAGAGAGTAACCACTAAGAGTACCCCAATTATTGTGAAAACAAATTCGGCCATTCTGAAATCTTAGGTCTTACAGAAGTGTAAGGCTTATAATATTAAAAATAAAGAAAAGCTGCGAGCAAAACACCTGGGTTTTAGAACAAGAGAAGACACTCCAATATATGTATCAGAACAACTGACGTCTAAAGGGGCTAGATTACGTTTCCTTGCCCGCTACCTCGCTAAAACAAAATCATATAAATTTTGCTGGACATCGTACGGACGTGTCTACATACGGAAGACAACTGACTCCCCTGTTATCCCGATAAGGAATGAAGCTCAAGTGCATAACCTTATACAACAAACGTGACTACTCAGTGACATTATGGTCCAGGTCTTAGTGTTATTATTATATAGTGTGTTTATTTTGAATATTACTACAATTTGTACTCATGATATATGCTTGATTCGCGCATATAGTCTAAACACTTTAAGACGTTCTCTAAAGGTAAGGTTTAGTAAAATTATACACTTAATATTTCTTGTTACTTCACAGTTCCACAAAACGATTTTACTTTATTTTACTCACACATATTTATTTACACAAACATACATAAACAACTACCTCAAGTCTATACGAAATAACCATGTTACAATTTATAAAAAGCTGTTTAGTTGTACTTTATATAATCATATTATGAATGTGTCCTATAAAAACTGCCAAAATTGTCAAATAACCCCTTCTTTTGTAATAGAAGGTATAACGTCCGGAAGTATCTAATCCTAACTTTATATGGATAGCTTATTAAATACCGTAATAGAGATTGATAAAATAGAAATGGCGAATTCTAGTATGTGTGATGTTATTAGTTTTTCATCCTCGGTAGTTAAAATACTTAACACAGAACTCACAATTATTTCTCAAAATATAAGAGGTATCTATTGTAATTTTGATGATCTTTGCCTTACATTGTCACATTTCAAGTTTTTGGTAGATGTGATAGTATTAACTGAGTGTCAAATTGATCCTAAAAAAAACCATAACACAGTTAAATAATTACACATAATTTACAACAACAAATCATTTGAATCGGTGTGACGGTGTTGTAATCTATGTAAAAACGGATTATAAAGTTAAGGTTACCGAGATCTTGCTTTCGAATGCCTCATGTCTTCAAATTACTATAAACGACCTGACTATCCTAGGGATTTATCGCTCACCATCAACTTCCGATGCAGAAAAATTCATATATTCACTAGATAAACATTTAAAAAACCTAAAAACATTTAAAACTATAATTCTTACGGGAGACATAAACATAAATATAACAAACAATGACAACTTACAGACAAACGAACGTAAAAATAAAATAAACTACTTAAACATGCTAGCAATGCATGACATGTTACCAGGTCACACCATACCAACTAGAAACAATAATTGTTTGGATCATTTTATTTTAAAACTAAACAAAACTAAAAATGTTGCGTCTATATACGTTATAAATACAACTATTACTGACCATTACATGATTTTTCCAAAACTAGCCAATATAAAAGATGTAACTAATTCCCCTAAAATAAAGACCTCTATCAACCTTCTACAAGCAATCGAATCCTTTAAGGGTTTGGAATTTCATGACATGCTATTACATAATAATCCCAATAGTCTTAGTGATGTGTTAATTAATAAACTGAGGCAATGTATTTTAACAAATACAATCACAACGACAATTCCATGTAAAAATCGCATATTAAAACCATGGATTACAATGGGCATTCTTCGTTGTATAAGATATAGATAATAGAAACGATATGCAGAAAAAACTGAATCGTGACCCAAAAAATGAAATTCTAAAAATAACATATAGACGCTATCGCAATCACTGTAATGCTTTGATTAAAACGTTAAAACGGAATTATGAAAGATATCAACTAATTAAAAATAAAAATAATCCTAGGTTACTCTGGAAATCTATAAATGACATCACGCATCGTAAAGTTTATAAATTAAATAATATAGGAATTCTTAACTGTAAATCAACCCCTAAAGAATCTGTAAATTACATAAATGCCTATTTTGCTAATATTGGCAAATGCCTAGCTGATAATATTTTAATGCGTCAAACAAATTGGGACACACTTTCTGATAATTCTAATGATATACACCCACCCTCTTCCTTTGTCTTATTAGAAACTGACCCGAATGAGGTCTACGAAATTTTAATGGGATTAAAATCGGACAGCGCTGCGGGCTGGGATGGTATACAAACGAAATTTCTGAAACATGTTGGCAAAGAAATAGCCCCCGTTATTGCTCACTTAGCTAACCTCTGCATAGGACAGGGTATCTTTCCTACTGCGCTCAAACATGCTATTGTCACTCCGGTACATAAGGGTGGAGACAGAGACGAAACCACCAACTATAGACCTATATCAGTCCTTGCAGTTCTTTCAAAAATATTAGAAAAAATTATAAATAACAGATTAATCAGCTTCCTAAACAAATATCAACTAATATCTAACTCCCAATTTGGCTTTAGACGAGAAATATCAACAGAAAACGCTATAAGTGCATTAACGTCTCACATTACTGAAAATGTCGATAAAAATAAAAAGTGCATTACAGTTTTTCTAGATCTTCAGAAGGCTTTCGATACCGTCTCTGTCCCCATCCTTATGCGCAGATTGGAATCAGTGGGTGTCAGGGGTACTCCCCTAGCTTTGCTGTGTGATTATTTGCGTGATCGTAAACAGAGTGTTAGAGTTGGTGACTGTATCAGTGAACTGGCAGACACAACATATGGTGTCCCACAGGGGAGTGTGCTGGGACCAACGCTCTTCTTAATTTACATTAAGAACCTTTGTAACTTGGAAATTCTTAATGGTAAATTATTTTCATATGCAGACGACACCGCTGTAGTTTTCTCTGGTACAACATGGGACGAAGTACGTGGCTTTGCACAGGAAGGTCTGGCACGAATAGCTCGTTGGTTAGACAAACATTTATTGACTCTAAACGTCTCTAAGATTAAATTATATATGTTTCACAAATTATAACAGTACTCAGCCACATTCAGACTTCCAAATAAAAATTCACTCATGTAACAATATCACCAACCAATATTGCTCATGTGATAACATAGAAAAAACATCTAAAACCAAGTATCTTGGAGTAATGATTGATCAGCGCCTTGCTTGGAGTGCCCAAATTGACCTACTGATTGGCAGAATTCGCAAACTTACTTGGATTTTTAAGACTTTAAGACACGTTGCCGACGCAGATTTAATAAAACAAATATATATATCGCTAGCCCAATCTATTCTTAATTACTGTATCACAGTCTGGGGTGGAGCCACCAAAACAAAATTTCTAGAACTAGAAAGGGCTCACAGATCTTTGCTTAAAGTGATTCATTTTAAACCTTATAGGTTTCCAACCGTCAGTCTATATTCCCACTGTGGCCTTCTATCTGTAAGGAAACTTTACATTTTACACGTGATTTTAAAACTTCATAGAAAACTCCCCTACAACCCCCCTAGACTAAATAAAAGAAGAATATTAAATGTTGCACCTGTAACCCATGTTAAAACTGCCTACGCCAGGAGACATTGAACTTGAATATTGAAACAAAAAAAAAGTGATACAAAATAAGTGAAATGAAAAATTGTTGATAAAAATCAGTTAGCGTTTGAATATCTAAATCTTTCCATGATCGATATCACTGCACCCACCAATCAGCTGAGCGCTAATCATAAATTTAAAATATAGTAATGACATTTTTGAACAGCTACTAGTACCATTCAATTGGTCTAATGGATTAATGCGTTTGCACGAAAGCCGTATGTCGTGAGATCGATTCTAATCCGATTGTGACAATAACGTTTTTTCTTAGAATAAATAAATTTTGGTTTTACAACAAAAGTTAAAACATTTACAATTTATAATATACATCTGAATCTGAGTATACCTACTATTAGAACAAAAAATAGTATTTGTGTGGATTATAACAGGGTACAACTTAAGGCACGACAAAACGACTTTATAAACAGTCTGAACTTTTAAATAACTTTTCAAATAGCACTAACAAATGTCATAGCTAATTATTATACGACGCATGACAAAAAAAATACTATACGATAAGGCCCTCTACATACTATGATTTATTTTGTGATTATTCAAAATATATGAGATTCAGGATTAGTTATAACTATTTCAAAAATGAATACCGGAAATTCATTACAACAAGAAAATGTGACAGTTAGAAGACCGGCTAAGTGTAACTCGGAAAATGACTTGACGAGACTAGAGATCGATATGACATCATCGTCGTCAATGTTATTTGACAATACCATGGACAGTTTACCGAATTTATCTACAATTGAGAACCCTAAAGTGGTTGAGTTAAAAATAAATAATGATAATTTAGCCTTAAAACTGCAGTCAGCGCATAACGAAATTGAAAACCTAATAACCGAAAATTTTAAACTTAAACGTGAGTTGGAAAATTGTCAAATGGTAATTAAAACACTAAAACAATTAAATTCAACTCAAAATAACGAAGCACGATCTACAAACTCGACACCAAGAAGAAAGGTAACTAAACAAAATAAACTTAAACCACTACAAGATATCCTGTCACCATTGCTTATTAATATAATATCTACAAATCAAGATTCTACGCCTGATAGTAGTATAGATACAGTTACTAATAATATATTAACTAAAGACAGTAAAACTGAAACTGCAACAGACACTTATACACACTCTGACAGTAATATGCACAAAAAAGACAACAGTAATATGCGGATCACTAAAGGAAATAATAGTTTTAGCAACAAATCTGAAACAGCGTTAAATGTTCAACAGCAAGATGCTGTAAATAAAGTTATAGACAAGGATAGCATATTTACTAATATTACTAATAAACGGTCAATATTAGGGGATCGTATAACTGCAAAAAAGAAAATCATAATTATTGCTGATCAGTATGGGAAAAATGTCAGACAGTCATTGGAAAAACTTCTGGGTCCCGAATATCAAGTTTACTGCTTTATTAAGCCTGGTGCCGAGTCAAGCGAAGTGTTAAGTGTTTGGAAACAGGAAATATCTTCATTAACTTTAAATGATTGTGTGGTTGTACTCACATGATCTAATGATCGTAATCCTTTTAAATTAAAATGTAACTTGATGAGTTGGGTCACCTCATGCCAAAATACAAATGTAATAATATCGGAGGTTCCACAAAACAATTACCTAAACTTATTTAAGCTTAATTACGAACTAAAGTTCTTATGTAGCAACTTTAAGCGAACGGTGTTTTTGGATATGGACTATTGCAAATCTATTCCGCGAAGAAATCTGTTTGCTTTGAACTTATCGAGGTCATTACTGAAAGAAATTTTAAGTATTGGTTACAGACAAAATTATTTGAATTATATAAAGAACGCTGCTTGTGTAACAGGAAACTCAAAAATGTATTCAAAATGTGATAAAGCATGTCAAACAGAAATTTGTAATATAGCGATGGAAGTACCAGTGGTTAATGAACCCGATGATTCTTCAAAGTTTTTTCGTAGTCCAAAATAATCTGTATCTCTTACATCAAAACATAAACGGAATTATTAACAAATCCGACTTACTCGCTGTGTGTTTATCGGAATTAAAAGATGAAAATAAAATGATTGGGATTATTTGTATAACCGAACACAATATGGTTGAAGATGATATTAAACATCTATGTATACCAAATTTCAAATTAGCCTCAAGTTATTTGCGAAGAAATAGAAACGGTGGAGCTTGTATTTTAGTAGATTGTAATATTAAGTATAACACAATTTACGAAATTCAAGCTCTTTCCATTAGTAATGAAGTTGAATGTTGTGCAATTGAGCTTGTTGAATTTGGAATAATTATAATATGTATGTACAGAGTGCCTAAAAATGCTGCTAGGGATGTTGATACATTTTTAAATATATTGCAAAATATCTTACACCAGTACTGTTTTAAATCAAAAAAAATTGTTATTGTTGGTGATTTCAATGTTGACATGTTAAAGCCAAATATTTTGACAATAGCATAACACAAATTGTGAGTAGTTACAATTTAAAAATTGAATTTAACGAACCAACAAGGTTATGTAGTGGTACCTGCATAAATAATGCATTCCATAATTTCACAAACCTAAATAGCGAAATACGAGATTTTGCACTCTCAGATCACACAGCCCAACTGCTGAAAATTCCAGTAATGAAGCATCATGCAATGACATATTGGTATGTTTTCAAACGCGATTTTTGTAAAAAAAATTTTAAAAAGTTTGTAGATTGCCTAAACTCTTTCACATTCATTGAACTATTTTCTTTAGATAATCCTAATGACGCCTTTGATTATTTCTTTGACATTTATAAATTATATTATGATTTATGCTTTCCGACAATAAAGATAAGAATGTCTTTAAAAACAAAACCGAAATGGATTACAAAAGGAATTAAGTTGTGTAGCCGCAATAAAAGGAATCAGTTATGGAAATTTCGCCTTAATCCTAATAAAGACTCAAAAGATAATAATGATTTCTTATATTTACGCGAACACTACACATTGAATAAAACTATTTTTACGGATTTTACGGGAGTCCCCCGTGACCACGGTTGCTGGAAAGCAACCGAAACGTCGGGAATATAAAATAAGTTAATTAAACGCGATAAAATCCGTAAAAATAGTTTTACTCAAAAGATAAATTTAAATGGTACACTAAAAAATTAAAGAAAATTATCGAACTCACAAAACGATCACAGAATAACTATTACATAGCAAATGCAAAAAATAAATGTTTAGCTACGTGGAAGGTTATTAAGAATAACAGAACAAATGCCCCTATAAAACAAATCGACAAAATTATATATAATAATCGAATAATAACAAACCCGAAAGAAATAGCTCAAACTTTTAACGATCACTTTATAAATATGGAGCATAAAAAACAGGTTAATGAAGAGAACGCAGGTAACTATTGTTTACAATTTAATAAGTCTTCGTCAATGTTTATGGCCCCTGTCACTCCTGTTGAAATATATGAAACTATAAAATCACTTAAAAATACCCAAAGCACAGGGTATGACGGAATAACTACTAAAGTAGTCAAAGAGACAGCATTATTGATTGCAGGTATTTTATGTCATATAATAAACCTATGTATAGAACAAGGCATATTCCCTAAGTCTCTAAAACGGTCAATAGTAAAACCATTATTTAAAAAAACCGACAGATATGATGTTGGATGTTATTGCCCTGTTGCTTTGATTACTATATTTGCGAAAGTTTTTGAAAAAGTCTTATATAAACGTTTAAATAAATATCTTGAAGATAATAAGATACTCGTAAACGAGCAAAAAGGATTTCGTAAAAATAAATCTGTAAACACGGCAATTTATGACGTGCTCAACAAAATTATGACTTGTATAGACAAAAAAATACCTGTAGCCGCGCTATACATGGACATGACTAAGGCTTTTGACTTTGTGGATCACAAAATATTAATAAGAAAATTACACCAATATGGATTGCGAGGGACAGTTTTAAATCTATTTGAGTCATATATTACAGACAGAACGCAACTTACTGAAATAAGGAGAATATGTCCTATAAAGTTGGCAGAGAAGGTTTATCGATCGACATCCCGAGCTGTGTACTATGGCGTTCCACAAGGAAGCGTTTTGGGGCCACTTCTATTTCTTTTGTACATTAATGACCTTCCATCGGTGATACAACAATCTATGGTTCTATTTGCGGATGACTGTACGGTCGTTTATGAAGGAAATAATACCCAAAGCTATGAAATTGAGATTAACAGTTCCATTGGTCTTATAATTGACTGGCTCGTAAAAAATAACTTAAATATAAATTTAGAGAAAACAAAAATTATGAAATTTAATTGGCAAAAAGATAGTTTATCAAGTATTAATATTCATTATAAAGGTTCAGCAATACATGAAACGATAGAAACTAAATTTTTAGGAATCATCATTGATGACGAACTGAACTGGAAGGCACAGGTCGATAGTGTTTGCAGTAAATTATATAAATTTTCATACGCCTTGTATAGTTTAAATAAAAGAGCAAACACGCAAACACTTCGTATAGCATATTTTGGATACGTTGAATCAACACTTAGGTACGGTGTTATGTTTTGGGGAAACTCAGTGGATCGGGAAAAGGTATTCAAAGCTCAAAAAAGTGCATTCGAGCAATCAAAAATCTACACTGGACAGACAGCTGTAAACCACATTTTAAAGAGCTGCAAATTCTAACTTTTCCCTGTCTTTTTATCTATGAGACGGCTGTGTTTGTTTATAGAAACCTATCATTGTTTGAATATTTAAATAATAGAAGGTATCCCTTAAGATTAAAAGTTCAACAATCAAAGTCAGTAAAAATGCGAAAAAGTATATTTTGCCTATCCATACCCATCTATAATAAAATTCCCAATGATATAAAGAAAATAAATAATATACAAACCTTCAAAAAATCATTAAAAACATTATTAATTAATAAATCTTACTATTCTATTAATGAATATCTTAATGACATAGAAATTACATAATTATAATATTTGTATTTGATTTGACATACCATGTATTATATATTTAACATATTACATATTGATAACCCGATGACATCGACATTTTTAATTTGTATTTTTTTTTAATATATATAGTTTATTTCGTGACATTAGCTTAAGATGCAGTATTTATTTTTGACTTGTGTATTTAACAATAGTAATATTAATTTGAAAAGATGACATTTTTATTTACTTCAGTTTCTTTTTTTTCTCAATATAGACGTAAAGGCGCCATTACGAAATGTGTTATTTGTCATGGGTATCATTGCACGATGCTTTCCACTTTTGAATATTTAATACTACATACACATATGATTATGGTTTTTTTTATAATGTGCAATCAATTTTAAAAATATTACTTTTGCTTCTATTGACAATATCGTAATGAATATTTGTACACCACACTGTGGTAGAATACACGATACCTAATGTAAATTTTACGAACACCTAACTGACTGTATTCACAAATAAATAAATGAATTTGAATTTGAATTTGAATTTGACAATTTGGAAGACAATCCGCACATATTTATAACAAATTAAATAAAATTCTTAATTTTTACCCAACAGCGACAAATACATGTAAGAACACACTACAGACTGGCTTCAAGGTAAAAAATATGATGAAATTGAGAACCTTATCTTACATTAACAAATATAGTGTAAAGTCATAATTCTATTCACTGACTCACATACACACTCACATGTAAACGTACACATACTTACGCACGCACACACACACACACACACACACACACACACACACACACACACACACACACACACACACACACACACACACACACACACACACACACACACACACACAAACAAACACACACACACACGTGCGCGCGCGCGCGCGCACGTACTCACACACATACATATTATTAACTTAAGTTGTTAAAGTTCTTTTGTTAAATTAAATTGTTCATTAATTCTTTTTGCGCTTCCTCAGGTAGCACTTAGTAATTAACTATAATGTTTCTTTTTGACCCCGTTTACTTTTAACTTGTGTTGTATTGTCTTGTTGTAGTTAATACTCACTGTAACACAATGTATCTTTTTGTAATCTTAAGAAGGAGCGGGGTCTCCTAACACAAGTATCATACTTAAAAGGAGATTCCGGCCATTAGTAATGTAACAATGATGTAAAAGATACTGAATAAAGATTTTTCATTTTTTCATTTTTCATTTTTTTCATTGCCGCATTTTCTGTGCAACTCGAGCTGCTGCCACTGAGCACACTGTAATAATAATAAGAACACGAAAGAATGTGAGGTATTAATTTATTTATTTATTCTTTAAAGCATTAGCTAAAACAAAAAAAAATGCGTGAGTGTCATGGAACACTTGGTTGGAACCAAATTCCTTTCATAGTATATTATTATTGATGAACGTATTATATTATTGATTAACAAATATAAATAAATGAATTACTAGCGTGTATTCAAATGAAGCATCATTTAAAATAAAATAATATATCTTTCATGACAAGATAAGAAAAAGTGCGAGAGAGAGGGATATTATTCCATCTCCCTTCCGTATAGCCGCCAAGGTCGTCTACACTACGTCAGAAGGGGTCGTGACGGAAAAATATTATACTTTTTGTCGCCTAACACCCATCCGTCAAATTATCATCGTCATCGTTCCGTCCGATAAGGAACTTCGTTCCAAAAACACAAAGCTTAGACGTAATGTCTTTTTACACGTGGTAGAGCCATGTTGCAGCTATATTAGTAGTATAGTTGTAGCACGAGCATGATGAAAGAGGCATTCTATATTAGTCCTCACGGGTGACAACGCATCTGCATTTTGATTCGCAAACGAGGATAAATGTAGATGTCTATGGGCCACAGCGACCACTTACCATCAGGTGGACTGTGTGCTCGTTTGTCACCCTATCCTATAAAAAAATGGTATTTTCTACCGGTCAGCCCAAGGTGTGGCGAGGATTCGACGTAGGTGTAGCAATAAAGATAAAAGACAACATAAAAATATTAAATGATGTGTAATTCAGATATACCTAGTACGACTCTTCGTTGTAGGGTATACTCGTTTAAGAACACCATAGATATCAACCAGTACGTATAAACATACTAAGATAAAAAGTGTAACAAATTAATTAAAGATATTCATATATGAATGAAGCATGATAGAATTATATAATGCATGCAACCGTGTAAATACTGGTAAAATTATTTTGTATGTATACTTAATCTCTGTAAAAGTGAACAATGTGTTCTTTAAGAGAAATACATGTCTTTAACCCGAAGATATTACAATATATCTTTAACTCTAAGCTAACGAAATCCTACAATTCTAGTTACAGAATCACGTATATATCAACCGATATAATATAGATATTGTTATATTTTAGATTCAATATCAGATATTCAAATCCAATATATAGATAGGATTTGATATACGGAAGAAATGGTATCACTAATGCCTACTTCCTTGAAATTGCATCGAGTATGTGTATGAGATACATAGAATTTCAAAAGAACTAGAACGGCTTTCACTATTTTTAATAACCACACCGCATGCATTTTTTTTAAAGAATTAGGCATACTCATAGTCAATTCGAACTAGCATGTTTGAACCACAAGAATTAATAGTTCGCAATTTCTAGTTAGTATGATACTGATTTTTTTCGTTGCTTTAGATATTACTGGTAGTATATTCAAATGTGCTATTAAAATGAAAAGGAAATAAATCAACTGAAGTATTCACTCAGACTGTAAACAGAGAGATCCTTGACTTAAAGCACACTTGAAACTTCCTGAGCGTGTTTCAATGAACCTTTCAGTAGCTTTTAGCACAACATGTGTTAGAAAGGGAGTACATTCGTTTACTAAATAAAGAATGCTTAGAGAATAAATTTTATTATCTAGCATTGTTAAGAGTTAAATAATATTAACACTGTTACGATTGTCCTAGCAGATTTTGACTGCGACAACTTTTAATACACCGTGTCGTGTGGAATATTAGACGTATGACATACTATTGAAGATGCACGTCACCTTGTATTTCTTTTTAATTTAAGTTTTAGCAGTATGCACATCCCTCAAATAGTGCTTAAATACACTTGAAGGTTTATCCTACTAGTTCTACGATAAAACAAAATGGTCAGTATCGTTTTCAATTAGTTCTACTGCTTAGTTTATCGTATGTCGGCGGTGTCAAAATCGCAGCGACAGAGGGAATCTAAAACAAGGCAGCAGCATTTTGCTAAAAGTTACTAAAAATCAAGAATTACGAATTGCCAATTTGCTTGCCAAGCATGGCAACTACGTCAAATCCCCATTTCGAAGCAACCTATAGTGAAAAAAATCTGTCTATCTTCAGCATTGGACTTTCAATAGACTGTAACGGGTAACAGGCTCAGTAAATTATAATAAATAACGAAATGTCAATTTGACAGTCTTATTTTTTTCGTGCCCATATATATATATGCCCATATATAGTACCTTAGCCTTCAAATTATTTACGGTTTATCCACTACTTACTTTAGCCCATTTACGATGTCGGGAGGATTTTCCTAAATCCACACGCTTGGCTGACGGATTGGAGATCGGAATACAAGACGTCTCGTACTTTTTTGGGTTATGTCGAACTCGCACCACTCAACCTTATGGTATTCCGTTTGCCGCATATTGGCAAAGCAACAGGAACACTTTCGGACACATCCGCGGCCCCACCAGCGCTGGCCATTCCATGGCGGCCTCCTACCCTGCCTCCCCTTCTCTGGTCTGTGTATTTTATATATCGGAAGCCATAAGACTTCTCTTATCTGGAATTTCCTATAGTTACCTCTTACGATAGGTACCTATGAAACGAAATTAAGTGGTTGATTCTCTTACCCCGAACCGAATATTGAATGACATTCATTTTCACTAAACAAATTCCATGGGAAAGACGTGATCGCTATCATGCTGGTTCTGTTATTATTCATATAAATAATTATTCATATAAATAATTACAGAAAACCATTGTGAAATTATATGTTTAAAAACATAATCCCGCTGGGTTTCTTGCTGGTTTTTCCCAGGACAGATATATTTTTAAAACCAGTGGTAAATAAAAAAATTACTATATGTAGCAAAAAGTATTATGCTAATCTATAAAGAATAAAAATTATTTTATTCTATTTAAACAATGTATAGCCTATACATATAAAAACAATACAATGATGCTTTTATACCACCATAACTTAATAAAAAATATGAACTACTGAATAACAATAACAACAAATAAAATATCATTGAAATACTCATTTTTTAACAATATATATGTTTAATCAGTTTTGTTTATTTCCACAAGCTCCAAAATGATATTGCTTTGACTTTAAAATTTAATGTAATCACAAAAATTTCATTGTCTTTGTAATGGCGTGGAGGGCCAAATTTTAAATGCGTTAAACGGACAAACATTTTCATTATGTGCATTTTCATGAATATGTCTTTTATAGCCAACTTTATGGTACATTTCTTTTCTTTACATTTTGTTTTGTTGCGTATCGACTGCCAATAATTGTCATGGCTATTGAACAGCGGCTTGTGATTTCCATTCGGCCTCTTGCGAAGGTATTGACAGTTAGCTTTGAACAGTACATATTGACTTAAAAATTTTGATTTTATTTTTAAATATACATTAACACCGTATTGTGAAACAATGAATATGTTACTATAATGTCTTGTTTATTTTGCGTTATAATAACGTGTACGGTTCTTGTATTGTAGTTACCCATTGATATGAATATAAAATTAATATATTATCTGTGCATTTCTGTAATTAGTGCATAATTTTTTTTAATATGCATTATTAAGAACACAAATAGTAACAGATATACATATGTACGTATCACTACGGTGCATAAAACTCCTGTCAATTCTAAGAGAGTTTTGGAGAAGTAACAAATATGCAGCACTCTGTGTATGCTGGTGGACCCAAATATCTTTGAATCTTAGTCATGCAGGTTTCCTCTCAATATCTTCAAATCAAGCGAGAATAAATAAACTCTTAAAATTAGAATTAACGTACAAATTTTAGTGTAGTCGACGGGATCCAAGCTTTAATTTCTCGCATACTACTCAATTTAGTAAAAGCCCGGCATCTCAGCCACCACAGTTACTGCAAACGTGTTAGATTAATTTTATTTCCTAATATATTATTGGAACTGAGAAAAATCCAACGCATTATTGTCGTAATTTTTGGTAAAATTCACAAATCCTTGACATATATACAATAAACTTTTCTTACATTGTTGAGCGTGTAGTAAATTTGTAATTTTATTGTGTTATTCAGACTTGCCTGCGTATTTGTTTTTCTTATATGTTCTCAATCACTTATAATTTTTACTTGGAATTTCGGAAAAGCGGCCACGAATTTCCTAGTCAATGGAATTTTTGTAACGTAGTGGAGCCATGCTAAAGCTTTATTATAGTTCTAACATGAATAGATCGGCTTGAAAGGGGAAAGATCAAGCTCCCACAGAACACCAGCGTAAAATAGCTGCTCAATGCTGCTGTGTTTCGTATGATATAGAGAATATGAAACTTATTTTACTGAAAAAGGGGCATTCCATCTTAGTCTTAGGGGTGACAACACACCTGTACTTTGATTTTTAATCAGGTGTAGATGTTTATGGGCCACAGTATCCACTTACTGTCAGGTGGACTGTGTGCTCGTTTTTCACCCTAAATCTATAAAAAAAATCGGCCAGGAGAGCATCATCATTATCATCTTAACATCACATATACTAGATAGGGCTAATTCATAAAGGGATATTTGAAAGGCTCCAAAGTGGCAACCGTAGTACCGATAAGCGTGTGTAAAACGGCAACTTACTAGAGTAGATTGAGTGACGATCTGCTAAGGTATACAGAGAGTTAAATGGTGCAGTTGACTCAGGACCGTGCTTTGTGGCATTCTTTAGGGATGTCCTTTATTCAGCAGTAGACTTATAAAGGGCTATTATGATGATGTATAGTAATTATAAGTAATGTTATTACGAGCATACAAGTACATATAATATATATATATATATATATATATATATATATATACTAGCTAAGTAGCTGAGTATAGAGCAGGGAGGATGAGTCGCTCGCGATAGACTCGGCTCCTCGCCGTATGGTAGCGGCGTAAAATTTACCAACACTTATGTCGCACCATGAGCCAACAATTAAAAGAAATGGCCCCGAGTTCCCGACGCCTCTTTAATGGGGCATGAGTGCGAAGAATCTCCGGGAGAAAAATTGGCGACGAGGTTCGCCACCCGTCACGTCCTGTCTCCCGGAGGGGCGAAAAGTGGATTGCGGAGGCCCATCTGGCTACGCTGAATGTATGTGGAGCAATGAATGATAAGATGGATGAAATATGCAAAATGTTGAATGATAGAGGAATAGATGTGTTATGTGTGAATTAGAAGAAACGAAAGGGAAGAGATGTCACTGCACATGGCACGTATACCGCTTACTGGTCTGGTGTAGACGAGACCAAGCGGGCATGCCAAGAGTCGGTGTCATCCTTTCGGAAAGAATGGGTCAATGTGTGAAAGAGTATGAATGTGTAAGCCCAAGCCTGCTGTGGATACGAACGAAAGTGGGCTTAAAGAAGTTGTTCATGCTTGGGGTGTACGCCCCAGATATGTCTAAGCCCACTTATATTCGAGAGCAGTTTTGGGACATGGTAAGGCTGGTGTTGACGAAATGTAAGGAAAATGAAAATATTTATATGTTAGGAGATTTTAATGGAAGGGTTGGGGTGAAGAGGTCTGGTTATGAAAGGATATTAGGAGCGTTTGGCGATGAAAGAATAAATGAGAATGGTGAAGACCTCCTCACCATATGTGTGGAAAAGAATCTTTTTGTGGCGAACACTTTCTTTCGCCATAAGAGGCTTCAAATGTATACTTGGTAAAGAGGGGATGATAGAATCATGATAGATTTCATAATTGTGGATGAAAGAATGAGGAGCGCAGTGGTAGATACAAGGGATTACCGTGTCTCCAACGTAAGGAAGGATCATTACTTGGTCTTATGCCGAATTAATGGTCCATTCAAGCGTTGGTGATATCGGTCATTTGTGTCTACCAATGCATTACAGCATATAGGAATAGAGATGTTACAAGATGAAGGTGTGAAAGAGAAGTATAAATGCAGACTGAGGGAAAATATAAGTGTGTTGAATGAATTATGTATGAATGATTTAGACTTGAAGAATGTATGGAATAATGTTAAGAAAGTTTTGGTAGATACAGCCACCGAAGTATGTGGTGTAAGTAAGAGAACGAATGAAAGGAAAATTAATACGTTGTCGTGGGATGATGAGGTACGGATGGTAGTTGAAGCAAAGAAGATGGCATGGCTAGATTTACTAGCAACCAAAGCTGGTAATTCTGGCGGTATGAATGATGATATTGAAAGAAAAAAAAAAGACTTTAGACGTATAAATAAGAGAGTAAAAGAAGTTGTTAAAAGGAAAAATCAAGAAAGAATAGATAAGAATGATAAAAGAATATCTGATAACTTCCAGGCAAATAGTAAAATGTTCTGGAAGCTCGTAAGAACTGCTAGGGGAAATTCAAAACAGCCTAGAATTAATGCTATACGAGACTAGAATGGCTGCATGTTGAATGATGAAATTTCGAATTTAAAGAGCTGGAAGGAATATTTTCAAAGCGTGTTTAAGAGTGAAGAGTCGTCTGAAGTAAGTGAAATAGAAATTCCGGAAGAAGTGGAGAGAGGTAGGAAGATAAGTGTAGATGAAATAATGAAAGCAATGAAAAGCATGAAAGCAAAAAGTTTTTTGTGCGTTCATGGACTTGGAGAAGGCTTATGACAGAGTGGACAGGGATGTGTTATGGCAAACACTGAACTCATTTGGGTTGAGCGCTGGTCTGATACAGGCATTGAAGTCTCTATATAGGGACTCTAGTGCTTGTGTCAGGATCAACGGGGCCTACTCGGACTGGTTTGACATCCATAAAGGTGTCAGACAGCGCTGTGTGGCTTCCCCGTGGTTGTTCAACCTATTTATGGACAGTTCTTTGGAAAATTTGAAAGTAGAAGAATGCGGGTTAAGAATGGGTGAGTTAACCGTCAAATGCCTTTTGTACGCCGATGATCAAGTCATACTTGCGTCGTCGGCAGCCGAGTTGCAAATGATGGTTACATTAATGAACAGGACATTAAAAGAAAAGGGAATGAAAGTGAACGCAAGTAAGACGAAAGTTATGGTTTTTGAAAGAGAAGAAAGTAAAACGATATGTGAAATAAGAATAGAAGGGGTGTTGGTAGAGCAAGTAGATGAGTTTGTATATTTGGGATGTGTGTTTAGCAGGGATAGTAGATATGATAAGGATATATAACGACGAGTGAATGCAGGAAATAGAGTGAATGGGGCTCTACACTCTATTGTGAAAAGTCAGAATGTGTCCAAAAAGGCACGCATGGCAATTAACAATGCTGTGTTAGTACCTACTTTAATGTATGGTAGTGAAAGTTGGGTGTGGCAGAAGAAGCATGAGAGTAGAATAAATGCTGTAGAAATGCGGTCATTAAGGAGTATGTTAGGGATGAAGCTGAATGACAGAGTGAGAAATTGTTTAATAAGAGAAGAGTGTGGTTTGCAAGATGATGTTGTGACCAGGATTAATAAAGGATAATGCTTCGGTGGTTTGGCCATGTAGGAAGAATGAATGAAGAAAGAGTGACAAAGCAAATTTATGTTGCAGAGGTGAACGGCATAGTCGGGAAGGGTCGCCCTAGGCGAAAGTTTATCGACCAAATTGGCGATATATTAAAAATGGGCCAAATCAAGAGTACCTTCAACCGACGAGCGTGTATGCGTAGGTATATGGATGTGGAGGAAGCGAGAGAGGTGTGTCAGGATCGTGCCAAATGGAAGTCCATAATCTCTGCCTACCCCTCTGGGTCACCCAGGCGTGAGTGTTTATGTATATATGTTTATATATAGAATATATTCTATTATATATATATATATATATATATATATATATATATATATATATATATATATATATATATGTATATATATATTTATATATATAGATATATAGATATACATATCCTATTCTATTGTATTCTAAAAAAAAATTTTACAATATAAATGATTACGACCTATTTACAAAATTTATTTTAGATAATGCTTGGAAGCGACCATCTCATTCCCAAGGGTTATTATCAACCATGTATTCATTTATACTATAATAACCCTTTTTATGCAGATTAAGCTTAATAAAACATTTAAACTTTTAAACTTGGTAATAGAGAGTAAATATATATATTCCATTGCTGACCATGTTTAAAAAGGTACTCTTTGGCACAGGCTTTCTTTTTCCATTTTGAGAGGGCGTTTGTAGGTTTGTCGGCCAACTTTGCATAAAATATTTTAAATACCTATCTCAAACATGGAAATTTTGTAAGGCCTTTTCCTTCACCTCTCTGTCTGTTATTCACTCGTTTTTTACATTTTATCATTTGTTTTCATTTTCGTTTCGTTCGTTACTTATTTACCCTGTTATTTTCTACGTTTTGATTTATCGTATTAAGTCTATTTTTCATTGTAACAGATAATTTAATATAGAAAACACTTCTTCTTTTGACAAGATGGTAGTGAAGTGACAAATCATTAGGAGCCCATTTCTCTTTTTTTTGAACTCACTTGTTGAGTGTAAGCAATCGGCAATTTTGTTTTACATACATGAAATTAATACACACACCTACATGAATACATATGTTTCAAGCCAACTCTTGTGGTGTGTGTGCGGAATAAATACCAAATTCTGTAAATTAATGATTTTTAATTTATTTCGTTTTTGAATTATTAGTTTTACAACAAAATTCTACAATTTATCTATAGCCAAGCTTAACAATTTTACTAATAAGGAATTGTATAAAAATGGTTGTTATAAGACAAAACTTATAATAAAAAGATAATAACAATCCCTGGGAATGAGGTGATTGCTACCAAGCTATTTCTAACTTAATTGTAATACTGATAATTATGTACTTGATAATTATGTAAAATCTTTAGTTTTTCTAAGAAACTCCCACTAGTTTCTTGCTGCTTCTTTACAGGACAGAAGTATTTTTAGAACCAATTGTGATATAGAACATTATATGTGAACTTAAAATGACGTTCAATTTTTATAACGTGGTAGAGCCATGCTACTGCTATATTAGTAGTATAGTTGTATCATGAATGGGTCGGCTCGACCGGGTAAGGATCACGCTCTCATAGAATACCAGCGTAAAATAGCAGCTTAACACTGCTGTGTTTCGTATGGTGAGTGTAGAGAACCGGAGCCTCTTTTTACTGGAAAAGAGGCATTCCATCTTAGGCATCACGGGTGACAACGCATCTGCATTTTGATTCGCAAACGAGGATAGATGTAGATGTCTAAGGGCCACATCAACCACTTACCATCAGGTAAACTGTGTGCTCGTTTGTCACCCTATCCTATAAAAAATATTTTTGTTTATCAATATTATATAAAAACTAAATCTCTAGCTACTGGTAAGTGGCTATTGCAGATCATGGAAACCTGCAGCCAACTTTAAACAAAGAAGGCCTAAAATGCTTTGTTACTCCTGAGGAATAAGATGGAATGCTTCAGAGCCTATAATTATACTGGCTCTCTGAATACACTTCAAACAAAATCATCAAATTCAACCACTGCTTTTTGGTAGCAGAAATAGGTAAAAGTGTGGTACCTACCCAGACGGACTCCTATGTAGAAAAGGAGTCCTACCACCTAGTAGGTTTTAAATGCGTGCATAATCCTAACCAAGTAGCAGCAGTAGTGAACCTACTAGAATTATTAATTAATTATTACTATCTTATTTAATAATTGCTTGATTTAACTTCCATCATTCTTATATTGTCTATAAACGTATTGAATTATTAATGCAATCAAAGAGCTGATCGTTTATGTATATAATAAAAACACAATTTAAAAAAAAAACTGAATAAACTAATAAATTAAATTTTTGTATATATTTAAGTATACTCTATTTATTGATGTATATAACTCTACTTATTATTCAACAACATATACACAATTTTCATTATTCTACTCAATTATGTGCATCTTAAATGCTGACGTTTAAAAGTAAAATGTTATCTAATTATCTCGTAAAATATTTAACTGTTGTCCCTGTTTGCTATTTAGTGCAACATTTTTTTTTCTTATTATTTTTGTTTCTTTTTTACTTTTTTAACTAGAATATAAGTTAACCTTGTTTTATAGTTTAATTGCGAAGAAAATCATTTCTTATAGCTTCATCTATCTATTTTCTCTTCGGATATCTACAAGTGGGACGCAGTGACCTAAGATACAGGTTTTACATAGTTAGGCACTATATTTTCACCTAACAATAGTTTAGTTTCAGATGTAAGCTCATATTATTTGTTGTTTTCTTAATGTATATTGTTGATGGAAATAAATAAATGTTTAATTAAATATCATTTAGTATTAAGCTACGTAGATACGACCATTAAATTGCTAAGCTTTGTTATGATACTGTTTCCCTAGGGACGTTGATAAGAACCGGTCTATAATAACAGCTTTAATTACTGCTTCTATACTGGCTAAGTATTGTATATTTATTTTATTTTTATTAGTCAATAAAAGGAGTTGCGATGTGAATTATAATTAAACTAATTAATGCAAAACGGTAGCCGAAACTGTTTATTTAAAATCAATATTGATTGTAATTCTTTATAAGCCCTTAACAGTCATGTGCCATTTCATACGTTTTTTTTAAATAGGATAGGGTGACGTATGAAGTCATTATGATTACAAACCTTCACAAGTCCATTGCTAAACATAGGCCTCCGCCAAGGAATGACACAAAGCCCCATCCATCCATACACTTTTTGCATCTCTTATTAGGTCTTCACTCCATCCGGTGGGGTACCTCCCTATACTCCGCTTACCGGTGCTAAACTGCGTCTTGTTCGTTGTTCGATGTTATTCGAGTTATATAAACTACCCATGCATGTTTTGATCTTGTAAAAATGTTGTTACTTCATTTCATAAAAATTTCTACTTAACAAACTCGATCACGTAGGCTATCCCGGACTTGGCATTGATTATCTTAATCTTAAATAAAGCCACATTAAAGATCATATGCAGTCGAAACCATGGTGTGTCGTCAGTAATAAATAAATTAATAAATATGTCTGACCAATTGGCACTTCAGCTTACTGATCCATAAGGGTATATATATGTATATATATATAGGTTACTCTGGTTCTACTACGAATATCCTCATTTTTTAACTTACTGTAAGCCAGTACATGACCACAATCCCACCGGTGGTAAGTGGTGATGAATCCCTAGACGGCAAATCGCACTCTCTTAGCGTAAAAAAGCCTATTCACTCTTACCTTAAAGACGATCGGACCGGACGGAAAGACAGACGCCGTCGAATTATTATTATTGTTTCGGGGTAGATCCCACAGAGAAACTCTCACTGAGCTACTTGAGCTTTTGCCATCCATATGAATGGTTGATCGTAGTTACCACAATAGATCGGCTGGTTGGCAGACACATTAACATACTCGTATGTATTATAACTTTGATGCTTCTCCACGCCTCTCCGGGTCAAATTCATTGTCAGAATTATTTTTTTTTTATTTAAACTTGTTTAAAAATCTTATAAACGCCAAAATCTAAACCGGTACACAAAAACAAGACCTCAGCAAAGAACCGGCAAGTAACTCTGGGGATTTATTATTTAAAGTCGAAATGGCATTTTACATCTGACATAATTATTACTATTCACCGTAGCATATATGTACATATGGCTATGGGAATGTCCTAAAAACATACAGACTCGAAACAATTACTTCGAGAATGTCTACTTTAGCCGATTACAAAAAAGTATGAGGTTCTCGTTTCGACTGTGATTGATGTGACTGAATGTTCTTTTTTGTATGTATGTTACGCAATATCTTTGGCAGTTGTGAACCGATTTTAATGATTGTTCTTTTATTTTATCGCTTATAGGCTATCGCTTCAGGCGTAGTCCCGTAAAAAGTTGGAGCAAAAATTGCTTCCTTAAGGGAATGAAATTTTTAATACAACTTTTTATTTACTTTTAAAAGAGAAGGAGGTCAACAAATAGACTGTATTGTGTTTTTTGTATGTCAATTGTGAACCGATTTGATGATTCCTTTTTTTAATAGTTTATTCTTCAGAAGTGGTTAGGCTATCCATATAAATTCAGTGTAAAATTATTCATAGAACAAGTGATTGTATGGCCTAGAAATAATTGTTCTGGGTTGTTTATTCATAAGAAATAATTGCTCCGTAATGTTAGACCATGTGCAATTTACAAATGTTACGCCTCCACGATACACAAGAAAATCCTGGTGTATTTTACGTTAAAAAATCTAAAAATAGAAAGAGGGCAAATAGCTAATAATATGTTAGCAGATGCGTATCGTGTGAATTAAAGTACGAGAATCAGAGGAAACTTTTAGCGTCGACATAGAAAGAACGTTGTGCCAATTGGCTGACACGATACGATATGGTTAAGTTTGGACGCGTATTTGGACTAAATATACTCGAAACGATAAATCAAATACATGAAGATGTTCAATATGTGGACTTGATCTACTCACGTATCAATTGTGAAGTGTGTTGGCTCAGCAATGAGATATGTACCGAATCCAGTATATTAAAATATTATTTTATAAAATCAGTAATACTTTAATGAATATAATTTTAATTACGTTAGCAACTTATAGAAGATTTTTATTGTATAATAATGTCATCAAGTACACAAGTGGTTCATAACAGACCTTTGAGGATTTAATATTAAAACAATAAATATTCGCTATTGTAATCTAATAGTAACTGAATAACAAACTCTAAAATAACTTTGGAATACTAATTACTACTCTAAGATGTTACCGTTGACATTAGAAGAATCCTTGTTATTTCCACAATAAACTTTTGAATGTAATTTGCTTTCGACGCCAATTTTAATATGGTGACAATAATTCTATTAACATTAAAGGCGGGGAAAATTAAAACAACTTTAGGCGTAAACGGAAGTTTTTTGTTTTAATGAAAGCTTGATATAAATTTCATTATTAATATTTTTTTTTCATTTTTATTATGCCTTTCATTTTCATTCTCACAATGACGTTCTAAGATTACCTACTTTGTGCTAATGTATGGAAATAAAATCTATATTTAATGCTGTTATTTTTTATCTAAATCTAAAGTGACAAGCAAACTTACAGTCCAAATGATGATAAGTGGCTACTGCAGTTCATGGACACCTACAGATAACTGTATACAAAGAAGATGACATAATATGCGTTGCCACCCTTTTTTCAGTCCCAATAGTGAGTTGCCCACGTAGTTTCATCAATACTTAGTCTTCGCGTAAATGTAAGAAGTTATCATATACGAGTAATACATAATATATTAACTCCCTGAGGGCTTAGTCGACATGCCTTATTACATGTTATCTTAAAAGTAATAGCGACTTGCCCCGTCTTCACGATTAAGATGTTTGGGATTCATATGGAGGATTGGAAGTATATTTTATTATTTTGATATATTAAAGCCATTCTCGGATTGGTAAATTTCTCTTTTAGACCAACTTTTTTCCTCCTTATAAGTCCATAGATTCAAGATATGTGCCTTTTCCACAGGGATGTGGATTATAGGGTAGCCATATCATCTTCCTGGGATTTCTTATTCGCCTCTCACGAAACTTAAAGAACGAATTAGGGATGGATTCTCTTACGCTACCTACACACAGTGATTTTTTATACAGAAAAGGAGGCAAATGATCATATAGCTCACCTGCTGGTGTGTGTCACCATCACCCATAAATCTCTCGAGGGGTCGCTCGACAACTGACGCTGGAGTTAAACTTATTAAACATATTTTTTGTGCATGGTAGAATTCAGAGGATGCTTTGGGTATATTTTGTGACCTTTCCAAGGCCTTCGACTGTGTTCACCATGATACATTAATCAGGAAGCTACAGTACTATGGTGTCAAGAACTCAACTTATTATTTCATATTTAAGTAATAGAAAGCAGAAGGTTATTATCAATGGTAAAAGTTCTTCCAGGTCACCTGTACTAATGGGTGTTCCTCAGGGCTCGATTCTCGGCCCATTCCTGTTTCTCGTGTATATTAATGACTTACCTCACCTTGTAGGGGATAGTCATGATATAGTATTATTTGCTGATGATACTTCCTTGATTTTTAAACTTAAACTATATATAGATAAAGCCCAAAGAATTAGTATGCTGAAGTGGCAATGGCCATATAGCTCGAAGAACCGGCAACCGATGGTGAAGAAAGGTTTTCAAGTGGCAGCCTCGTACCGGCAGGAAAATTATAGGGCGTCCTACCACTAGATGGAGTGAGGACCTGGTAAGACATGCAAGAAGTCAATGGATGCAGGTGGCTCGGGACCGTGCTATGTGGCTTTCCTTTGGGGAGGCCTTTGTTCAGGAGCGGACTTGTGAAGGGCTGTATTGATGATGTTAATGATGATCTTTATAATGAAATTAATAATTATTTTTTTAAAAAACGACATTTAGTGTAGAGAACAAAAAGAATTTCCCAAAAATAAAACAATAAATATGGCACTGTATAATTTTTATAAAAATTAGAATATATCACTGCTCATTCAATGTATATCTTACACATGTTTAATTAAATAAAATATCTTATCTGAACTTATTTTAAATAGTATTAAAGTTTTTAGTAATTTTATCGAATTCAAACTAAAAGTTTTTCGAGATAAGTTTCAAATCGGTACATGTAAAATCGATGCTAGTTTGATATTTGTAGCACATAACGATACTAGTCATAATGTAATACACTTAACAATATAACAATACTATAACAAATATTTTGGTGAAAAAATATCATCGCTAACATTTTACGACAGATGTACCGTGTCTGACGAGGGTCAACAGTTTAGGAGCGATTACGTGGGCCAGTGATTCGCTTTGATATATTAATGTAACGTGAACTTATTTCTATGATTATCTTAAAGTGTTCTAGCTTTTAGTTGAATGTTGCAATAGTATGATATACTATATTATTTACATGATGCTATTAGATTGCCTTGGTAATTTCCGCTCTTCATCGCCAATTATGAAATTTACATGTTAGTGAAAAAGTACGTAAGTTCTCCCATACACATCATCCTACTTTTTTGTATTTGAAACAATTCTTGGATATATCACAGTCTAAATTCCATCTGGCATTGTTCAATATCTGTTCATAAAGTTTAATCGCAATCAGTTTAGATATTCTGAAGATAAATCCCATACAGACAGGAAGACAAAAAATAAAAAATGGTTATTTATGTCTTAATGACATACAAATAAGTCCCTGAGCTTAATATGAGCCGGTTTTTCAAACAGTCACTTCAATTTTATAAATATGTGTCTATAGATATATTTATGGGCTTAAAACGAGCAGATTAACATTAGATATGCATTTATTGGTTTTTTTTTCTATAAAATGAAAGCTCAAAATGAACTAACAAAAAACCACTTTAGCGTACTGATCCATCGGGCCATGTCGGCGTACGCGGCCCTAAAACCCTCTCAGAAGTGAGAGGAGGCCTGTGCCTCTGTAACTTTACTCCACTTTACTTATACAAAAATAATAGATAGCAAATGGAGAAAAGGCTTCGTTTATCGTCATATTATCCATATCATATATCATAAACGCATAAATATATTGTACAAGTCGTGAAGTTCAAAATATATCTAATTCACCAATACCACAGCCGTAAAAATAAATATTTCTTAAATATAGAAATGAAATGTTCAGTAGTACGGACATAAAGAATTGAACAATGATGAAGACTAATTTGTGAAAAAAAAACACTCAAAGCGGTTTGACAGGCATCTTAAAAAGATTGAAAAGCACGCTTCAATACACAAACGTGTATTAATGGGAAAGCGAATCCGTATTACACGAGTCGTTTATGATTTCGACATAAGATGATTATATTTACGAAGTCCAAATATGAATTTTTTATAAGAATATGAAAGCATATTTAAGACCCTTATTGTTTAAGAAGTTAGTCACAATTTAACAAAAAGGCTGTTTAAAAGAATGATATACCTACTCTTTCCATTAGAACACTGAAGTAGTCCATTATAATGTCAAATGTTCATGAGATCAAATATGAAGAATAAAAAGTGATTTTGCGTCTATAAAAGCATTGAAATGTTTTTATCCTACCCTATAAGATTAAGAATAATTTAAAGGTTTGTTTTTGCAGATACGTTTAGTTGAATTTTATAAATAAGAGCGTTTTTTTTTTACAGGACAGGGGGCCAACGAGCAAGCTCCTCACCTGATGGTAGGTGACTACCGCTGCCCATGAACAACCACAAAACCGGGGGAATTGCAGATGCGTTGCCGGCGTCATAATTTAACTAATTTTTTCATTTGAAAATCTTCTATTTAATTTGTTTTTAAAGTAACTGTCATTTTTAAATTTAAACGGTTTAATATTTTTATATGATATATGTTATAAGTAAGTTCGTTCTAAGCATTTTCAACCACGTGTGGTAGGAATCCTAACAATATCAAACCTATGTCGAAAAAACAAGACAAATTCGAGTAAGACTAGCACCTTAAGGGTTCCGTATAAACTTAATAGGGTATTTATATATTTCTTACGTCCCGGGAATCGATGGGTGCTTCGATTTTGCCTGTTTTCCATGATCATAACCATCATCATTGCAGCCCTTCATAAGTACACTGCTGAACATAGGCCTCCCCCAAGGAATGCCACAAAGCACGGTCCTGAGCCACCTGAATCCATCAACTTCCTGCATGTCTTAACAGGTCGTTACTCCATCTAGTGGAGGGTGACCCTACACTTCGCCTACCGGTACGAGGCTGCCACTCGAGAACCTTTTTTCGCCATTGGTTGTCGGTTCTTCGAGCTATATGGCCGGCCCATTGCTACTTCAGCTTATTAGTCCGTTGGGCTATGTCGGTCACTCTGGTTCTACTGCGGATATTCTCATTTCTAAGCTTATCACGCAGAGAAACGCGAGAATAGCTCTTTCCATAGCTCGCTGAGCAACCTTGATTTTGCTTCCTCATTCAGCCAGCAGTGAAGGACCACGTGTTCTCGATACAATTAAAAAAATGCCGTAAATTAGTTCTTTACCATATCTACGTAAAAAGTGTAAGTAGTCAGGTACTTTCACCGAAATAATTACATAAATTCAGGATATATGGGATATATTATGTATTTAAAATATATAATATATATTAAAGCACCGACCATAATTTAACAATATATATATATATATATATATATATATATATATATATATATATATATATATCTTTATATATAAAAAGTACGTGTCACATTGTTTGTCTGAGATGAACTTATAACCTACTGAACTGATTTCAATGAAATTTTTCACACTGTGTGCAGTTTGGTACAACTTGAGAGATAGGATACTTTTTATCCCGATAAGTGACCATCAATGTTTTTATTGCTAATTTCAGGAGTTTTTTAAAGAAAAGCAAATGGTTGTCGGAAAGGGCAGAACAACGCCTGCGTGGTCAGCTACTATACAACATATATATATATATATATGTGTGTGTGTGTGTATAAGAATAGAGAGGTTACAAGATGAAGGTGTGAAAGAGAAGTATAAATGCAGATTGAGGGAAAATATAAGTGGGTTGAATGAATTATGTATGAATGATTTAGAATTGAAGAATGTATGGAATAATATTAAGAAAGTTTTGGTGGATGCAGCCACCGAAGTATGCGGTGTAAGTAAGAGAACGAATGGAAGGAAAAGTAATACGTTGTGGTGGGATGATGAGGTACGGATGGAAGTTGAAGCAAAGAAGAGAGCATGGCTAGATTTACTAGCAACCAAAGCTGGTAATTCTGGCGGTATGAATGATGAGAATAAAAGAAAAAAAAATGCAGACTTTAGACGTATAAATAAGAGAGTAAAAGAAGTTGTTGAAAGGAAAAAGCAAGAAAGGATAGATAAGAATGATAGAAGGATATCTGATAACTTCCAGGCAAATATTAAAATGTTCTGGACGCTCGTAAGAACTGCCAGGGGAAATTTAAAACAGCCTAGAATAAATGCTATACGAGACGAGAATGGCTGCATGCTGAATGATGAAGTTTCAAATTTAAAGAGATGGAAGGAATACTTTGAAAGCGTGTTTAAGAGTGAAGCGTCGTCTGGAATAAGTGAAATAGAAATTCCGGAAGAAGTGGAGAGAGGTAGGGAGATAAGTGTAGATGAAATAATGAAAGCAATGAAAAGCATGAAAGTAGGTAAGGCAGCCGGATATGATAGAGTATCACTCGAAATGCTGAGGGCTGGTGAGGGTGTGGTTACAGGCCTCCTGCACACCTTGTTTAATTTATGTTGGAAACTGAAACGGGTACCGGAAGACTGGTGCAAAGCCGTTATAGTCCCAATATATAAGGGAAAGGGGTCGCAGCAGGACTGTAAAAACTACCGTGGCTTGCTTAGCATTGTGGGTAAACTGTATGCTAAGGTGTTAATTGAAAGAGTTGTTGGAAGAAACTGATGGAAAAATTTGGTATGTGCAAGCTGGATTTAGAAAGGGGATGGGGTGTACGGATCAAGTCTTTTCCATGCGCATGATAGCGGAGAAGTTTTTGGCTAAAAACCAGAAAGTTTTTTGTGCGTTCATGGACTTGAAAAAGGCTTATGACAGAGTGGACAGGAATGTGTTATGGCAAACACTGAACTCATTTGGGTTGAGCGCTGGCTTGATACAGGCATTAAGATCTCTTTATAGGGACTCTAGTGCTTGTGTCAGGATCAACGGGGTCTACTCGGACTAGTTTGGCATTCATAAAGGTGTCAGACAGGGATGTGTGGCTTCCCCGTGGCTGTTTAATTTATTTATGGACAGTTGTTTGCAAACTTTGAAAGTTGAAGAATGTGGGTTGAGAATGGGTGAGTTAACCGTCAAATGCCTTTTGTACGCCGATGATCAAGTCATATTTGCATCGTCGGCGGCCGAGTTGCAAATGATGGTTACTTTAATGAATTGGTCATTGAAAGAAAGGGGTATGAAAATGAACGCAAGTAAGACGAAAGTGATGGTTTTTGAAAGGGAAGAAAGTAAAACTTTATGTGAAATAAGAATAGAAGGGGAGTTGATTGAGCAAGTGGATGAGTTTGTATATTTGGGATGTTTATTTAGCAGGGATGGTAGATATGACAAGGATATAGAACGACGAGTGAACGCAGGAAATAGAGTGAATGGGGCTCTACACGCTATTATGAGGAGTCAGAATGTGTCAACTAAGGCACGTATGGCAATTCATAATGCTGTGTTAGTCCCTACTTTAATGTATGGTAGTGAAAGTTGGGTCTGGCAGAAGAAGCATGAGAGTAGAATAAATGCTCTAGAAATGCGTTCCTTAAGGAGTATGCTAGGGCTGAATCTGAATGACAGGGTGAGAAATAGTGTGATAAGAGAAAAGTGTGGTTTGCAAGATGACGTTGTGAGAAGGATTAAGAAAGGAATGCTTCGGTGGTTTGGTCATGTAGAAAGAATGAACGAGGAAAGAGTGACAAAGCAAATTTATGTTGCGGAAGTGAACGGCAGGGTCGGGAAGGGACGCCCTAGACGAAGGTTTATCGACCAAATCGGCGATACATTAAAAATGGGCCAGATTAGGAGTACCCTTAACCGACGAGCGTGTATGCGTAGATATATGGATGTAAAAGAGGTGAGAGAGGTGTGTCAGGATCGCGCCAAATGGAAGTCCGTAGTCTCTGCCTACCCCTCTGGGTGACAGGCGTGAGTGTTTATGTTTATGTTTATATATATATATAGCCGTGTAGTGGCGGTCAAGAATATCCACTACCCCATATCATCCCGTGGGTGTCGTAAAAGGCGACAAAGGGAAACAGGCAGAAGATGGGCAGCAGCATCTTCCTGATAATAGCCAAAATTATAATAAAAAAAACTGCGGTTGCCAACCCGCTCGCCAAGCGTGGCAACTATGGCAAATACCCCCCAATGACTAAAACAACAAACAGACGGCCCCCAGTCCCCGGCGGCCCCGCTATTCCTGGCTACGGTGGCGACCATGGTAACGGCGGGGCAGGGGGTGCTAAGAATCTCCGGTGGAGGTTCGGTTGCCACCTTAGACGACTCGACCTGGCAACGTACAACGCACGCACCCTGAGGACTGACGAGAAGATCGTGGAGCTGGAAGAAGAGATAGACAAGTTGCGCTGGCATATTATAGGATTATCCGAAGTCCGAAGAGAGGGGGAGGACACGGTAATCCTCGAATCCGGCAACTTGCTCTATCACCGGGAGGGCGACCATCTGTCCCAAGGAGGTGTCGGATTTATCGTCCACAAGTCTCTCGTTAACAACGTTGTAAAGATCGGGAGTGTGTCGACGAGGGTTGCGTACCTTATACTCAGAATCACCAAACGGTATTCGCTGAAGTTCATACAGGTTTACGCACCAACCTCGGCACACCCCGATCAGGAGGTGGAGGAAATGTATGAGGATATCTCTAGAGCCATGCATTCCTCCAAAACCCAATATACGGTGTTAATGGGAGACTTCAATGCAAAACTAGGCACAAGAGAGAACGGTGAGCTGAAAGTAGGGAAATTTGGAATAGGGCAACGGAACCCAAGGGGCCAGCAGCTGGCCGACTTCATGGAGAAAGAGGGACTCTTTATGATGAACTCTTTCTTCCAGAAGCAGCCCCACAGGAAGTGGACCTGGTCGAGCCCCGACGGTTCGACAAAAAATGAGATTGACTTCATTATGACGACCAGACGACAACTGTTCAGTGATGTCTCCGTGATCGCAAGGGTGAAAACTGGTAGCGATCACCGAATGGTTAGAGGCACACTGAACCTAAACGTTAAGTTGGAGAGGTCTCGTCTAATGAAGTCAACGCTCCGTCCCCCTCGTGCTCTAATCCAAAGTCCCGAAACCTTTCAGCTCGAGTTACAAAACCGTTTTCAGTGCCTAGAAGACTGCAATGAAGTGGACGATATGAATGACAAGCTCGTGGAAACTGTCCATGCGGTCGGAGCTAAGTTCTGCAAGACCCGCCGCAGAAGAACACAAAAACTCTCCGATCACACTCTTAATCTCATGGCTGTTAGACGGGAGATGAAGCTACATTCTTCAACAGACTTGACAGCATACAGGCATCTGAACAGACAGATCTCAAAATTCATGCGGCGGGACTTACGCAACTTCAATACAGCTCGTATTGAAGAAGCGATCGAGCGGAACCAAGGCTCCAAAGTCTTTGCCAGAGATCTGTCTGCCAGAAAGAGCCAACTGTCAAAGCTGAAGACAGAATGTGGCAGCGTCGTTTCCGGGACACCTGAGATTTTGAGTGAGATTGAGAGGTTCTATGGGCAGCTGTACACGTCATCGTTGGAGCCACACGCAAGTGTGAGTAACGATCCAAGAGCGAGTCTCATCCGACACTATTCCGAAGATATCCCGGACGTCAGTCTGAGCGAGATTAGAATGGCTCTCCAGCACCTTAAAAACGGTAAGGCCCCAGGCGAGGATGGAATTACAGCGGAGCTTCTGAAAGCGGGTGGAAGACCGGTACTTGAAGTCCTTCAGAAGCTCTTTAATTCCGTCCTCCATGGTGGCATTACACCGGAGGCGTGGAGCAGAAGTGCGGTGGTCTTGTTCTTCAAGAAAGGTGACAACGCTCTCTTGAAGAACTACAGACCGATTTCCCTTCTGAGCCGCGTCTACGTGCTGTTTTCGAGAGTCATTACGAATCGTCTCGCGCGCAGACTTGACGACTTCCAGCCTCCCGAACAAGCCGGTTTCCGAAAGGGCTTTAGCACCATAGACCACATACATACCCTTCGGCAAGTTGTACAGAAGTCCGAAGAGTACAATTTGCCACTATGTCTGGCGTATGTGGACTATGAGAAAGCCTTTGATTCCGTCGAAATTTGGGCGGTGCTGCAGTCCCTTCAGCGGTGCCAAGTTGACTGTCGGTATATCGAAGTGTTGAAGTGCTTGTACAGTAGGGCTACGATGGCTATCCGAGTACAGAACCAGAGTACGAAACCTATCCAATCGCAGAGAGGTGTAAGACAGGGTGACGTCATATCCCCGAAACTCTTCACCGCTGCATTGGAAGACGTTTTCAAGCTTCTGAACTGGAAAGGATACGGTATCAACATCAATGGCGAGTACATCACTCACCTTCGATTTGCCGACGATATAGTCCTTATGGCAGAATCGCTGGAGGATCTAAGCACTATGCTCAATGACCTCAATAGTGTTTCCCAACGGATAGGTCTTAAGATGAACATGGACAAAACTAAGATCATGTTTAATGTCCATGTCACACCTATGCCGGTAGTTGTTGGGAACACTAAGCTCGAAGTTGTTGACGAGTATGTTTACCTGGGACAAATAGTCCGACTGGGTAAGTCCAACTTCGACCGAGAGGTCAATCGACGGATTCAACTCGGCTGGGCAGCGTTCGGGAAGCTACGACACATCTTCTCGTCAGACATACCTCAAAACCTTAAAACGAAATTGTACAACCAGTGCGTGTTGCCAATGATGACTTACGGAACTGAGACGTGGTCCTTCACTGCTGGCCGTATGAGGAAGCTCAAGGTCGCTCAGCGAACTATGGAGAGGGCTATGCTCGGAGTTTCTCTGCGTGATAAACTTAGGAATGAGGATATCCGCAGTAGAACCAGAATAACCGACATAGCCCAACGAATTAGTAAGCTGAAGTGGCAGTGGGCCGGCCATATAGCTCGAAGAACCGACAACCGATGGGGAAGAAAGGTTCTCGAGTGGCAGCCTCGTACCGGTAGGCGAAGTGTAGGGCGTCCCCCCACGAGATGGAGTGACGACCTGGTAAGACATGCAGGAAGTCGATGGATGCAGGTGGCTCAGGACCGTGCTTTGTGGCATTCTTTGGGGGAGGCCTATGTTCAGCAGTGGACTTGTGAAGGGCTGTAATGATGATGATATATATATAATATATAATATATATATGTATATATATATCTATATATATATATATATATATATATATATATATATATATATATATATATATATATATATATATAATGCATAAGTACTTGTCTCTCAGTTTTTAGTTGATGGATTAGTCCAATGTTAAGTCCAAGAAAGGCGACAATGCTCTCATGAAGAATTATAGACTGATTTCCCTTCTGAGCCGCATCTACGTGCTGTTTTCGAGAGTCATTACGTATCGTCTCGCACGCAGACTTGACGACTTCCAGCCTCCCGAATAAACTGGTTTCCGAAAAGGCTTTAGTACCATAGACTACATATATACCCTACGGCAGATTGTACAGAAAACAGATGAGTATAATCTGCCACTTGCGTATGTGGACTATGAGAAAGACTTTGATTACGTCGAAATTTGGGCGATGCTGCAGTCCCTTCAGCGGTACCAAGTTGACTGTCGGTATATCGAAGTGCTGAAGTGTTTGTACAGTAGAGCTACGATCGCTATCCGACTACAGAATCAGAGTACGAAACCTATCCGAATGCAGAGGTGTAAGACAGCGTGACGTTATATCCCCGAAACTCTTCACCGCTGCATTGGAAGACGTTTTCAAGCTACTTGACTGAAAATGATGCGGTATTAACATAAATGGCGAGTATATCACTCACCTTGGATTTGCCGACGATATAGTCCTTATGGCAGAATCGCTGGAGGACCTAAGCACTAAGCTCAATGACCTTAATAGTGTCTCCCAAAGGAGGTCTTAAGATGAACATGGACAAAACAAAAATTATGTTTAATATCCATGTCACACATATACCGGAAGTTGTTGGGAGTACTAAGATCGAATTTGTTGACGACTATGTTTACCTGGGACAAATAGTCCGACTAGGTAAGTCTAACTTCGACCGAGAGGTCAATCGACGGATTCAGCTTGGCTGGGCAGCGTTCGGGAAACTACGACACATCTTCTCGTTAGACATACCTCAAAACCTGAAAACGAAATTGTTCAACCAGTGCGTGTTGTACTTTGTACTCTGTTCTTTGTATTGTTGCAAGTCTCAGATCCGTAAGTCATCACTATGACTTACGGATCTGAGACGTGGTCCTCCACTGTTGGTCGTATGAGGAAGCTCAAGGTCGCTCAGCGAACTATGGAGAAGTCTATGCTCGAGGTTTCTCTGCGTGATAAACTTATGAGGATATCCACAGTAGAACCAGAGTAACCGACATAGCCCAACAGATTAGTAAGCTGAAGTGGCAGTGGGCCGGCCATAAAGCTCGAAGAACCGATAACCGATGGGGAAGAATGGTTCTCGAGTAGCAGCCTCGTACCAGTAGGCGAAGTGTAGGGCGACCCCCCACTAGATGGAGTGATGAACTGGTAAGACATGCAGGAAATCGATGGACTCAGGTGGCTCAGGATCGTGCTTTGTGGCCTTCCTTGGGAGGCCTATGTTCAGCAGTGGACATATGAAAGGCTGTAATATTAATGATGAATTAATTAATCAGTCCTAAAATTACTAACTACTACTTTTTTTTTAATTTTGTTATTATGGATAAGGAAAATATCTGTGGAAAAGTATAACAACAAGTAATATTTTTACTCCAAATAATTTTATAAAGTTAGGGTTACGGAGGTTTCGCTTAAGTAGGTAATTCTTAGAATGCGCCATGCAAAACTGAACTGTCTCATATAACTATGATTATAGCTTAGGAGAAACCTTAATAAATGTAATTTTCAATTTAGTAGTTGACAATACATAGTAATACATACATATATGTGGACGTAACCTGCATGATGGAAACAAATTCTGTTATTAACCAAACAAATAAAATTTTTGTAATAACTGTCCATATGAAGTCCTATATATAGGACTTATTATGGGCAGTTATTACTATATATATGCAATGTATATATACATTGAATACTTGCACGTCCAAGCGATATAAAAATACCAAATAATATTTTCATGTCGAGTGGCAGTGTCGTGGTGAGCTATTCCACAGAGAGGTCGTAAGGTTAGGAAAACTCCTAGTGATAGGTACAGTGATGGACCGCCAAGCATCCAGGTGGTGCGGATGGAATCAGGAATTTTGCCGCAATGTGTGTTCGTGAAAGGAGTCAATCGTTTTTGGGCCCACTAGAAATTTTCGCGACATTCAATGGTATTATATACAAAAAAAAAGATACCAATTTATTATTGTAAATAGCATGAAGATCGTATGAAAATCTAAACGGAATCAAGAAATCAGAAAAAAAGAATTGTTTTGATATTTGTGTTCATTGGTTCTGCTAATATAATATTAAAAAAGAATTGTAGTAGAGATGTGCTAATTCGGAAGAAACTCGATACGAGTTAACTTGAGTCGAACAGTACTCGAGTTACGCAACTCGAATTGGCGGAACGAAGCTGTGTCAGTTTGTTACAAATTACTTTTATATTTTGTTATCCATCCAACATAATTATTATTACTAAACTTAAAACGAAGTTATATATTTTTGGTTTGCGTATAGACCATCTTCATAAAATAATATCACTCTAACTTTATGACAATTATACTTAATCAGTTTATTGATATTACATAATATATCAATAAATTGTTCGAATTAATAAGTCGAGTTAATCACTAAATTCTAGACAGACACTGCATTGACCGTAAGATAAAAATGCGAGTCAAGTAGAATTTTGTGACTCGAGTAACGCGAGTTAATAATAATCTATCATGTTACTCTAGTTGTACTTGAGTTTTTGAACTATTCGAACTGACTATTAACAGTCCCTGCATCGATTGCAGTTTGTCACTCGAGTTGAGAGTAGCGATTACTTTAATTAAAGCATTTTTAAATAGGTACCTTTATTAAAAATGTAAAATGTGGCAATGTGAAATAAAAACAAATATTTATTTATTTGTAGTATTTCCATGCTTCTTTTTCATATCTGTAGTATTTCAAAATCTATGAGTATAAACTGCTTCTTACATATATCGCTTCCATCGCTTCCATCTCGATTTTTTTTTAAATAATGCCACACTGATGATTTTTGTTTTGTTGCGTCATTGTTATCACTGATATTATAAACAAACAAGTATGTTTAAATCATATTTTATGTTACGCACTACTTATAGGAAGTAACAAAAAAATAAACAAAAATGATAGCACAATCACGATATTATAAATCAAACTAAGTTCCTATTTGTTTACAACATACTAAGATACAAGTTTGAATTTCGATGTAACCAGTGACGTCACCCGCGGGGCCTTATACTATGTGAATTAGTTGATTAGATGATAAAATTAGTGGGTTAGTGAACTAACATCTATCTAGTGCTCCCCGAACCCACACGGTGCGTCAAGTTGACTCGGTAACTCGAGTGCAAGCGGACTCGAGTAAAATTTATTTTCACTCGAGTACCGAGTTACACAAATTCACTAACTTATCTGTTCACAAAACAAATTTACTAAATTAACTGTAATTGTTAATATATATGTTAAAATAACATTTTTGGTAGCAAAAATAGTTAATAGCAAAACAGTTTATACTGCTTTTTATTGTTTGTTTACAAGACAATAAAATAAATATCGTCTTATCGATGCACAAGTGTTTGACATAATATTGAGACTATAATTTAGGTTAGCCAATGTACGCATTGCCTATGACATTCGAAATTGGAAAAAGAAAACTAATTAGTTTAGTTGGTATGTATGTAATACAAAAGTTTACTTTTACACCTAGAATTTATATATATATATATATATATATATATATATATATATATATATATATATATATATATATATATATACATAATATTATCTCATAGCTCTTATTACTGAAAATGTCCTGATTTCGAACAATAATATCATATTTGGATGTGTTTTTTTTTTGCTTTAAAGTGTTCGAAATGGAAACCAATACAAACATAAATATAGACCTATTCTATAGAGCTATTTAGATAGCAATAACTATAGAAAAAATAGTATATACAATATTTACTAACTTTTTTCAGGTGAATCGCTTACAATAAATGTCTTGTAGGCTGAGATCTTGCAGAGCTGCTCGTAGGCAGAGACAAAAAAGTATAATATGGATATTGAATACAACAACAATAGTCATATATCATATCTCATAACATTAAAAATATCCTTGTTATGTTATTATCAAGTTATTTTGAAATGATAATGACTTACAATAATAACATCATAAAATAAATTTAATTTAAAATTAAATATTACAATTAAATTAAACATGTGTTTTTGTTATCCTTACACAACCAGTTTAAAACATCTTAGTTCATATTTATGTGTGTAAAAACATAGATAAGCATGATATTACCTAGTCATTTTGGCTTTAATGGTATTTGGGGTATGATAACTAATCAGTTAATATATTTTAAAACAAAGTTTACACACTGCACCTTTACTGATTCAACCAAAACATATTAAAGTCTTGACACCGCACCTATCTGTTGCACTATTAATAGACTGCTTTGGAAATAATTACAACAATAAATGCAGTGGCAATACATGCAATTTTACTTTGTGTTTTAGCCTTATACAACCAGTTTAAAACATCTTTATTACTATATAGCATGTAAAGGTAATAGTATATATGGTCATATTATCCGTTATTCATCTTGTCTTTAATCATATTTATTTAATTAATTTAATGGTGTTTGTGGTGTATATTCACTAATCAATTAATACCTGTAAAAATGGTCCCCACACTACGTTTGTTTATCTGTGCACTACGTGAGGGAAGTGTTTAAAAGGATTTTCCATTAATCTTAAAGTACCTATAATTGCTGAATGTACCCACAACTTTCTTTAATAGTATTAATTAATAAGCTATTCTATTCTATATACACTATTCTAACTTATAATATCTGTGAAAACTACTAGAAAATCGCTTTTAGTTTGTTTAAAGGTTATTGTGATATTCATATTTCAATTATTAATTTCTCAGGATTCCCATTAGATGCGATAAAACTAATATTAATTTTATAATCTATAGATTATAAGGAATAAATCGATATACATTTCATTAAAATTCTCTGAAATTCGTGGTGGACCCATTCTCCATACAAAAAGAAATTGTCTCCTTTGGCAGTTGGGATTAATCCGATCAATTCCTCAGAGCACTATCAGCGGTAGATGCGAAAAAAATGCAAAGGGATGCAGCAATTCTTCGAAGCGCCAGTTAATCAAGCCGATCGGAAAGGATTCAGTCATTAACGATTCGAGCCGCACTGCGCTGGATGCGGTCAAGTGGAAGAAGCTGGCACTGGGGAGACCCAGCTCAGAGGTGGGAAAAGTATTCCATGTGATGCCTTGTAAAGTTGCAGGCGGTGTGCCAGCATGAAATACTGTCCCGCTCTGCTGAGCACGCCAGGCTTTTTAGAGGCCAATTTGGCCTTCTCTTCCATGTGACAGCGAAACTGCACGTCACTCGATATGCCCATGCCGAGGAATCCGATACTGGCTGAGGCAACAAATGAAGTGTCTTCTTAGGATTGAACTGGACTATATTTAGTTGCCCCCAATCCGATACTTTGTTCAGTAAAGACTCGACTACACATACAAGTTTTTTCCGGTACTCGGCGAAGTTTTCCCGAGAAAAATTTGCACGGCCGGTGTATAAAACATCACCAGTGCTGTTATCCGCATAGCAATGAGTGTTACCGGTTTGCAACTTTATCATTGAAATGCAAAAGAAAGAGCTTTGGTGATAGCATGCAGCCTTGTGGAACAACAGCGTTAAAAGGCTTGTAACCGGAGCATGCACCGTCTACTACTACTTTGATACTTAGGTCAGCCAGAAAACTGGTGATCCAATTACACAATTTATCGGGAAGCCCATAAGAAGGAAGCTTCGAAAGAAGCGCTTTGTGCCAAACCTGATCAAAGGCCTTCGCTATGTCCAAACTGACGACCAATGCTTCCCACTTGGACTCGATTGCCTGCGCCCATCTATGTGTTAGGTAGACAAGAAGATCACCAGCTGAGTGACCCCGATGGAATCCGTACTCGCAGTCACTAATCAGCTGGTGCTACTCAAGGTACCACATGAGCTGGCAGTTAATAATGGATTCCATTATTTTCGAGAACAAAGAGGCGATGCCGATAGGCCTGTAGTTGGACGGGTCAGAGCGGTTTACTATTTTAGGGTTCGGATGCACGGAAGCTGTCTTCCATGATTCAGAACAATGCCTAGGGAGTAAAAGTATCGGAAAAGACGCGTTAGAACTGGTGCCAACTCTGGAGTGCACATCCTCAGCACAATTTGCGGGATTCCGACAGGCCCTCTCGACTTGTGGTTGTCCAGGGAGAGGAGTGCTTAGCGTACTGAGCACTATGTGAGTCGCCTATCAGGTATAGAGCACTCACACCGTGGGATGGTTGGTTGTGTTTTCCTCCGTCATCGAGAGTCGAGTTGGGTGCAAAAAGGGAGCCTAAAAGTTCGGCTTTATTTTTTGCGGCGTGGGCCAGTGAATCTTCCTCTCTGTGCAGGAATGGTAGTAATGGCTTACAGAAATTCCCTTAAACAACCTTGGCGCGATACCAGAAAGCACGAGTTCCCGAAGGAAGGCGAACTAATTCACGCTAATTTTGGCCATGTGCTCATACTTTGCCGTGGCAATAACTCTTTTGAAGGACCTGGAGGTGAAGATATACTTCTTTTAAAGCATGCTGGTGTTTACATCCCGAGCCGCCGAAGCCTCAACCCAGGCCTGATTACACTTCTGCTTACTGCGTAATGCAATCTTACAAGAGCGACCAAACCAAGGCTGAGTTCTGCCGGGAACATACATTTTAAAACAACTGAAAATGAATTTTACTCTTTTTATGGTCTTAATATATAGTAAGTGTACTCAGATTAAAAGTGAATAATTCCTTAATATTTGTCTTAGAATAGTATCTAAGATCATAATATAAAATAAAAATAAAATATTTAGCTTTTAATTAAATAAGACCAGTATTCTATTCAACAAGTTCAAAATCGGGTTAATTCTTGTTCCCACTCTTAAAAATATGTGCAATAGTTTATTCGATTTGGAATAACAACTAGAAAAATGTATCTCGAGGATTTATTAGTACATAAAAAATTTCAATAAAAATTAGTGGCATCAGGAATTAACCACGAATTGCTCACATACTATGAAAATAACGTTGAGCGCTTACTCACTGTGCTCTCAAGTTTATAAGAAAACAAGTTCTATTTCTTTTTTAAGTTACTTTTACTTTGTTCTTGATTTCGAAGAGGTAAATCGCGTGCTTGATTGACGATGACTTGACTTGCGGCTACGAGCTATAGAAAGTCTTTAGGAAGCCCTCGTGATGTGATTACATAAAAGACCTTTAGAAATATTCTACTTATTTTATTTTAAATAAAATACCTTAGAAACTTTTAAGAAATAAAAATGTCTTACCTCGTGAATAAAATGAAATCTTCATTAAAATTTGCTAATGAAAATCTTTGACAAAAAAATTCTTAATTAAGATGAAATTTCTTCTTTTTTCAATATTTTACAATTTAAATTGAGACAGGTAGCCCTGTGTAATTTTGCTTCTTGTTTAACCACAATTCAGTAAACTGTTATTTAATCTACCAGAAGTCCAGAACGTATCTATTGTAATTTATATTCATTATTTTATCATAATTATAGCTCTTCACAAGTTCATTGCTGAACATAGGATTCCCCCATACATGGCCAAACAGCACGGTTCTGGTCTACTTGCAGCTATGGAGTCTATGCTGAAACCCATAAAAGAGATATATTGTCCATAATATATATACCGCGCACGCACACACACACACACACACACACGCGCGCGCGCGCACGCGAGCTAGCACGCACGTACGCAAGCATACGCATACGCACTCTCAAACGCATAAACATGCACCTGCAAACGCACACGCACACGCATACGCACACGCACACGCACACACACACACACACACAAAAACGCGCGCGCGCGTACTAACGCAGGCACGCACGCATGTACACACACACACAGAGAGAGAGAGAGAAAGAGAGAGAGAGAGAGAGACAAAGGGAAAGAGACAAAGCGGTACAATATCATGATTTTCTTAAAGATGGTTAATTTTTTTATTTTATTTTTAATTTAGCCTTTTCTAAGCATAATTGTTATTTTTGTGTAATTTTTATATACTGTGACACTGGAAGAGTGGACTGACGTTTACAGCTCAGGCTTTCCTATTGTAAGCGTAAGCTGAAATACTGCTGTGTAGAATAAGTAAATATTTTATATATATATTGTTTAAGAACTTTGTATGGTGTGCAAATAAATATATATTAATATATTTAATATTATAGATAATATATCTAATATATAAAATTCTCGTGTCGCGATGTTTGTAAGCAAACTCCTCCGAAACCGCTGAACCGATTTGTACTCGTATGAAATTTTGTGTGCGTATCGGATAGGTCTGAGAATCTGCCAACATCTTTTTTCAAACCCCTAAATGACAAGGGTGAACGACCCCTAAATATTTATTTTTTATTTTTCGACAAAAAAAATTATTTTTATTTTATTATGATTTAACATTGAAAAATACATACAACTTCAAATTTTCACCCTTCTACGATCACCTCTGTTGTTTAATCGCGATTTTTATATTATTCTGTTCCATCTACAGATCCGCAATAGGATTGCAAGATGGCAATCGAGTATATTAATTGTAGTATGATAGATTTTCATGTATAGTTTATAATTTAAATTTACTTTAATTATATATTTTTCTCAATTTATATTAATCTTCAACCCTCGCCTGTCGATAACTGATCAACTACCAATCAATCAGTTATCCCAGCTAGGTGTCTACCGTTGTCACCTCTCAACCAACTAATTGTTTTACGATATCATGAGCTTTGCCAACAATTCATGGTGGAAATGTACGTGAAAAGAGAGAGTGAATGACTACGATACTTACGATATAAACAACAGAAGCGTGCGGAAGAATACATTTACTTGAGAGATGTTATTGCAAACAACGCTGATACTGCCGAAATTGGTAACACTGTCATTCTACCATTATCGTACATCGGTAATCCATGTCACATGCAAGAATACATACAGGATGCTATGACTTTCGTGCGCTAATATGGGTGACCGGGGTTTTTTATTACTTTCACATGTAACCCAAAATGGCCGAAAATTACATCGTTGCTATTACCAAGACAAAATGGAATACATCGTCATGACATTACAGCACGTGTTTTTAAACAAAAATTGAAGTCTTTAATCAGCTTTACTACAAAATTACATGTATTTGGCCCCACACGTTGTTGGATGTTTTCGGTCGAGAGACAAAAGCTAGGATTACCTCATGCTCACATTTTGATTTGGTTCATCGACAAAATACGTCCTGAGGACATCAATAGTTTAATTTAAGCTGAAATTCCCGATCCGTCTACTGATCAATTACTGTTTGATATTTTTCCTAAAAGCATGATTCATGGTCCATGCGGAGATCTGAATCGTTCATCGCCTTCTATGGTAGACGGAAAATGTACAAAGCGTTTTCCTAAAGAATTCACCAACGATACGGTCACACATGTTGACGGATATCCAATATATGGTCGAAGAAGACCCGATAATGGCGGCCAATCATTCATAAAAATTATCAGTAACGCAGACATTGACATCGACAATCGTTGGGTGGTACCATATTCACCTCTGCTGAGCAAAAGATTCAATACTCATACGAGTATTAATGTTGAGTTCTGCAGTTCGGCGAAGAGCATCAAATATATTTGCAAGTATGTGAATAAAGGAAGAGATATGGCTGTATTTAGAATTTAAAATACTAATATAAATGCTCATCATTTAAATAAAAGTGAAGAAGTAACGAATTACCAAATTGGCCGGTAAATCAGCTATATCATTCAGTGATGCAATGTACAATGAAGCATTGATTGCTATCGAGGATCATTGCATCGCCATTGCAAATTTACCAATCAGTAATTTCGGTATGAGTTCACCATATCAAAGTTCATCTGATTTAATGAATTGTGAACTGCAATACGATGCTGTTGAACTGGCAGCGATTGTTACTCACAATATTCCACTACTAAATGATGAACAAAAACAATTTACGACGGCATTATGCTGGTAGTTTCGGAAGGCAATGGGGATTCTTTTTTTTTTTTGATGCACCAGGTAGAGCTGGCAAAACATTGCTTATTTCGCTACTTCTTGCCGAGATACGATCAAAAATGGCATCTCATTGGCCGCTGCATCATCTGGAATTGCAGCAACTTTATTAGATCTAGGCAAAACAGCTCATTCAGCATTTAAGTCGCCACTAAACATTCATAATAAACTAGATACAGAGTGCAACATAAAAAAACAATCGTCCATGGCCACAGAGCTGAAACAGTGTTAAATTATCATCTGGGATGAATTTTGAATGTACGCTGATGAAATCAACGCTTGCTTAAAATCATCGCAACTGTGGTATTATATTGAAAAAGTACAACTGACAGTGAAAAGTTCAAATGCTTCAGGATCCATCCACCGAAACTTTCCCAAAACAACTGTTAGGATTTGGCAATGGAAAAGTTGCTGTGCATGAAAATACTGCATGCATAAAACTGCCAACCGACTCCTGCACAATCATCAACTCGCAAAATATACTCATCGACCACATATGAGTGGCTGGCAGAAAAAGCGATTTTGGCAGCACAAAACGTGGACGTTAATGGATTAAATTCCAAGATACAACAGTTGTTGCCAGTGGAGTTGGTGTCATATAAATCTGTCGATGCAGTTTCCGATGCCAATTAAGCTGTGAATTATCCGATTGAGTTTATAAATTCATTGTATAGGCCAAGCATGCCACCGCACCATTTACAATTGAAGGTTGGATCTCCAGTTATTTCGTTTCGTAATTTGAACCCACCAGGGGGTTGCAATTGCACACGATTAGTCATTAAAAAAACTAGTAAAAAACGTTATCGAAGCCAGCATTTTAAATGGCAAGTTCAGAGGCGAAAATGTATTGCTGCCACGAATCCCTATGATTCCTGTAGGAAAAAAATGTGCCAATTGAATTCAAACGTATTCAATTCTCAATTAGATTGGCGTTCGCAATGACGATCAATAAGTCACAAGGTCAAACGTTGTCTGTTTGTGGCTTAGATTTAGGTACACCATGCCTTTCCCACGGGTAACTATATGTGGCATGTTCTGGCGTAGGAAAACCATCCAGTTTGTTTGTATTGGCTAAAGACGGACTGACCAAAAATATTATACACTGCATTGCGCTGAGAGTTTAATCTTTATTTATTTTTTAATTGCGATATATATTAGTAGAAATATGAACAGCGTATAAAAATACGTATAAGAATTGTTATTTAATATTTATTTGTTACTTTAATAAAGAATAACTTAGTAACTAAAATAAAGTATAGTTTAATTATCTACAACGCTTCATTCATCTTTCAATTATAATTACATCCCCAAACACTTATAGTGTTAGCTATTTTTTAATGAACTGAAAAAATATTTCCTAGAAATAATGTATATGACAAATCAATGTTTTCCAGTTCAGCTAGTATTACTAGAATATTATTATTATAATTATTTCTAGTAGCATGTTTTTGTTTAAAATTATTGTTTATAGTAAGGTATATAATATGTAGGATATGTATGAAGTGATACAAGGAAGAGATTTTAACTTGTAATAAAAGTCATATTTTTAACTATCAAATATCCCGCACGGAACAAGATATTTGTATGGCCTACAAATCATTGTTCCGGGTCTGGATGTTTGTCCTTGTGCAATTTATGTTTGTAAACGTACTCCACGATACAGGAGAAAATCCTAGTGTTATTATTCTAGCCACGTAAAAAACCTATTTATAACTTGCCTACTCACTTTCTGCAGCTTCAAAACAAAAGTGAAAATGATAAATTAATAAAAAAGTGAAATAAAGTTGAGATTCTAATTAAATTAATACATTACATTTAGATTTTTTCTATAGGATAGGGTGACAAACGAGTCACACACAGTCCACCTGATGGTAAGTGTTTCCTGTGGCCCATAGACATCTACATGTATCCTCGTTTGCGAATTAATATGCAGATGCGTTGTCACCCGTGAGGACTAAGATCGAATGCCTCTTTTCCAATAAAAAGGGTCTACGGTTTTCTACACTCACCATACGAAACACAGCAGTGTTAAGCTCCTATTTCACACTGGTATTCTGTGAGAGCGTGGTCCTTCCCCGTTTGAGCCAACCCATTCGTGCTACAACTATACCAGTAAGCTGCAGCATGGCTCTACAACGTATAAAAATACGTATAAGATGATTTACTTCTCATTTAATTATTTATTTGACTAACTATGTAAGTACTTAAATACTAATAGGGATTTAGTCCTCAGTATAAGGACTTTCCTATCAGAGGACAATTCATCTTCCCTGCTATGATACGCAGAATGTTGTTGCTGTTCCTATGGACTCTGGTTAATAGCTTCAAAGAACATATTTTATACAGATTTGCTTTCTGTTATCCTTCTAACCGAAACGCAGCAGTAGGTTCAGTGCTGGTGGCAATATGGTAATATGGTTGTATCAACCATATTACTAAAAAGACCCCAGCGCCTAGTAAAGTGTTTACAATACTTTCATTCCTACAATTTACGCCGCAATGTCCGAGTAAGTAAATAAGGGGTATAGTATAGGGTAAAATTCATTAAAGACGTAAATTTTATGGAAATTATTCAAAATTATATTAACAAGCTGTTCCCCACAACTTCACCTGTGTTAAATTTATTCAGATTGGATTTCACAGGTTTTAATTTTTTTGCACGGCACCCTGGTTCTTTGTCTAAAAAAAAGTATCTTAAATTACTCATTATAATATTAATTATCTGCCAGTGAAAGTTCCGTTTAAATTGGTCCAACCGTTACAAACAAAACATTAAATCATTTGACCAAGAAATATAAAAAAATATTTGACATAAAGTCATTTAAATCTCTTGTACTTCTTTAGTTTGAACTGTATTTTTAAAAACACAATTATTATTAAAACACCATTACTATTACTATCATTTATCGTCATATTAAAATTGCTAAAAAATAAGACTGATGAATTCAGGTTTGATAAATCATTTACGAAGCCAACACCTGTGTCATACAAAACTTCTGTAAATCGAGTATCGTTGCACCTTTGGTCCCGTTTAATTAAATCTTTAGATTGATGTTGTAACTCTTATACTGAAACTTTTTGATTCTCTGTATTTACTAACAAAACTTCATTTGCTTTCTCTGACACAAGTTTTGGCCTTGTAGTTATTTAGTATTCTACAATTTTTCAATTAGAAAAGTGGTTTTAAGTCACTTGTAGGTACTATAAAATAATCTACGATAAACGCAACATAAGTAACCGATTATTAAAACATGTAAAGTTTGTGCACTAGTAATGTACTATTCCTTTTCGTTTCAGCCTGATCAACTATGTAACTAACAATGATCTTAGCCTGAGTACTACTTTGGTTTTTATACCAATTATTAATAACAATTATTCTTAAAAAGATATAGATCAACTACATTATTTATATGTGTAATTTATATATTTGTAATACATTATTTCATAATTTATTCCAACATTATTTCATAATGTATTATGAACATTAGTTGCACGTATATATTTAATATACAATAAATCAAATAATAATGAACTTATTTAATAAATTAAATAGGTATCGATTTAATAATAGAGTTTATAGTTCAAACTTTTAATGTCGCCAATGTTGCCACTTTCGTTTGGTTGACACCATTTGGTTAAGGTTGGATTGTGTGGTAAAGCACTGGCTTAGTAAAATAAGTAAAAAATATTAATAGTTTTTTTTTTCTAAAAAAAGGTATTGAATAAAAATATAGGTAATTAATTCACCATAATAATAAATATTCAAACTTCATTGATAATGATTTTGAGAGGTGAGCGAAGTTACAACTGAGGATGAGTAATGTTTGTTTACAATTTGTAAAACTTATGAACAATTGTGTTTTGTATGACATTCCAGTACTCGAATTTTTAAGAAATATTATTTGTATTCGAACTAAATAAAAAAAATCTTAATTTTATTAACTTAAGGCCGAGAATTTACTAATATATACTGCATGTTATCGGTCGCCTGTCGTCAGGCGACTATGGCGAATGCCAAGGAGGCCCCTTGCCCTTCAATAGACCAGAAGTAAATTCGTGTCTATGTAATATACGCACATCAGCGACGTAGATTTAACATTGCCATATATCTAGTACTGCTACTCGTATCACTAACTCGCTAGCCAGGCGGGGCAATAGCAGAAAAAAAGCTGAAAATTCACAATTTTCCCATCAGACAAAGTAACTGCATTTTTGGAACATCTTAATGCCATAAACTCAAAAATTCAAATAACTATAAAGTTAGTGTCAAATAATTCCTTAGCCTTCCTAGATGTGTTAGTCATCCGAAATCCTAGCAACACCATAGGTCTCACTGGAAAAGAACACATACTTACCGATATTTAAATGCTGAATCTCACCGTCATCCTTCAAAGTTAGTTACCGTGGGTAAATCTTTGCACGAGTACGAAGAATTCAAGACACAGTAAGATCATTCTGCGAAAATCGAACTAAATCAGTCGTATTTCCCCACAGTAAGATCCTATAAGACATTATGCTATAGAAATAATTAAATTAAATTAATCCAACTGTCTCGTAACTTTCACAGTGAGTAACTGATTTACCACGTGCTTGACGGTGAAGGAAAACATCGTGAGGAAATCTTAACATCTAGGGAATAAAAATTATTTGAAGACGAATACGACGGAGGCAGTGGGGTCCACTAACTGCTCCATAACCCTATCAGCTATAAGAATAAGCATCTTCAAGCTGTGTGGGGCGTTTTTTTCTTTTTTCCTTTAAAAAAGGTCACTAGCTCTCTTGACTCACGGTACGAAACACAGCAGCGTTGAGCTGCTGTTTTACGCTGGTATTCTGTGAGAGTGCGGTCCTTCCCCGGTCGAGTTGAGCCATTCGTGCTGCAACTGTACTACTAATATGGCTGAAACATGGCTCTACCACGTAAACTGTTCATTGCAAACATTACAAGGACAATACAAGGGACATTTTCCTGCTTCAAATTCCTCATAAAAAGTAAGTAGGTTTTTGTCAAACTACCGAAAATAAATAGGCTGTTATTTTACCTCCTATTTTCAAATAAATATTAGAGCAAAAGCAACATCAAAGTAATGACACGGCGTCCATATGTATAATATATACTCGTATGCGAAAAAGCTTTGAGCGACACGTATCAAAAATTTTCACGCGCGTTCCTCTTATTATATGCTAACTTTAATGTTTAAATAAAAATAAAAAAAATTTACTTTACACGATAAATAAAATTGTAACGAGGTTTTGCGAGTAATGCCATAAAGCTTCAGGAACAACTTTTAAATAATTCATGGGCTGTACTAAAATACGAAGGTTCAAATCTTTAGATTGGAGAGCTTAAAAGGGTACTACGAGGTAGTGTGGTTATTTTTCAAACTTCATCGTAAAAAAAATATAAAGGTAAAAATTTTCTTTCTCGTAAAATGTTACATTTTCCATTACCTTGCAAACAACCGGCTTTGCACCAACAGCTAATACTTTGGTGTGACATTTATTGGGTGGCGGTAGTCACTAACCATCCTGCATGCTTATTTGCCCTCTCTTTTATTGAAATGAATTTAAAAGTCCACTAAAACATTGGAAATTACCGTCTAGAACTTTATCATCACAGACCACTGGGTGTATTGGTTGGTAGTCAAGCACTGGCTTATAATAAGTAAAAAATCATCATAAGAACGAACAACACTGAGTAAAATAACTAATTTTTAATTTAACCCCCGTTCATTCAGGTGAAACGTGCTATAAACATTAAAGAGGGAGCTAAACGAACGGCACTTACCTACTACTTACTGCGTTACGGTGAGATGCGAAAGTTATTTTTTTTTTGATAAGGTACTTTCCTTACTAGTTGTGGTACCAATTCTACATCGTAAGAGGAGTCGGATCGCCGTCCATCTTTTCTAGAAGTTCCCTGAATAACATCGGTGTGGAGAAACCCCCGGTGACGGTAAATTCCACAGTGTGGTCAAGCATGCATGACAATTATTCACGACAAATAACAATAATTGATCACGTCAACTATATTCTAATGATTAGGAATACTGCCCTTTCTATACTTTCTTATAGGGAATGTATTAATGATTAGAAATAAAATAAAATGAATAACTAAAGGTGTGAAATACCAGAAAGGTGTGAGTTGGAGTCGAATCCACCATTCGACTAGTACAGTAATGAACCAATGCTAAGTATTTTACTTAGCATTGGTTTATTACTCCAGCTTACTTGAAATGGTAAACGGGAATATGTTAAAAACTTTACTAGTATCAGGCCTGTCTTACTCCGCGCTTTAGGTATAAAGATATACCTACGCTGCGCTGCCCCAACGAGAGGCAGTAGAAAATCCTAGTGAGGAGATAACGTTTTTTAAAAATAGAGGAAGAGAGACATGTAATGAAATTAAAAATGTTGTACAACCTACTTCGATAATACGCGTTATTAAGGATAACTCCAAAACTACTGTTCAGATATAGATCAAATTTATATCATCTAGAAAAAATTTCTGAGATAACACACATAAAAAATCCGTTATAAACTGCGAACTCATGCGGTACCTTGAGAATCACCAGCTGATTAGTGATCGCCAATACGGTTTTTGTCGGGGTTCATCCGCTGGTAATTTTCTGGTCTACCTGACACATAGATGGGCGGAGGCAGTAGAGTCCAAGGGGGAGGCGTTGGCCGTTAGTTTGGACATAGCGAAGGCCTTCGATCGGGTTTGACACAAAGCGCTTCTTTCGAAGCTACATTCCTAAGGGCTTCCCGAAAAATAGTGCAATTAGATCACCAGCTTTCATGCAGATCGGAGCATCAAAGTCGTTGTAGACGGTGCATGCTCCGACTACATGCCTATTAACGCTGGTGTCCCACAAGGCTGCGTGCTATTAACAACGCCATTTCTTCTACATATCAATGATATGTTGCGAAGCGGTAACATTCATTGCACCCCTTCCCTCCGGATCCCTGTACAGTACAGACGTGTTTATAGTGAATCGTGTTTAAAATATTAATTAATATTGATTTAGAAAAAATAACACTAAATTATCGAATACTAGGCGCGCATAAAGTATCCTAAGTTAACAGCATAAGAAGAATAACATAATAATTTATCTCCGTGAACCCTGTTACTTGAGTAATTAGCGAATAATATTGCCCGCTGATATATAACCCCGTCCCTATATACTAACGGAAATAAGATTTGCGCACGCTGCTTTGGTGTAGCGTCCACCACGCGCCACTAATGTGCCCGCCCAAATAGTGCTTGCATACGCGCTAAAGGCGGTGCACGTTGGTCTACACCGTTCACAAGTACCAGAGCATCACAAGCACACACAAAAGTATACGTATTCGCTGCGCCGATTTTGTACTATTATATACTTATTATAATCATAAGAAATCCTAAAACTCCTGCTTTATAAACATGCCACTTAGGCGGACTCCACCACATATAGCAACCTCGACGGAACCCAGGGAATCACAATATCATGGTGGCTCCGTATCCAACATTTCTACCTATAAAGAAGATTCTGATCTAGGAGATTTCTCTACTAACATGAGTACGAGTGCTACTAAACGTAATCATCATCTAGACTTCAAAGAGGAACTACAGGCATTTAAAGAAGATATCCTTAGCACCCTGCACTCTTGGAAGAATTCTCAAGAAAATAAGATGGAGACAATTCTTAAGACTATAAACGAGCTTCGTAACGAATATAAAGAACTACACACAAGTGTACAATTTATGAGCAGTAAATATGATGAAGTAAGGGAGAAAATTGCTATACTAGATAAAGAAAAACAAGAACAACTAAAATATATTCGCGACCTCGAAAATAAGATAGAATCTATGGAGAGAACTCAAAAATGTTTCACTATAGAACTTCGGAATATACCAAAACTACAAAAGATGGAAACAGCGGACAATTTAATTAACATAGTCCAAAATATTGGTAATTTATTAAATGTAGAAATACAAAAGCAAGGGATAAGAGATATATTTAGGGTAAATACTAAGGCAGATAACTATAAGCCAATAATTGTCGAGTTCACCAACAAAATATCAAAGGATAAAGTGATCTCAGCAGTAAAATCATTTAATAAAGAAAATGCAAATAATAAATTCAATACTACCCACTTAAAAATTAATCAGTCTCGTACACCAATATATGTAACAGAAACCTTGACAGCGAACGCTAGAAAGCTGTTTTACATGAGTAGAGAATTTACAAAGGAACATAAGTACACGTTCTACTGGGTTTCGTTTGGACGCATATACTTAAGAAAAGAAGAAGGTATGAAACAAATTCGTATTGATTTCGAAGCTGATCTGCAAAAACTCAGAGAAAAATGACTATTAGTCTTAATTTTTTGCGTGCTTAAGTTAAAATTTATAGTAGAAAGTACGTTTAATTTTATAAAATTTAGTAATACTATATTCTATCTTTTCACAGGCCGGTTACTACATTTTGAAAAGCAAAATTATTTTCTTATGTACACTATATCAAAATACTACTACTACTACCACTACACACTACATAATGTTACACATCTTTTTATATATATATCTCACTAAAATATATAATGCCATCAAAAACATAACTTGTAAAAAAAAACCAAGTCTCGCAACTCAGTTCTTCTACCGTAAAAAGTTATGAGATCCATGTAATACCAAGTCGGTTAATTTATTCAGTCCCTACTTAAGGGTCCTTCTGTCTTAAGTTAATACGTAATTAGCTAACCTTACAACATCTTATAGTGACCATATCAATATTAAAAATCTTTCATGTTTTAAATAAATACATTGACTTGGCCATCGCACGAAAACGCAATGTATCTCTCAAGTAATGCATATTATTTTAAATTAGATTGTTTAGTGCGAGAAAGCATTCTATTTCATTAGTATTATACAATCTCAAAATTATACATTTACTACTTATAAATGTGTACTAAAGTTTGAATCAATTCTCCATTTAAAATTGTATAATTATGTAATTCTACAGTTTTTTTTCGATAAAATAATACTGTCCTGATCTTTTTCATTAAAACTCTGTTTGTTCTAAATTGTATACTGTTTTAGATATTTATTGTGAAAAGTTATGTTTTTACTTAAAATTGTCTACTTTTTATCATAAATCTGACGTCAGAAATAGTTTAATCCCGAAAATGTTTGCTTTTTAATTAATAAATGTAAGATTATTTTGATTTTTGTTAATATTGGCTGTAAATATCACTGTGATCCTGAAACCTACAGCGACTTGTTTCAATTCGTTTGGTTATGTTTTAATAGCCGGCACTGTGACGGACGGTCGGGGGCGGTGACGGCTAGCCGTCGCGGCTGTCTCGTTTTGATGCGCGTTCCTCTCTATACAAAACGAGATAGCCGCGACAGCTAGCCGTCGCATCTGTCCTTCCGTTGCAATGCTGGCTCTAATATATTTATTTATTTATTCAGATTCAGATTGAATTAAATGATTTTGAAATGGCACCAAGAAGTAAGTTTTTAGAGAGCTTGAAAAAAAATATAATTACTCAGAAAGAAGTAAATATACCGCCTATTACTGATCCTGAAGTGAAATCGATGGACATACATGGACATGAAAATAACCCACAATATGTAATACTTCAAAACTTAGGTATGTATTTATATTACTGAGTATATATTAATGAGATTTTATTTTATTTTAGGTACTTATTACACTTAATATTTTGACAGGGTTACAGGACGATTTACAGGAAACGACCGAAAATACTCAGGAAGATTTACAGGAACCGAACGAAAATCCCTTGAAAGGTTTACATGAATCGAACGAAAATCCCCAGGAAGGTTCACAGGAAAGTAATGAAAATTCAGATTTACAAAAACAATGTATTGTACAAGAAATGAACACTTCAGAGGTGCAGCAACTTCAGAAAATTGGTAAGATTTTATCAATATTTTTTGTAGATTTTGTAGGAGAACTAAGTGTATCTAAGTTAGACATTTTATTTATCAAAAAATTCGTGTCTTTCAAAAGTTTTTCTCAAATACGCTTGATACCCTTTCAATAGTTCGAACAGTGCGAGATAGGGTGTTTCAAAACGCCAATCCGGTGCCAATGCTCGATGACTGAAGAGGTAAACACGAACATCATCACCGAGTTGAGGATTCACTAAAAGACAGCGCTAGAGAATTCATTATGAACATACCAAAAATAGAAAGTCACTACGTTCGCGCTAATACTAGTCGAGAGTATATAGATGGAGGCAGAAATTTGTCTGATATTTACAAGGATTATGTTAAATTGTATAAATAAAAAAGAGAGAGGTATATTAACTACGTAATGTTCCATAGAATTTTTAACACAGAGTTTAATATTAGTTTTTTTACTCCGAAGAAAGATGCTTGTGAAGATTGTACTGCCTATATTAATGCATTAGACTCTGAAAAAGAAAAAATGAAAGAGTTCCTAACTTAGTGCCATGTTACTTAGTGATTAAGTGATTTAATCAATCACTTAATTTTATTTTATTATTCCCTTTTTTGAGCCATTTTTTTAGTTGTATAAGTTTTAGTCCATATTTAGTATAATAATTTCATAATTGTACTAAAAGAAATAAATATTTCATAATATATTAATGTTTTACTATGAAAAATATTATTTAATTGCTTAAATTCAATCGTATTTCATAAATTAAGTATTTATGTTCAAAATAAATTGTAAAAATTAAGCAACATTTTATCTAGAAAAATATTAAAACTCAAAACGATTATTTTTCTGACCTACGTTTCGGCTACTATACGAGTATAACAAAATCATATATAATTTTAACTTACTTCGAAAGACCGATAATGTAACTAGCAAAAAATTAAATATACCTGTTGAAAACATCATTATTATTAAAAATATTACACACTAAACCTTTAAAACGCTCTCCTGTAAAATTTGTAAGTTTTGAGATTATACAGTTTTAATGTGAGAAGACGATATATAGAATATAGAAACACTTGTAATAAAATCATAAAATCTTTGAAGCAGCAGTATTATCAAAGGGAACTAATAAAAAGTGAGAAAAATATTAAAAAGACCTGGAATGTGATAAAGGACATATGCAATATGAAAACGAAAAACGAAGTGCCCCCAGAGTTGCTTAAAATTGGGAGCACTACAAAAGAATCACTAAACAAAATTAATACCTACTTTACAACTATTGGTAAAAGTCTGGCGGATATTGTCCTACAGAAAGTCAAAAAAACGGAGCTCGAATTAGCAAGGCAAGCATCTGTGCAATCAAACCCCCAGCTTCACTCTATGTCTTTCGCACCCACAGACCCTTATGAAATTAATAAATTAATAAATAAACTAAAATTTGATAGTGCACCAGTTTATGACGGCATTCCCACTAGTTTTGTTAAGCAAAGGAGTACCTTGTTTATCCAATTATATACCTTTGTAACCTAAGTTTAGAACAAGGAATATTTCCTGATTTATTTAAAACGGCTATCGTGTCTCCAATTTTAAAATGGAGGACAAACAAGATGTCTCTAACTATAGACCGATTTCTATGCTGTCTACAATGTCAAAAATTGTGTAAGGATTGGCCAACAGTAGGCTGATTAGCTATTTTGAAAAAAAATCAAACTGTTAACTGATTTTCAGTAAGGGTTTCGCAAAGGAAGATCGACTGATGACGCCTTATTGAAGTTGACATCTTTGATTCACAAATATGTTGATAGAGGAGAGAAAGTCATTGACGTTTTTCTTGACCTAAAAAAAGCTTTTGACACAGTATCAATTCCGATACTATTGTCAAAACTAGAGGACTTGGGTGTCCGCGGTCATGTACACCAATGGTTCCGGAGTTACTTGTCGGGTAGACAGCAATACGTCAGAGTAAATAAAGACCTGAGTGATGCCTCAACCTGTGGATTCGGTATTCCACAGGGCAGTACTCTCTTCTTGGCGTATATTAATAGTCTTCCAAACGCATTAACATCCAATACGGATGTACTAATATTTGCTGATGACACAGTCTTACTATTTCATGGTAAGAGTTGGAAACAAGCACAAACCTTTGCAGAAACCTGTTTGGAGAATGTCTCAGCATGGATAGAGAAGAATTTGCTCACTTTAAATATTTCAAAGACCAAATACCTCTGCTTCTTGAGATCTGCAACTTCAGGTCCAGATCAAGACTTTACTATAACACTACATTCTTTACCATGTAATGGAAAGCTTAATACCAATGCAATTGTAGCACATTAACCAGAGTCAGATGTATCCGATATCTAGGTGTTCAAGTAGACGATAATTTGAGCTGGATAGAACAGATCATTAGTGTTTGTTCTCGGGCTAGAAAACTTATATATATTTTCATACAGTTAAGAATAGTCGCTAGTAAAAAAAAATGAACGTGTGCAAAGATCAATATTAAAGGTATTAATGCACCTACCATACAGACATCCTACTAATAAAGTCTACAACGAGACTCACGTACTCTTAGTTCGCAAGTTGTTTATAACTCAAACTCTCCTGAGATACCACCGTATAACTGCCTATTCACTACCACGCACCAGTAAAAGTAAATTACGGTGCCCTATACCCATTACCAAAACTACCTTTATGCAACGACACTACAATTTCATAGCTCCATACATTTATAATAAAATTGCCACCGAGAATATTGTTAGCCATATAACTCTAAGTACCAATAGATTTAAAAAATATATACTGAAATGGCTGCAAGATCTTGATTATGTCGACACATACACATAGACAAACATAGACACACACACACACACACGCACGCACGCACGCACGCACGCACGCACGCACGCACACCCACACACCATTAAACATTACGTAGTAGTAACCGCCATAAAATAATTTAAGATAAGAATAATAAATCATCTTATGTACTTACCGAATATGGACTTAGCACTAAGAATTAGAGAAGGCACCGTTTCCTGAGATACAGGTAACCTAGTTCAGGAAACAGAGCTCCTTTGTGTCTAGAAAAATTTAGTTGCTAATAAACGTTATTTTATTTTATTATTTATTTATTTATTTATTGCTATGCAGATGACAGCACTGGTGATGCTTTATATACCGGCCGTGCCAATATTTCTCGAAAAAATGTCGCCGAGTGCCGAAACAAACTTGTGTCTGAAGTCGAGTCTTTGCTGAACAAAGTCTCGGGTAGGGGGCGACTAAATCTAGTCCAGTTTAATCCTCAGAAGGCAAAAGTTTGCGTGTTTACCGTTAAAAATAACCCCTTTGTCGTATCTCCTCAGTTTAAAGGCACTTACATTGTTGCCCCAGCCACTAATGGAATCCCCGGCGTCGACATATCCAGTGACGTGCAGTTTCGTAGTCACTTGGAATAGAAGGCTAAATTGGCCTCTAAAACACTTGGCGTGCTCAGCAGAGCGGGACAGTATTTCATGCCGGCACACCGCCTGCAACTTTACAAGGCGCAGGTTCGGCCTCACATGGAATACTGTTCACATCTCTGGGCTAGAGCTTCCCAGTGTCAGCTCCTTCCACTTGACCGCATCCAGCGCAGAGCGGGTCGAATCGTCTACAACCCGATCGGCTCGATTCACTGGCGCTGCGAAGAGATGGAGAGTGCTCTGAGGAATTGTTCGGATTAATCCCAGCCGTCAAATTTCAGGAACGCACATCGCGGCAAAACTCCCGATACCATCCACACAATCTGGATGCATTTTTTGGTAGCACTTAATGAGATATTGTATATTGATGCGTTTATTACTAAACTAAAGTTTTAGTTTTCTGTCTTTGTGCTACTATTTTTCTTCCATTTGTTAGTAGTACATGTCTTATACGTTGTAGAGCCATGCTGCAGCTATATTAATAGTATAGTTGTTGTACGAATGGGTCGGCTTGACCGGGGAAGGACCACGCTATCACAGAATACCAGCGTAAAATAGCAGCTTAATGCTGCTGTGTTTTGTATGGTGAGTGTAGAGAACCGGAGACCCTTTTTACTGGAAAAGAGGCATTTTATCTTATTTATCACAGCTGACAACGCATCTGCATTTTAATTTGCAAACGAAAATATATGTCTATGGGCCACAGCAACCACTTACCATCAGGTGGACTGTGTGCTCGCTTGTCACCCTTATTCTATAAAAAAGAAACATGTTTGGTATTAGTATTGTTACTATTTGATACTTTAGAAAGTTGAATCGAATTAATCTACAACACGTGTTTTATTTACATTATAAATAAAAAAAACTAAAACTAGAAACTTAATTATTATATAGTCCTACTCCCCGCGATATCGTGCCAAGAACGCTGGCCGCGTATCCCCGCTGATTGGCTATACTTAGCCTTTAATCGAGAAAAGAACCAGCCCTTTTATCACCAGCAGCAACTACCAGCCGCGGATGGAGCTTACCATAATAATAATAATAATAATTCATATTTCCCAACCAGATGAGAAAACTTTATAGATACCCCAAAATAATAATAATAATCCATACATCCTAAAGGATGGCACCGTCGACGTCTGTCAAGCTTGTCGCCATCCCGGTGAGTCACTTAGGCATGTCATCTCCGCTTGTTCGGCGCTTTTTAACTCTGAGTATTTGCACAGGCACAACTTAGTAGACAGAATTCTACACCAGGATATCGCTCTGAAATACGGTCTCGTGGATCGGAAACTGCCGTATTACATGTAAATATAATGAGGAGCGCTTTGACTCCTTAATAAAACATCAGAGTGAGTGTCAGCGCTCCATACCAGGTTCATCGGGGACAATATGTGTAAATAACAAAGTAAACAGTAAGGACTCATTACTTTCACCTACACTCTATGACAGTGCCATGACAAAGGATATAAACTTAAAAAGCAATGTAAATATTAAAAAAAATAAAGTTATTATGTATTGTGATGACATAGGCAAAAATTTGGGCATGATGTTAAATAACTGTTTAAAAGGACATATGATCACTAATTATTGCATGCCAGGAGCAACCCTTAGTCATACGAGTATAATGAATAAAGTTTTAGCTAGTAAATTTTGCCCTAATAGCACATTAATAACTCTTGTTGGGAGAAGAGGCAATGTAAACAAAAATCAATTATTAAAATATATTGATAATCTAAATACTTTAAATGTACATAAAATTATCTTGTTTACATTGCCTTACATAGAGGGTTGGCCGCAGGAAAATAAAATAAGATATGATTTAAATTTATTAATGAATAACTTTTCATGTAATAATAATTTAAACTTGACATTTAATTGTTATAATTATAATAATAAATTTAATTTAATTGACATAAATAATTTAATTAAGATATTTTTGACTAGAGATAGGTATTACCTATCTAAATATATTTTAAGACAGCAAATGTGCTATCTTATTGTTTATATATTAACTCAGCCAAGGACTTGGCTACACAGACATCTGCTCCTTTTGAGCAGTATAATGACTTAATATGTAATTTGGAATCAGTTCCAAGTAATTTAAATTAGAAAATGAGACAATAGAGGTAATCTCTAGCAGTTGTAATAATTTAAATAATTTAGAATGTAGCTTACAAATCTTTAATTGTATGACTCCACAGAGTAATAATGAAAATTGTTTACACCTGGTGCATCAAAATATACAAGGTATGATAGGCAAAGAGCTAGAAATTGAGTTGTTCTTAAATTGCAACAATATTCATATTTTATGTATTACTGAACATTGGTTAAAAGCTTATAACTTAATGTTTAACTTCAGTAATCACCAGGTGGTCAGTTCTTTCAATAGAGAAACGGTTTTAAGAGGTGGCTCCTTAATATTAGCTAATAAATTATTGTCATGTAAAGAACGTAAAGATATTGTGAGCCTCTCTGTTGAGCGAACTGTAGAAATGGCATGTGTTGAGTTTGAGCACCTCATTGTTGTGAGCGTCTACAGACCCCCATGTTCTATATACAATACTTTTGAAAAAATTATGGAGGAAGTTTTTGCTAAGCTTAATAAACAGAATAAATCTGTTGTAATATGTGGAGACTTTAATATCAATCTCCTAGAAGCTTCCTCAATCAACATTAAATTTAGATCATTGTTTAAATCATATGATCTTTTTAATTTATTTTTAGAGCCAACGCGTATTGCTCAATCTAGTGCAACATGTATAGATAATATTTTTACAAATGTGAAGCCGTTGCATAAATTTATAATTCAAAAATTAAGTTCTGATCACTGTGGACAGGTAGTTTCGTTACCTTATGTTCACAAAAAGCAAGTAGATGAGAAAGTTGTGTTTGTTCCAGTAAATGCACGTCGCTTGGAGAAATTTAGAAGTAACATAGTGAAAAAACTTCCATCACTTTCATACCAAAATGATCCAAATTTTTTGTATGGAACATTATTTAAGCTTATTTGCAATGAATTTAATAATACTTTTACTTCTAAAACATTCTCCTTGAACAGTCGAAAGTCATTTAATGAATGGGCGACAGTAGGAGTTCATAAGAGCAGACATAGGTTATATGATCTTTACCATGAAAGGTCATATAATCATAGCGTCGAATTTAGGGAATATGTAAAAAAATATTCAAAAATATTTAAAAGAGTGTGCTCCACAGCCAAGTCTTTGCATTTGAGCAACAAAATTAAGACTGCTTCTAATAAAATTAAAATGACATGGAGTATAATTAATAGCGAAACTGGTAAGATCAACTCTCACAATTCAAACTATCAGTTAAGTGTTAGTAACAAATTATCCGAATCAGATCAAGACGTTGCAATGGTTTTTGAGAAATATTTTACTGATATTCCGATATTAACCACTAAGTCACTGAATTCTTCTCCTGCGGTCGCCGAATCATTACTTAAACAAAATGTAAATGCGTGTACAAAGAATTTTGCATTTCATAAAGTATCATCAAAAGATATTGTAAAATATTTTAAAACTATTGATGTTAAGAAAACTGCGGATCTGTGGGGGATTTCCGTTAAAGTTATTGCGTCTATAATAGATACAATCGCGCCTCATTTAGCTATTATTTTTAATACTAGTATCGAATCTGGTGTGTTTCCTGATTTAATGAAGTATAGTAAAGTAATACCTTTATTTAAATCTGGTAGTACATTAGACCCCGCCAATTTTAGACCTATTTCTGTACTACCAACACTTAGTAAGATTTTTGAAAAAATTATTCTTGATCAAATGTTAAATTTTTTTAATATAAATAATTTACTTCATAAAAATCAATTTGGTTTCACAAGGGGTCGCTCGACAACTGATGCCGGTGTTGAGCTGATTAAATATATATTTAATGCATGGGAGAATTCACAGGATGCTTTGGGTATATTTTGTGACCTATCCAAAGCCTTCGATTGTGTTCACCATGAAACATTAATCAGGAAACTTCAACACTACGGTGTAAGAAGTGATGCTCTTAAATTAATTATTTCATATTTAAGTAAGAGAACGCAAAAAGTTGTCATTAACGGTATGAGTTCTTCCGGGTCGATGGTACTAATGGGCGTGCCTCAAGGCTCAATTCTCGGCCCGTTTCTGTTTCTTGTATACATTAATGACTTACCTTACATAGTAGGAGATAACCATGATATAGTATTATTTGCAGATGACACTTCTTTAATTTTCAAATTAAGTCGACAATTGCTAAAATATGACGAAGTAAATAATGCTATATCTAAATTAGTAAATTGGTTCAATGTTAATAATTTGCATTTAAATGGCACTACAACGAAATGTATGAAATTTATGACTCCAAATGTCAAACAATTAAATGCTAATGTAATTTTAAATGGGGAGAAACTGAGTCTTGTAGATACCACCATTTTTCTTGGAATCACACTAGACGCGAAGCTTCAATGGAGCCCCCATATATCAAAACTAGCAAGCAGACTTAGTTCTGCAGCATATGCCGTAAAAAAGATTAGAAGTCTAACTAGTGTTGAAACAGCTAGACTAGTTTACTTTAGCTATTTCCATAGCATAATGTCGTATGGTATTTTGCTATGGGGACACGCAGCTGACACTGAAATTATATTTGTTTTACAGAAGAGGGCCATAAGAGCAATTTATGATTTAAAGCCTAAACAGTCGCTTCGACAAAAATTTAAGGAAATTTATATATTAACTTTGGCCTCTAAATACATTTATGAAAATGTAATGTACGTACACAAATATAAAAGTAGTTTTACAAAAATAAGTGATATTCATTCTGTAAATACTAGGAACAGACACAAGCTAGTAGTACCAGTTACTCGACTCCATCGAGTCAGTAATTCATTCTTGGGGCGATGTATACGCTTTTACAACAAAATTCCAGAAAATATACAAAATTTGACCTGCTCAAAGTTCAAAAACTTTATTAAACTATGTTTGTATAAAAAGGGTTATTATAATATTAATGAATTTATAGATGATAATAACCCCTGGAAATGAGGTGATCGCTACCAAGCTATTTCTAATTTATTGTGTTGTTAATTTGTGTAACATACATGATTGTAAGCTGTTATTTAAAAAAAAAAGTCCCGCTGGGTTTCTTGCTGGTTCTTCCCAGGACAGAGGTTTTTTTTTTAGAACCAGTGGTAATCATACAAAAGAGTGACTTTCAATAAGTATTATTTATAATCTATATTGAATAAAAAAAAGTTTCTGTTTCTTGCCGGAAGCCGTACTCGAAAATGACCGCGCCAGGCTTTACTGGGGGACCGGGCTATCATCACAGACAGGACTATTCTTGCGAATAAGCCTGATATTGTGCTGATAGACTGGGCACAATCAAGGATATTTTTGGTCGACATTACCATTCCTTATGACGAGAACCTCGTGAAAGCCGAAACAGATAAGCTGACAAAATATCTGGACCTGGCTCACGAGGTGACCGAAATGTGGGGTGGACTACCGGCCGAAATTATACCTGTAGTCGTCTCTGCGAATGGGTTAATTCCAGTCAGCCTCTCGGGTCATCTGAGGCGACTGGGACTCCGTGACGGACCGCTCCAAGCTCAAATGCAGAAGGCGGTGCTCCTCGATACCGCCCGCATCGTCCGCCGGTTTCTTTCCCTTTCCTCCTAACCCTCGGCCGTTTGGTCTCCCCTGCTGAGGGCTTCCGTCTGGTTGGTTTTTTATATATTTATGTATTTTTATGTATTTATTTTATTTTATAGATATTTATGTACGTTTACCATGATTATTTACAATTATATATTTATATTTCCCAACCAGATGAGAAAACTTTATAGATACCACATTATAATAATAATAATCGAATCTATCACTGTAACTTCACCTCACAAAGTGAGTGATACAACCGTGAGTGAGGTGAGGTCACAAATGAACATTAATTGGCTTACTGTAGTTATTAGTATTGTTCAACTTAATTTTTATATCTCTATCTTTATATTTTAATGTCTTCCAACTAAAAAAATAAAAAGAAATATGGAAGTAATCTGAGGCTGAAAGATATATTCATCACAATACGCCAATCTACCAAGGTGCTCTTAAAAGTTATTGGCAAATAACTATGCAAATTGAATAAGAATAAATGATTTCAATTAATGGTTTTGTCTTTTAATTATTGCGTAAATTATTTTTAAAAGTAAAAGTTTGGAAACAGTAAATTAAAATTTACATGTTTGTAAAGTCAAAAACTGTGTCATCTCTTCAACGAAACCAAAAGTCGCTTCTACCAATCAAAGCAAATCGATGACAGCTCCCTGAAAGTTACATAAATATTTTATAACCCAATAAAACTTTCAGAGGATTATTTCTGTCCATTTATTTTTTATAGATGTAAGGGTGACAATTAAGCATATATACGATCCGAGGACTTAAATGTAATGCCATGTTATCAGTAAAAAGGTCTTCAGTTCTTGTCACTCCTTAAACGAGAAAAATCATAACGTTTCTGCTATTTCACGCTGTTATTCCGTGGGAGATTGGTCCCACACAAGTCGAGTTGACCTATTCGTATTACAGCTATAATATACTTGTGCGTAGCATGAGACCAAAATTTTTCTGACCTTTGTAAGACAATTTTTGACAAGTTGACTTATTTAAGTGTTATGTTATTTAAATATACATATAAAATTACTGTAATATATCATATGCTCTGATACCGATATGTATTTATATCTATATAAGCTGAGCAAGTGCAAGGCAAGGGAATCTGCTTTCGCAGAATAATAAATATTAAATATAATTAATTAATATTAAAAAAATATTAAATATAAATAAAAAAAAATATATTTGCCAACTTACAAACAGCATACGAGCACAAGAAGAGCTGCTGTGTGAGAATGAGAGCGGAATATATATCTGAGGTGTGTCAATTCCTAAAGTATGCAGTGCAAGAAACAGATATCTTAAATTCATTCTACAATTTTATGCGTAAAATTATAGTGTCTTTAATAAAAAATGTCAAATTTAGCTGAAACTGATAATTTTCATCACTCTAAAAAATTAATAATATAAACATAAATACTTGATATTATAACTCTTAAACAATTTAGTTTACAAGACGAGTAGTAATTTCCGAGAAGCGTGTTTTAGCGACCTTTATATTTGAAATCTTTTGAAAGTAAAAGTTTTCTTTCGACATGTTTGCTTTACGAAATGTACTCACCTTTAGGCAAAGTTTTGCAAAACGAAAACTTTCTAGGTACCACAATCTTCGAATACAAATATGTGCTCCGCATAATATTCCTTTTATATGAGTATTATGATAAATATATTAAGTACATAAATTAACCATGTCTACTTGGAGTGTATCAAAAATAGTGACAATACATTCTTGATTGGGATACTTGAAATGGATTTAATGAAGAAGAAGATTTTTAAAAGAAAACTTACCTTATTACACTTTATTTAATTGCGTAAATTGTGTATTTTATTAAATGTTAAATTATAAATGTTAAGAAAATTAGTCTGCTTGTGAGTTTCTTATCGCTTTTTTCATAGTCTCCTAAAGCAGGGACCTGTTGAAGCGATGTCGTAGCTTTCTTGACTTTTGAACTTTTTGTAGGCCTATTTTAAATAAAAAATATTTTTATTCGCAATTGGCCTTGGCCTTTTTCAGTTTTAGCTTAAAATATATATCTTAAGCTAAGTAAGTATGCTAATTTCGTATACTTGGTCAACTTCTTAAATCTATACATATAATAAAACTGTAAATAGCAGATGTCTGTACATTTTATAATTTTGTAATAAAAGTGATTGAGGGGTACTAAAAATAAGTAATTAAATACATTTCTACCATTTTTAGAATTTTCTGTCTGTCTGTCTTTCTGTCTGTCTGTCTGTTTGTTTGTTAACGTATCACGTTTAAAGTACTAATTTATATCATAAGAATTGTTAAGGAAATTCTAAAGTGTACCTTCGGGTTACATTTAGTCTTTATTTCATTAAAATCGGTTCATTCCATCAAAAGTTATGATAAATATTCTGAAGTATGGGTAGGGAATTTGCTCAACGGTGGCTATGTTTGAGTCATCAAGTTGATGTTAGCAGCGCCATCTCTCTTTAATTAAATATATACATATAATAAAAATGATGATAACATGTTGTGTCTCTTTCTGTACATTGTATAAATATTTTGGTGACTAAAATCATTATGGGGAACTAAAAATAATTAAATAAGTACATTTTTATAATTTTTAGAATTATCTGTCTGTCTGTTTGTCTGTTTTTATATGAAGGCATCACGTCTAAAGTAAACATCTTTTTTTTTTTCAAAGAAATCGTTAAGAAAATCATAAAGCGTATCTTCAAGTTACATTTAATCTTTGTTTTATTAAAATTGGTTAATTCTATCGAAAGTAATGATTATTATTTTAAAATGTAGGTTCGAATTTGTTCAATGGCGCCATAAAAATCTCAGAAATAGTAATAAAAAGATTTGTGTGTAAAAAAAACGTTCCATAATAATTAATATATTTATACTTAAAACATAAAAAGAGATTTAAAAAAGGATGTTTTCTCACACAAAGGATGTAATAGATGGAGTTGTACAAATTACAAACTTTTCTGATTTGCTGTATTGAGATTGTTCTCCGATGAATCGTATTGAGACTTACTGAAGAAATTTGTATCTATCGAAGCCATACAACGGAACCCGAACAAAAATAACAAAATTGCAACGAAATATCTTGATATTGTATTTATAATATACGCAAAATCAGTACTGCCATTTTAGCGCTTTGGGAACTAGATTTAGCGCTTTTTTGGAATGTATAGCGTGCATTTCGAAATTTTAGCACCTAGCACTTAATCCAGCGCATTTTGGTGTATTTAACACACATTTCAAAATTGTAGCGACTAGCGGGTTATCAACTCTTTTATAGCAGCACTGTTAGTCCACATTACCGATAATAATAATAATGACCTTTATTATTTTTTTCCACAAATAGTACATTGCAGTTTATCTTTTTCAAACATATTTTTTCCACAAAACAAAGACCATGGGAAACGAGTCCAAACTAGGATACCCTGTGCTATGGATCTCCCGGCTTCCCCTTTAGGATGATCAACTTGATTTTTTTTATCGACGGCTATAAGCGGGGAAATCCCCTTCATTAAAGTTTTCGTTCATGGTTTTGGCAACGCATTTATTTTGTTTTATTCAGTTTTAGTCAGTTGTTTAGAGCACAGCTAAGTTAAAAGTTACTTAGAGTAGTACTAACTACTGTTGACAGCAATTGCCATAATTATAAGTCGATGTCCTGCGAAGTATTGATACATCAAAAAATATTGCCAGAAAAAAACTTAATGTTGTTTTCTTTCTTATGATTATATTTTCTTGAATTATAAATTATAATAAAAAACACAAACTTTGTTTGCAGTTAATTTAGCGCGAAATCTAGGGCTTTTTTAAAGCGCTGTTTTCATGAAATCTAGCGCTTTTTGTGTTGTCCTAGCGCTGAATGAGTTTTTATGATCTGGCAGCACTGCCAAAAAACCCTCTATTAAGAAGTAACTTTCCTTTCAGTTTTAAGCGCGTTCAGTTCCCAGTCACAGTCAGCGTGTGTTATGCGATGACCGTAAATATAGCGCAAGGTCAAAATTTACGCGTTGTAAGAGTGGACCTCAGTACTGACTGTTTTGCACATGGCCAACTCTATGTTGCTTTTTCCCGCGTTAGTAGCCCCCGTAACCTTTTTTGTGTACACCCCGTCTAAGTCTACTTCTAACGTCGTTTAAACCGAAGCTCTATCATAAACTACTTAGAACTTTGATGATAATGATTTATTTGTTACCACTTATTGATACAGTAATGATATAAATCGTTTAATATTCTCTTACCTAAACGACAAATTCTTTATGTAAAATCTATATACGCGAGCTACGCCGCGGGCACAGCTAGTATATAATATTTCTGTCTTACTCTAATTATATTTCTATTGCATTCTATGCTCTGATTAGTTTTTTTAGTCTTTTCCTATTGCATAATTATTTCCTACACAAATATTACAAAAATATCCTAACTCTAAGTTTAATATTCATTAAAATACTATCTAATCTGTTTATACTATAAATTTATTACTACAGCAACATACTTATGAATCAAAGTCGTTATATTTGCACTTAATAGTGTCACGAATATCATTTTCATATAATCACTGTATTAATTATTGTAATACACGAACACTGTTTTACAATCATTATTTTGTCGTCGCGAACCTTTCTCATTCATGTTTCATAGTCATTTTAGCGTTAAGCCAAAGGAGTAGTGCATCTCACACTTATGGCTTATAATCATAATCACCGCCACCCAAAGGAAGAAATGGCCTTTTCTTGATCCGTAGGTCATGCAACTTTCAAAAAGTGCTATATAAAATCCAATTTTGAATAAAAATATTTGATCTTGACTTTGGCATACGGTCCATGAAAATCACTGGTGATGGCAGAAAAATTCTGCAAAATCTCAAAGTGGTGAATTGTCGAACACATGGTGTAGACGAAATTGTGAGTCTTTAAACATAACTTAACACTGATGACACGAACAATATTGATCAGTGATAGCAGATACATTGAATTTGTACCCAATCGAGACGTTGTCACCCCTGAGGACTACTAGGAAGATAGAATGCCTTATTTCCGGTAAAAAAGATCTCCGGTTCAAAGCAGCATTAAGTTGGTACTCTGCGAGAGCCTGGGTCTTATCCGGTCGAGCAAACTCATTCGTGGTACCATAATATAGCTGCCGCATGGCACTACCACGTATAAAAATAACCTTCAGCGGCCCAATTTGCACACCTCTGTCGCCTCTTACAACACACACGGTAAGATATGGGGTAGTGGGTATTCTTATCCACCACCACACGGGGTATATAGTAATACAATTATAATAATACAAGTATAAAGTAACACAATTATACAAGTATATAGTAATACAATTACAATTAGGTTTTTTGTTCAAATACTAATCTATTAATTTTATTTAAGACAACTATAATAAAGGTACACGTATTTATTTTAGAAAGAGTGATCGCATTTGAGTAATAGCTCCAGCTTCTACATTTTTTACGTACCACCATGATAGTTAATCAATTTTGGTTCGATAAAATCACTTTACTTATAGAATAGAGGAGATGGCGCTATTAAAAAAATTAACAAGGGAAGTATTTTTTGAAGCCCAATAAGGCCGAGCAGTGTTTATTATTAATAACTATCTGTAAATTTATATTAATACATTTTTGTTGACATTATATAAAACTTACTTAAAATACAAAATTACTTAATAATAAATAATTACTTAATTAACAAACTTTAATGAGGATTTTGTGTTACACTGGGATCTACAATAATTACTTCTTTCACTTTGGTGAGTGCTAATGTTGCCTAAACTGATAATTTCACTTCTTAAGATCGAAGACGATGCACTGTGACACATATGTATATAATTTTATATAAATAAATGAATGATATACACAATCCATACTATTCAACAGTAATTGATGAATAATTGAAATGTTTCTCTGTAATACAGAAGTTTCACTTCTATCGTGTGCCTTCACGACACATTGTTTTTTTATTGAAAATTGACAGTTTTGAGGCACAAACCAAATTAGAGTCCACCTGGTGATAAGTGGTTACTGCAGCCTATGGTCACCTGTAAAGAAATTGAAACAAAAAAGGTTACAAATGCGTTTACACCTCCAAGGTCCAAGATATAGAGTTGGAATGGTGATCAAACACATGAAACACGATCAAAAACATTTTGTTAAGGCGACACCGCGAAAAAATGCACATCCTTTCATCGAATAGTATAGGAGTATGACACGACTAACGAAACTGAAATTTTGATATAGGTAAATTCATGTCTTCATCTTGAATTTGCTTCTTCAAAAACACGATTGTAAAATTTTGACTCGATCATAATTATTAGCGAAAACACCTCCAAAAATCACTATAGTTGAAATTACAACGAAATTACTTAATCTATATTTTTGGTAACCACTCAAATACATTCATAATATCTATATTCGTAATTTACTTGCTCATTATTTTGATTACAAAAATCAGTAATTTTTTTTAATTATTTTAAGATTCTAAGCGATTTCTGAGCGATCTGAATTGTCACGGGCGCTACGCAATTTTAAATCTTCTGACGGCGTTTTTGAAGTTTTTATACGAGTAGAAAATATGCTGCACTCGGGTCAGTCCGGCGATAGCCCGCTTCAACGGTTTTCGATGTGTCGCCTTAAGAACTTCATGACTTATTAAATTGTTATAATATTTAGTAATCACTATACTCGTATATAGAAGGCCTTTTAGTCTTTCTGACCTTTTCAAACCCGCCTCTTATGACACTCGCGCGACGAATTGAATACTCTACTACTACCACGTGGTATGGTTTAATGCTACCACATTTTCATTCACTGAAATACTATTTTAATAGCGATTTTACTTCCATCTTTAACTACGCTAACTTGACATTAGTTCCGATATATCTGTCTGAATTGCCTGTGTATATTGAACCGTACATTTCGCTTTACGATCGCTGAAATTCTTTATATATCTAATCTAGTATTTGGCACGGTAGTTACATACATTCACTATGTAGTAATTCTGAAGTTGGATAAAAGATAATGTTACTTCCATATTAAATATTATTTGCGTTAAAATCAAAATGATTTTATATTATTTATTATATAAAAATGATTATATATTAGTAATTTTCTTAGGTGCCATAAGTTGCGAAAGAAGAAAACTGAAAAAAGAAATGGGCAGCAGCATCTTTATTATCAGAGCTCAATATAATAAAAGCTGCGGTTGCGAAATTTTCTATTGTCAGAGTAATAAGAACGCTCAGCATCATTACTTCCTGCATATAATATATTTTACAATATAAAATTCCATTACTAAGATGTTGCTGTTGTTTCTTAAAGGAAACCATTATTTTTGTACAATAGTGAAAAATGGTCTTGTAAAATTTTTCATTTTGAACATATCTAGTCAAAAATCGTACGATTTCACGTTTTTGACTGTTATTTAATACAATGACCTTTTTCTTGAATAACGTGAGTACTATATTGCAGCAAATTGCCCTATGATGCATGACCTAAAGTTTGGGAAACAATAGTTATAACAATGAGTTGAATGCCGTTTGTTAAACTAGAGAAGTATTTTGAACAATATGAAAAAAACCGAACAGCATGCTTGAAATGGTATATTAGTTCTTTACCTATGAAACTACCGTTTTATGAAATAAGTTAAAGTAATTTTTGTCTATATATTTTCTTTCTGTTAATAAAAGTAATTACCCATACAATTGATGCATCTTTGCCAAGGCAATGGCAGTTTATTGATGCACTTCAAGAAAGAAATCAGCTAGATGGGAGGCAACCAAATTCTTTGTACTGCCTCTCGGTAATTAAAATTTTTACCCGCCATAAAGTTATTCAAAGTCTGCAAAAAGTAGAAATCTAAAGGCGCAAGGTCCGGTGAATATGCCGGATGACAGAGACCTTCCAACCCTAGCTCTTGTTGCTTGAAGGGCGTTTGTTGTGTAGTATGAGGTCGTGCGTTGTCATGCAGGAGCAGCGGGTATGAGAGATTGACCAAAGCTTGTTGGAGATGTGCGAGTTTCTCCATCATTGTGTTCAGTTCTTGAAAGTACACGGCTGCAGTATTGCTCATCCCACTATTCATCATCACTTCTTACAAAAGTAAGAAGTGATGATGAATCACATCGGCGCTGGTCCAACAAACAATGATCATTACTTTTCTAGGGGTAAAATCTCGTTTAGGCCATTGTTTAGGGGCTGAATTAGGATCCAATCAACTTCTGAGCGCAAGTGATTATCAAACAGAATCCATTTTTTCTTGTCGGTAACTATGCGGTTAAAATTCCTTCCTTTGTGTGCCTGCTGAGCACGCGTCGACGCGTACTTCGCGCTGGCGATCTTTAAGTGCGTCGTAAAACGTCGCCGAGTACTGGAACAAACTTGTGTCTGAAGTCGAGTCTTTGCTGAACAAAGTCTCGGATTGGGGGCGACTAAATCTTGTCCAGTTTAATCCTCAGAAGACACAAGTTTGCGCGTTTACCGCTAAAAAGAACCCCTTTGTCGTATCTCCTCAGTTTCAAGGCACTCCCCTTCTTGCCTCAGCCAGTATCGGTATCCTCGGGGTCGACATATCGAGTGACGTGCAGTTTCGTGGTCGCTTAGAATAGAAGGCCAAATTGACCTCTAAGAAGCTTGACGTGCTCAGCAGAGCGGGACAGTATTTCATGCCGGCACACCGCCTGCATCTTTACAAGGTGCAGGTTCGGCCTCACATGGAATACTGTTCCCATCTCTGGGCAGGGGCTCCCCAGTGCCAGCTCCTTTCACTTGACCGCATCCAGCGCAGAGCGGCTCGAATCATGGACGACCGAGCCCTTTCCGATCGGCTCGATTCATTGGCACTGCGAAGAGATGTTGCATCCCTTTGCATTTTCTTTCGCATCTACCATGTGGAGTGCTCTGAGGAATTGTTCGGATTAATCCCAGCCGCCAAATTTCACGAACGCACTTCGTGGCCAAATTTACGATACCAGCCTCACCATCTGGATGCTTGGCGGTCCACGACTGTGCGTTTTACTAGGAGTTTTCTTCCTCGTACAACTTATTTATGGAATTGTTTTCCACCGGCGTTTTTTCCGGACGGATACGACTTAGGGACCTTCAAGTAAAGAGCTTACACTTTTCTAAAAGGCCGGCAATGCATCTGCAATTTCCTGGTGTTGCGGTTGTTCATGGGCGGCGGTAGTCACTTACCATCAGGTGAGCGGCATGCTCGTGTCCCCCTCCTATATAAAAAAAAAAACAAATACACCAATATGATCAGTAGTGCGCTGGAACAAATGTCCAACATAAAGAGTGGATCAACACTTAACGAAAATATTAACCAAGTAAAACAATTATTTCTGGATTAGAAACTATATCAAAAAAATAGGACCAGTTAGTGACTGCCCTTGACCTGCCTTCTCGCTGAAGGCTACATCTCAATTGTAAATAAAAACCTAGAAGAAATAGTTGTACAATTCTGGATGGCGGGGCGATGAACTCATCTTTATTGTCTAGTAGTAGTATAGAACACGAGAAAATCTCGAGTAAATACTACATTTTAAGAGCGACAAGTATCGTATAAATGTTTAAATATTTGCCATTAGATAAAGTATCGGAACTTTACTAGGTGGACTCTTTTTCTGCCTTGGAGTCCATCTGGGTTCTGGGTTATTGTATTTAAACTGCTGTATTCCGATCTCTAAAATATAAAGATAGAGAGACTGAATATTTTTTAAACGTTACCTCCACACTAGAATTTATTCCTGTATCGTAGTGGCAGTTTACATTCATAAATTTCACAAGGACACACATCCAGATCCGGAACAATTATTTGTAGGTATTTCAAATACTCGTTCCGTGCGGGATTCTAACCTGGGACCCTTAGCGCTGCAACACATTGCTAAGCCACTGCACCATGGATCCGCAAAATAATTACAGATCATATACTCGTAATTACAAGATGTGAAGTATTCCATCTCTATCCCTAAGGGCGACAACTCATCTGTTGTCTTCTGTAGTCATTTTTGTATAATGTTATCTCTAGGTGTCACTTACCATTACCATCAATTATCATTATGTGAACAGTAAGCTTGCTTGTCACTTCAGATTTATATAACAAGAATAAGAGCATTATGTATGGATTCTATTTTCGTACAGTAATCTTAAAGCGTCATTGTGAAAATCGAAATAAGTCTTAATAAATATTAAATGAGCAATAATAGTTAATTTCATATTGAGCTTTCATTAACACAAAAACTTCTGTTTACGTTTAAAGCCGTTAAAATTTTCTCCGGCTTGAGAACGTTAATATAATTATTGTGACAATATTAAAATTTACGCAGAAAGCAAATTATATTCAAAATTCTATTGTGGAAATTAACAAGAATTCTTCAATTGTCAACGGTAACATCTGAGAATTATAATTAGTATTCCAAAGTTATTGTTAAATTTGTTATTCAGAGTAGCAAATACTTATTGTTTTAATATTAAATCCTCAAATGTCTGTCAAAGGCCACGTGCATACATGCTTATTATACTTATTATACAATAAAACTATCTCAAAATTTGTTAACGTAATTAAAAATAAACTAAACGACGTCCACTACCACCTCGAGACGGCGAAGCCGGCATAGCTCTTTTTGACCGAGACGCAGGTGTCCTCTCCGGCTGATACTTCGTGTCTCTCCTACCCGGGGTACAAATTGGAACACTCCTTTGTGCCTCGGGCTGGAATTAGCATATACGTCAGAGAGGACATCCGTTCTCGACGCCTCGGCAGTCTTGAAGGTTCGTTCCTGTCCATCCTTTGGCTACGCGTAGATAGCCACGACCAACCGCGCGTCTACAGGTGCCTCTATAGGTCCCATAGCTGTAATGCCGAAACAGACCGACTCATCGACCACTTCCAAATGGCTACAGATTCCTTGCTACAACAGGTCGTATCCGCAGAAATCGTGATTCTTGGCGATTTTAACGCCCACCACGCCGAATGGCTCGGTTCACGTTTAATCGATCATGCGGGGAGATCTGTTTATGACTTTGCCTTGGCATATGGTCTGACACAACTGGTTACTTCGCCTACGCGGATTCCAGATGTGGAGGATCATACACCTTCCCTGTTGGACCTTCTGCTTGTAAAGACCCAAGGAAAGGCGTCAATCAAACACAGGACTGCGCGGCTGACTGGTTTATTCTCCAAACGTGTTATTACAGTTTCCACAATTACCCACTATTTCTATAATAAAACCTTACATTTTCCCCCTTCAAATCTTTGCATTTCTCTTATTACGGTTAAAAGCACGCAAAGCTCGCGAAGACGCGTCGGGTCCGGGCGGCGTCAGTGTCGGGGACTGTATAGGTTCAGAGAAGGGCGCTGACGCGCGTGTCCTCGATGCTGTCGGCCCACCCGACGCGTCCTCGAAACAAGCCCCCTCGTCATCACTACAGACCACATCAGTTTTATTACCATTTCTATCTTCACCCTGGGATTCCTCCTCCCTTGATGTCTGACTTGTGCGCGTTAAGGAATATCTATTTTTATTTTTATTGGAATTACTTGATCCAGATGCCTACGTAATTCAATTCCCTTTCCAATGTTCACCTTACATGAGACTGGGCCCGTTTTACACACGACTTTACCCTCGGCCCACTTTTCTCCCCTCGCGGTATAGTCACGAGTCAGCACGGGATCACCGGGTTGTAGGTCGTGGTCGCGGTGAGTGCCGCCGGCCGCGGCCGCCTGGCGCTGCTGCGCGGCGCGCGCGACGCTCGCAACGTCCGGGCGCATCGCGTCCAAGCGCCCGCGCAGCCGCCGCCCGAGCAAGGCGACCGCGGGAGGCACTCCTGTACTCGCGTGTTCGCAATTCCGATACTTAAATAAAAATATGTTGATAGCCTGTGTCACATTTTTACCTTCGTGAACCGCCCTTTTAATAACTTTTTTAATTGTTTTGACAGCATTTTCCGCGGCGCCATTACCTTGTGGTCTGTAGGGTGCCGTGGTTACATGTTTGATACAATTCATATTACAGTAATTTTTGAAATCGTGCGATAAAAAAGGTGGACCGTTGTCCGTGACGAGTTGCGAAGGAAGCCCGAATCCGGAAAAGATGGCTCTGAAAGCTGCGATTGTCGATTGTGCATTTGTACTATTCATAGTGGACACTTCAATCCATTTAGAATGAGCGTCCACTATGACCAGATATTTTTTTCCGGCATATTCCGCGAAATCCGCATGTATACGAAGCCAGGGCTGAAGTGGAAACTCCCACGGGTGAATCGAAGCGTGCGGTGGCGCGTCGCGGACCACCCGGCATGGCTCGCAATTTCGACATACCTCCTCTAGATCCTTATCGAGACTAGGCCAGTAAACGTAGTTTCTCGACAAATTTTTCATTTTATTAACACCTAAGTGGCCATCGTGAATCTCCTCCAAAACTCGTGTACGTAGTTTTGGAGGTATAATAAGTCTATACTTGAATAGTAAGCAACCGAGATCCGTAGTGATCTCGCTCTTACGCGCAAAATACGGTTTTTCTTCTTCGCATCTCGCCTCGGGCGGCCAACCGAACATTACATATCCTAAAATTTTACATAACAGATTATCTTTTTTTGTTTCATAACTAATTTCCTTAAAATCTACGGGCATACACTCCTCTACGATATTTAAATAACTCACTGACGTAGTAAGGCCCCGCTCGTGAGGCAACGGCAGGCGAGATAAGGCATCTGCCGGCCCGTTATTCTTTGAAGGCATGAATTCTACGGAAAAATCATAGGCTGCAAGACGGGCTGCCCAGCGCTGTAAGCGGCTCGCAGCAGTTTGTGGTATACCTCCTCGCACCCCAAATATATAGCTCAGCGGCTGGTGATCCGTACGCAAAACGAACCTCCTGCCGTATAAATACTGGTGGTGTTTAGTAACCCCATAAAATATAGCTAGCGCTTCTTTATCTAATTGACTATAATTACGTTCAGCTGTGTTCAGAGTTCGTGAAACACAGCTGACAGGCCTTTCACTGCCATCTGGGTAGCGATGCGCGAGCATCGCACCCAAACCGTACGCGCTGCTGTCCACTGCCAGCACGAGCGGACGCCCCTCCTCATAATGAGCCAGCACCCGGTCACTCGTTAACACTCGCTTAGCCTCTGCAAAGGCCCGCTCACACTTTGAGTCCCATTTCCAACTCACTTCCTTTTTTAATAATTCATATAGAGGATGTAACAGAACGCTTAAATTTTGAATAAATTTTCCGTAGTAATTTAATAATCCAAGGAAACTTTTTAACTGAGTTATATTACTAGGAGTCGGTGAGTTGCAGATGGCCTCTAATTTTTCCGGATCCGGGTGCAACCCATTTTTGTCTATTATAAAACCTAGGTACTTAACCCTGGGTTGTAAAAAACTACATTTATTAATTTTAACTGTTAAGCCCATATTACGCAACCGTTCAATTACCGTTTTTAGATTTTTAAAATGTAATTCTTCATTCGGGCCTGTAACACAAATGTCATCCAAAAATACTACTGTCCCGGGTATACCCCGCAGCGTTTCTTCCATAAGTTTTTGAAACTTTTCGGGAATACAGGATAAGCCGAAGGGAGTGCGGCGATATACGAATGTTCCTATATGTGTCGTTATTGCAGTGTATGGTTGGGAATCTTTGCTCAGTAACACTTGTTGATATGAATGTCTCAAGTCAATTTTCGAAAATTTCACTCCACCACTAAGGGAAGCAAATAATTCCTCAATCCTGGGCAGAGGATAATAGTCCCGTTTTAGTTTAGGGTTAATAGTTATTTTGTAATCCCCACATATCCGTATATCTCCACACTCCTTGACAACTGGTACTATCGGCGTGCCATATTCGGAATGATCGACGCGATAAATAGTGCCCTCTCGCTCGAGACGTATGAGCTCTTGCTCAACCCGCGCGCGCAACGCGAGAGGTACGGGCCTCGCGCGAACATACACGGGTTCCTTATCCGTCAGCTCTAATTGAATAGTTTTTTTACAAGTACCCAGTTTATCAGAAAACACCTCCGGAAACTCAGTCAATAATTGACTTGTGAATGCATCATCAACAATTTCATTAAAGTTAATTTGCCTTATATTTAGAGCGTGCATCCATGCTCGACCTAACAAAGGACGGCCTCCGTTTTTAATAACATACAGTTGTAAATTTTTAGCTCGAGTCTCACCCAGTTGTACATCGACATAAATGTAACCTAGCGATTCGATACGGGAGCCCGAGTAGCAACGTAATATTAGGTTATCGACATTTAATGATTTATTTGAAAAGTACCGTTTGTAAAAATCTGCACTGATAGCCGAAATACGGCTGCCCATATCGACCTCACACTCTAGACGATGACCGTCCACATTAATTATAATGAAATATGGTTTGGTACCTTTAGCCGACAACTTAATGTTATAGAAGTCCTCATCTTCTTCCGTATCCACCTGGTTCACCAAATTTGGTCGACCACACGATCGAGCTCCGGTGCGTAGCCCACTGCGCACTTCACTGAACACCTTTTTACACATTACTTTAAGGTGGCCCCGTTGGCCGCACTGATCACAATTATATTGCGCAAACCGACACCGATCTGACCGGTGCTGCTTGCCGCAGCGCCAGCAGGCCGCCGCGCCGCCGCCGCTGCCGCCGCGTGCGCCTGCTCGTTGCGCGCTCGCCCGGTGCAAGCCCTCGCTCACCTCGCCGCCCAAGCCAGAGGCCGAGGTAGACGCCATCGCTGTTGTGGCGGCGCTCACCTCCGCGTGCTTTTCTGCAGCCTCAAGTGCCAGAGCCAGCTCGACCGCCTCTTTGTATTTGATATTTTTCTCGGCAAATATACGCGATCGCATCGCTTCACTCGCTAGGCCGGACACGAATTGATCTCGTAGATTCTCCTCCAGCGCCTTCCCGAAGTTACAGGTGGTTGCGAGATGTTTTAAATTATGCAGGTACTCCGTAAGTGACTCGCTTGGTCGTTGTCTGCGCAACCGAAATACGTGTCGTTCGGCGATTTCCGACCGCTGAGGTTCAAAATGTTCGGTCAACAATTGCACCAAATCCTCGAAAGTCTTTGATTCGGGATGTACCGGCGAGCACAAATCACACATTACAGAATACGTTGCCTCACCAACCACAGTTATTAAGAGAGGTACTTGCAGTTCATCTTTAATTTCGTTCAGTATAATATACTGTTTTACCCGTCGTATGTACTCCGGCCACTGTGTAGCATGAATGTTGAACGGCTCAAGTTTTCCGATCGGCATAGTACCTATTTACATATAATTTACTCGTCACGTATATAGTTTACACGCCCCAAATAATATTCGCGGTACCCACTCGTCGCCAGTGTAAAGACCCAAGGAAAGGCGTCAATCAAACACAGGACTGCGCGGCTGACTGGTTTATTCTCCCAACGTGTTATTACAGTTTCCACAATTACCCACTATTTCTATAATAAAACCTTACACTGCTGACCTCTCATCCAGACAGATATCAGGTTTCCGTCGATGCCCCTTTCGGCTCTTCGGACCATTGTCTGATCCTGAGTGTGGTGCCACTCACGCTCCTGCACTCGCGGTTGCGTTCTGCAGGTTGCCGCTGTGTTTGGAATTACAGGTGCATTACAACCGGTAGCTTTCATTTCTATGCGGATGACAGCCCTAGTGATGCTTTATACACCGGCCGTGCCAATATTTCTCGGGAAAATGTCGCCGAGTACCGGAAGAAACTTGTGTCTGAAGTCGATTCTTTGCTGAACAAAGTCTCCGATTGGGGGCGAAAAAATCTAGTCCAGTTTAATCATCAGAAGACACAAGTTTGCACGTGCAATATGTGCAATAAACTAAACTATGTGCAATAAACTAAACTATGTGCAATAAACTAAACTATGTGCAATAAACTAAACTATGTGCAATAAACTAAGCTATGTGCAATAAATAAAACTAGGTGTTAAATAGAGCTTGGTGCAACTGTTTGTGCAATCACACTAAAGTTGTGTGCAAATTCTATATATGCCTTGTATGTCACAAACCTTATATTAATAAATCTGCTGAATTTAATAATAAACTCATTTTTGCTAAGTCAAAAAAAATAATTGTGTAAGAGGTGAATTCAATATATAGTACCTGGCTGTTTGCATTTGTCTGTATAAAAGATTAACGTAATACAATTTTACAGACAAAGATTGCTTATGGATCAATTTATTTTTGTACACCTTTTTGTACCATTATTATTATATATTGTTTTTTACCGATATAGCGGCCACAGCTGACACCATAAGATGGCAGACCAACTTCAAGGGCCAGTACATGGCCAAGCAGAGAAACTACTTCAAGTCTTGTTGTGAGACCTTCAACATCAACAAATGCTGCTAAATAATTACCAAATGCTGTTTGAAGATTGCAGTGGGACACGGCTTAAATCAGGATGGCCGAATGTTATCAGTGATTGTTACATCATTTCTATCATAAATCGTTATAAATAATATTTATGATTTCTTATATTTACGCGAACACTACACATTTTTAAATAAAACTAATTTTACGGATTTTATCGCGTATATTAACTTATTTTTAACTTATTTTTATATTCCCGACGTTTCGGGTGCTTTCCAGCACCCGTGGTCACGGGGGACTGAGTTGTTTGACGTCCTGCTGTCATAGTTAGCCCGGCTACCTTCAGTTTTTTAATATTAATTTTTGGTTCGATTTACGCAGAATGAGCTTACAGTATCTTGAAGTCTAGCAGTGGTATACTTGGGTTTGGATTTGATTTTATTAATTATGGGATCCCAAGCAGATGGCAGCACCCATCCATCTTCTCTATTGAAATTAGGATGTTTTTTAATTTCAATAGCCTCGCGAATCATCCTTGGGAGGAATCGGTGTTCTTTTGCGAGGATTTGTGGTCTATCAAATCTAATGTAATGACGGGGACGATCCTGAACATGTTCACAAACTGCAGACTTCCCGATACGTCGGTGCTTCACGTCAGCTATATGTTCTTTAACGCGGGTTTTAATAGATCTCTCGTACATAGGACAAACAAAAAGATCTATTAAAACCCGCGTTAAAGAACATATAGCTGACGTGAAGCACCGACGTATCGGGAAGTCTGCAGTTTGTGAACATGTTCAGGATCGTCCCCGTCATTACATTAGATTTGATAGACCACAAATCCTCGCAAAAGAACATCGATTCCTCCCAAGGATGATTCGCGAGGCTATTGAAATTAAAAAACATCCTAATTTCAATAGAGAAGATGGATGGGTGCTGCCATCTGCTTGGGATCCCATAATTAATAAAATCAAATCCAAACCCAAGTATACCACTGCTAGACTTCAAGATACTGTAAGCTCATTCTGCGTAAATCGAACCAAAAATTAATATTAAAAAACTGAAGGTAGCCGGGCTAACTATGACAGCAGGACGTCAAACAACTCAGTCCCCCGTGACCACGGGTGCTGGAAAGCACCCGAAACGTCGGGAATATAAAAATAAGTTAAAAATAAGTTAATATACGCGATAAAATCCGTAAAATTAGTTTTATTTAAAAATGTGTAGTGTTCGCGTAAATATAAGAAATCATAAATATTATTTATAACGATTTATGATAGAAATGATGTAACAATCACTGATAACATTCGGCCATCCTGATTTAAGCCGTGTCCCACTGCAATCTTCAAACAGCATTTGGTAATTATTTAGCAGCATTTGTTGATGTTGAAGGTCTCACAACAAGACTTGAAGTAGTTTCTCTGCTTGGCCATGTACTGGCCCTTGAAGTTGGTCTGCCATCTTATGGTGTCAGCTGTGGCCGCTATATCGGTAAAAAACAATATATAATAATAATGGTACAAAAAGGTGTACAAAAATAAATTGATCCATAAGCAATCTTTGTCTGTAAAATTGTATTACGTTAATCTTTTATACAGACAAATGCAAACAGCCAGGTACTATATATTGAATTCACCTCTTACACAATTATTTTTTTTGACTTAGCAAAAATGAGTTTATTATTAAATTCAGCAGATTTATTAATATAAGGTTTGTGACATACAAGGCATATATAGAATTTGCACACAACTTTAGTGTGATTGCACAAACAGTTGCACCAAGCTCTATTTAACACCTAGTTTAATTTATTGCACATAGCTTAGTTTATTGCACATAGTTTAGTTTATTGCACATAGTTTAGTTTATTGCACATAGTTTAGTTTATTGCACATATTGCACGTGCAAACTTGTGTCTTCTGATGATTAAACTGGACTAGATTTTTTCGCCCCCAATCGGAGACTTTGTTCAGCAAAGAATCGACTTCAGACACAAGTTTCTTCCGGTACTCGGCGACATTTTCCCGAGAAATATTGGCACGGCCGGTGTATAAAGCATCACTAGGGCTGTCATCCGCATAGAAATGAAAGCTACCGGTTGTAATGCACCTGTAATTCCAAACACAGCGGCAACCTGCAGAACGCAACCGCGAGTGCAGGAGCGTGAGTGGCACCACACTCAGGATCAGACAATGGTCCGAAGAGCCGAAAGGGGCATCGACGGAAACCTGATATCTGTCTGGATGAGAGGTCAGCAGTGTAAGGTTTTATTATAGAAATAGTGGGTAATTGTGGAAACTGTAATAACACGTTGGGAGAATAAACCAGTCAGCCGCGCAGTCCTGTGTTTGATTGACGCCTTTCCTTGGGTCTTTACACTGGCGACGAGTGGGTACCGCGAATATTATTTGGGGCGTGTAAACTATATACGTGACGAGTAAATTATATGTAAATAGGTACTATGCCGATCGGAAAACTTGAGCCGTTCAACATTCATGCTACACAGTGGCCGGAGTACATACGACGGGTAAAACAGTATATTATACTGAACGAAATTAAAGATGAACTGCAAGTACCTCTCTTAATAACTGTGGTTGGTGACGTACATAGGACAAACAAAAAGATCTATTAAAACCCGCGTTAAAGAACATATAGCTGACGTGAAGCACCGACGTATCGGGAAGTCTGCAGTTTGTGAACATGTTCAGGATCGTCCCCGTCATTACATTAGATTTGATAGACCACAAATCCTCGCAAAAGAACACCGATTCCTCCCAAGGATGATTCGCGAGGCTATTGAAATTAAAAAACATCCTAATTTCAATAGAGAAGATGGATGGGTGCTGCCATCTGCTTGGGATCCCATAATTAATAAAATCAAATCCAAACCCAAGTATACCACTGCTAGACTTCAAGATACTGTAAGCTCATTCTGCGTAAATCGAACCAAAAATTAATATTAAAAAACTGAAGGTAGCCGGGCTAACTATGACAGCAGGACGTCAAACAACTCAGTCCCCCGTGACCACGGGTGCTGGAAAGCACCCGAAATGTCGGGAATATAAAAATAAGTTAAAAATAAGTTAATATACCTGATAAAATCCGTAAAATTAGTTTTATTTAAAATAATATTTGTATAAATATTGTTTTGTTTTATAATATTATTTTTTTAATTAACAAATATAAAATCGATTAAAAGTCACTGTATTGTCATAATAATTATCATTGATAATTTTGTATAATTCTTAAACATTCAAACTGTTGCTAAGTTCAGTTTTGATAGGTAGTAGGGATAAGTTACCACCATTGTGCGATATTATTTAAACAATTGCAGTAATGTTTGAGGGGCTTTTCGTGCTTTAAAATTTGTAAAGGAAACAACTAACAATCAGGCGTGCTATTATTCCTTTCTGCGACTCCTGTAATATAAGATATGAGAATCGGAAGAAGCATTCTTCTTCCGATTCTCGTATCTTTTCTTTTAATTCACACGATACTCGTATCTCTCAGCGCTTTATCAACTCTTTCACTCTTTCGTTTTTTAGATTTTTTTGAACGTAATACCCACTAACATTTTCTCCAGTGTTGTGGAGGAGTTATACATTTATAAATTGCACATGGTCAACCATCCTCGAGCAATTATTAGCTTTGAAGAAACAACTCTGAACAATTATTTGTAGGACAAACCATACACTTATTCTGTGCTGAGTTTTACTTTAAATTTATATAGATAACCTAACCTCTCATGAAGAAAAACCTATTAAATATAAAAGGAATTTATCAAAACAGGTTCACAATTGCCAAAGATATTGCGTATCATACATACAAAGAAAAGATTCAGTCACATCAATCACAGTCGAAATGAGAACCTCTTACTTTTTTGCAATCTGTTAAAGTAATTGTTTCGAGTCTGTATATTTTTCGAACAATTCCATAGTCATATGTACGTTTATACTACAGTGTATTTTACATCTGACATAATTATAATAATTATGTCAGATATAAAATGCCAATTCGACTTTATATCATAAATTCCCAGAGTTACTTGCCGATTTTTTCTGAGGTTTTTTTGCAAATCAGTTTGCATTTTGTCGTTCATATAAGTTTTGAACAAGCCTAAATTAATAAATTTAATTCTAAAATTAACTTTGACCCATACATTCGTGAGGCAGCATCAACATTATGATACATCTGTTGCACTGCCTGTGTGTGAATATGATCAACCCTTCGTCTGCATAAAATTTATTAATGCGTAATTTAGGTTTAAAATAATCAAGTCCGTGAATGTCGAATTTGTTAATTAGAAATTTGTAAGAAAAGAAGTCAAACACTTACTATACTACCGTGTAGTGGTGGTGTAAGAATGTCCACTACCCTGTGGCGGCGCGACGACAGCGCGCTCTCATACCGTGGGTGTCGTAAGATTCGACACAGGGCAACAAATTAGAAAATGGGCAACAGCGTCTTCTTAATAACGACTTAAAATTAAAAATTTTGGTTTCCAACCCGCTTGCCAAGCGTATCAATTATGGCAGATATCCCCCTATGAGGCAATCTATGGGACAGGCCTATGTTCTGCAGTGGACTTTAATAGGCGGTAACGAAAGTCAAACGATTTACTCATATCTATGAATTTTACTGAAATGTGATCTATAAATTATTAATAACGATTTTTACGCGATGAAACATGCATGGCTAGTTTATATAGCTCCATGAACCTAGTACCGGTAAGCTAAGTAAATGTGGACTCCCACTGGATGGAGTGAAGAGATTCAAAAAGTGGGTGGATGGATGGTGCTTTCAGGCATTACTTTGCGGAAGCCTATGTTTAGCAGTGGACTTGTGAAGAATTGTAATGATAATTGCTTCATACGTATGAAAGGGACCCATGATTGTTAACGGCTTATAAAGTATCATCACAGATAAAAATAATATAGATTTTAAATAAACAATTTATATTATCGCGACTACATTTATTGACTAATAAAAATATACAATGCACTGATAAGCAGTAATTACAGCTGTTATTAAAGACCAGTTCTTATCAACGTCACTAGGGAAACAGTATCGTAACAAAGAGTCGTATGGCCTACGAACTAAATGCTGCACTGCTGCAACTTATTTAGGACTAGCTTCTGCCCGCGACTTCGTACGCGGATCCTGTTGCTTATGCCAGCGACAACGGGGTCGTCAAAATCGAAGATCTGAAACGTTTGATGTTGAATTCTAAGAGCCCGGGGACGGGAAAACAACGTGATTCGCAAAACGATTCGAGATGTTCTAGATCTTTCATTTTTGTAAGTCAACAGGATGCCCATCAGACTAAACAACTTTTGCTAAGACGTCATTCCTATATACGTTATAGTGTCGCTGGGCTTTGGATGGAGTGTAACTCCTTGTGTGTTATTAAGTTAATACATTGGTAATATTGTTAAGATCACGTTCACATGAGGTTTAAGTACTTATAGAACAAAAATACTTCAGCGCAAAACTTCCGGATAAACTATGTTGAAAGTCGACCCGTCTGGCATGTGAACATAAAGATTTCTAGAACTGCTAACCCGGGAAAAAGCGACGTCCAACTGACCATGCGAGAAACAACTGACACCGAGATCTACTCCAGCAACACGAAAAGTCTGCCCTTGAGCCTTATTAATTGTCATTGCATAACACAATGATACTTGGAATTGCGTTCTTTCAAATTGGAATTTAAAAATTATTTGGTATTATGGGAATTCTGGGAGTAAAGATGGTTTCTCCTGCACTGCAACCAGTTAAAATTTGAGCCTCGATTATATTTTGTTGCAGCTGGGTTACTTTTAGCCGAGTTCTATTGCAAAGTTGTGGTGGTCTTAAATTTCGGAGCAGAATAATCGGTATGCCAATTTTTAAACAAATTTCATGAGAAGGAAGTCCGGGCATAATTAAAAAATTTAAAAATTCTATCGGGTAATTAGTGGCTTCTTGTTCATGGACCATTCTATTTATTGAACTATAAACTTTGCTTTCCCCCTGTATATTCGACAGTATTTTGTTATTAATCTCAGATGCCTGGTCATTGCGAGGAGTTAAAATGGATCTTTCGCATAGCCAAAAATTGTCCCTATTTAATTGTTACGTCACCGTCAACCGACGATATAAGGTGTGGTTGGGATTGCCCTATACAACATAACTCAGGTGTCAGAACAAGTTTTCGTTGGTGTAGTTGTGGATAGGTACCTTCCCCAATCTTTAATAATTTATCATAAAATTGACGATCATATGGGTTATCTCCAGTTCTCACTCGCATGTTTATAGTCAAATGTACCGATTGTATATCGCGCCACAAATAAGAGCTTTTTAGGCAAGCCCTAACCTCATCAGCTCGGGTTCCCCATGGTATTACCGGCAAGGTTTGTCGGAAATCACAAAATAAAACTGTGATACCACCCATTGGTCGATCATTTTGTCTTATATACCTTAAAGTTCTGTCTACCGCTTCTACTCCTTTTCGGTGGGCCATCGTACATTCATCCCCTTCCCCCCGGACTTTTGTGACGAATAGACGTGTTTTTGTAATCCTTTTCTTTATTAAAATTACAAATAAATTAAACAATAATTTAAAGTAAATAATAGGAAAACAGCACTAGCAAGAGATTAATTTGTTTCGCTGCTGTTGATGAAACATAATATACACGAAGGAATACTAGTACTATAAACGGAGTACAGTTGCGAGGGGTCAACATAAAGTGGTGACCATAGTACTTGTACTGAATCGTCGATTGTCGTCAAAAAAGTAAGACCTCTGAACGTGATATTGATCTGTCGTCTTAATTCAAGTAAGTACGCATTTCTGTTGTCCTAGTACTTTGTCAAAGGTAATAAATATGCCGCTTAAACGTACTCCACCGCACTTGCATCTGTCCCGCGAAAAGTCAGAAACTGTGGATAAGCAGACTAATGATGATGCAGAAAGATCTTTATTTCATTGTAGCTCGGAATTAAGAGTATTGGATACGATGCTACACTATGATTCCGAGCCTGACCTGCGCCTACCACAGAATGCTGCAGAAAGAAAGAAAAGAAAGCGTGATGAAGATGATAACACAGTTATGTCCACGTTAAAGCAAATGTTTGACTCGCTTTTAAAAGAACAAAATAAGAGTTTCCATGATCTTCATATCTCTGTGAATTGCATAAAAGATCAAAATGCTAAGCTTTCAAAATCTGTTGAAGTGATGTCAAGTAAATATGACGAGTTTTTAACTAGAATTGAAAACCTAGAGGCCGTAAGAAAAAAAGATAAAAAGTACATTAACCTTTTGGAGGAAAAAATTGACATGTTGGGACACAAAAATCGGGCAGCTGGTATTGAAATACGTAATATTCCAAATAAAAATACAGGGAAGATCGAATCTAAAGATGACCTCGGTAACCTAGTTAAACAAATGGGAAAATCTTTGTGCATTGACATCAAAGACTCAGATATTAAGGACATATATAGAATAACTGCTAAGGATTCATCAAAACCCATTATCACGGAATTCACTTCTGTAATTATGAAAGAAAAGGTTCTCAAGGCAGTGAAATTATTTAATAAGAATAAAGAGAAAGGCGAAAAATTAAACACTGGACATTTTAACATAGATACCCCTATTAAGCCTGTATTCGTTGCTGAAACGTTGACACCAAAGGCACAGAGAATGTTCTTCTTGGCTCGAGCGTTTCAAAAGGAACACATGTTTGCTTTTTGTTGGACATCGCGTGGTGTGGTTTATCTTCGTAAAAACGTAAACTCTCCTTTGGTGAAAGTAGAAAGTGAATCAGATCTTGAAAAATTTAAAATAACTCAATGACTAGTAGCTGTAAGTTTAACTTTCATTGTATTTTCTCCTTATAATTTTATTTTTTTACTTTTTAATCTCAATTTTTTGGACACTATGCACACTTTCACACGATTACCCTTTATTACTTTTAGTTATGAATACCTTGTATATTTTTATTTCTTAAAAAAATGTGTTACTTATTTTACTGTCACAAAATTTCTATTCTTACACGGAGTAATTCTGTTGACGTATACAGATAATTTTGCCTCGTTTTCAATAATTTAAAAGATATATCTGATGATCTGGACAAATTATTTGTCACAAATGCTTTTGAGTGTGATTTGGAGGATTGCAGTAGATGTTTACCAGCTGCACAAACTTCCCTCTCAATCCTTACACAAAACATCCGCAGCATTAACTTAAACATTACTGGTTTTGAAGTTCTACTTAAAAGTTAATATGGATATTCTTATCTTGACAGAGTGTTGGCTATCGTGTACGGTTGTTATACCATCTTTGGCAGGTTATCGTGTATTTTCAACTAAACATAATCCCATTCAAAATGATGGAGTGGTAGTTTATATTAAAAATGATCTAATGTCTACTGTTGAAGAGCCTCCATTTGTTGATGCAAACTCGCTTCTTATAAAAATTGGCATTGACACCGCCATCCTAGCCGTTCACCGTTCTCCCTCATACTCTTGCTTAGATCACTTTTTGAGTTCCTTGAATGAAAATTTGCAAACAGTAAAGGGCTTCAGCAATATTATTCTAATGGGAGACATGAATATATCTATTAATGATGATAAACCTCATAAATTTTCTGATCAATACCTAAATCTTGCTGCTTACCATTCATTGTTACCTGCGCATACATTCATTACTCGCGAATCTAGTGGTACTTGTATTGATCATGCTCTTATAAAAACAAAATATCCAATAACCGCGTTAGTAATGCAGTCGAATCTTACTGATCATAAACCGGTTATGTTATGTTTACATAAGAAACAAGTTCGTAGTTACTCAAATCACACAATAACAAAGATAAATCATAATCAACTTGAAATAGATATCTCGAATATGGATTTTTCTCCTGTTTATGAATCACTTGATCCTGATTTTGCTCTAACCTATTTCCTGGAAACAATGATATCCACTCTAAATAAAAATTCTCAAACTGTTTCTTTAGCAAGACGTAAGAAAATTATAAAGCCTTGGATCACACCAGGTCTTTTACGCTGCATGAAAAATAGAGACAAACTGCATTATAAAGTAAGAAAATATCCAAATAATGAAATAATTAAAATTACATATACTCGCTATAGAAATTTTTGTAACACATTGCTAAAAAAGGTAAAAAGAGCTTATGAAAAGGATCAAATAAAAGAAGCTGGAAATAACAATAAAAAAATATGGCATATAATTAAAAATATAACACATACAGCTAAAACAAAAAAATCTTTATTGAATTTATTGAAGAATGAGTCTTGTCCGTATAAGTCCGTCAATAAAATAAATGAGTATTTTATTAGTGTTGGTGTAACTTTAGCAGATACAATAGCGAAAAATCCAAACCATAATTTTTCTAGCGCTTCTAAGGGTCCTGCTTCCGGCTCCATTAATTCTTTTGTTTTATTAGATACTGACATTGCTGAAGTTAGTAGTTTAATTCTGAATCTTAAAGATAACTGTGCAGCAGGTTGGGATAATATTTCAAACATATTCCTAAAAAAATTCAGAAATTACTTAGTCTCGCCTCTTACATTTATTTTTAATCTTTGTTTACAAGTTGGGGTCTTTCCTAATTATTTAAAAAAGTCCATAGTTATTCCGATACATAAAGGTGGTGATGAAGATCTTATCACAAATTATAGGCCTATATCATTACTTCCTGCTATATCTAAGATCTTGGAAAAACTCATTAATATCAGACTGGTGAGTTATTTGGAAAATCGTAAGTTACTTTTTGATAACCAATTCGGTTTTCGTCAGGCAAAGTCTACTTCAGATGCAGTTCATGCAGTGACTAATTTTATTGCTACGAATTTAGATAAACATAATAAATGCTTAGCCATATTTCTAGACATTGCAAAGGCGTTTGATACAGTATCGATCCCCATTCTACTAAATAAGCTTGAGTCTATAGGCATAAGAGATAATCAGTTGAATCTTTTTAAGAGTTACCAGGCGGTCCCATAATGAACTAGCCTGATATAGTTCAACGCGACATGTTGCTACATGTTGTGTTGCATTAAATAGTACGTTTATCGTGCACTTAATATAAGAAACATGCATCGACATGAAATGCTTAGTCTTAGTTTAACAGGCATTTGAATAACGAGAGTCGCGTATTTTTTCAAAATGTCGAAAACTGAGTATCGAAGTGTCATAAAGTTTCTGTTTAAAGAAGGTTTATCCCCTGCCCAAATAAAAGAACGATTGGATGGCGTGTATAAGGAGTCTGCCCCCTCCTATAGCACAGTGAAAAATTGGGTGAAAGAGTTTCGCCTCGGGAGAGAAACCGTCGAAGACTTTGGCCACGACGGTCGACCTGTGGAAGTGCTCACTCCTGAAACGATTGCTCTTATCGAAGAGGAGGTTCTGAGTGACCGCCGTTTGAAGATTAGAGAAATTGCAGCAAGGCTTGGGCTCTCTAAGAGTACCGTTCATCGCGCAATCCATGAACATCTTCACATGAAAAAAGTGAGTGCAAGATGGGTACCGAAACTTCTTTCAGCGGTACAGAGACAGGAAAGAGTGCGCTGCGCTTCGGAGTTTTTGGATCTTTGTGGCGAAAATCCAAAGACTGTGATCGAGCGGCTAGTGACTGGTGATGAAACTATGATCTTGTATTATGATCCACAAAGCAAGCGCGAGTCAATGGAATGGCGTTATAAGGGTGAAAAGCCCCCTAGAAAGGCAAAGGTGCAACAATCGACTAAAAAACTGATGTGCACAATATTTTGGGATTTTCAAGGCATTTTGATGGTGGATTTTAAAGAACGTAATACAGTCGTGAACGGCAAATATTATGCTTCTTTAATATATAAATTACGAGACAAGATAAAGGAAAAACGAAGAGGCAAGCTGTCTAAAGGTGTCCTGTTGCTCCATGACAACGCCCCTGTTCATACCGCTGGTGTTTCGAAGGATGCAGTTCGTCAATGCGGATTCACAGAAGTTCAACATCCACCTTACAGTCCAGACATGGCCCCGTCCGACTATTATTTATTTCCAAATTTAAAGCGGGACTTAAGAGGAAGAAAATTTTCAAGCGATGAAGAGTTGCAGGCGGCCGTCTTCAGTCATTTTGAGGATAAAAAATGTGATTATTTTTATAAAGGTTTATAGATGTTGATTCACAGATGTCAGAAGTTTGTTAGTATTCATGGTGATTATATTGAAAAATAAAATTGGTTTCGTTTCATTTCCTTCATTGGTTCATAGTTAGGCCAATTCATTATGGGACCGCCTACGTACCTTACAAATCGTGTTCAAGCTACAGCAGTTGGAGAATATATTAGCACATATGCACCTATATCTTATGGAGTTCCACAGGGCAGCGTTCTTGGACCAACTCTATTCCTGATTTACATTAATGAACTAACTTCATTTACACCTTTAAATGGTAATCTGATCTCCTATGCTGATGATACAGTTCTATTAATTTCAGCCATTTCCTGGCAGAAAGTTTTTGATGCTGCGCAGGATGCTTTTGACAGTGTCTCTAGATGGCTGGGTGAAAATCTTTTGACACTAAATCCTAATAAAACAAAATACATTCCTTTTTCTATTCGGAAATTGAAAGGACTTGGAGATAAATTTCATCTTGTGGCTCACACTTGCAATTTTGTAGATAAACATAAATGTTCCTGTCCTAAATTAGAGCGTACTAATGAAGTAAAATACTTAGGGGTAATGTTGGATTGTCACTTAAATTTTAAAACGCATATTGAATTATTAAGCAAAAGAGTGCGGAAATTAATAATAATATTTAAAACACTTAGACATACTGCAGATTATAAACTCATAAAGCAAATTTACTTTGCACTCTGCCAATCACTGATATCGTACTGCATTACTTCTTGGGGAGGAGCGCCAGCTTCTACTATTAAGTGCTTAGAAATTGCCCAGCGTGCAGTACTCAAAGTAAGCACTTTTCGACCTTTCTTATTCCCAACCAAACTTATCTTTGAAAATTGTGAAGTCCTTACCGTCAGACAACTGTTTATCTTAGGTATAATCTTGAAACAACACAGTGAAGTGATTTTTGATCCTCAAAAATGTATAAACTCCAGAATAGTCAGACCTTGTGAACTAAAACAGTTTCATACTTCATTTGTTCGGAGATTTTACTGTGCTTTTGTGTATAACAAAGTTAATAAAATTATTCCAGTTTACTCCCTACATATAAAGCAATGCAAAAAGAAAATAACATCTTGGTTACTGACTCTAGGATATAATGAAACGGAAGATCTCTTGACAGTGCAGAGCTAAGTTATTATGGACAGTGCTCGAATTTCTATTGTTAGGTAACTTAAGGTATTCATTAAACTGTACACACCACACTCACACTCACACACATCCACACACACACGTACACTAGCACCATATACAAAAGAGGTACATTATACATATGTAAATATATATATATATATACCACATCTGTAATATAAAGAACAAAGTTTTGTAAATTTTCTATAATTTAAATAAATAATTTATGTTTATTATGTCTGGGGAGTGGCGCCATATGCTGAAATACAGGTTTTGGCCTAGTTCGGCAATGGATGCTATTTTTCATGTTATAAGATGAAATATTCCTATGTAGTTTATAAATAGACATATTGTTAACTGATATATATATGGAAAATATGGAAATAAAGATTATTATTATAGATTATTATCCCATATGATTAAATTACACTCACGTAATACCTTAGCTTTGTCGCTATTTCTTGAAATACTACAGGTTGGACTTTCCGTGCGATCTAAATCAATTGGTATTTTAAACATAGTGTGAGCAGTTTTACCTCCTGGTAGCAATGTTGCAGCTATACCTGATGAAGCCACGGCAAGAGCAATTTTACGCTGATTTCGAACATAAGCCAATATTAATTTAGTCAAAAAGGTTTTCCCAGTTCCTCCAGGTGCATCTAAAAACCATATTGTTCCCAAATTATTCTGAACACTCTCGCACACGCGATCATAGACTGAACGTTGTTCTGCAGTCATCATTGGGACACCGTTTTCTAATGTTGCCAGCAGTTCCATTGAGTTTTAACCAATCTCTGCAGAAAAATCTGTTGCAAATAAATGGCGTAACCGTCGTGGATTATCACTAACACAGGATTCTGCTAAAGCGTCATCCCAATGCTGATCATTTTCAAGCAAACGACGCGTTTGGCAAGCTGCATGATAAGTTGGATAAACAACATCGTCTACTTTTCTCAAATCTATAAATAATGTTGGTCCTCGCACTGTATGTAATAATAATCGCAAATAGAAACACTCAGCGTTGTTAGGATGAACGGTATACACTCTACCAAGAACATGTTCTTTGAAAATACCTGACTTGCCATCTACAGGCCTGCCACGGCGTCTACGATTAAAGACACCTCGTTGCTTATCGTAGGTATAATACGATGAAACTTCCTTATACAAAAGAGATTTTGCAAAATCATCAGTTTGGCAAAGTCGAAAGAATGCTAATAAAGTTGTTTGTCTAGGGTTTTCTAATCGTTCTGTAACATTTTCGGCGTTAAAATATAAACGTTGACCGCCTTCAAGATGAACATCCAGATGAGTCACAGGTGGATATCTTTCGTGAATGTTGAAAGTTAATATCCGCCACACTGCTTCTGAAGAGCTGATATATCTGCCTGACTGAAATCTAGTAACTTCATCATGTACATTTCTCAACGTAAATATAGCTTGGTCATTGCCCTTGTTAATATACTTACAAATATATTTTATTTACTCTACACTATTACACATTTCAACATTTATGTGAGCTTGAAATGCTCTAGACATCACAGGCGAATACGGAACTACCCACCTATTATCTAAAGTAACCTGTTGTCCAGACACTCGCTTTTCAACAGTAAAACCACCATTGTCTCTTGAACGGCGACGATATAATGGGTATCCATCATGTCCTGTTACTACTATTTTAGTGCAACGACCGTCTTGCATGCAGGGAGCATTCCCGTTAAATGCACCACATGGACCATGTATCATATGAGTTTTAACAATGTCGTATAACACGGGATCTCCAATCAAATCTGGAATTTCAGCACTGATTGAACTGTCTACATCATTAGGTCGAACTTTATCTTTTAACCAAAGCAGGATATGTTCGTGAGGTAAGCCGCGTTTTTGCCATTCAACACTATACATATTTTTTTTATAGGATCGGGTGACAAACGAGCACACAGTCCACCTGATGGTAAGTGGTTACTGTGACCCATAGACATCTATCTAATCTATCCTCTATAAAGACTCAAGATGCAGATGCGTTGTCACCCGCGAGGACTAAGATGGAATGCCTCTTTGCCAGTAAAAATGGTCTCCGGTTCCTCTACACTCACCATACGAAACACAGCAGCGTTAAGCTGCTATTTTACGCTGGTTTTCTATTTCTATTTCTATAACACTATACATCTCCAAAAATGTTATCTTTGGTAAGTAGATCTATCATTGATTTTAATTTTAAATGAAAAACTCTTGCGATAATATCATGGCGGTCATGCGGTGCTTGACCCTCAATAGGCTCCCGAGCGATTTAATCCAACTTGGGATTGGTAGTTACAGTAATAAATAAGTCGGGATGTCCATATTTTCGTGCATGTAGCGTGGACCACCAGTAAAAGAAGAGGGTAAAATAAGTAAACGGCCCATATTCACCGTATCATTATCTTGCTGCATGGCGTCGCGAAGGTGCACATATTCTTCAGCGCGCAGCTGCCTTTGATTAGATCGTATATAAACTAATCTTTCGGTTTCAATTTTTGCGTACATGTCATCAATAAACTGATTGAATAAGCCACGAAAACGTTGAAAGTATACAAATCTATTCCACCTCACTTGCAAGTTGTAACAATAAAGTTGTAAAAATAAACATCATTTTATTATAATTAGGTGCGCCTGTACGCGGATCAGTTTGGTATAAAGCGAAATTATAACCATCTTCCCCTCGAGAGTATATCAAAGGATATTGCAAACTGTCGTAAGCCCTGTGGGTTTCGTAATTACGTTTCAAACGATTGTCTCTGGAACGGATAACGATATCACGCCTACCACATACCTGGTCGACCAATACTACAGCAACTTCATTCGTGGATGGAACGTTATAACGCCCAGGGTGTTCAAGAGTTGGACGCCTATCGGCATTAATAACAATTTTATAATTGTTATCACCATCTTGAGGAAGAGTTTCTAATGCCGATTGAAAACTGCATACATACGAATTAATCTGATGCAACATGTTCTGAAGTTATGAAATAAGTTCAGTATTTAAATTCAGGAAATATTGATTTCTTATATTCGACTGTTCGGTGTAGTCGGATACAAAATATATTTGAAGAAGCTTAGGTTGGTCTTCAGGCAAAAGGGATCCTATCAAATGGTAAACCTGACCTTGTATCTTAAAAGTAGGCATGAAAGGACCTTCTGAGATTTGTTGAGCACCAAAGAATGTCATTTGAAACGCACTATTATAAGTGCGAATATTGTCTAAGAACTGTTTAGATTGCACATGTTCCCCTAAAAGTAGTGACTTCAAAGGTTCCGGTGGATCTTCGAACGAAGGCAAATTTATTTTACCTCCAGAACAACAGAAACCGGCCGACTCCTTACTCCACTTTGAAGCATTACAAAAAGAACATACTACGTTCATATCGCCTATTACAGAAGATGATCTGTAATTTTTATTTTTTTATTTTTTATTTATTTATTACAAGATCCACAGCCCTAATTACAATGTAAATGAACTTAAGAAATAAACTTACAGCCAATAACGGATCTACTTTATACATTTTTTAACTTAAATTAATCGACCGACAATCAATAAGTTCGAGCCACAAAAACATAGAATTTTAGAATTAACAATTAAAAACAGCGCGTCTATCTTTCTCTCTGATCTGTGTGTTCGTGTACGCGCGCTTGTGTGTGTGTGTGTGTGTGTGTGTGTGTGTGTGTGTGTGTGTGTGTGTGTTTGTGTGTGTGTGTGTGTGTGTGTATGTGTGTGTGTGTTTGTATGTGTGTTCAATATACATATTAACCATTTCCTTCAAGTATTTCAAGAACTTCCCTCTTAAACACATGTCTACTACTATGAAAATGTCAGTAACATTAAATTGCTTATTAAAAGTTCTATGCAATCGACTGACCAATGCGTTTTGTGCGTAATTTGATTTTGATCGTGTTACAGCAAATAATTTTGTATGTCTCGTTCTAACTTTCGGGGCGCAGAAACTCAGTATTTTGGTTGATAGTTCAGGGCTATCTATATATCCGTTGCATATTCCGTGTAAAAAGGACATGTCAGCAAGTACACGCCTATTTTTGAGAGTCGTTAGATTATGATAATGACAAGATTCATCATAGTTTTTAAAGTTTTTAAAGAGGCAATGGGACCGATAATTTAAGTGTTTTATGAATTTTTCTTGCATTTTCTCCAAATCTTGAGTATAAATGATATACTGAGGGTTCCAAACTATGCTACAGTATTCTAGGATGCTCCTAACATAAGCGTAATATAGTACTTTTAGGCAACCGATGTCTGAGAAGGGACGACTAACACGCAATACGAAACCCAGGCTTCTGTACGCTTTGTTTTTAATAATTTCTGTATGATCAGAAAATGTCAACTTGCAATCAATGTGAACACCGAGATCCCTAACACAAGCCGATTTTGCAATTTTAACATTACTAATATAGTATTCAAAATTGATTGGATGTTTCTTGCGAGTAAAGGAGATAAAAGAACATTTATTTATATTTATCCCAATTCGATTATCAGTGTAATATTGTTCTAGACGGTTAAGATCAGCTTGTAGGCCAGTACAATCCATATCATTTTTAATTTTCATAAATATTTTGGTGTCATCAGCGTACATAAGGAATCGAGCGTGTTCAAAGCAAGCACCTACGTCGTACAAATATGAAGCGTACAGAAGTGGTCCCAGTATGGATCCTTGTGGGACGCCGGAAGGTATCGCAATAAAATCTGAGCAAAATTCTCCTACAACGACAGCTTGAGATCGATTGCGTAAATAAGATTCCATCCATCTAAGCAAGTTACCCCGGATACCAAGTTCATAAAGTTTACGTAAAAGAATAATGTGATCTACACGGTCAAACGCCTTCTCAAAATCCGTGTAAATCACATCAACCTGAGACCCGCCATCCATGTTACTTAATACGTAATCGACAAATACTCCCAGATTGGTGGCTGTGGACCGACCCTTCATGAACCCATGCTGCTCTATTGGTATTAAGACAGATATTACAGGATAGATAAATTTATGTACGACCCTCTCGAACACTTTGCTCAACACGTTAAGTATAGATATAGGTCGGTAGTTTTCAACTGAAGTCCTCAATCCTTTTTTATGAATTGGCACTATATGGGCCCTTTTCCAGATATTAGGAAAGTATCCATCACGAAGACACCTGTTGAAGACCAATGACACAGGACCCGATAGAGATTTAGCACATTGAACGAAGAATACCGGTGGAATACCGTCGCAACCAGCTCCCTTTTTGACGTCAAGATTTTTAAGCAGTTCATAAGTACATTCTTCAGTAACATTAATGTCATGTATAGTGTCAGATCGTGGAGTTTCATTTATTGAGTTAGCTGGGTATTGATCCGCTGGTTCATAGAAGTTTCTCTCAAAAAAGTTGCTGAATGCGGAACAGATATCCGATGGTGCATTTAACACATTCTGATCAAAGGTCATTTGATGTGGATAAGAGGAGCCTACTTTTCTCTTGGACTTTATATACGACCAAAAATATTTAGGATTAGTCTTAATTCTTTGTTGCGAGAAAGCAATGAATGATTGATGGCTTTCGGTCTGTAGTTTCTTAATAGTCCGTCTGAGATAGCTAAAATGTGCATAATCAATCGGGTTTCTATGACGCTTCCAATTCACATGAGTCCTATCTTTTTCTTTAATTAGTTTTATTAACGCTATATTATACCAAACTGGGTAAATGTAGGTACTTGAGCAACGAACTTGTGGTACGAAGGTTTGTATTTTATTATTTAAGATCGAGTAAAATTTCGTTAATATGTGCTCTATGTTACTATTTTCGAGTACAAAACTCCAGTCCTGATTTCTAAGCGATTCGTTAATACTATCAAAGTCAGCTCGTTTATATAGATATTTAGTGCGAGATTGAGGTTTAATTATTAATCGGCAGCCTTGAAGGTACGGACCTGTCCATCCTATGGCTGCGCGTAGACAGCGACGACCATCCCCGCGTCTACGGGTGCCTCTATAGGTCCCATAGCGGTAATGCCGACACAGACCGACTCATCGACCACGTCCAAATGGCTGCAGACTCCGTGCTACAACAGGTCCCATCCGCAGAGATCGTGATACTCGGTGATTTCAACGCCCACCACGCTGAATGGCTTGGTTCTCGTTCAACCGATCATGCGGGTAGATCTGTCTACGACTTTGCTTTGGCATATGGTCTAACACAACTGGTTACTTCGCCTACGCGGATCCCAGATGTGGAAGACCATGTACCTTCCCTGTTGGACCTTCTGCTGACCTCTCATCCGGACGGATATCAGGTCTCCGTCGATGCCCCTCTGGGCTCTTCGGACCATTGTCTGATCCGGAGCACAGTGCCACTCACGCTCCAATCGCAGTTGCGATCTACAGCTTGCCGCCGTGTTTGGCACTATAGGTCAGCTGATTGGGACGGGATGCGGTCTTTTTTTGCATCCTACCCTTGGGGGCGGGTTTGCTTCTCGCCGGAAGATCCCAGCGTTGTTGCCGATTCTGTTGCTGATGTGGTACTTCAGGGTATGGAACTTTTTATTCCATCCTCTGTGGTGCCCATCGGAGGCAGATCCCAGCCATGGTTTGGTCGCTCCTGTAAAATAGCATCACGCTATAAGCAGGAGTGCTACCGAGCCTGGGCTGACGCATCAACGTCTCGGGATTTAAACACCAGCGCACTTAAAAAGAAGTATAATTCCGCCTCCAGGTCCTTCAAAAGCGTCATTGCTAAGGCAAGGTCTGAGCACATCGGCAGAATTGGCGAGAAGCTAGTTCGCCTTCCTTCGGGAACCCGTGCATTCTGGTCTCTCGCCAAGGCTGTCCAAGGGAACTTCTGTCAGCCATCCCTCCCATCTCTGCACAGAGAGGACGACTCACTGGCCCATGCCGCAAAAGAGAAAGCCGATCTGTTGTGCTCTCTTTTTGCGTCCAACTCGACTCTAGATGACGGGGGGAACACACCGCCGACCATCCCGCGATGTGAGTGCTCCATGCCGGATGTGCGATTTACACAGCGCTCGGTTCGCAAAGCACTTTTCTCCCTGGACGTCAGCAAGTCGAGTGGGCCCGATGGAGTCCCTCCCATTGTGCTGAAGACGTGTGCTCCGGAGTTGGCACCGATTTTAACGCGTCTTTTCCGGTACTCCTACTCCCAAGGCGTAGTCCCGAATTCATGGAAGACAGCTTTGGTCCACCCGATCCCTAAAAAAGGCGACCGCTCAGACCCGTCCAACTACAGGCCTATCGCCATCACCTACTTGTTCTCCAAAATAATGGAATCCATTATAAACTGCCAGCTCATGAGGTACCTTGAGGATCACCAGCTGATCAGTGACCGTCAGTACGGTTTTCGTCGGGGTCGATCAGCAGGTGATCTTTTAGTTTACTTAACTCATAGATGGGCGGAGGCAGTAGAGTCCAAGGGGGAGGCATTGGCCGTTAGTTTGGACATAGCGAAGGCCTTCGATCGGGTCTGGCACAAGGCGCTTCTTTCGAAGCTTCCTTCCTATGGGCTTCCTGAGAAATTGTGCAAATGGATCACCAGTTTCCTTGCTGATCGGAGCATCAAGGTCGTAGTAGACGGTGCATGCTCTGATTACAAGCCTATCAACGCTGGTGTTCCACAAGGCTGCGTGCTATCACCAACGCTGTTTCTCCTGCATATCAATGATATGTTGCTAACTGGTAGCATTCATTGCTATGCAGACGACAGCACTGGGGATGCCTTATATACCGGCCGTGCCAATATTTCTCGGGAAAACGTCGCCGAGTACCGGGACAAACTTGTGTCTGAAGTCGAGTCTTTGCTTAACAAAGTCTCGGATTGGGGCCGACTAAATCTAGTCCAGTTCAATCCCCAGAAGACACAAGTTTGCGCGTTTACCGCTAAAAAGAACCCCTTTGTCGTATCTCCTCAGTTTCAAGGCACTCCCCTTGCTGCCTCAGCCAGTATCGGAATCCTTGGCGTCGACATATCGAATAGCGTGCAGTTTCGTGGTCACTTGGAAGGGAAGGCCAAATTGGCCTCTAAAAAGCTTGGCGTGCTCAGCAGAGCGAGACAGTATTTCATGCCGGCACATCGCTTGCAACTTTACAAAGCGCAAGTTCGGCCTCACATGGAATACTGTTCTCATCTCTGGGCCGGGGCACCCCAGTGCCAGCTCCTTCCACTTGACCGCATCCAGCGCAGAGCGATTCGAATCGTCGACGACCGAGTTCTTTCCGATCGGCTCGATACACTGGCACTGCGTAGAGATGTTGCATCTCTTTGCGTATTTTATCGCATCTATCACGGGGAGTGCTCTGAGGAATTGTTCGGACTAATTCCAGCCGCTCAATTTCACCATCGCACGTCGCGACAAAACTCGCGTTACCATCCATACCATCTGGATGATTGGCGGTCCACCACTGTGCGATTTAGAAGAAGTTTTCTCCCTCGCACAACTTCTTTGTGGAATCAATTACCACCAGCGAATTTTCCGAACCGATACGACTTAGGAACCTTCAAGAAAAGAGCTTACACCTTTCTAAAAGGCCGGCAACGCATCTGCAATTCCCCTGGTGTTGCGGTTGTTCATGGGCGGCGGTAGTCACTTAACATCAGGTGAGCCGCATGCTCGTTTGCCCCCTATTCTATAAAAAAAAAAAAAAAAATTAGAGGGACTAGAATATCGGAAGCTACAATAGAAAGAGTCGGATGTAGAGGATCTTCCTTTACTAAAGGCATCGTAGATTTCTTTATGGTGACGGACGAATCAGAGAAAATTAGGTCCAATGTATTGTTACAGTTATTAGTGTAATTGTTAAACTGTGACAAGCCAAGAAAGGAAGACTGAGTGACAAAACTCGATGCAGCATTCTGAAGCTCGACGGAGCCCTTCCTCAGAATTATTGGTTCCCCATATTGCCAGTCAATAATAGGCAGGTTAAAGTCGCCCGCAATTATAAAGTGATCATTGCAGTTTTGGCTTTTGATTTCAGAGAGTTGATTCATGAATATGTGCAATCTTGATGGAATTTGATCATTGGGTGGGATGTACACTGTAGCAATATGCAAATTATGCCTGGCTTTGATAGCTTTAGCAGGAATAGTTACCCACACAGACTCCAGGCCACTACAATGCCATTCTGATCTGGTGCGTGCCTGTAAATTCGAAGCACACATAATCATTACACCACCCCCCAACGACCCTCTGTCCGTACGAAAGACTGTAAATCTGTCATCACACAGCTCAGTATCAAAAATGCTATTGCAAAGCCATGTTTCAGTTACCATAATTATATCGGAGTCCTGCAGTAACACGTTTTTAAAAAATTCATCGGTTTTGGTTCGTAGTCCTCTCACATTTTGATAGAATAGCTTAATTTTCTTCATATTATTGTTATTCATCTTGATTAAATTCAGTGTGTTGAAAAATATAGGCAAGACATATATAATTGCAGTTGGTTATAAGGACGGTCGAAATCAATTGAACCGCACAATGATAAACGAATGGTTTAAATAGTGAGTAGGTATTACGCAGAGTTTGAGTGACATATATGTTAATGAGCATTGGATGTATTCGTACATGCAGTAAGGATAAGAGGTTAGGACAATATGCAATTGTTTCTAAGGTACGTGATGTGTATATGCAGTGTATAATGTGAATATGAGTGTAAGTAGATTTTATAATGTATGTGTATTTGTGTATGCTGTGTGTTAAAGTGACCACCGGAATATAATAAGAAGTGTGAGAAGTGTAAGAGTAGAGAGTTAGGCAATTAATTACAATATCTTTCCAAGATCGCTCGTCGAGTCTATCGCAAATGGAGTCGAGGTGTCGTTTCTTCTGACATAAATTCGGCAGTTTTTTGTCCACACATACTTGTACCCTGTCTCTCTTGCTTTTTGCCTACAAGAACCCAACAACATTTTATTTTCTTTAATGAGATGTTCATTGATATAGATTCTGGTCTCTTCACCTCCCATCCCGATATCTCTGGTGGTCATGTTGCGATGTTTACGTGCTGCAGCGATCACTCGGTCCTTAATAGAGCGCTGTCTGAATCTGACGATTACTGAGCGTGCTTTATGAGCGCTTGCGTTACGCCTCGGCTGTACTCTGTGAGCGAATTCTATGTCTGTGGGTTGGATGTCAGCACCGACGTGATTCGCCGTTTTCAGCACAATGTTCAGTAACTCCTCATCCTTGTCTTCAGGTATGTTAACGAGTTCAAGGTTTTGCAATCTCTGCCATTGTTGCTGTTTTCGGTTCTCCACCTCTAATTCTTTGACTCGGGCAGAGCAAGTAGTAAGGCTTTCTTTAAGCATATTGTTCTCCTCTTTCAGGGACCTCAATTCTAGAGAAGTAGAATTGAGCAGCTTTTTCAAGTCAGTAATTTCCTTTTTCAGGTCTTCGTATTGGCAGTTTATGTAGGTCATAGACTCTTGAAAACTAGTAAATTGTACATTCATGCCTTTAAGTTGTTCGGATAATTCCTTAGAAGAAGCCTCAACAATAGCCCTTGTCTCAGCCCTCTCAGCTTTAAAAAGCTCCTTTAGCTCACTATTAGATAAGTAATTTGGCTTTTTCCGCAGTGTTATGTTGCTGCCCGAGCAGCATTCAGTGTAGGTTTCATCACAAGGAGCAGTTGGTTCATAGTGGGCGGACGGTCGCACTGGCGTGTTAGTGTTATCTGATTTTGGTTTCTTACTTTTGCATTCCAAGCATCGCCATTCGCGTTTATTCTCAGCATTCATCTTATTCAGTCGTTTCGGCGAGAGACTTGCACACTCAAGGTCATACATCTGCTTGCATCCATGACAGCTAATGAAGTATTTATCCTTAACAATCATCTTACAGCCGCCACAAATAACTTTAACATCCATATCGGTGCTTGTTAAAGTTTCTCAGCGCCTTACACAATATAAGAGCATAGCAACGCAACGCAGGAGAGATACGGCTGTGGCGGTCGATTGCCAAGGAGCGGTCAGTAGTCACAACAACACAGTAGCTACGTCACAGCAGCGGGCACTCTGCGGGTTGTCGTAGGTCAGGGTAGTGTCGTGTGCAAAAATTATAATTTAACGAATTAGCTTATTACTCACTGGATTCTTGATAATTATGCGATGTTATTATACCAAGAGATAAGTCACTTAATCAATTGTGAGGTTATAAGCAAATCCACTTTTATGTTTGTCGGACCACGCCACCGAATTTGTAGATTGATCTTCTATGTGTACATCTAAGTCATTAAGACTATGTCGAAATCTGTCTGCAGTAAGACGGGCCTCTCGCTGTTCGTCTGTTTCAAGAGACCGAATATTTTCAATTCTTAATCTTTCATTAGACAAACTTATTAATCGTTCTTGTCTCAAAGAATTGTAATATTCACGTCCCGACTCTAGTCGTTGTTCTCTCATGTTCATCTACAAGAGATCGAATAATATTATGGTGCACCCTATCATTTGTCAAACGGTCTTCATATTGAGTAAAAGTTTCAGATTCTCGCGATAAAATATGACGTTCGCGATCAGCTGTGAGACGTAATTCCCTCTCAGTGTAGGTTTTGGACTTGCGAGATAATGTATGCCGTTCGCGGTCAGCTGTGAGACGTAATTCCATTTCAGTGAAGGTTTCGGACTCACGGAATTATAAACGCCGTTCGCTATCTGCTGTGAGACGTAATTCCCTCTCAGTGTAGGTTTCGGACTCGCGAGATAATGTATGCCGTTCGCGTTCAGCTGTGAGACGTAATTCTCTCTCAGTGTAGGTTTCGGACTCGCGAGATAATGTATGCCGTTCGCGGTCAGCTGTGAGACGTAATTCCCTCTCAGTGTAAGTTTCGGACTCGCGAGATAATGTATGCCGTTCGCGGTCAGCTGTGTCAGCTGATAATCGCATCTCTCTTTCTGGAGAGCTTTCATTGGCTCGAGAAGTTGAGGCACTAACTCTCATAGAGTTTCACCGATGTGCTCTTTCCTCTGCCGAATCTTGAGAACGCACATTTCTCATTCTCTTAGCTTCTCTCGAATTTCGAGATAAAGATAATCGTTTTTTAGGTGGCATTGTGTATTTTATTTTTAATCGACGGCATTCAGTTACCTAACAAAATAATCTACGTTAGAGGTCCTAACTATAGCTACCATACACTTAAAAAAATCTAAATGCCTACTTAAATAATAAAACAGATCCTAAATAAATCCTTAAATCTAAAATTAAATTCTTAAAGATATATAAGTAGGTACCTAAACTACGTCTAATAGAATGAAATAACCTATTTGATACCTAGGTACCTATTTAAAACTACAGCTAAATAAAAAAAATGTTTTATTTATAATTAAGCTAATACTAAGAAATATTTAAACACTACCAAAATAACTAATACCTATTTTATAAAATAACAACCAAAGAAATCTAAAAATAAATTATTAAACGTAAGAGTAGACTTAAAGTCGCGCTGATAAGCACGGTTTGTTAAAATCAATTATTGTCTGTCAATAAGGTCGAACACTCTGAACGTCTATTCGCATCAACAGCCAAATATTGTATGAAGCTCGCACTCTTTTTTTTTTTTTTTTTTTGCGCCAGCAATTTGGAAAAGGGCTACCCTTTATGTAGGGAGGCGGAAATGCATTACGCATACCACGACAGCCGGTCTATCGTGGTTATGTGGGACTCACTGTGACTACCTACTGGGGAACCTAAGTGATACCCACTAAAACCGCCTTTGGGGACTGGCAACTAGCTGTTTAAAGCTTCTTATGCCGTATCGGAAGCGACCCTCTTTTGGGAAAAGAGGGCGCAGGCGGCTATTAGCCGCTGAGGGAGTGCCTACGAAGGCAAATTAATTATGAATAACTTAACTAGAGTTGGCCTGAGCCGCCAGGAGGCAGTTCAGGTCGTTTGAAAGTTTATTAGGCGGGTCCGAGAGGGAGTTCCTCGGCCTGCGGACGCTATAGCGAGAGGGGGGTGGGGCTGCATAATTAGCTGCCTCACGAATAAAATGATTGGAATGCGACTCTGAGGCTTTGAAGAAGTTCTCAGAGAGTTTTTTAAGGAATTGTTGGATTGTAGGGAGCTCTAAGTCCCGATGAAGGTCGGCATTACGGACGTACCAAGGTGCGTTCGTAGCTCGACGACAGAAGAGGTTTTGAACTACTTGGAGTTCATTAATAATTTGAGGGTCAGCGTGGGCAAAAATGGGGCCCGCGTAGGACATGACTGGTCGTATACAGACCTTATAAAGGGTGCGCTTGTTTCTGAGGGACATTTTACTGTGTCGGCCCAACATACTGTTGAGCCTACCCAGGTAAAAACGTGCGTGACGGGTTACTCTTTTGACGTGGGACCTGAAAGTGAGCCTAGTGTCAAGGGTGACACCTAAATATTTGGCAGTCGTATGCCAGGGGACAGGGGTCCCTAGCATACGTATTGGTGGAGTGTTTTTGAGTCGGCGTCGTTTATAATCGAAGTGAACGGCGGAGCTCTTCTCCGGGTTCACATCGATGCGCCATTTTTTGAACCAAGCTCCTAGGTCATCAACTGACTTTTGGATCTTGTTCCGTATGAAAGGTAGCGAGGTACCTTTACAGTATAGGGCAGTGTCATCTGCGAAGAGGGAGAGCTGAACACCTTTCGACGGGATGGGAATGTCGTTGGTGAACAAAATGTACAGGAGAGGAGCAAGTACTGAGCCCTGAGGGACACCAGCTTTGATGGGGCGCTGAGAAGATAGCGTGCCTTCGTGTCTGAAACGAAAGGTACGATGCTTTAGATAAGAGGCCACGAGACGTACTAGACGATCGGGGCGACCTATTTTGTATAATTTGTAGATAAGGCCTTCATGCCAGACTCTATCAAAGGCTTTAGCTATGTCGAAAAAGACCGCGATGGTCTTATGACGACGAGGATAAAAACCGCTGAGGATATATTCCACAATACGGTGAACTTGTTGGGGACAAGAGTGTTTCACTCGAAAACCGAGTCAATCTGTAGGAGAGGCCTATATTTATCAGTGGAATTGTGTGTAAGAATGTGACGAACTCCTTTTTTTTTAATAAAACTGAAACAACAAACGAACTTAGAATCCACCTAATGGTAAGTTGCTACTGCCACGCAAGATAACAGATGCTTTATCCTCTCTGAGGTTCTCTTTACCCTTCATACCGATGCAAAGAAATATTCAAAAGGGTGGTATCTAACACGATCAAGCCTAAACAGAGAAGAAAATACTCGGGGCTAATACACAAATGCCACCGGCTTTAATAAAAGATATGTTAATTGCACAGTATAACCTTACAATGGATCAAAAGCCACAAGGATTACTGAGGCAACGACGCGGCGGAATAATTAACCAAAGGAGGATTAGCACTAGGTGCTATTGGACCATAGCACGCTCGACTTAGCACAAGCCATTAACATTGCAGGCAGGCTCTCAATGCAGTATATGGTCGCTTCTAAAAATGGCTAACGCGCATAAATAATTTCCAGATTTGGGAAGTAACATAAATAGAAATATATTTTTTTATTTAATATAGATTGTAAATGATACTTACTAAAAGTTATTCGTATGTTTAATTTATCACTGGCACGGCAAATACCTCTGTCTTGGGAAGAATTCTCAAGAAACTCACCGCGACATTTTTTAAACTTCTGCCTTGCGCCAATGCAGCCATTGCACCCGCCTTTGTGTATAAAGATATGAAACTATACTATAACATAATTAAGTTAACATTAACAATAACGTTAACGTTAACATTAACAATAATGTGGTATTATTTGCGGAATACCACATTATTGTATAAACTGTAAAGTTTGTGTGTGTACAAAATCGTCTCCAGATTATTAATTTTTTAATTATTTATACTCTTTATTGCACACAAAATATTACAGAACACTAAAAACTTAAATTTATAAATTAATGTACAACTAAGTGGCCTTATTGCTAAACAGCGATCTCTTCCAGGAAAACCTTGGTGAAGTAGGTCACCAATTTAAATATAGTATATAAGTATGCATAAATAGTAAATAAACAATAATAATAGCTATAAATAGTATAGAGACAATGCAATAATTAAATACATAATATTCTAGGTTTATTTTTCAAAGAGTAACCAAATTTTAAAATTAAGTTCAAATATATATAATAATATACCGCTATTGCAGTTTCTGAAAATACGAGTAAATAAGGCTTCTACTCTTATTTGAAATTATCCCAAATTGAATGTGATTTATGGGCAACAACTACGCGTACGCGCGCCCCACTGTGCGCGTCCATTCAAATTCACAACATTTTTGTCGACCGATCGACCCTTAAGAATGTGTGCGTGCGTAGTAAAATAGCAGGCGTTATTTATGAATGGCAATCAGTTAATATAATGCATTACAACACATTTTAAAATTATAAGATAAAAAAACAGAATGCTTCAGATTTTTTTAGTTAAATTTTATCACCATTTACCTATATTACTTATTCTGAACTTCTGCAAATTTGGCTGGTTATTGGAAAATAACCCTGTATACATATACATATAAACACACAAATACATATATACATACACACATTCATATACACATATCACACACATCATCAGATCACCAGAATTCCAATTCCAATTCCAATTCCAATTCCATTTCCACTCATGCGTTTACTCCCATTTTTCTTCTTGCCTGAATATGGATTTTTACAGTATCGACAATATATTCAATCCTTTTTACCTCTCACTCTACGCTATATAATAATATAGTCCACTATTTATTTTTTACCAACTTCAAAAAAGAGACGGAACTCAATTCGACTATATATTATTTTTATGTGTGTTACCTCATAACTTTTTACTGGGTGAACAAATTTCGATGATTCTTGTTTTATTTGAAAGCCGGTGCTTCACATGTGCTCCCATATAAATTCATGGTCTGACCAATAGTTTTTGAGTTATTCTTAATAATTTATATTTAAGTTGGTTATACAATTTTTTTTTAATAACCACACTGCATTTTGGACAAATCGAACTTTCGTCGCTTTTGATATTAGTGGTAGTATTTCCAAATGAGTTATTAAAATAGAAAGAAAATTAATCAAGTGAAGGAATCTCAAACTGCAAACAGAGAGATCCTTGACTTAAAGTACACTTGAAACTTGAGCGTGCTTCAATGTGCCTTTCAGTAGCTTTTAGCACGACATGTGTTAAGGAAGGGGGAACTCCTATATTTAGTTTATTCTCTAAGTATTATAAAAAGAGTTAAATAATGATAACTTTATTAAGGCTCTTCTAACAGGTTGTGACCACCACAACTTCTAAATACGGTGTGAAATATCACATACGTATAATCGTATAACTTATTATTAAAAACAACCAATGGATACATTTCCTTAAATGCAACTAAATCCGTATATTTGCTTGAAATTATTTTTTTTTATTTGGGTTTTCGCAATTTTTTTATTTGCAAAACGATCAATAAAAACCCGCGTAAAAGAACACAGAACGCTGACGTGAAGCACCAACGTTCCGGGAAGTCTGCAGTTTGTGATCATATCCTAGACGGCTCCCGCCAATACATTAGATTTGATAAACCACAAATTCTCGCGAAAGAAATTCGATTCCTGCCAAGGATGATACGTGAGGCTATTGAAATTAAAAAAAAAACATCCTAATTTCAATAGAGAGGGAGACTGGGTACTACCACCTGCTTGGGATCCTATAATTCATAAAATTTAAACTAAACCCAAGCATACCACTGCAAGATTTCAAGACACAGTAAGTTTATTCTGCGTAGATCGAACTAAAATTAATAACCAAAAAGCTGAAGGTACTCCGGGTTAACTCTGACATCGGGACGTCAGTTACCTCGGTCCCCCGTGATCATGGTTGCTGGAAAGCAACCGAAACGTCGGGAATATAAAATAAGTTAATTAAACGCGATAAAATCCGTAAAAAGTAGCATATTCTATTTAACACACTTAAGAGTATGTCCAACTAGTTTAACTATTATTTAATTTGAAATCTTTTATTATTAGCGCCGCTCCACACTACATGAATATCGAAACCACAGATTAACTAGTAGATTGAAACCACACTAATTGACACCCCTAGAATTAAATCAATAGCAAACATTGAGTTACATGTACTACGTACTAGAGAAGCCATTCTAAACAAAAAAGGTGCACTACTCTATGTCTTGGCGCATGCGCGGGAAATAGTAGTCGCGTATACGCAGTTGCGCCACCACAGACTAACTAGTAGATTGAAACCACACCACGGCTGGTAATCTTTGAGGAAAAATCTTTGACCGCATGAAATGCAGTGAGCAATTCAGAACATGACGTTTACCTCGTCTCTCCCACCTCTTGCCTCTTCTCGCAGCCTCCATTTTGTCATGTTCATAGATAAGAGTGTATATACGTCATGTTATTGTCGCGTAGTTGTCAAGTTAGAAGTTTTCTTGGAAATTTTTATTTTGTTTTTCTATGTAAGTATGAACTAACTATTAATTATAAATAAAGTTTTATTGGCATTTTACTGCTATTTTGCGAAAGGGTGTTTATTGTTTAATAGGTTATATATTTCGACGGGACGTTTTCTTTAGCTTTAGTGTATTTTGTATATAATTTTTAGTTTTAAAATCTATTTTTAAATGTTTCATTCCCAATTGTGCAAGTAACAGAGAAGAGTCTGACGAAGGCCAAAGAAACAAGTGGTTAGACTTTATAAACTGTGACAAACTTAAAAGTACGCTGCATTCCAGTAACCTTTTCAAGAAGTCTGCTTGGACGCAAAATTTTTGAATAAAGTGTTTCATACTCCTAAATCTGACATTAATAAGGCTAAAAAAGGTTGGATAAACTCAACACTATTCTTTGGAGTAAATTGAGTTAGGTTTATCATCAAAGATGACAAAGGTATGTACATTTAATTATTCCTTAATAAACATAACTGCTCAGTATATTCAGTATTCATATAAAATTTAAAAATATATAATAAAGATGTACGGACATACTGTACATTGAATAAAACTACTTAATTCCTGGCATTTCAAGTGATCTCTTTGATAACATATATTGCACAAGGACAAACATCCAGACCCGGAAAAATTATATGTAGGCCGTACTCGTTCCGTGCGGGTTTCCAACCCGCGGCCCCAAGCGTTGCAACTCATTGCTAAGCCACTACGCCACGGAGCCGGTGACCACATCTTTAAAATATTTTTATTCCTTAGACACACAGATTTCGTCACTATGTTCCAGAACATGATAAATTTGCACTTAAAATTGGAATTAACATTAATTCATTTATTTCAGTGGTGTAGACAGAGATCAGATTTGCTCAAAACTATACACATATTAATAATCCTAACAAAAATATTATCTGAACTAAAGTTTTAGAATGGCGATTGTTTTGCAATTTAAATTTTACATGATTATTACCTTAATTTTTTTCTTCGTTGGGAATCACATGTTCATCATTTTGTTTATCTAACAAGCGCAATTGAGTATGCTTGCAGTCTGTTTAGTACACATCATCTTGCCATTTTAATACATTTCCATCAGTTATTATGTGTTTTGATAGCAAAATTATTCCTCATACCTTTTTTATAATGGCTAGTCAAATATCACACTAAGTTTATTTGAACTGTATCATCTGAAATAAAAACATAAAAGATTTTTTGTCATTGTCATTCAGACAGCCTCGATTTTGTAATTTGTGTGCGATTGTGCATAAAATAATGTTGACAAATGGTTGACAATTAATTATTTAAATAATAGAATTCCTCATTTAATTACATATTCCTTGGCAGACAAGTTGGCAACCAGTTTATTATTATTATTAAGTTTTTATCAAAGAGATCACTTGAAATGCCAGGAATTAAGTAGTTTTATTCAATGTACAGTATGTCCGTACATCTTTATTATATATTTTTAAATTTTATATGAATACTGAATATACTGAGCAGTTATGTTTATTAAGGAATAATTAAATGTACATACCTTTGTCATCTTTGATGATAAACCTAACTCAATTTACTCCAAAGAATAGTGTTGAGTTTATCCAACCTTTTTTAGCCTTATTAATGTCAGATTTAGGAGTATGAAACACTTTATTCAAAAATTTTGCGTCCAAGCAGACTTCTTGAAAAGGTTACTGGAATGCAGCGTACTTTTAAGTTTGTCACAGTTTATAAAGTCTAACCACTTGTTTCTTTGGCCTTCGTCAGACTCTTCTCTGTTACTTGCACAATTGGGAATGAAACATTTAAAAATAGATTTTAAAACTAAAAATTATATACAAAATACACTAAAGCTAAAGAAAACGTCCCGTCGAAATATATAACCTATTAAACAATAAACACCCTTTCGCAAAATAGCAGTAAAATGCCAATAAAACTTTATTTATAATTAATAGTTAGTTCATACTTACATAGAAAAACAAAATAAAAATTTCCAAGAAAACTTCTAACTTGACAACTACGCGACAATAACATGACGTATATACACTCTTATCTATGAACATGACAAAATGGAGGCTGCGAGAAGAGGCAAGAGGTGGGAGAGACGAGGTAAACGTCATGTTCTGAATTGCTCACTGCATTTCATGCGGTCAAAGATTTTTCCTCAAAGATTACCAGCCGTGGTGTGGTTTCAATCTACTAGTTAGTCTGTGGTGGCGCAACTGCGTATACGCGACTACTATTTCCCGCGCATGCGCCAAGACATAGAGTAGTGCACCTTTTTTGTTTAGAATGGCTTCTCTAGTACGTAGTACATGTAACTCAATGTTTGCTATTGATTTAATTCTAGGGGTGTCAATTAGTGTGGTTTCAATCTACTAGTTAATCTGTGGTTTCGATATTCATGTAGTGTGGAGCGGCGCTAATAATAAAAGATTTCAAATTAAATAATAGTTAAACTAGTTGGACATACTCTTAAGTGTGTTAAATAGAATATGCTACTTTTTACGGATTTTATCGCGTTTAATTAACTTATTTTATATTCCCGACGTTTCGGTTGCTTTCCAGCAACCATGATCACGGGGGACCGAGGTAACTGACGTCCCGATGTCAGAGTTAACCCGGAGTACCTTCAGCTTTTTGGTTATTAATTTTAGTTCGATCTACGCAGAATAAACTTACTGTGTCTTGAAATCTTGCAGTGGTATGCTTGGGTTTAGTTTAAATTTTATGAATTATAGGATCCCAAGCAGGTGGTAGTACCCAGCCTCCCTCTCTATTGAAATTAGGATGTTTTTTTTTAAATTTCAATAGCCTCACGTATCATCCTTGGCAGGAATCGAATTTCTTTCGCGAGAATTTGTGGTTTATCAAATCTAATGTATTGGCGGGAGCCGTCTAGGATATGATCACAAACTGCAGACTTCCCGGAACGTTGGTGCTTCACGTCAGCGTTCTGTGTTCTTTTACGCGGGTTTTTATTGATCGTTTTGCAAATAAAAAAATTGCGAAAACCCAAATAAAAAAAAATAATTTCAAGCAAATTTGCATTATTTGGATTTAGTTGCATTTAAGGAAATGTATCCATTGGTTGTTTTTAATAATAAGTTATACGATTATACGTATGTGATATTTCACACCGTATTTAGAAGTTGTGGTGGTCACAACCTGTTAGAAGAGCCTTAATAAAGTTATCATTATTTAACTCTTTTTATAATACTTAGAGAATAAACTAAATATAGGAGTTCCCCCTTCCTTAACACATGTCGTGCTAAAAGCTACTGAAAGGCACATTGAAGCACGCTCAAGTTTCAAGTGTACTTTAAGTCAAGGATCTCTCTGTTTGCAGTTTGAGATTCCTTCACTTGATTAATTTTCTTTCTATTTTAATAACTCATTTGGAAATACTACCACTAATATCAAAAGCGACGAAAGTTCGATTTGTCCAAAATGCAGTGTGGTTATTAAAAAAAAATTGTATAACCAACTTAAATATAAATTATTAAGAATAACTCAAAAACTATTGGTCAGACCATGAATTTATATGGGAGCACATGTGAAGCACCGGCTTTCAAATAAAACAAGAATCATCGAAATTTGTTCACCCAGTAAAAAGTTATGAGGTAACACACATAAAAATAATATATAGTCGAATTGAGTTCCGTCTCTTTTTTGAAGTTGGTAAAAAATAAATAGTGGACTATATTATTATATAGCGTAGAGTGAGAGGTAAAAAGGATTGAATATATTGTCGATACTGTAAAAATCCATATTCAGGCAAGAAGAAAAATGGGAGTAAACGCATGAGTGGAAATGGAATTGGAATTGGAATTGGAATTGGAATTCTGGTGATCTGATGATGTGTGTGATATGTGTATATGAATGTGTGTATGTATATATGTATTTGTGTGTTTATATGTATATGTATACAGGGTTATTTTCCAATAACCAGCCAAATTTGCAGAAGTTCAGAATAAGTAATATAGGTAAATGGTGATAAAATTTAACTAAAAAAATCTGAAGCATTCTGTTTTTTTATCTTATAATTTTAAAATGTGTTGTAATGCATTATATTAACTGATTGCCATTCATAAATAACGCCTGCTATTTTACTACGCACGCACACATTCTTAAGGGTCGATCGGTCGACAAAAATGTTGTGAATTTGAATGGACGCGCACAGTGGGGCGCGCGTACGCGTAGTTGTTGCCCATAAATCACATTCAATTTGGGATAATTTCAAATAAGAGTAGAAGCCTTATTTACTCGTATTTTCAGAAACTGCAATAGCGGTATATTATTATATATATTTGAACTTAATTTTAAAATTTGGTTACTCTTTGAAAAATAAACCTAGAATATTATGTATTTAATTATTGCATTGTCTCTATACTATTTATAGCTATTATTATTGTTTATTTACTATTTATGCATACTTATATACTATATTTAAATTGGTGACCTACTTCACCAAGGTTTTCCTGGAAGAAGCCCAATCAAATACTGATGTTGTTTCGAAACAGTTTGCAGCGAATAGTTCACAATAATGCATTGATTCTGGAAAAAAAAATGCTTACATTTTACTTATCTAGTTTAAGTCGTTGCAGAATATAATATATATGTATATATATATATATATATATATATATATATATATATATATATATATATATATATATATACATATATAACGTAATTAATTATAAATTTCTATTTTGTTTTTATTCTATATTGCTACACCTACTTCAAATTCTCACCACTCCATGGGTTGACTGGTAGAGAATGCCACAAGGCATTAAGTCCGCCCTTTGTATTCTTTTAGATTAAGGAATGCAATAAAGAATAAATAAATAAATATATATATATATATATATATATATATATATATAAATTTATTACAGCATGACCTTTTCTAAATAGAATGGCAATTTGAAAAACAATACCGAATCACGTACTTTGTGAAGAACAAGCTTTTCTGAACATAACATCATAGAGATTTCAGCCAAAATCTGATTATACAAAGTACCTAATTCTGCAAGGAATGTCATTCTCAATTTGCTTGGCGCTTATTTCAACTGACAAGTTCTTTAACATCCCCTTGAGCGTGTCTCAATTTAATAACGTAGTCAAAACGTTAGAATCAAAAGCGTACTACGTTATACGTATTATATCTTTAGCCGACTTCAATAAAGGACGCGGATCTAAATTCTATTGTTTTTGTTTTTTGCGTTACAGGATATCTTCACAGACATTGGGTCGATTTTAATTATTATTTTAATTAAATAAGCCTATAACCTAAGGGTAGTCAAATTTAAATTTAAAGAAAAAGTTTAATAAGGAACGTAAATTTTACTGTATATTTTTAGATGAAATATATGTGAATTGTTAGTACTCGTATGACGTTGTGATATAACTTAGTCCACTCAAAAGGGCCAAATAAATAAACTATAAAAAGTAAAAACCGACTTCAAATAAACTAACAAGATTCAAATAATATCCATATTATTAATAAATTGTTCAAAGTTCAAAATCAAATGTTGAAGCCCGGACAAGCAATAAAATATATGAGGAAATTATTTTATGCGTTATAATTTTTCAAAGTTGTGTACTTTTTTAATATAATTATTTAAATTTAATATTTCCCTTATAGCGACGACTTTAAAGAAAGCCCATATCTTCCCCTGGGTTTCGTAACACACGAAACATAAGAAACGAAGGGCAGCAGCATCTTTCTAATAACAACTGAAAATAATTTAAAAATAACCACCTACAATACGTGAGCACAAACGCAAAAACGCGCCTGAGAGGCAATCTACGGTGAAAGTCAGAGATTTGTATACATAATACAAGTAATTCAACTCGGATTTTGAATGATATAGATGATGATTATCTTTAACTGTTATCTTTTTTATTCTCATCAGTACGGTAACAGTGTACTAGACTTAAGGCCTCCTTATACTAGGCAGCGTACAGAATAGTTGTATTAAATTCGGTGGCAGGGCTTGCAATATTCTGAAAGTATTATTTTGCAAACTAACTAACTTTGATTTTCAAAATCTGATGAAGATGTTGTTTCGAAACGATAGCGAATAATTCACAATAATACATTTATTCTGGTAAAAAAATGCTTACATTTTACTTATCTTGTTTAAGTAGTTGAAGAATGCTGTAATTAAATTATATATATATATTAGAAATACAATTAGAATTTTGAAAACTCGTATTTCGTATTTCTCAAATTCCAAGTTCCAGTGGGGAGCACATAATGTTAAACTAGTTTCGGAATTAAGTAACGCAATTTTTGCAATTTTATTACAAGGCAACTAATTTTAAAATAGCAGAGCCGCGCTACAGCTATTCGACTTGATCTGGAAAAGACCATGCCCTCGAAAAATACCAGCGTAAAATGGCAGCTCAATGCTGCTATATTTCGAGTGGTGAGTGTAGAGAACCGGAGCCTCTTTTAGTGGTAACAAAGCATTTTTGCTTACTGATATCGATGATATTGGTCTATGGGCCAAAATATCCACTTATATTCAGATAGACTAGACTGTGTGCTCGTTTGTCACCCTCATTCGATAAAAATGATAAAAGAGTTGATTCGATAAATCAACGATTAAATTAAGCTAAGTAGGCACCTAACTTACTTTCAACATATTATGCAATATATGCTTTCCTAGGTATTTTAGTCATCTGAAATCCTGATACGAGTATGTAAGTTGGCTAATAAAGATCCTCTTCTTTCCTCTTCATTGCCATTTATTACAATTGTGAATGTCGTGTTTATCTTTAACTAGAAATATTTATTACGATGTATTAGAGTATGTAGTAATCGTAATTTCTCTGCGGGTCAAAATCCATAACGATATCTGTAGAAAAACAAGAGTAACTGACAACCCAGTGGATTGTCAAAAGGCCAGCCATATAATCAAAGAACCGACAACCGATGGGGAAGAAAGGTTACCGAGTGGTAACCTCGTACTGTAAAGAGCACTGTCTTGCGACCTCCCACTAGACAGAGTCACAACCTGATGAAACACGCAGGCAGACTATGGATGCAGGTGACACAGGACTCAGGAGTGTACTTTGTGTCAATCTGTAGGAGAGGCCTATTTTTATCAGTGGAATTGTGTGTAACAATGTGACGAACTCTTTTTTTTTAAATAAAACTGAATCAACAAACGAACTTAGAATCCACCTAATGGTAAGTGGCTACTGCCGCGCAAGACAACAGATGTTTTATCCCCTCTGAGGTTCTCTTTACCCTTCAGACCGATGCAAAGAAATATTCAAGAGGCTGGTATCTAACACGATCAAGCCTAAACAGAGAAGACAATACTCGGGCCTAATACACGACTGCCACCGGCTTTAATAAAAGATATGTTAATTGCACAGTATAACCTTACAATGGATCAAAAGCCACAAGGATTACTGAGGCAACGACGCGGCGGAATAATTAACCAAAGGAGGATTAGCACTAGGTGCTATTGGACCATAGCACGCTCAACTTAGCACAAGCCATTAACATTGCAGGCAGGCTCTCAATGCAGTATATGGTCGCTTCTAAAAATGGCTAACACGCCTAATTAATTTCCAGATTTGGGAAGTAACATATATAGAAATATATTTTTTTTATTTAATGTAGGTTGTAAATGATACTTACTAAAAGTTATTCGTATGTTTAATTTATCACTGGTACGGAAAATACTTGTATATATAATACTCTGTCTTGGGAAGAATTCTCAAGAAACTCACCGCGACTTTTTTTAGACTTCTGCCTTGCGCCAATGCAGCCATTGCACCCACCTTTGTGTGTAAAGATATGAAACTATACTATAACATAATTAAGTTAACATTAACAATAACGTTAACGTTAACATTAACAATAATGTAGTATTCCGCAAATAACTGTAAAGTTTGTTTGTGTACAAAATCGGTGCCAGATTATTAATTTTTTTATTCATTTATACTCTTTATTGCACACAAAATATTACACAACATTACAAACTTAAATTTATAAATTAATGTACAACTAAGTGGCTTATTGCTAAACAGCGATCTCTTCCAGGAAAACCTTGGTGAAGTAGGGCACCAATTTAAATATAGTATATAAGTATGCATAAATAGTAAATAAACAAGTATATCTGAATAATATAAGCTATAAATAGTATAGAGACAATGTAATAATTAAATACATAATATTCTAGGGTTATTTTTCAAAGAGTAACCAAATTTTAAAATTAAGTTCAAATATATATAATAATATACCGCTATTGCAGTTTTTGAAAGTACGAGTAAATAAGGCTTCTACTTTTATTTGAAATTGTCCCAAATTGAATGTGATTTATGGGCAATAACTACGCGTACGCGCGCTCCACTGTGCGCGTCCATTCAAATTCACAACATTTTTGTCGACCGATCGACCCTTAAGAATGTGTGCGTGCGTAGTAAAATAGCAGGCGTTATTTATGAATGGCAATCAGTTAATATAATGCATTACAACGCATTTTGAAATTAAAAGATAAAAAAACAGAATGCTTGAGATTTTTTTAGTTAAATTTTATCACCATTTACCTATATTACTTATTCTGAACTTCTGCAAATTTGGCTGGTTATTGGAAAATAACCCTGTATACATATACACATAAACACATATATACATACACACATATATATACACATATCACACACATCATCAGATCACCAGAACTCCAGGCGAGTGCTCATGCGTTTACTTCCATTTTTCTTCTTGCAAGAATATGGGTTTTTACAGTATCGACAATATATTCAATCCTTTTTACCTCTCATTCTACGATATATAATAATATAGTCCACTATTTATTTTTTACCGACTTCAAAAAAGAGACGATACTTAATTCGACTGTATATTATTTTTATGTGTGTTACCTCATAACTATTTACTGGGTGAACAAATTTCGATGAATCTTGTTTTATTTGAAAGCCGGTGCTTCACATGTGGTCCCATATAAATTCATGGTCTGACGAATAGTTTTTGAGTTATTCTTAATAATTTATATTGAAGTCGGTTATAAAAATTTTTTTAATAACCACACAGCATTTTGGACAAATCGAACTTTCGTCGCTTTTGATATTAGTGGTAGTATTTCCGAATGAGTTATTAAAATAGAAAGAAAATTAATCAACTGAAGGAATCTCAGACTGCAAACAGAGAGATCCTTGACTTAAAGCACACTTGAAACTTGAGCGTGCTTCAATGTGCCTTTCAGTAGCTTTTAGCACGACATGTGTTAAGGAAGGGAGAACTCCTATATTTAGTGTATTCTCTAAGTATTATAAAAAGAGTTAAATAATGATAACTTTATTAAGGCTCTCCTAACAGGTTGTGACCACCACAACTTCTAAATACGGTGTGAAATATCACATACGTATAATCGTATAGCTCATTATTAAAAACAACCAATGGATACATTTCCTTAAATGCAACTAAATCCGTATATTTGCTTGAATTTTTTTTTAATTTGGGTTTTTTGCAATTTTTTTATTTGCAAAACGATCAATAAAAACCCGCGTAAAAGAACATAGAGCTGACGTGAAGCACCAAAGTTCCGGGAAGTCTGCAGTTTGTGATCATAACCTAGACGGCTCCCGCCAATACGTTAGATTTGATAAACCACAAATTCTCGCGAAAGAAATTCGATTCCTGCCAAGGATGATACGTGAGGCTATTGAAATTAAAAAAAGACATCCTAATTTCAATAGAGAGGAAGGCTGGGTACTACCACCTGCTTGGGATCCTATAATTCATAAAATTAAAACTAAACCCAAGCATACCACTGCAAGATTTCAAGACACAGTAAGTTTATTCTGCGTAGATCGGACCAAAATTAATAATTAAAAAGCTGAAGGTACTCCGGGTTAACTCTGGACATCGGGACTTCAGTTACCTCGGTCTTCCGTGATCATGGTTGCTGGAAAGCAACCGAAACGTCGGGAATATAAAATAAGTTAATTAAACGCGATAAAATCCATAAAAAGTAGCATATTCTATTTAACACACTTAAGAGTATGTCCAACTAGTTTGACAATTATTTAATTTGAAATCTTTTATTATTAGCGCCGCTCCACACTGCATGAATATCGAAACCACAGACTAACTAATAGATTGAAACCACACTAATTGACACCCCTCGAATTAAATCAATAGCAAACATTGAGTTATATGTACTACGTACTAGAGAAGCCATTCTAAACAAAAAATGTGCACTACTCTATGTCTATGCGAGAAATAGTAGTCGCGCATACGCAGTTGCGCCACCACAGACTAACTAGTAGATTGAAACCACACTAATTGACACACTGTACGGATTGCAGTACAGTTCAGTTGAACATAGTGTATGTTCGGAATATGAAATCTAGTACGTAGTACATATATATCGATGGCTTGAAATATTTTTTTTATTTTTTATTTTGCAATTTAGCGTATTCTATTTAACACACTTAAGTGTATGTTCAACTAGTTTAACTATTATTTCTATAGAACAAAACGGATAGTATTTTTCCAATTAGTTCTAGTGCTCAGTTTACCGTACCTATAATGACGGTGTCAAAATAACCATTATCCCATAGCGTCTCTTGAGTGTAAAGACTGAGGGGAAAAATCCAGGAGATGGGCAGCAGCAACTTCAACTATCTACTTCTTATATCAACTAAAAATTAAGTCGATTAACGGCTCCGTGGCGCAGTGGCTTAGCAATGAGTTGTTGCGCTGGGTGCCGCGGGTTCGAATCCCGCACGGAACAAGTATTTGTATGGTCTACAAATAATTGTTCCGGGTCTGGATGTTTGTCCTTGTGAAATTTATGCTTTTAAACTGCCTCCACGATACAGGAGGAAATCCTAGTGTAGGGGTAACGTTTTTTAACAAGAATCGAATCGAACAAAATCGAACTTCAACAGAAGATGTGAGCTGTGATCTCAGAAACGCAGCCCAGCCGAATTGAATCCGTCGATTGACTTCTTGGTCACGGTTAGACGAATTTAGTCGAATAATTTGTCCTAAGTAAATATACTCGTGAACATCTTCGAGCGTAGTGCTCCCAACAACTACCGGCATAAATATGACATGGAAGTTACATATGTAGATATATTTGTAGCATCCGAAGCCTATGTTCAGCAGTGAATTTGTGAAGGGCTGTAATGATGTTGATGATGATGAATAAAATACGGACCGTAAGTTCTGTAATTTGATGAGAACATCAATACTGAAAGTTACCAAACGATTTAAAATTATCTTTAATGTACCAACAAACTTAGTCTAAAAGCTATTTTAATTTATGTATAACCTAATTATGTTTGGCTCTTTAACTAATTATCTCTTACGCTAATTATCTCAAGCATTCTGTTTTTTTATCTTTTAATTTCAAAATGCGTTGTAATGCATTATATTAACTGATTGCCATTCATAAATAACGCCTGCTATTTTACTACGCACGCACACATTCTTAAGGGTCGATCGGTCGACAAAAATGTTGTGAATTTGAATGGACGCGCACAGTGGAGCGCGCGTACGCGTAGTTATTGCCCATAAATCACATTCAATTTGGGACAATTTCAAATAAAAGTAGAAGCCTTATTTACTCGTACTTTCAAAAACTGCAATAGCGGTATATTATTATATATATTTGAACTTAATTTTAAAATTTGGTTACTCTTTGAAAAATAACCCTAGAATATTATGTATTTAATTATTACATTGTCTCTATACTATTTATAGCTTATATTATTCAGATATACTTGTTTATTTACTATTTATGCATACTTATATACTATATTTAAATTGGTGCCCTACTTCACCAAGGTTTTCCTGGAAGAGATCGCTGTTTAGCAATAAGCCACTTAGTTGTACATTAATTTATAAATTTAAGTTTGTAATGTTGTGTAATATTTTGTGTGCAATAAAGAGTATAAATGAATAAAAAAATTAATAATCTGGCACCGATTTTGTACACAAACAAACTTTACAGTTATTTGCGGAATACTACATTATTGTTAATGTTAACGTTAACGTTATTGTTAATGTTAACTTAATTATGTTATAGTATAGTTTCATATCTTTACACACAAAGGTGGGTGCAATGGCTGCATTGGCGCAAGGCAGAAGTCTAAAAAAAGTCGCGGTGAGTTTCTTGAGAATTCTTCCCAAGACAGAGTATTATATATACAAGTATTTTCCGTACCAGTGATAAATTAAACATACGAATAACTTTTAGTAAGTATCATTTACAACCTACATTAAATAAAAAAAATATATTTCTATATATGTTACTTCCCAAATCTGGAAATTAATTAGGCGTGTTAACCATTTTTAGAAGCGACCATATACTGCATTGAGAGCCTGCCTGCAATGTTAATGGCTTGTGCTAAGTTGAGCGTGCTATGGTCCAATAGCACCTAGTGCTAATCCTCCTTTGGTTAATTATTCCGCCGCGTCGTTGCCTCAGTAATCCTTGTGGCTTTTGATCCATTGTAAGGTTATACTGTGCAATTAACATATCTTTTATTAAAGCCGGTGGCAGTCGTGTATTAGGCCCGAGTATTGTCTTCTCTGTTTAGGCTTGATCGTGTTAGATACCAGCCTCTTGAATATTTCTTTGCATCGGTCTGAAGGGTAAAGAGAACCTCAGAGGGGATAAAGCATCTGTTGTCTTGCGCGGCAGTAGCCACTTACCATTAGGTGGATTCTAAGTTCGTTTGTTGATTCAGTTTTATTTAAAAAAAAAGAATTCGTCACATTGTTACACACAATTCCACTGATAAAAATAGGCCTCTCCTACAGATTGACACAAAGTACACTCCTGAGTCCTGTGTCACCTGCATCCATAGTCTGCCTGCGTGTTTCATCAGGTTGTGACTCTGTCTAGTGGGAGGTCGCAAGACAGTGCTCTTTACAGTACGAGGTTACCACTCGGTAACCTTTCTTCCCCATCGGTTGTCGGTTCTTTGATTATATGGCTGGCCTTTTGACAATCCACTGGGTTGTCAGTTACTCTTGTTTTTCTACAGATATCGTTATGGATTTTGACCCGCAGAGAAATTACGATTACTACATACTCTAATACATCGTAATAAATATTTCTAGTTAAAGATAAACACGACATTCACAATTGTAATAAATGGCAATGAAGAGGAAAGAAGAGGATCTTTATTAGCCAACTTACATACTCGTATCAGGATTTCAGATGACTAAAACACCTAGGAAAGCATATATTGCATAATATGTTGAAAGTAAGTTAGGTGCCTACTTAGCTTAATTTAATCGTTGATTTATCGAATCAACTCTTTTATCATTTTTATCGAATGAGGGTGACAAACGAGCACACAGTCTAGTCTATCTGAATATAAGTGGATATTTTGGCCCATAGACCAATATCATCGATATCAGTAAGCAAAAATGCTTTGTTACCACTAAAAGAGGCTCCGGTTCTCTACACTCACCACTCGAAATATAGCAGCATTGAGCTGCCATTTTACGCTGGTATTTTTCGAGGGCATGGTCTTTTCCAGATCAAGTCGAATAGCTGTAGCGCGGCTCTGCTATTTTAAAATTAGTTGCCTTGTAATAAAATTGCAAAAATTGCGTTACTTAATTCCGAAACTAGTTTAACATTATGTGCTCCCCACTGGAACTTGGAATTTGAGAAATACGAAATACGAGTTTTCAAAATTCTAATTGTATTTCTAATATATATATATAATTTAATTACAGCATTCTTCAACTACTTAAACAAGATAAGTAAAATGTAAGCATTTTTTTACCAGAATAAATGTATTATTGTGAATTATTCGCTATCGTTTCGAAACAACATCTTCATCAGATTTTGAAAATCAAAGTTAGTTAGTTTGCAAAATAATACTTTCAGAATATTGCAAGCCCTGCCACCGAATTTAATACAACTATTCTGTACGCTGCCTAGTATAAGGAGGCCTTAAGTCTAGTACACTGTTACCGTACTGATGAGAATAAAAAAGATAACAGTTAAAGATAATCATCATCTATATCATTCAAAATCCGAGTTGAATTACTTGTATTATGTATACAAATCTCTGACTTTCACCGTAGATTGCCTCTCAGGCGCGTTTTTGCGTTTGTGCTCACGTATTGTAGGTGGTTATTTTTAAATTATTTTCAGTTGTTATTAGAAAGATGCTGCTGCCCTTCGTTTCTTATGTTTCGTGTGTTACGAAACCCAGGGGAAGATATGGGCTTTCTTTAAAGTCGTCGCTATAAGGGAAATATTAAATTTAAATAATTATATTAAAAAAGTACACAACTTTGAAAAATTATAACGCATAAAATAATTTCCTCATATATTTTATTGCTTGTCCGGGCTTCAACATTTGATTTTGAACTTTGAACAATTTATTAATAATATGGATATTATTTGAATCTTGTTAGTTTATTTGAAGTCGGTTTTTACTTTTTATAGTTTATTTATTTGGCCCTTTTGAGTGGACTAAGTTATATCACAACGTCATACGAGTACTAACAATTCACATATATTTCATCTAAAAATATACAGTAAAATTTACGTTCCTTATTAAACTTTTTCTTTAAATTTAAATTTGACTACCCTTAGGTTATAGGCTTATTTAATTAAAATAATAATTAAAATCGACCCAATGTCTGTGAAGATATCCTGTAACGCAAAAAACAAAAACAATAGAATTTAGATCCGCGTCCTTTATTGAAGTCGGCTAAAGATATAATACGTATAACGTAGTACGCTTTTGATTCTAACGTTTTGACTACGTTATTAAATTGAGACACGCTCAAGGGGATGTTAAAGAACTTGTCAGTTGAAATAAGCGCCAAGCAAATTGAGAATGACATTCCTTGCAGAATTAGGTACTTTGTATAATCAGATTTTGGCTGAAATCTCTATGATGTTATGTTCAGAAAAGCTTGTTCTTCACAAAGTACGTGATTCGGTATTGTTTTTCAAATTGCCATTCTATTTAGAAAAGGTCATGCTGTAATAAATTTATATATATATATATATATATATATATATATATATTTATTTATTTATTTATTCTTTATTGCATTCCTTAATCTAAAAGAATACAAAGGGCGGACTTAATGCCTTGTGGCATTCTCTACCAGTCAACCCATGGAGTGGTGAGAATTTGAAGTAGGTGTAGCAATATAGAATAAAAACAAAATAGAAATTTATAATTAATTACGTTATATATGTATATATATATATATATATATATATATATATATATATATATATATATATACATATATATTATATTCTGCAACGACTTAAACTAGATAAGTAAAATGTAAGCATTTTTTTTTCCAGAATCAATGCATTATTGTGAACTATTCGCTGCAAACTGTTTCGAAACAACATCAGTATTTGATTGGGCTGTCCCAGTGCAAAATAATTCAATTTAACTTTAAATAACAATCACTTACAAACAAAATCCGTTACGTGGTGTATTGTGCGGAATGGGACGTATCCGATACGGTATCACAACGACGTATTACATAAAGTATTTCAACTCGGATTTTGAATAATATAGATGATGATTATTTTTAACTGTTATCCTTTTTATTCTCATCATTACGGTAACAGTGTACTAGACTTAAGGCCTCCCTATACTAGGCAGCGTACAGAATCATTCATCATCATCATCATTACAGCCCTTCACATGTCCACTGCTGAACATAAGCCTCCCCCAAGGAATGCCACAAAGCACGGTCCTGAGCCATCTGCATCCATCGACTTCCTGCATATCTTACCAGGTCGTCACTCCATCTAGTGGGGGGACGCCCTACACTTCGCCTGCCGATATCCTCAAAACTTGAAAACGAGACTGTACAACCAGTGCGTGTTGCCAGTGATGACCTATGGAACTGAGACGTGGTCCTTCACTGCTGGCTGGATGAGGAAGCTCAAGGTCGCTCAGCGAGCTATGGAGAGGGCTATGCTCGGAGTTTCTCTGCGTGATACACTTAAAATGAGGAAATGAGGATATCCGCAGTAGAACCAGAGTGACCGACATAGACCATCGGATTAGTAAGCTGAAGTGGCAATGGGCCAGCCATATAGCTCGAAGAACCGACAACCGATGGGGGAAAACGTTTCTCGAGTGGCAGCGTACAGAATAGTTTTATTGAATTCGGCGGCAGGGCTTGAAATGTTCTGAAAGTATTATTTTGCGAACTAGCTAACTTTGATTTGCAAAATCATTGGGTAGGAATATGAAACCTACTGAGGTGATTTACGTCCCGACCTCAGAGTTAAAGGTAACCGAAATAATTAAACGCCATAGAATCCGTAAAAAGTAGTTTTATTCAATGTGTAGTGTTCGCGTAAATATAAGAAATCATTATAGTGTGTAGCAACATTATAATATTTAATAGGTTTCATATTTTCATATTACTGGAGGGAAGTTTGTAGTCTGGATCCACCAGGATACGTCCATTTTACTAATATATTTTTGCCGAAATCTGTATTAATCAAGACTAATTGGATACGTAACGACCACATGCGTGTCATAGTATTAATGACAATCGCGTCTTACGTATGCTGTCGAAATGAGCAGGCAATTTGGCTCCGGATCTAATAGCAGTTGACTATAATTTTCATCTGCCCTTCCACTTAACATAAATACGTGTTATTAAGCAACATATAAAATATACAAGATAAGTATTATAAATATAATTGAAGTGCAAGCGTTGTAGAGCGTGTGTGTGTGATTGTGTATATGTGCGTGTGCGTGTGCGTGTGTGTGTGTGTGTGTGTGTGTGTGTGTGTGTGTGTGTGTGTACACGTGTGTGCGTGAGTACGAGAGTGCGTGCGTACGTGCGTGCGTTCGCAAGCAGGGAGCAAGCTAGTGTTTAAAGGGCACTCCCGAATTTGCGCTGTCATTTCTAAACCGAGCGATACATTAAATAATTTCTATAAAATAAAAAATGAAGGCCAGAGAAGTTTCCACAAAGTTGCTAGAAAAAATATAAATATCCCGCTTATTGGCTGAAGATTCATTAGATTTTCGGACAAAGGGATTATCAAAAGGAAACTCTGCCCTACGCTCAGCTGCGTCTCTGAGTCTACAAGTGTTTTTATTGGTCCTGATAACACTAGGCAATCTACCCACAACATCGAATGGTTTTTCTAGCCGGGTAATTAAGAAAAATCAGCAGCGTGGGTTACCAAGCATTTCTACGGATTTCAAGCTATCGAAGAAAAGAAAAATGCCTGTTACACGGTCGAATAAAAAAAGCGTAGCTCATTTTTTTTAAAGGATGGGGTGACAAAGGAGCACACAGTTCACCTGATAGTAAGTGGTTGCTGTGCCCCATAGACATCTACATTTATCCTCGTTTGCGAATCAAAATGCAGATGCGTTGTCACCCGTGAGGATTAAGATGGAATGCCTCTTTTCCAGTAAAAAGGGTCTCCGGATCTCTACACTCACCATACGAAACCTAGCAGTGTCAAGCTGCTATTTTACGATGGTATTCTGTGAGAGCGTGGTCCTTCCCCGGTCAAGCCGACCCATTCGTGCTACAACTATACTGCAAATATAGCTGCAGCATGGCTCTAACACGTATAAAATGCATGCCTCAGAATATCGTCAAAGGCCCGTAAATCAAAATTCTAGTAATATAGTAGGTGCCGCCAGTACCTAGAGAAGTACTGGGGTCACAACAAGAAGTATGAGCTTGGCAAGATCTCCTACAAGCGAAGAACAATCTGAAATCACATCGAAAGGCACTGCTACGAGTACGGAAACCTCAACCACAGAACATATCACGTCTACATAGAATACTGCAAGTACGAAGATTGACTGTACCACGGCTACTAAGCAACAAGCTGAAGATTCCAACAACACAACCTCGCTCGCACTCGCTCTAGCTATACAGACAGCGTGCCACCGCAGCCGCAGATAAGAAAGCACTTTCTGCGTCTGAAAATGAAGACGAAAAATCAAGCCGAATTCAAGTATGGTTGGAGGAACAATCCACAATCCCTCCAACAGAAGAGAAAAAAACAGAATGGACTAGGTCAGTGAGCTCACAAGTAAAAGGATAATGAGAAACAGGAAAACGATGAAGAATCCCAGCCCGCGCGTGAGGCACAGAACATCGACATCAACTCACTGGCAGTGGCTTTCACTCAAGTAGAACGAATGACGAGAAACGCCCTGCAGTATCTACAGGAACTACCTATACTCAATGTGCAGTGCAACAGCTGCCTACCATTCGGCACTGCCTACTATAAAACTAAAACTTTATTCTCTAAGACTGAAAACGTATCAAGATTAAGAAGAAGCGTCAGGGGGGCAGCCATGGAGGCAGTCAGCAGTCTTTTTATCAGCCAACTGGATCCAGGAGCCACCATAGAAGCCCAGGAATGGAGATTTCGACGTCTCGATGTGCTGGCAATAAATGATATGTAAAAACTCAGCGACAACCCAAAAGACGTGCGTAGTAGAAGCCCTGAAGAAGGTTCACTAACTCTATAATCTGGAGTTTTCTGGAGCCATTGAAAAGTTTATTTCTTGGTTTATATTCTGCAATCAGCCTTCATCATCATCATTACAGCCATTCACAAGTCCACTTCTGAACATAGGCCTCCATAGAATACTATAATAATACATACACAATAGTATTCTATGGCCCTCCCTTAATGAATGCCACAAATCACGGTCCTGAGTCACCTGCATCCACAGACTTCTTGCATGTCTTACCAGGTCGTCACTCCATCTAGGGAGAGGGATCGCCCTACACTTCGCCTGCCGCTACAGAACTGCCACTCAAAAACCTTTTTTCCCCATGTCTGTAAGGCAAGGTGACAGCCCCGCTCCAAGAAACGTTTTCAACCCTAACCAGTCATATAAAAATCGATGGATGCTGGTGACTCAGGATTGTGTTTTGTGTCAATCCTTCCGGAAGGGGTGGTAAAACAGTACTTATTACAATATACAATGTTATTAATGCCGGCGAGAATCTGTGTATATTTACTATAAGGATGTTAAATTAAAATTAACAGCAAGTTATTTGAGAAATTCAAACAAAATTAGTGCCACTTTTTAACAATGTCGGCTTTCCTTTCGAATCATGGTGAAGTTGTAAAAGATTTTTATTTTACTGAAGTGTATAAGTTATAATATTTTAAGTTTATTTTTAACTACATCATATGTTCAGAAATAATTTTAAAACATTAAATGTTTCCATTAATTCACACTAAATAGAGATGTTCACTCAAAGATGGTTAGTGATGTTTCCACCATAATGACGTAAGGCAAGCATCATAGCTGTGAGGTACACATACATGGTTATGTTTATTATATATAATATAATATAATAAGCAATTAATGTGGTAGATGCAGTAACGACCGACTTGGAAACACATAAAAAATATTTTTAAGTAGGTATGTAAGTTGGCTAATAAAGATCCTTTACTTTCCTCTTCATTGCCGTTTATGACAATTGTGAATGTCGTGTTTATCTTTAACTAGAAATATTTATTACGATGTATTAGAATATGTAGTAATCGTAATTTCTCTGCGGGTCAAAATCCATAACGATATCTGTAGAAAAACAAGAGTAACTGACATAACCCAGTGGATTGTCAAAAGGCCAGCCATATAATCGAAGAACCGACAACCGATGGGGAAGAAAGGTTACCGAGTGGTAACCTCGTACTGTAAAGAGCACTGTCTTGCGACGTCCCACTAGATAGAGTCACGACCTGATGAAACACGCAGGCAGACTGTGGATGCAGGTGACACAGGACTCAGGAGTGTACTTTCTTCGACTTCGACGGCTCCGTGGCGCAGTGGCTTAGCAATCAGTTGTTGCGCTGGGGGCCGCGGGTTCGAATCCCGCACGGAACAAGTATTTGTATGGCCTACAAATAATTGTTCCGGGTCTGGATGTTTGTCCTTGTGCAATTTATGTTTGTAAACTGCCTCCACGACACAGGAGAAAATCCTAGTGTGGGGGTAACGTTTTTTTTAGACTAAATATAAAAAAAAATATAAATATACTTTGTGTCAATCTGTAGGAGAGGCCTATATTTATCAGTGGAATTGTGTGTAAGAATGTGACGAACTCCTTTTTTTTTAATAAAACTGAAACAACAAACGAACTTAGAATCCACCTAATGGTAAGTTGCTACTGCCACGCAAGATAACAGATGCTTTATCCTCTCTGAGGTTCTCTTTACCCTTCAGACCGATGCAAAGAAATATTCAAAAGGGTGGTATCTAACACGATCAAGCCTAAACAGAGAAGAAAATACTCGGGGCTAATACACAAATGCCACCGGCTTTAATAAAAGATATGTTAATTGCACAGTATAACCTTACAATGGATCAAAAGCCACAAGGATTACTGAGGCAACGACGCGGCGGAATAATTAACCAAAGGAGGATTAGCACTAGGTGCTATTGGACCATAGCACGCTCGACTTAGCACAAGCCATTAACATTGCAGGCAGGCTCTCAATGCAGTATATGGTCGCTTCTAAAAATGGCTAACGCGCATAAATAATTTCCAGATTTGGGAAGTAACATAAATAGAAATATATTTTTTTATTTAATATAGATTGTAAATGATACTTACTAAAAGTTATTCGTATGTTTAATTTATCACTGGCACGGCAAATACCTCTGTCTTGGGAAGAATTCTCAAGAAACTCACCGCGACATTTTTTAAACTTCTGCCTTGCGCCAATGCAGCCATTGCACCCGCCTTTGTGTATAAAGATATGAAACTATACTATAACATAATTAAGTTAACATTAACAATAACGTTAACGTTAACATTAACAATAATGTGGTATTATTTGCGGAATACCACATTATTGTATAAACTGTAAAGTTTGTGTGTGTACAAAATCGTCTCCAGATTATTAATTTTTTAATTATTTATACTCTTTATTGCACACAAAATATTACAGAACACTAAAAACTTAAATTTATAAATTAATGTACAACTAAGTGGCCTTATTGCTAAACAGCGATCTCTTCCAGGAAAACCTTGGTAAAGTAGGTCACCAATTTAAATATAGTATATAAGTATGCATAAATAGTAAATAAACAATAATAATAGCTATAAATAGTATAGAGACAATGCAATAATTAAATACATAATATTCTAGGTTTATTTTTCAAAGAGTAACCAAATTTTAAAATTAAGTTCAAATATATATAATAATATACCGCTATTGCAGTTTCTGAAAATACGAGTAAATAAGGCTTCTACTCTTATTTGAAATTATCCCAAATTGAATGTGATTTATGGGCAACAACTACGCGTACGCGCGCCCCACTGTGCGCGTCCATTCAAATTCACAACATTTTTGTCGACCGATCGACCCTTAAGAATGTGTGCGTGCGTAGTAAAATAGCAGGCGTTATTTATGAATGGCAATCAGTTAATATAATGCACACATTTTAAAATTATAAGATAAAAAAACAGAATGCTTCAGATTTTTTTAGTTAAATTTTATCACCATTTACCTATATTACTTATTCTGAACTTCTGCAAATTTGGCTGGTTATTGGAAAATAACCCTGTATACATATACATATAAACACACAAATACATATATACATACACACATTCATATACACATATCACACACATCATCAGATCACCAGAATTCCAATTCCAATTCCAATTCCAATTCCATTTCCACTCATGCGTTTACTCCCATTTTTCTTCTTGCCTGAATATGGATTTTTACAGTATCGACAATATATTCAATCCTTTTTACCTCTCACTCTACGCTATATAATAATATAGTCCACTATTTATTTTTTACCAACTTCAAAAAAGAGACGGAACTCAATTCGACTATATATTATTTTTATGTGTGTTACCTCATAACTTTTTACTGGGTGAACAAATTTCGATGATTCTTGTTTTATTTGAAAGCCGGTGCTTCACATGTGCTCCCATATAAATTCATGGTCTGACCAATAGTTTTTGAGTTATTCTTAATAATTTATATTTAAGTTGGTTATACAATTTTTTTTTAATAACCACACTGCATTTTGGACAAATCGAACTTTCGTCGCTTTTGATATTAGTGGTAGTATTTCCGAATGAGTTATTAAAATAGAAAGAAAATTAATCAAGTGAAGGAATCTCAAACTGCAAACAGAGAGATCCTTGACTTAAAGTACACTTGAAACTTGAGCGTGCTTCAATGTGCCTTTCAGTAGCTTTTAGCACGACATGTGTTAAGGAAGGGGGAACTCCTATATTTAGTTTATTCTCTAAGTATTATAAAAAGAGTTAAATAATGATAACTTTATTAAGGCTCTTCTAACAGGTTGTGACCACCACAACTTCTAAATACGGTGTGAAATATCACATACGTATAATCGTATAACTTATTATTAAAAACAACCAATGGATACATTTCCTTAAATGCAACTAAATCCGTATATTTGCTTGAAATTATTTTTTTTTATTTGGGTTTTCGCAATTTTTTTATTTGCAAAACGATCAATAAAAACCCGCGTAAAAGAACACAGAACGCTGACGTGAAGCACCAACGTTCCGGGAAGTCTGCAGTTTGTGATCATATCCTAGACGGCTCCCGCCAATACATTAGATTTGATAAACCACAAATTCTCGCGAAAGAAATTCGATTCCTGCCAAGGATGATACGTGAGGCTATTGAAATTAAAAAAAAAACATCCTAATTTCAATAGAGAGGGAGGCTGGGTACTACCACCTGCTTGGGATCCTATAATTCATAAAATTTAAACTAAACCCAAGCATACCACTGCAAGATTTCAAGACACAGTAAGTTTATTCTGCGTAGATCGAACTAAAATTAATAACCAAAAAGCTGAAGGTACTCCGGGTTAACTCTGACATCGGGACGTCAGTTACCTCGGTCCCCCGTGATCATGGTTGCTGGAAAGCAACCGAAACGTCGGGAATATAAAATAAGTTAATTAAACGCGATAAAATCCGTAAAAAGTAGCATATTCTATTTAACACACTTAAGAGTATGTCCAACTAGTTTAACTATTATTTAATTTGAAATCTTTTATTATTAGCGCCGCTCCACACTACATGAATATCGAAACCACAGATTAACTAGTAGATTGAAACCACACTAATTGACACCCCTAGAATTAAATCAATAGCAAACATTGAGTTACATGTACTACGTACTAGAGAAGCCATTCTAAACAAAAAAGGTGCACTACTCTATGTCTTGGCGCATGCGCGGGAAATAGTAGTCGCGTATACGCAGTTGCGCCACCACAGACTAACTAGTAGATTGAAACCACACCACGGCTGGTAATCTTTGAGGAAAAATCTTTGACCGCATGAAATGCAGTGAGCAATTCAGAACATGACGTTTACCTCGTCTCTCCCACCTCTTGCCTCTTCTCGCAGCCTCCATTTTGTCATGTTCATAGATAAGAGTGTATATACGTCATGTTATTGTCGCGTAGTTGTCAAGTTAGAAGTTTTCTTGGAAATTTTTATTTTGTTTTTCTATGTAAGTATGAACTAACTATTAATTATAAATAAAGTTTTATTGGCATTTTACTGCTATTTTGCGAAAGGGTGTTTATTGTTTAATAGGTTATATATTTCGACGGGACGTTTTCTTTAGCTTTAGTGTATTTTGTATATAATTTTTAGTTTTAAAATCTATTTTTAAATGTTTCATTCCCAATTGTGCAAGTAACAGAGAAGAGTCTGACGAAGGCCAAAGAAACAAGTGGTTAGACTTTATAAACTGTGACAAACTTAAAAGTACGCTGCATTCCAGTAACCTTTTCAAGAAGTCTGCTTGGACGCAAAATTTTTGAATAAAGTGTTTCATACTCCTAAATCTGACATTAATAAGGCTAAAAAAGGTTGGATAAACTCAACACTATTCTTTGGAGTAAATTGAGTTAGGTTTATCATCAAAGATGACAAAGGTATGTACATTTAATTATTCCTTAATAAACATAACTGCTCAGTATATTCAGTATTCATATAAAATTTAAAAATATATAATAAAGATGTACGGACATACTGTACATTGAATAAAACTACTTAATTCCTGGCATTTCAAGTGATCTCTTTGATAAAAACTTAATAATAATAATAAACTGGTTGCCAACTTGTCTGCCAAGGAATATGTAATTAAATGAGGAATTCTATTATTTAAATAATTAATTGTCAACCATTTGTCAACATTATTTTATGCACAATCGCACACAAATTACAAAATCGAGGCTGTCTGAATGACAATGACAAAAAATCTTTTATGTTTTTATTTCAGATGATACAGTTCAAATAAACTTAGTGTGATATTTGACTAGCCATTATAAAAAAGGTATGAGGAATAATTTTGCTATCAAAACACATAATAACTGATGGAAATGTATTAAAATGGCAAGATGATGTGTACTAAACAGACTGCAAGCATACTCAATTGCGCTTGTTAGATAAACAAAATGATGAACATGTGATTCCCAACGAAGAAAAAAAATTAAGGTAATAATCATGTAAAATTTAAATTGCAAAACAATCGCCATTCTAAAACTTTAGTTCAGATAATATTTTTGTTAGGATTATTAATATGTGTATAGTTTTGAGCAAATCTGATCTCTGTCTACACCACTGAAATAAATGAATTAATGTTAATTCCAATTTTAAGTGCAAATTTATCATGTTCTGGAACATAGTGACGAAATCTGTGTGTCTAAGGAATAAAAATATTTTAAAGATGTGGTCACCGGCTCCGTGGCGTAGTGGCTTAGCAATGAGTTGCAACGCTTGGGGCCGCGGGTTGGAAACCCGCACGGAACGAGTACGGCCTACATATAATTTTTCCGGGTCTGGATGTTTGTCCTTGTGCAATATATGTTTGTAAACTGCCTCCACAATACAGGAGAAAATCCCAGTGTGGGGGTAACGTTTTTTTTTTTAAAAAGCACCTTGCCCAACTCATTGTTTCATACCCCTCTGAGAAATGACACAGAGTCTGTGCCCAGCAGTAGAACATGAACATAGACTCCAATAGATAATTGGCTACTTTACAAATACTTTTATCCTCCCAACCTTCTATCAAAAATCAATGTATTTAATTATCTTAGGTATCAATGATAATTATGTTCAAAAATTATTGGAAATTTCTGTATAATTGTGAAAGCTTCTTAGATTTATGTGAAAGTAACTTTATCTGATTACAATGGCCTCTTCTTGTCTTAACATTTTCTATGCAAACATTTATAAATAACAACAATTACAATTAGCGCACATATTCAAACTTGTAATTTATATATTTAAATATGCCTTTTTCCAGCTCAATACACTGGATATCGAATGTATTGAAGAGAACCTTTCCACTGAAAATATTCAAGTGCAAGCAGCAAGAGAGCAATTATATGTTTACTCTATAGCATATACCACAGATGGGATTCTGAAAGGCACGGACATCATTAGAATCGAAAAGTGTACATTGCCACCAATGCAAGTAAAAGCCTTTTTAAACGAGTTTAAAAAAGTTAAAAAATAAATCATATAATAAATAATATATACAATGCATTTTATTTCTACGACTCCTCCTTCTTCATAATAAAATAGTAATTAAAATTATATATATAAAAATATTATATAGGTATGTACCTATATATATTATACTAGGCTGAAATAAAATTATTCCTTTAACTATATCCAATTCATATTTAAAAAAAACGAAATGTCATATTCTGATTTGCTCTACGGTCCAAACTAAATGTACCAGAGACGTCCGTCTGACCGCGTAGTGTTTCTATATAGTTTGTGTACCACAGTAATTGACACACTGTACGGATTGCAGTACAGTTCTGTTGAATATAGTGTATGTTCGGAATGTGAAATCTAGTACGTAGTACATATATATCGATAGCTTGAAATATTTTTTTTTAATTTGGGTTTTTACAATTTAGCGTATTCTATTTAACACACTTAAGTGTATGTTCAACTAGTTTAACTATTATTTCTATAGAACAAAACGGATAGTATTTTTCCAATTAGTTCTAGTGCTCAGTTTACCGTACCTATAATGACGGTGTCAAAATAACCATTATCCCATAGCGTCTCTTGAGTGTAAGACTGAGGGGAAAATTCCAGGAGATGGGCAGCAGCAACTTCAACTATCTACTTCTTATATCAACTAAAAATTGGCAAACTGGAATTTCCTATAGTCACCTCTTACGAAACCCACAAAACTAAATGAAGTGGTCGATTCTTTTACGCCGCCATCACACGACATGACAAAAAAATCACCTGGAAATCAAGTAATCTGCTGGTTCTGTCGTATATTATTATAAATTATTTTTGAACAAAATTATGCCATCAAAAACTTGGCATCTCATTTCTTTTTGTAGATAGTCCTACTTTTTTCTTTTGCGGTACCATCTACTTCTTGAAATACCAACTACGGATTTTCGGGCAATTTATTCTACTTAATACTTTGCGGGATTTTTGTACAACTTCATAAGACATGTCCCATTCTTGCTCTTTCAATTCGTTGACCGTTTTACAAGTTACCTTTGAACATAATTATATCTAGGTACCTATCTACATCTATTGTTCCATTATATTATACATATACAGGTACACTAATTCATTCACTGCAAATGTAACTTTGTAATCCTATATATTTATATAGGATTACAAAGTTATTTATGCAGTTAGTGTATCTAGAAAACAACACCGAAATTACAAAATATTTTAAATTTCACCTGATTTATACCTTAAACACTAATTGTATTTCAAATTTGAAGCTTCTGCATCTACTAAAAGTACCTTAGAGTTTTGATGATCGGTCAGTCAGTGAGTGATAAAATTATGAAACTTTGACTAGTTATAATTCTTATACTGGTTCAAATCGAATGAAATTTAAATTATATTGTGTTTAAACAATACATGCTTGGTTGAAAGTTCATACTTCCAGTTTAATCCACAACGAAGTTATGGGGGGGGGGGGGTCGACAATGGCCTTAATTGCTTCGAGAAAAGGATGGTACGGCCGTGCCGCTTTTTTGCTCGACTTGGCGGGGGCACTGCCGTGCCGCCAGATTATAAAATTTTATGTCTAACTGGCCGCCCCACCCCGGCTTCATACGGGTGATTTCTAGATCTTGACAACAACGCCACCTACCGGGTCCAATTGTGAATGGTTTAGATCATCCAAGGACCCAAACATACACAAAAAAATCATCATATTCGTCCAGGAATTTTAGACTATTTGCGAGACTAACAGACAGCAATTGGTTTTTATATATACTTGTAGAGATAATATAATTAAGTTGGATTTTTCCTTTCTTCCCAGGACGGAGGTATTTTCCAAAAAAAAATACTTTCAATAATATGTATCATATAATAATCTATATAGAATTAAAAATATACCTATAAAAAATACAACGGTGCTTTTATACCACCATAACTGAATGCACAATATCTTTTATATTGTTTTAACAGTTAACAGAACAATTGTGTAAATATCGTTTTAAACTTGGAAGAGTTATATTGCTTAGTTAGGAATGATAATTAATTCATTAAAGTTGAATGATATATTACTTTCAAATAAATTTGTCAGTACGATAGGCACGCCACCTCCTGTAAGTTAATTGTACTATATCTATAACCTTCTCGCAAGTGCAAGCAATAAGTTGACAAAGTTGTACCGCAATTTGATGAACGGTATGGCAGCGCATAAAATACGAACAAGCAAACATTATTTTTTGTATATTAGATGTACAACACCATTGAAATTCTTATTATTAAACAATGTTACTGTTTGTTTAGTAGTTGTTTATTTCCACAATAGACTGCGAAATAATTTTCTTTTGACTTTAAACTTTAATGTAATTGTAACAATTTCATTGACTTTGTAATAGCGGGCCAAATTAGAACTCTGTTAAACGGACAAACATTTTCACATGATGTTCATTTTCATGAATATAGCATTTATAACCACTTTTTTGTTACATTTATCTTCTTTAAATTTCGTTATTTTTGTGTATCGACTGCTAATTGTCATGGCTATCGAACAGCGGTTTGTGATTTCCGTTTAACATTTAAATACAGACCTCTCGCAATAGTATTTACTTTAAAAATTGCTTATATTTTTGAATGTTGGAATAATGTCGTACTATAAAACAATTAAAATGTTAATTAAAATGTCTTGTTTATTTTGCGTCATAATAACGTGCGTAGTGCTTGTATTGTAGCTACCAATTGATATCCTGTAAATTCTGAGAGGGTTTTGGAGAAGTAACACACATGTGGACAGTTTCTAAGTGATGCAGGTTAGCTCTCGATCTTTACAAGTCAAGCAGGAGGGATTGTCGAAGGGAACAAAATTCTAGCAATCTTTATAATTTAAGAGAACCGCCCGGCTTCTTAGCCACGATCGCTTAAAGTAATAGCCTATATATATGTCCGCTGCTGGGCACAGGCCTCCTTTCATTTCTGATATGGTTTGAGGGCAAGGACATGACCGCCCGCTGCCTGCCTGTTGGCGGACTTATGTGAAGTCCACTCTTTACGTCGTCGACTTTAATAGTATCAGTCAGTTTAATACAGACCGTGTAGCATTTCCTTTGGTCCACAAAAGAGAAGTCTCATGCTTCATACATTCCACTGCTAGGCACAGGTGTATAAAGAGGTCCTCTATGGCAAAAGTCTTCTCTCTTTCATTCTGGGAGGGTGTTTTTTCAAGTTTGTCGGCCAATGGCGACTGATTATGGCAGAACCCACTCGGTCGTAGAGGAGGTCGTTCTGCTTTAGGTATAACATAAGATGGGCGTTAATATAAGCTCTATAACCTTATCATAGTATAGAGGTAACTGCGATTGGTCGGCTTGCTCGCGAACTGTGAAATTATGGTGAGCGCTCAGCCTTTGAACTACATATCGCAGCTGTGAGATATATAATTAATCCTTCTCGTCTTTTTTTGTAAGATTGTCTGCAGGAAACTACATTCTTGTGTGTTGGAAGTAGCGGTGCTGGGATTAGTGGTGACGGGGATAGTGCACGCAATTGAGGGAGGGCGGGAGGTGCTTCTTCATACTAGGTAAGACACATCATTTTATTTTATAACGCGGATATTTGCGAAGTAAATTTTTGTAAAAGCTTTTTTTAAACTACATTCTACCAATAAGAGCGCCTTTTGTTTTCCCTAAACATTTTTTTGTTATGTTAATCTATTTTTTTCTGCTAACCTTACAATGGCAAAAATTTTATAACACGCTTTTATTCCAGTCAAATTTATAGAAAAAATGGTACACTTTTTGCGATAAATATTTAGGCATATTTTTATTTTTACGCCCCAATAGACTTATTGTGTGTCACTTTAATATTATAAAATTATAATTTTGAATTTAGCTTAAAAATAAAGAAATATTTTATCTGCCGTGTCATATTGTTGTGTAGTAGTGACGTAATAAAATCCACTACCTCATATCATGCGGTGGCTGTCGTAATAGGCAACAGAGGAAAACAAAACGATAAGTGTCCAGTAGAATCTTACTGATAATCGGAACATCTCAAAATGTTGAAAAAACTGCGGTTGAAATATCCCCACTATGGTTAATTTTTGATAGGCTATAATTATGATAAATTAATAATGATTTAATTTAAAACATAAAATGTTTGATTTCAACCCAACTCTAGTATCGAAATTCTTTATTTAAAAGCGGTTTTCATTCACTTGAGGTTACCCTCTCAGGAAGAGTGAAATTGAATTGTTATTTACGTCGTCGGAAGGTTAACAGGGTCGTTTTTATAACCTCAGCGGTAAGACCTTTGTAACTTACCTATAATGTTTTAATATATGTCGGGAAGACTATTTCAAAATGAAGAAAATCGATCGTCGAATCGTGTTACACCGTTTCTTACTAAGCAGGGAAAACTATTTTTGATGAGATTCTTTCAGTCCGAGAAATATTTTCCTTTAAAACCCATTCTTTACACGATAAAGTCATGCTGCAGAGTATTACGATTGTAGAACTATCAGACCGGGGAACAACCACGGACCATTCTATTTAGTCGTCGTGACATAGTTGTGCGTAAGAGTCGTGCTGAAAATTTTTAAGTACGTATCGTATTGTTATTGGAGATAAAAGTTGTGTTCACCGTCATCAGTCTAAATCGAAGCAAAACTCGGAGCAGTAGCACTAAACATTAAACTACTAAGACATAGTCTATAGAATAATTAACCCCGACTTCCTAAGATTTTATTATTAAATTACTTTATTACTTTTAGTTCTTTAAAGCCGGCTTTTACTTTTAATTGAAAGTTGAATTTTTATCATTTGGAGTAGACTAAGGATATATATCACAAGCTCAAGGTAACAATTAGAATATCGTCCAATACAGTTACTTTAAAACTTTTCTACAAATTCATATGAGACAACCCTTGAAGTATAATGTATTTTATAAAAAAAAAATACTACCGAAATCTGCTCACGACTGAACAAGATATCACTTAACATATAAACAAAAAAATTAAAAAAAGACAAACAGTCGAAATTGATAATGAAAACTTTTTCCTCTTTTAAAATCGGTCATAATGTACCCCACGAAGTTCATGTTGTCCCAATTGGCCTGAAAACTCATGGGTCTGTTTCTTTTTTGGGACTCAAATAGAATTATAATTTAAATTGATTATACAGAAAAGGTATTTTCATAACAGGAAAATACTATTATAGTAATAATACTACTATAAAAGGTAACGGAAAAGACACTGCAAGAAGAAAAGGGGAGGTGAGCATTGTTCATAGTCATCATCATCTGTAATCTGTAATCAGGGCTGTAATAGCCTTTAACATAGGCCTCCCCCAAGGAATGCCACAAAGTCACGGTCCTGAGCGTTGTTCATCTAAAAATAATTATTAGAATTTTTGGGTTTCAAGCAAATATTCCTGTCCTTGTTTAATAATCATAAATAATTTAGCAAAGTAATGTCTATATATCCCCTTAGTGTTTTGATCGAGCAGTGGCAGTGTAAAAATGTTCACATCCTCATATCGTGCAGTGGGTTCCATGAGACGCGGTAGAAGCAAAAATACCAAGAGATGAGTGGTAGCGTCTGTCTACTAAAAACTGCAGTTTTCTACCCGCCAAGTGTGATAACTGTGAAAAATTACTACCTTATTAGCCAATCTATGGAGAGGCGTATGTTCAAGAGAGGAATTTGATAGACTGTAATAATTGAATGATGATGTGTCTACGTTATTTAATAATTTAATACAAGTTATCCCTAAAACTGTAGATTAAGCTATTTTATGTTCAAAACCAACCCATAAAACAAGTGACCGGAAAACATCCATTACGTCATGGTCAATTTATTTACTGAAAAGAAAGTATTTCCCTTTGAAAGAAGATCCATTTTGCTGTAATCATCTTCAGTCTATTATTTTATATTTCAGTGGATCATTTAACAAAAAACACAAGTACTGCTCGTTTAAATTAAAACGAACGAGGTAAGGATTACTTCTGGATCATTGCAATTCAGAATATTTAGAGACGATGAGAGCCCGACTTATTTTGATACCTTCATCATCATCATCATTACAGCCCTTCACAAATCCACTGCTGAACATAGGCCTTCCCCAAGGAATGCCACAAAGCACGGTCCTGAGCCACCTGCATCCATTGACTTCCTGCATGTCTTACCAGGTCGTCACTCCATCTAGTGGGGGGATGCCCTACACTTCGTCCGCCGGTACGAGGCCGCCACTCAAGGACCTTTTTTCCCCATCGGTTGTCGGTTCTTCGAGCTATATGGCCGACCCATTGCCACTTCAGCTTACTAATCCGTTGGGCTATGTCGGTCACTCTGGTTCTACTGCGGATATCCTCATTTCTAAGTTTATCACGCAGAGAAACTCCGAGCATAGGCCTCTCCATAGCTCGCTGAGTGACCTTGAGCTTCCTCATATGGCCAGCAGTGAAGGACCTCGTCTCAGTTCCAAACGTCATCACGGGCAACACGCAATGGTTGTACAGTCTCGTTTTTAAGTTTTGAGGTATACTAGACGAGAAGATGTGCCGAAATTTCTCGAAAGCTGCCCAACCGAGTTAAATCCGTCGATTGACCTCTCGGTCGAAGTTGGAATTACCTATTCGGAATATTTGTCCCAGGTAAACATACTCGTCAACAACTTCGAGCTTAGTGCTCCTAACAACTACCGGCATAGGTGTGACATGGACATTAAACATGATCTTTGTTTTGTCCATGTCCAAGACCTATCCGTTGGGAGACACTATTGAGGTCATTGATCATAGTGCTTAGGTCCTCCAGCGATTCTGCCATAAAGACTATATCGTCGGCAAATCGAAGGTGAGTGATGTACTCGCCATTGATGTTAATACTGTATCCTTTCCAGTCCAGAAGCTTGAAAACGTCTTCCAATGCAGCGGTGAAGAGTTTCGGGTATATAACGTCACCCTGTCTTACACCTCTCCGCAATTGGATAAGTTTCGTACTCTGGTTTTGTACACGGATAGCTATCGTAGCCTTCAGGACTTCGATATACCGATAGTCAACTTGGCACCGCTGAAGGGACTGCAGCACCGCCCAAATTTCGACGGAATCAAAGGCTTTTTCATAGTCCACATTCGCCAGACATAGTGGCAAATTGTACTTCTCGGACTTCTGTACAATTTGCCGAAGGGTATATATGTGGTCTATGGTGCTAAAACCCTTTCGGAAACCGGCTTGTTCGGGAGGCTGGAAGTCGTCAAGTCTGCACGCAAGACGATTCGTAATGACTCTCGAAAACAGCACGTAGACGCGGCTCAGAAGGGAAATCATTCTGTAGTTCTTCAAGTGATCATTGTGGCCTTTCTTGAAGACAAGACCACCGCTCTTCTGCTCCATGCTTCTGGGGTAGTGCCACTATGGAGGACGGAACTAAATAGCTTTTGAAACACTTCAAGTACCGGTTTTCAACCCGCCTTCAGAAACTTTAAAGAAAAGTTGCGTAAGTCTTGCCGCATGCATTTGAAGATCTGTCTGTTCATTTGCCTGTATGCTGTCAAATCTGTTGATGAATGTAGCTTCATCTCCTGTCTAACAGCCATGAGATTAAGAGTGTGATCGGAGAGTTTTTGTGTTCTTCTGCGGCGGGTCTTGCAAAACTTAGCTCTGACCGCATGAACAGTTTCCACTAGCTTGTCATTCATATCGTCCACTGCATTGCAATCTTCTAGGCACTGAAAACGATTTTGTTACTCGAGCTGAAAGGTTTCGGGACTTTGGAACACAGCACGAGGGGGACGGTGCGTTGACTTCATAAGACGAGACCTCTCCAACTTAACGGTTAGATTCAGTGTGCCTCTAACCATTCGGTGATCGCTACCAGTTTTCACCCTCGCGATCACGGAGACATCACTGAACAGTTGTCGTCTGGTTGACATAATAAAGTCAATCTCATTTTTTGTCGAACCGTCGGGGCTCGACCAGGTCCACTTTCTGTGGGGCCTCTTCTGGAAGAAAGAGTTCATCATAAAGAGTCCCTCTTGTAGTGTTATGCTACTTACTTATCATTTTACATTATTTTAAATTCATTTTTCTATTCTGTTTCGATTTTCTGCATTCACCTCAAAACTGGATATTTTACATCACCTTTATTTCCATAGGATCCTGTAACGATTTTAAACCATAAGAACACAATAACAAATCATTTCTACTTCGTATTTTCACATTATCAGCACTTTTAAATTGGTGTCAATGGAGTCTACCTTTTTTCGATCTTTTATTTAGTTTTCCGTAACTCTGCAATTTCGGGCTTTGTGCGTGCAGTTGCGCTACCTTTTTTCCTATATCAATAATATCTCATTTTTCACTTAAATCTTGCCGTTTTTCTATTACAAGCCTAAAACCAAAATTTGACATGTTTTGACATCGTTGTTTATTTGGTCGCTATGACAATTATATTCAAATTTGCTACCGGTCTGTTGTTTCTATTTCGATAATTCTACATAAATACTCTTTCCTCTTGACCATTTACAAAAAATTTGCGTTTAATTTAAATAATTTTTCCGTTCTCTCTAGAAAGGTATAAAAGCCGAACAATCGGTGAAGAAATTCATTCTCGCTTCAGTTCTCGAGTTCGAAGCATCTCCTAAAGGCCTTATCCCGGGGCCGCACTGCCCCGGGATCCTGCAAGCCTCTGTCCTGCCTGAAGCCACTGGACTCTACGAACCTCTGCTCTACCTGAAGTCGCCGGATCCTACAAGCCGTTGCTCTGCCTGAAGTCGCCGGGATCCTACAAGCCTTTGTTCTGCCTGAAGTCGCCGGGATCCTACAAATCTCTGCTCTGCCTGGAGTCGCCGGAACCTGCAAACCTCTGTTCCGCCTGAAGTCACCGGATCCTGCAAACCTCTGTCCCGCCTGCAGTCACCGGATCCTGCAGGCCTCTGTGCTGTCTGAAGTCGCTGAGGATCCTGCAAGCCCCTGGCTGGCCTGAAATCGCCGGATCCTGCAATCACCGCATTCACCTGAGGTCGTCGCCTAGAGACGCCCACGCCTTCTCACCTACGCCGTGCGTGCTCGTTCCAGGCGCTGAGAGCACACTTTGGATCTTCAGACTCAGCTTCGACACTAATCTCCTTTTTTTTATTACCTTTTTTAAATAATTTGTAAATCACGTCATCCATCCTCATCTTCATACTCCATTTTTGTTATATAAAATTGTAAATATCTTTTATATCTTGAATATATTATTTGTTTTTGTTCTATTTTTGTTGTTTTGCTGTTACTAGGTTAGGTTCTCTTTTGTATTTAATTGTCGCTTCACGACACTCTTTCTCCATGAAGTCGGCCAGCTGCTGGCCCCTCGGGTTCCGTTGCCCTATTCCGAATTTCCCTACTTTCAGCTCACCGTTCTCTCTAGTGCTTAGTTTTGCGTTAAAGTCTCCTATTAACACCGTATAGTGAGTTTTGGAGAAATGCATGGCTCTAGAGATATCCTCATACATTTCCTCCACCTCCTCATCGGGGTGTGCCGAGGTTGGTGCGTAAACCTGTATGACCTTCAGCGAATACCGTTTGGTGATTCTGAGCATAAGGTACGCAACCCTCGTCGACACACTCCCAATCTTTACAACGATGTTAACGAGAGACTTGTGGACGATAAATCTACACCTCCTTGGGACAGATGGCCGCCCTCCCGGTGAAAGAACAAGTTGCCGGATTCAAGGATTACCGTGTCCTCCCCCTTTCCTCGGACCTCGGATAGTCCTATAATATTCCAGCGCAACTTGTTTATCTCTTCTTCCAGCTCCAGGATCTTCTCGTCAGTCCTCAGGGTGCGTGCGTTATAGGTTGCCAGGTCGAATCGTCGTAGGTGGCAACCGAACCTCCACCGGAGATTCTTAGCACCCCCTGCCCCGCCGTTACCATGGTCGCCACCGTGCCAGGAATAGCGGGGCAGCCGGGGACTGGGGGCCGTCTCTTCGTTACTTTCATGGGAGGTATATTGCCATAGTTGCCATGCTTGGCGAGCGGGTTGGCAACCGCAGCTTTATTATTGTGATAATGCTGTTATCAGGAAGTGCTGCTGCCCATCTTCTGACCGTTTTCCCACTGTCGCCTTTTACGACACCCACGAGAAGATATGGGGTAGTGGATATTCTTAACCGCCACTACAAGGCACCTTAGAAAGAGTAAAAGGGCCGAATGGACATGAGAAGAACTAAGTAAATGGTACAAACATAAATATTTTTGTTACATTAACTTATTACGGTGTGATTTCAAAAGGCCTCGGTGGCGCAGTAGGCAGCGCGTAAGTCTCATAATCTTAAGGTCGTGAGTTCGATCCTCACCCGGGGCAAGTTTTATGCTTTTGCATTGCCACTTAATTTTATTTTATGGTCGAAATATGTTATTTTTATTTTAAGAAATAATGAAATCATTACTAGATTATTTCAGATAATTATATCCATAGATTCTTAGTAAGATTATCTCTATATCTATGTTAGTATTTTATTAATTTCGACACAATAAATTAATAAATAGTAATAATAAAAAATATTAAACGTAACACTAACAGTGACCAGCTAGTAAGCGAACTAAGTTCTTTAAAAAAATTATCACCTTCAAAATATAAACTGCGGTGGAATTTTTAAGGTATTCTATTTTCAAACTTAAAAAGTTTTATTTTATGTTTTTGTGTTTTATAGGAGATGGGGCAAACGAGCATGCGGCTCACCTAATGTTAAGTGAGTACCGCCGCCCATGAAAAACTGCAACACCGGGAGAACCAGGGTAATTGCAGATGCGTTGCCGGCCTTTTAAAAATGGGTAGGCTCTTTTCTTGAAGGTACCTAAGTCGTATCAGTTCGGAAAAATCGCTGATGGTAATCGATTCCACAAGAAAGTTGTGCGAGGAAGGAAACTTCTTCTAAATCTCATAGTGGTGGACCGCCGGTCATCCAGATTGTATGGATGGTATCGCGAGTTTTGTCGCGATGTGCGATGGTGAAATTAAGCTGCTGGAATTAGTCCGAACAATTCCTCAGAGCACTCCCCGTGATAGATGCGATAAAATACGCAAAACATCTCTACGCAGTGCCAGTGAGTCAAGCCGATTGAAAAGAACTCGGTTGTCGACGATTCGCACCGCTCTGCGCTGGATGCGTTCAAGTGGAAGGAGCTGGCACTGGAGAGCCTCTGCCCAGGGATGGGAACAGTATTCCATGCGAGGCCGAACCTGCACCTTGTAAAATTGCAGGCGTTGTGCCGGCATGAAATACTGTCCCGCTCTGCTGAGCACGCCAAGCTTTTTAGAGGCCAATTTGGCCTTCTCTTCCAAGTGACCACGAAACTGCACGTCACTCGATATCTCGACAACGAGGATTCCTATACTGGCTGAAGCAACAAGGGGAGTGCCTTGAAACTGAGGAGACACGACAAATGGGTTCTTTTTAGCGGGTCTGGAGATTAAACTGGACTAGATTTAGTCGCCCCCAGTCTGAAACTTTGTTCAACAAACTGTCGACTTCAGACACAAGTTCGTTATGGTTACACTAGCACCACCCATAATACAGATAAAGCATCCATCAGCATAAATACATAAACGCTGAGTATGTAGTAATTTAAGTAGACTGTAAGCATAGGATTAAGGATTGTAAAAGACAATGGTCAGAATAAATTCACATCTCTCTCTGTGAACACGTAGTTTTTATTTAGTTTTAAGTCTTAGTTTGTATTTAGTTTTAAAAAAGCTCTCGGCAGCTCCCGCAACTTGACTGGCGCAGCCGGTAGGAACACCGGAAAAGCTGTGCCACCGTTCGTGAATATCGCGTATACAATTCTACCCATTTTCGCGCAACGGCGGAAGATCCATACAGCGTGGTGATCCAGCGAACCAAAACAAATTCGTCGAGAATAAGGAGCCGTGAAGCTGATGATGGGCACTGCGGGCTGGTGAGTACGACTCTTCACCTCCTTCATATCCCTTAACTTAAATACGTAAACTTGGAATTAGACATTTTCCATTTTGACTGTTATTTGGGTTTCAAATACCAATCTTACGTAAATTTTATAAAGTATTAAGTGCAACAAATAACTTACTTAAATAAAAATTAAAATAATATTAATTTAATTGTAAGACGTACATAATATTAAGTCCCATATTACTCAATAAAGTTATAGAGTATATTATATTAAGTATTATACATTATATTAAGTTCTTATTGTGTCTACATTTGTTTATTTATTTAAAAATTACATACTCGACACGTTAATACCTAATAGATTAGTACTTATACTCGAATTTTCCTTACAACATTTGTGGAACTGGTAGAGTTATAATAAATATTTTATTTTATTTTTTATTTTTGTGTAGAACCAGTGAATAAATTATTAAAAATGTCGGAAATCAAACTTATCCCTAACGAATTAACTAAAATAATACCAACATTTAGCGGCGATAAGCGCCATTTAAATTTATTTTTGCGTAAATGTGAATAAATAATAAGTAACTTTAAATCATCCGATGTGCAAAATGAATATATAATGCAAATCATTACTAGTCGTCTTACGGGCGAGGCTACGTCGCTTATCAGTGAACGGGAAGATATAGAGACGTGGGCCGAATTCAAGGAATTGTTTTTAACTCACTTCGGCGACCCACGTAGCGAGGAATGTTTAGCCATAGAATTAGAAACTTTAAAGAAACACCAAAATGAAAATTATACAGATTTTTGTGGTCGTATACAATCCGTTAAATCAGTGTTATTATCGAAGGTTAATCAAATTGGTGATAAAAGCTTAAAAATAAGTAAAACTATTATTTATAATAACACCGCTCTGCAGGTTTTCTTATATAATTTATCCGAAAATATGATGCGCATTGTTAGGTTGAAAACACCCAGTACACTAGAAGAAGCACTAAGTATAGTTCTAGAAGAAGTAAACTTCTATGACCAATATCAGATGCGTAGTAAAATGTTACAGTCTAGCCATACGTCTAAGCCACAGTCTAGTACTCGTAGTATACTCGTGCAACAACCATCGTTTAAGTTTGCAATGCCAACACAGCCTACAGGTTTTAGACCAATATTAGCCCCAAACCAACCCCCTAGGCAGAATTTCGGAACACCACCTCAATTTAAGTTTGGCATTCCCAATAGTAGACAAATGAGGATTCCGTTACCACAAAATAAGCCTCAACAGCAAATGAGTTTCCCTAAGCAATATCACCCACCTAATTTTGGATACCGACCAAACTTTGGATTTAGACCCCCGGACTATAGCCCCATGCAATCAATGTTATCACAACAGTTTGGTAATTCTCAGCGTTTTAATTATCCTAATAATAATAATGTGCATAACAAGCCGGTTTCTAATGATACTAATGTTTCTATGAGAACTGCCCCTCCAAAGCCTTTTCAACCAGGTTTCCGCCTAAACGAATTAGAAATTTGTCCATCATACTATTCCTACGAATTTCCTCAAAATTACATATATGAGGAAACATACGACAGTTATTATGAAGATGAATCCATACAAGAAAATTCTGTAATAGAGGCCGACGAAAACAATGATTCAGAGGATAAGGACATGTCTGCACAGACTGAAAATTTTCCAGTAAAAGCCTCCGAAAACCGCCTGAAATAACAGAATTGAATTGCGACATAAATCTAAAACTACCATACATATATATACCTAATTTCTTTTAAGTTTTTTCAAGTTTTCCTTTTTAAGTTCTTTTATAAGCCCCGATAAAGTACATAAATACCACCGTAATTATATAACAACTGAACCCTTTAAAGTTATAAGCATTCATGCATCTATCAAACAAAATCAGGTAATTAAAATTCCACTATTTTCTATATTTCAAAATAATGGCGAACATAAATTTTATCTTTATAATGTCGATTCACGTTATGATGGGTTAATTGGGAATGATTTATTAAAGCAGTTGGAAGCTGTAATAGATTTAAAGAAACAAGTACTTACCACAAATTATTCTAAAATACCTATAATACACAATAGCTTAGAATATGCTGTAATACTTCCACCTCGTTCTGAAGTTAGAGCAAAATTACCTGCTAACATGTCTTATGGTGAAGGAATATTAAATTATACCCGATTCTGTGATGGAGTGCGCATGCCTTCTGCATTGGTAAAATGTGAGAATGGCTATGCCACTACAATTATACAAAATATGTAAATGAATTTCAAAATATGAACACACAAGTAAATTATTTAAGTAACTTTGCTGTAGAAAAGTTTAAACAACTCATACTTTCGATACGTTTCAAGCGCGGTCTTATTAATCCTTTAGATTCTATTTTCAAAGCGCTTACAGGAAACTTAGACCACAATGATGTAGTAAAATACGACAATCTCATATGTCAATTAAAGACCCAGCAAACGCACACTAATAAGAAAATAACAATAATCTCGGAGATGCTTGACTCTCTTATAAATAGTACTGGATCTCTACAGGAAAATATGAACATTGTAAATGAATGAATAAAACGTATAGAAAGAATTGTAAAATATATAATTACTAAAGATGATAACAGCATATACTCCACATATGTTTGAAGTATGTTAAAAATGTTTGTCAATAAGTTTAGAACTATATACTTAATTTTAAGCGAAATAGAAACGAAATTAGCATTTACTACACTTCACGTTCTACATCAACCCATTGTTAATTCCACCGAATTATTAGTAATATTAGAATCTATATCTCAAACAAACAGTTTATTGTATCCTATTACTGAAAACAATTTAGTTAATTTAGAAAGATCTATGTCTGTTAAGGCCCATGTAAAAGAAAACCAAATAACGTTCATTATGGAAATCCCTCTGACTGATAATATTACATACAGTTATTTTAAAATATATGCTTTACCTATGTATGATCCCACCTATAATAGAACAACTGTTATTTTTCCCAAATATCCTTACCTCATGGTGAAAGGTCACACGTACTTACCCTTAAATGGCCCATGTCAGGAGATAGCAGCAAACCAGTTCCTATGTGAAGAAATTGATATCATGCAGTATCCTGAAAACACATGCATCGAACAACTTATGAGCTTCGCGTCAAATCTAAGCCATTAAAAATTAGCAATAGTAGAGCTGGAAAGTGTTAAGATACAGTCTATTGGTCCTATAAACTGGATCCTATTTACACAAAATGAAATAGTGCTTACAAAAACGTGGGGCGATGACATTCAAAGAAATGATGTAATGGGCACTTACCTATTGACTATCGATGAAAAGTGTGAGATAAAATTAGGCAATATTAAATTACACCGGAAACGATACTATTCAGGAAAACTGCAATATAAGGTGACACCTATTTTAACTCTACCAAAATTTATAGAGCAGCCTACAAATACGGAGAAAACAGTGAATTTAAATCGCGTTAATTTGGATGAACTGAAATATCTCTCGTACAAGCTGAAAAGTGAAATAGTGGAAAGACAAAGTGAAAGCTGAAAAGTGAATAAGAAAAGTGTTAGTTTAGCTACGGTACTACTCTATGTTATATTAGTCTTATTGTTGTAATTTGGAAAAATAAGTCTAAGCTCTTACACTGTATGCAAAATTATCGGAATCCAAATCTTGCCGATAACTTTGCAGTTGAGGAGGGAGGCGTTATGGTTACACTAGCACCACCCATAATACAGATAAAGCATCCATCAGCATAAATACATAAACGCTGAGTATGTAGTAATTTAAGTAGACTGTAAGCATAGGATTAAGGATTGTAAAAGACAATGGTCAGAATAAATTCACATCTCTCTCTGTGAACACGTAGTTTTTATTTAGTTTTAAGTCTTAGTTTGTATTTAGTTTTAAAAAAGCTCTCGGCAGCTCCCGCAACTTGACTAGTTTGTTTCGGTACTCGGCGACGTTTTCCCGAGAAATATTGACACGGCCGTTGTATAAAGCATCACCAGTGATGTCATCCGCATAGCAATGAATGTTACCGGTTTGCAACATATCATTGATATGCAGAGGATTGAATGTCAGTTCAGAGCAATACTTATGAAAATAAAATATTCTTATTTCGAATTTATATAGAGCAAGCTTTCTAACTCTATACAGTATTATTTATTTCGTTATTGTGACTAATTATGTCTTTTAATTTCTTCGACAGAAAAAAAGAACAAATTCAACAACGCACGAAAGATGTTAATCCAAGCCATACTTATAAAACACTACCGTATTTAATAACCTGAACAGAGACAGGGGTGGATCTTTTTTGCTCTCTTTGAAAAGCCGTCTATGTCCTAACATTAATTTCTCAATTTTATAGAGGGATACGTTTTGCTATTAATTAAGTAACTTTTTTTTATAGGAGAGGGGGCAAACGAGCATGCGGCTCACCTGATGGTAAGTGACTACCGCCGCCCATGAACAACTGCAACACCAGGGGAATCGCAGATGCGTTGCCGGCCTTTTAAAAAGGGGTATAATATTATATATATAGCTGCATATATAGCTGCAGCACGTCTCTACCACGTAGAAGTCTGTACCAAATATCAGCCTGAATGTAAGCAGAACTCGGAGCAGTAGAATAAAATATGAAACTTCTAAGACTACTTCGTACTTAGTGTAGAAGAATTAATGACCCGACTTCAGAAGCTATTAGGCTAGGTCTTTCTGGTATATCCTTTGGGCGACTCTTACGATTGCCATGATATGAAATGAGGCTTTGGACTGTCTTAAGCTGTTACCACAAGTCATCTGCAAGGGGTGCAACTGTGACTCATAAATCACCAACAAATCACTTAGAAAATTACGAATCTCTTTTTTCTTTTTTTTTCTTAAGAAAAACGTTACACAAGTATTGTCTCCGGTATCGCGGAAGCAGTTTACATACATAAATTATACAAGGATAATACTTGTTCCATGCGGGATTTGAATCTGCGGCCCTCAGTGCTGACGCTCTTTGCTATAATCCGTCAAATGTTATTCTAACATTTCATAAATATGTGTTTTGTTTTACATTTTTGTCTAGACAATCAAAATAAGATGTTGGCGTGACGAAATAAAGATTGTTGAGTGGCTCGTTCGTTATAATACGTGATGTATAAAGTCACGAAACAAGGCCCTCATATTTTTGTACATTATTAGTGTAAACTCTAGATATATTATAAAACATAATTGTCTCTAAAAACGCGACAACAATATACTCAAATCATCGTTAATTCATTACAGCCTATCAAAACTCCACTGCTGAACATTGACCTCCTCTATAAATTGCCTCATAGAGGGGATTTTGTCATAGTAGCTACGATTGGCTAACGGGTTAGCAAACGAAGTTTTTATTGTTTTCATTTCTTATCAGGAAGAATTTGTTCTCAATATTTTGTTTCAATTTCCCTCTGACATCTTTTACGACATCCACGAAATGATATGTAGGAAATGATCTAGTTTTAGATTTGATATTATTCCCTTCCTTCTTAAAGTTATGCGTTGTGGTGAGCGCATTATGGAGAAGGCTTAGCTGGAAGTTTTTCTCAAAGTTCTCAGAGAGTGACCGACATTGCCCAACAGATCAGAAAGCTGAAAGAAAAACTCTCGTGTGGCTGTTTGTCTCTCGTGTGAATATATGGCTAAAGCGGTAATCAACTCTATGCAAACGTCCGAATCGACGTCCTCAAACTATTAAATTATCCATCCGTCGATTAAAACAAGTAGTTTTACATTAAGTAAGTAGTTTCGTCAGTTTCATTTAGCCTAAGTTGACGTTCAAAGAAGTGATTTCAATATATTACTTGACCAAAATATTTTTTATAATTTTATTAAAATTGACAGTAACCACCCTAAAGCTGTAATAGAGCGTAGGCATTGTCTTGGAGGGGAAAAAGGACTAGTTGACATATATACTCTTCTAGCTATAGATACTAAGTGATACAGCTCTCCGCAACTCCACTGTCGAACATTAGCCTCTTCCATAGCTTGTAGGAGGGATATTTGGCATAGTTGCAACGCTTGGCAGGCGGGTTGGCTAGACAAGTTTTTTTAAATGTTTTTTTATCATGAAAATTCTGCTGCCAATCTTCTGTTTCAAATTCTCTCTATAACTTCTTACGACGACCATGGAGTAGTGGACTCTTCTACGCCGTCATAAGTATGTTTACATAAAACTTATCAGACTCTTCGCTTATTATTTTACCACACAAGATACTCTGTATCTTTAATATTCCTGAAACAATTTTAATATCGCATGAGTATTACATACTATGCTTACTTGAGATCACACACGACAAGTTTCGTCCCCGATACGAAATAAATGTCTTGTATAAACAATCAACTTAGTCCTCTCTACGTCGCTGTTATACCAGCCGCTTTGTGACGAAAATTATATGCAAAAGACTTTTAAAAATGGAGAGTGAATAACAAGCACGTTTGCTGGATATTTTTCAGGTAACTGATAAAATTTTTCTTTAACAATTTTAATAATTACGAGTAATAGCAATAATAATAACATGGATATGTTATTATATAACGTAATTTTGTTAGGGAACTCGGAATAATTAGGCGCGGCCAGTAAATATACGGTCTAGGATTTGTGACGCGCATTCCTTGCTGGAGAGCTTCCCAGGGACTCATTGTGTCTGACTCAGAATCTGCATAAGTGCATTCGGCAATATTAGCTAGTGCGGCCTTTGATATTCTAGAAATAACTGTTGCTACGCGAAACGGTAGTGACCTTTGATCCGGACACCCCGTGTTCCTTTTGTGCGTTAACCTTATAACAATCGAGAGTTAGTGGCTTCTGTAAGTTAGTTAATCATACGATAGAGTTAATGGACTGTCATCGTGACGAATGAGGAAAGTGACTGTGGACAACGCCGCGGAAGTTTCCCTCATTTTGGAGCACCCTGGAACTCGGCCGCTGCTGGTCGCCTATGCTTGCCAAGGCCCCACGCATTCACACCTCACTGTACACTACTCGCCATTCACTATTACACACACTCACGGCCTGCCCAAGCCTTGGTGCGAAGTTAGCTTCGGATAATGGTAAGTACTACGTGTTTCTAGCTTTCTCCCTTATTGTTTATTGTAATTAGGAAATTCCACGTGGCCATATTCTGGCCCCGTCCCTCTGCTGCTCGTCGATGGGATTACTCATGGGCCCTAATCCCATCATCCTTGGTTGGGGCAGCTATGGGCGTGTACACAGAAAGACAGACAAAAATGGTAAAAATCGTACTATACTTTTGTAATATACTTTCATATGCATTTAGTAAAAAGCTGTTATATCGACATAATAAACAGACACTTCAATTTTATTTATTTGTATAGATATTTGTGTAGATATGATGCTAAGATTTTTGATTTCAATAGCCTCGCGAATCCTCCTTGGAAGGAATCAGTGTTTTTAGCGAGGATTCGCGATTCATTGCCACTTCAGTTTACTGATTCACTGTGCTTTGTCAGTCACTCTTGTTCTTGTATAAACATATTTCTGTATTAATATTAATATTAGACAAAAGCCGTTATATAATTTATACTACTACATAAATTAGCTAAAATTCAAGTAAAAATCCGCACGAGTTTTTACGCTTTCTTAATTAACCTCCCGCAAAGCAACTAAGAAAGCTCATTTATGAAACGCACTTCAAATGTTAATGGAATTTATACGGAAACCGACTTTATTTCCACACGTTGGTTAATTACGAAATGTTTAATAATTAAAACAGTAATTTGTAAATCAAAGTTCTCTATTTTCTTAATTTTCTAAATAGTAATAATATTAAAAGTTTTATATAAAAAATATCAGAGCAACAAGTGGTAAAATTAAAAATTTTGTACAACTGATTTCAATATAAATAGAACATCATCAATGTAGTCGAAGTCAATTAAATACGCATTAGTGAGGATTAATCAAAAACTGCTTGTCAGATCTTGATGAAAATTAGATGTGACCACAAGAAGCACCAGCTTTCAAATAAAAAAAGAATCATCAAAACCGGTTCACCTTGAAAAAAGTTCAGAGGTAACACACACAAAAATACAGTCGAATTGAGAACCTCCTCCTTTTTTTGAAGTCGATTAAAAACTATGCTCTATTTATACAAGTAAGTGCGAAGCCAAACGATACGTTGCATTGTACCATTCGTTATCAGGCTGCTTCGAGTCACCTTTCTTCTCCGTCGGTTGTTGGTTTTTCGACCAATACACGGTCGGCCTATTGCCAGTTCAACTGAAAACGTGAGCTGTGATCTCCTGAACGCTGCTCAGCAGAGTTGAATCAGTCGATTGACTTCTTGGTCGTGGTTAGACGTACTTATTCGAATATAATCTATAAAAATAAATAAAATTTAAGTGTCTGTTTTTCATGTCAAAATAACGGCTTTTTACTAATTGCATATAAAAGTATATACGGTTGAATACGATCGTACGTAGCGGGCTAAATACCTATTGGTACTTTTAAATAAAACCAACAGATATCTTGATTAAGTATATGTATTACTTTCTTCCAATATCGTTCACTTCTTTATAAAGCATACAAGATACCTTATGCTATTAATAAACACAGAACCATATCGCGTGATAATCTGCTACTAGCGACATCTATTGTTCACAAATAAAATTACAACACTTTATATTGATTTGTTTTACATACGAATCGTGAACATTCCGCCCACCAAGGACATTATCAAAGATATGTCCTTCAATTTTAAAGTAGAGTAACAACAACAAAAATAAAACTAGTAATATCCTAAATACACAGAATTAGGCGAAATGAGAAATATAATCTTCTTAATATAACTAAATCAACACACTAATATACTACCATAAACTTAATACAATTATAAATAAGAGCAAAAAATAAATAACGCAAAAATCTTCAACTTGTTACAAAAAAAAACTACGATAGCAATTTCATACATTTGAGTTTACTTATTAATTTGATATAGGTAGTATACATAAACGGGAAGTTGGCCGTTTGATTACAGACTTTTTAGTTTTTAATGTGACCACTCGAGTGATATTATCGGGACCGGGATGTTTTTGTAATATTCGACCTAGCAACCAGTGAGCAGGAGGTAAATCATCTTCCTTTATTAAGACGACATCCCCGATTTGGGGCTCAGGATGCTGCAAAGTCCATTTATGACGGTGTAAATAAGATGTAAGATATTCCTGGGACCACCTACGCCAAAAATGCTGCAACATTATTTGTACTAGATGCCACCTATTCAAGGGACTAATGTTTACATTTTCATAGTTGGCATCAGGTACACCTACTAATGGTTCCCCGACTAAAAAATGACCAGGAGTCAAAGGGACGGGATCTCCTGGATCACCAGTATTCACAACCGTTAAAGGCCTAGAATTTAGGCATGCCTCTACCTGATTGAGGAGGGTGGTCATTTCCTCGAATGTGAGGGTTGAATTTCCTACAATTCTCTTTAAATGGTGTTTTGTAGAACGCACCCCCGCCTCCCATAATCCACCAAAATTGGGAGCATGGGGTGGAATAAAATGCCATTCTGTACCAGTTATTTCTATATTTATAGCTACTGTTTCCTGTGTGTCACGTAATTCTTTTAGCTCTTTGTCTGCACCAATAAATGTCGAACCGTTATCACTCCACAATGCCGCGCAGTGACCACGTCTAGACACGAACCGTCTAAAAGCAGCAATAAATGCTTGGGCAGTCATGTCGCTGACCACCTCTAAATGTATGGCTTTAGTTGCCATGCATACAAAAAGACAAATATAACCCTTATATGCACGGTGTCCACGCCCTTTTGAAACTCTTAAATTTATTGGACCAGCATAATCTACCCCACTATAGAGAAATGGTCTAGATGGAGTAGCACGCACTGGCGGTAATTGACCCATCAGTTGAGTTTTCGTATTGGCTCTTTGTCTTATACATGTCACACATCTGTGAACATGTTGCTTCACTAGGCTCTTTAGACCCACTATCCAATAAGCGGATCGCAAATAATTTATCATTAATTGAGGACCACCGTGTAAAGTCTTATGGTGTGCATCAGAAATAATTAATCTGGTCAAATTAGAATTATGTGGCAGTACTATAGGATGTTTGGCATCTTCATCCATAGATGATGCTTGAAGACGACCACCAACTCTTAAAATTTTATTTTTATCTAAGTAAGGCGACAAAGATTTTATTTTACTACCCTTTGCCTGCACATTAGCCCTTCTCTCAATCTCTATATATTCTTCAGCAAATTCTTGTTTCTGGCACTGTCTTATACAACACATTAATGCTTTATCCAATTCCTTTTTTCTCAAATATTTTGTGTGTTCTTCAGTATTCTTATATCTTTTTAATATCCTTTTAAAACGCCTACAATACGCTACAACTCTAAGTAGCTTACTCAGACTAGAATATCGGTCTAATATGGAAACATCAATTGAAGTTACATGAGATGTTGTGGCTTCTTCTAAATGAATATCGGATTCCAATGGTTTCTCATAGACTACCGTCTTGTTTGTGAGAAATTTTGGACCAGACATCCATGGTTTACAATTGATTAGCTCTGATGGTAAAAGGCCTCGTGATGCATAATCCGCCGGATTGTCTCTCGACTTTATGTGAGCCCAATGACTCGAATCTAGTGATGTTAGAATCTCCGAAACGCGATTCGCAACGAAAGTCTTCCAACGACTAGGATGACCCTTTAACCACGCCAACACAACAGTTGAATCTGTCCATGCTCGTACATTATACAGAGGAATTTTTAAAACTTCTGCGACTTCTAAAAGCAAGCGCGTCAGCAGCACAGCACCACATAACTCTAAACGCGGAATACTAATTCTTTTTATGGGAGCGACTCTCGTTTTAGCAGATAAGAGGGAGACGTAAACGTTGCCTTTACTGTCCATTATGCGAATGTATACGACTGCTGCATATGCTATATTAGAAGCGTCCGAAAACCCGTGCAATTCGACACATGAATCAGTTGTCTTGGTTCCGCACCATCGAGGAATATGGATTTTGGTGAGTAGTGATAACTCTTCACGGTAAGTAAGCCATTCCTTTAATAATTTCATTGGAACCTCTGCATCCCATTCTAGACCAGTTAGCCATAGCTTTTGTATAAATGATTTCGCTACTACAATACAAGGTGCTATCCAGCCCAATGGGTCGAATAGCCGTGCTATGTCTGAAATAATACGTCTTTTTGTGGCAGGTTTGACCAGAGCCGGAAGCTGCACCGAGAAATGGAACTCGTCATTGCTACGACTCCAGGTAAGTCCCAATATTTTTATTGTAGAATCTAACTTTATTTCTAGATCTTCCGTTCCTTTATTTTCATCTATCATACTACAACCAATGCATTCTTTATCCTGATCCTTTCTAATCTCTTTAAGTAGTTCCTTTTTATTGCTATTCCACTTTTGTAATTCAAAACCTCCTCCCTTTAATAATTTCTTCATTTCCTTATATATTTCAATTCCTTCTTTTACAGTTTCACAGCCAGTCATAAGATCATCCATATAGAAATCTCTTAATATTATATTCCTTGCATGAACATACTTCTCTCCATCATCAATAGCTAACTGTTGCAGAACCTTAACGGCTAAATATGGAGCAGACGCCGTACCAAAAGTTACCGTTACCAGCTCGAAATCCTGGATTTTACCTTCCTGATTATCTCTCCAGACTATTCGCTGATATGCTGCATCTTCATCAGTAACACGGACTTGTCGGTACATTTTTATAATATCAGCTACCATTGCTATTGGATGACATCTCCAGCGTAAGACAAGGTGACGCAAGTCGGATTGTAAAGTAGGGCCGACCATTAAAGCATCGTTTAGTGAAACTCCATCTTTGTTTTTAGTAGATGCATCAAAGACTACCCTAAGTTTGGTGGTGGCCTTGTCCTCTCTTACAACCGCGTGATGTGGTAAGTACACTCCTTCTTCTTTACTATCCACTGGCCTCATATGATTCAAACTCAAATATTCATGAATTACATTTGTATATCTGTTTTTAAATTCTTCATCCTTCATTTTCTTCTCTAAAGCTAACAATCTTTTCACAGCTATCTCTCGTGAACCACCATTTTTGCAGGATGGGCCTTCGTCACGAAACGGTAACTTCACCACATATCGACCTTCTGCTGTTCTTGTCGTCGTCGCTGCAAAAATCTCCTCACATTTCAGCTCTTCCTCGGTAAGTATCCTTCTAGATAAACCTGATTGATCTGATTCTATTTCCCAGAACTTTTTAAGAATTTCGTCTTCTTTGATCTGAGAGTGCAATACTGTAACGGCTGGTGAGTTGTTGCAATCTTCAGACATTACAAGACCAGAAATGATCCACCCTAAGGTAGTGCATTGTGCAATAGGAGTTCCAGTAGGACTCCTCATTACTCCTTCCTTCAAAATCTGGCAGTAAATGTCTGCACCAAGCAGAATGTCAATTTTATTCGGTAAATAATATTCTGGGTCTGCCAACTGAACATTTTGTATTTCAGCCCAAGGTAAACAGGCAACCTTTTTACCAGGTAAGTAAGTAGTAATATTATTTAAAACATAAGCTTTCACTTCAAGGTGAAAACTGGGATCAGACAGTGATTGAATTTTAATGTAAACCATGTACTTCGACACTACCGAAGACTGATTACCGCCTAGTCCTGTAATAACTCCCTTCACCGGTATCTTTTTCAACTTTAATAATTGAACTGTGTTTTCAGTAACGAACGATGCTTGTGAGCCCTGATCGAGTAAGGCTCTAATAATTTTGAAATCGCCAAATTTAGACTTAGCTTTCACTAGAGCTGTTGCTAGCAAAACCTGTCTAATGATCTTTCCTGTCGAAAGGCAGGATACTATTGGCGTTGTTTCAGTTGAACTACTAGCCGTTACACTTTTTTCATTTTTAGTAACGGCCGTGTCTGTTTGCCCACTGTGTACGACTGGTGTAAATTTAGGGTGGAGAAGTGAGTGATGCCGCTTTTTACAAATACGACAAGAAACATCTATTCTACAATATTTTGCAGAGTGATTAAGCCCTAAACAATTGAGACATAAATTATTATTTAAAACAAATTCATGTTTTTTATTATATTCCTCCTTTGCGAACTTCTTACAAAAACATAGTTTATGGTTTTCTGTACAATATTCACATTGAATATTTTTTGATGACAGAATGTTTGCATGATGAGTGTGTGAGTGTGAATGTTGAGTGTGTGATGAGCGATGGTGTTGAAAGGTAGGTTTTTTATTGTCTAAACATTCCAACGCCCTAAATCGACCCTCTATAAAATTCGAAAATTGTTCATAGGTAGGTAATTCTGTGGAACTGTCACTCGATATATTTAACTCCCACTGCTTACGGGTTTCAAGATCTAATTTATCTGTAAGTATGTATATAATAATAATATCCCAGGTGGCCACATTAATGTTGAGATTTCTCAACGCATTTAGACAATCAGACGTTGTGTCCAATAGGTCCTTTAACCCATTGGCAGATTCTACATTCATACGCCTTTGGTTAAATAAACGTTTTAAAGTACAATTTGTTAGGTATTTTTTGTTATCATACCTTTTTTGTAATAATGTCCAACACTGACTGTAGTTTAATTCAGTAATAGGTATATGCCTGACTAATTGTTCGGCTTCACCTGTTAAAAAACCCTTTAAATACTTAAGTTTATGTACATCATCAAAGGATCTATTATTATGCACTAAAGATGTGAATAAATCCCTAAAGGTGGGCCACTCAGTATACTTTCCCGAAAACGGATTAATAGTAATTTTTGGTAACTTAACCAACGAGCCTTTTGACTCAGCTTCATTATTTTTAGAACTATTTTGATCATTTTTCTCAACTTTATATTTAGCTAAATCAGTTGTTCATTTACATTTATATTCTACATAACACTCTTCAACTTTATCATATAAATCATCATATTTAATATCCTTTAAATCATCCCTTTTTGTACCTTTTATTAAGCAATCATGAGTTGTTAAAAACTTCGACCATAATTCTTCTAATATTCCTAATCTAGCTTCAATATACTGTTGATTAATACGATCTTTAGGTGATTTACTATAATTCATTTTAGCATTTCTTATTCTAACTTCAACATCTTCTTGTACTTTAAATAAAGCCTGCATTTTCTTAAATTGATTTAGATTTTTAAAATAAAATAAATATTTTAATGATGAAAAACTATATAAAGTTATGTTTAAGGCAAAATAAACTCTTAAAATTTACAAGTCCATACAATGAACTTTGAAAAATTTACAAGTGTCGTTAGAAGATCACAAAATTTTCTAAGTCTTATGAATAAATTTATAAATATTTTACAAGTGTTTTTGACTTGAAATGAAATCGGACATAGATTCCTCGTATGAACCAAATTTCTTAAAATTACTCTAAGTCAAAACTACTAACTAAATTTTACAAGTTATTTTGCTAAAGTATCTAAGATTCAAATTGCTATGTCTACTATTTTTAATCTACTATTACCACTAAATGAACTGTTTTTCAATTGCACATAAGGTTTAAATTACCGAAATTGTACTCACGATTAGTTGTCCCACTCACTCTTGCTTCCTATGTTAACAACACTTAATCACTTCACTCACTGCAACTTCACCTTTCCGCCTCCCCACGCACCTCTCCTGACGATTTCCTCTGGAACACCGCCTGCCGTCTGTCAGTGAACGAACGAGTGCCGCCCACCGTGACGACTGCTTCTTCCTGACTTCTATGAGCCAGAACCGCCACACCTTATAAGTAACGATCCGCTACTTCTGGGTGCGGGGGTGTGATTCCAATCCGGAATCACCGATTACAAAAATCTGTCTTTGACAGTTCCTTCCGGCTTACGATGGACCATGAATACGATCGTACGTAGCGGGCTAAATACCTATTGGTACTTTTAAATAAAACCAACAGATATCTTGATTAAGTATATGTATTACTTTCTTCCAATATCGTTCACTTCTTTATAAAGCATACAAGATACCTTATGCTATTAATAAACACAGAACCATATCGCGTGATAATCTGCTACTAGCGACATCTATTGTTCACAAATAAAATTACAACACTTTATATTGATTTGTTTTACATACGAATCGTGAACAACGGTACCTATAACAAAGACACAACTTTTAAAAATTTTGTCTGTCTGTCTGTCTGTCTGTTTGTTCTGGCTAATCTCCGAAACGGCTGGACCGATTTTGACTGGGCTGTCAAGTGGCTAGGCTCAGAAGTTTACGGAGCGATTAGTTTGCCGCGAAACCCAAAAGCGAACTTAAAGTATCCTCAAAATATATTTCCCTTGGTTCCCAATTCTTCAAGAAATACATTGTCACTTCAGCCTATTGATCCACTGGCCTTTATCAGTTACTCTTCTTCGTCTGCGGATATCCTCAATACGTATTTTATCATGCAAATAAACTCCGAGCCCTCTCCATAGCTCGATGAGTTACTTGTGAGTTCCCACTTATTTTATTTCTTCATTTATATCCACCGATGGCTATTGCCTTTTTTTATAGGAGAGAGGGCAAACGAGCATGCGGCCCACCCGATGGTAAGTGACTACCGCCGCCCATGGAAAACTGTAACACCAGGGTAATTGCAGATGCGTTGCCTGCCTTTTATAAAGGAGTAAGCTCTTTTCTTGAAGGTCCATAATTAATAATTTGTATCGGTCCGGAAAAATAGCTGGCGGTAATCGATTCCACAAGGAACTTGTACGAGGGAAAAAGTTCTTCTAAATCACACAATGGTGGACCGCCAATCATCCAGATGGTATGGATGGTATTACGAGATTTGTCGCGATGTGCGATGGTGAAATTGAGCAACTGGAAATAGTCCGAACAATTCCTCAGAGCACTCCCCGTGATATATGCGATAAAATACGCAAAAAGATGCAAAATCTCTACGCACTGCCAGTAAGTCAAGCCGATCGGAAAGAACTCGGTCGTCAACGATTCGAACCGCCCTGCGCTGGATGCGATCAAGTGGAAGGAGCTGGCACTGAGGAGCCCCTGCCCAGAAATAGGAACAGTATTCCATGAGAGGCCGAACCTGCGCCTTGTAGATTTGCAAACGGTGTGCCGGCATGAAATATTGTCCCGCCCTGATGAGCACGCCAAGCATTTTAGAAACCAATTTGGCCTTCTCTTCCAAGTGACCACGAAACTGCACGTCACTCAATATGGGTCTTGATAGATAGACAGACTGACAGACAGACAGACAAACGGACAACAAAGTGATCCTATAATGGTTCCGTTTTTTTCTTTTGAGGTACGGAGGGTTCCGTTTCAAAAGTTATTATTAGAGGTAAACTAGATTTAGTCGCCCCCAATCTGAGACTTTGTTCAGCAAAGACTCGACTTCAGACACAAGTTTGTTCCGGTACTCGGCGACGTTTTCCCGAGAAATATTGGCACGGCCGGTATAGAGCATCACCAGTGCTGTCATCCGCATAGCAATGAATGTTACCAGTTAGCAACATATCATTGATATGCAGAAGAAACATCTATGAGTTAAGTAATCTAGAAGATCACCAGCTGAGCGACCTCGACGGAAACTGCATTTACTGGCTGTACAAAGGCTGTATACGCGCTTATACAGCTCTTATAAGTAAAAAATTGGCACAACTTATACAGCTTTATGCGTTAGTAGCGCTGTACAGTAGCTGTACAAACATAAAAGAGGTTGTATAATTGCTATATTATATATATAGCATGCGTTGTGTTACAAAAAAGTTAAACAAATTTAATAAAATTATGTTAACTAAGAACAAAAAGAAAATAAATAAAAGCTGATTTGTACAACTGCAGTTTAACGTGCGTCAACATGCTTAAGTTTGGTCATAAATTGAGTGAGGGTATCATAGTAAATGTCAAGGTCGGGTATATTTTGGTGAGCTTGTTGTACAGACGAGATATACGGATCACTGGGGAGTCACGACCCAAGTTTGTCCTACAAAATTTGTTCTTAAAAGACTGCACGGATATCTTGGTATTCTGGATGGTACGTTAAATTGGAATTTGTACAATAAAGCGGCACAGTCTATGTGATTTTTTACAATTTTATGTAGGAGTGACATGTCTAAGTGATTTCGGCGTAAAGCAAGGGGTTCTAGTTGAAAATGCTTAATTTTTTCACTATAGGTTTTGATATTTCTTGGAATACCAAAACGGTAGGTTAAGCTACGAATTACTTTCTTTTGAACTTTTTCGATCCTGTCTATGTGAGTTTTATAAGTAGGACACCATACTGTGCTGCAATACTCGAGCTTGCTCCTTACAAAACTGTTGTAAAGCTGAATAACAGTTGCTGGTTTTTTAAAATCCCTTGAGTTTCTCAATATAAAGCCTAGTGACCTATTTGCTTCCCTCACTATCTTGTCAATATGGTCCGAAAACTTCAAATTGCTATCCATTATGACACCAAGATCTCGAATAGTAGTCACTTCTTTCAACTTAGTGCCTGCTATTGTGTATTTCGACTGAAATTTATTACGTTTTCTGCTGTACTTAATGTGACAGCATTTCGCAGCATTTAGGAACATTTTACTATTGTTACACCATTCCTAAAGATTATTAATGTCTTCCTGGAGATGTTGGGCATCTGAAGCTGTTGATACCGTTTTCGTGATTTTAAGGTCGTCAGCAAAAAGATATACATCTCTGTGGTTAATCACACGTGTTATGTCATTGACAACAATGTTAAATAACAACGGTCCTAAAATCGAGCCCTGGAGCACTCCTGCTAGAAATAGTCTCGATTCGAAATGCTTCAATTAGCCTCGATTGTTCGCCATCAATTACCACCCTGGAAAAGCGATTTAAAAAGTAAGATTTACACCATTCCAGTAGGTTATCTGTAACCCCAAATAAATGTAATTATGAAGCAAGATGCTGTGGTTCACTTTATCAAAGGCTTTTGAAAAATCTGTATAGATGGCGTCAACTTGTAAGCCTTGATCTACTTTTTCTTTTATATCAGAGGTGAAGAGAATAAGGTTAGTGTTGGTTGACCTTCTTGACATAAAACCATGCTGATTTTCGATAATGTATTTTTGAGTATGCCGATAAATTGCAGAGTGAACTAATGACTCAAATACTTTCGATACTGCTGACAAGATAGATATTGGACGGTAGTTAACTACTAAGTCTTTTGCTCCATTCTTAAATATAGGTACTACTCTAGCTAGTTTCCATTCATCGGGGAATATGCCCATTTTGAGAGATCGATTGTATAGAAAAGTTAGTGGAAAAGTCAAGGCATCTGCACAGTTTATTAAAAATAGTGGATGTATATTATCTGGGTCTGCCCCCTTTGTGATATCTAGCTTTTTCAGTTTATTTTTAACATCCTCTGGTTTAAATTGAATTTCCCCGATAACATCATTTATCATACACATATCACAATTAATTGAATTATTGTCGTTAAGATCTCTTTCATATATTGAAGAAAAATGAGATGCAAACATGTCCGCTATTAGCTTTGTATCTGATGATGTATCATGCTTAACGGTCATGGTATTAGGATATGATGAGCAGTTCTTACGTAGATTTTTGATGTGCGTCCAAAACTGTTTGGGGTTGGTTTTAATATCTGTTTCTATTGCATTTATGTATTTATTATAGCACTCTTTCATCACCTTATTACAGTTTTCTCTTAAACATTCAAATTCTATTTGATCTAGTGGATTTTTATACTTTTTAATTTTTTATGGTATCTATATTTTTGTCTTAAAAGATTGATTAAATGAGAAGAGTACCACACAGGATAAGAATCATGAACGGATTTAGTCATATGAATATGCTTTTCAATTGCATAGTTTAGCAGTTCATAAAATCTTTTTACCATTTTATTAGGATTACTAAAGGAATTAAATTTATCCTCCCATGACACCGATTCTAGATAAGTATTTATAGAGTTATAGTCACCTTTATAAAAATTACGTTTGGTAGGACGTACTTTTCTATTGCTTTCCAATAAGATTTTCATTTTAATTACAAGTGGAGGATGAAACTTGTCAATATTTCTTACAGGATCTTGTGTCTCCACAACATCCAAGACTTCTTTATTGCAAAGTATCAAATCTAATATCTTATTTTTTATGTTTGTTACACATTTAAATTGTTTTAAGTTATTGAGACTTATAAAATCAATAAATTTACACAAAAGTTCATTGCCACCAAATCCTGATGGTAACATATGATTAAAGGTGTTGTTTCTATGATTGCCTAGCCAAGTTATTCCACTCAAATTGAAGTCACAGGCAATAAGTGTGTACTCCCTATCAGTTCGGGATCCCAGTATACCATTTGCTTTATCTATAAAAATGTCTAAAGTATGTTTAGTGACTCGAGGGGGTAAATACACAGCGCATAGTAGTATTTTAACTGGGTTTTTGGTAGAGTTAGATGTAACCGACACCCAAACATCTTCACAATCAGTTTCCCACTCTACAATACGCCTTAACGCGAGTCGTTCGGATACAGCAATAAGCACACCTCCGCCCTTTTTCAACCCTGATAGAGGAGAGGTTTCACGGTCTCGTCTGTAAACAACATAGCCACTGGCAAATATTTCAGCATCATAGCAACCGTTATTGAGCCAGGTTTCTGTGAATATATTAACATCGTATTTGCTATTAATAATATGTTGACGTACCTCTACTGCATTTGTGTTTAAGCCTCTTACCTTTTGGTAATATATGCTTAAATGATCTAACAACATACAAGTTAATCAAACAAAACAGATTATACAAAATTAAAAAATTAAAAAAATACCTAAGTGTATAGCACTAAGTTTACTATGACAACTAATTTAATTCAGACAATTCTTGGATGTTTTTTATTAATTTGTACTCAGATGTTTCAGTCTTATGCATAAATATTCTTCCTCCCCAGACCCAGACAAATTTGTAGTTGAGTTCTTTTGCCTTAGATCTCGCTACAGCATGTATTTCCTTTTGGGCGGGTGACAGATGTTCTACGACAAATACTGGCTGCTTGTCACCGCCAATGCCGAGATGAATACTATTGAGTTTTTCACTCCGACTCTTAGCAGTTTTGTTAAATCTATGTGTAGCAGCTAAAAAATTATTACGTAATCTTGGGGAACCAAATTTTATTACAACAGATCTAGGATGTCGGCTATCCATATTTACTTTAGCTACTCTAGTGCACAGTTGAATATCTGATTCCTCCAACTTACAGTTAACTATGCTGGCAAATTGTTTAACAATTGTGATTAAATTTTCAGATTTATGTTCAGGGATATTTTGTATTTCGAGATTGCTGGCCCTGGAATGTTGTTCAAGTCGAGTAAGTCTGTAGTTAAGGTTGATGATTGTACTTCGCAGTGTTGTATTTTCAGATTCTAATATATTAATTTTCTTGCAATTGGATTGCACTTCGTTTTGAACATGTTCTAGTTGACTTTCAACTTTGGACATAGACTCAGATATTTGATTGAATTTATCGAGAATTTCCTTTGTTTTTAACTATAACTGTTTAATTATGTTGGTTTTGAAACTTTCGAAAATACATTCAAGCTCTTTTCTAACAATTTGCCGTATGCTATCGGCTGATACTTCCGCCTTTTGTACTGTATCCCTTCTTAAGTTTACATTTGTTGAGAAGTCCTCACTGTCCGACTCAGGTTGACTTGTAGTTGCTTTAATTGGTGTGTCAGTATTGTCAAATTTTGGTATCTTACTACGGCAACATGGACAAGTCCATTTAGATTTTAATTCCTCCTGTCTTTTAATGATTTTTTTATGTTGACACAGTTAAGATGATATTTAATTTTATAGGAGTAACAGCTTAATGTATTACGTGTTAACGTCTGTCTTTCACAACATCCAAATTTCACTCTTGCTTGTGGCATGATTGCTTAAATGAGCTAAAAGTAGTATACTTCGTTTTTGTCGTCATATAAAACCGAACGCAGCACAAAAGCAAGTGAAATTACTCATTTGAACGATGCACAAAGCAATATGATAATATTATTTTATGACTCACACACAGCAACGAGACGCGGTAACTCGAAGCGATGCATACAGCAATCGTTATTTGACTTAATTTCGAAATTAATTTGTTTGTTAACTTCGAATACTTTATAGGTTGAAGTAAGTTATTTACACTATAAGTTAGGTCACTTAGTTAACTGTATGTTTATGCAAAAAATTAGACGTTTTAACAAAACTTTACCACTGTATTATTTATTACTTCACGAAGTAAATAAAACATGCCTATATTGTTTGACTACCCGAACCAGTATATCATATATGTGGTTTATGGTGCTTTTCGGAAACTAACTTGTTCGGGAGGCTGGAAGTCGTCAAGTCTGCGCGCAAGACGATTCGTAATGACTTCCGAAAACAGCACGTAGACGCGGCTCAGAAAGGAAATCGGTCTAAGGTTTTTCAAGTGAGCGTTGTCACCTTTCTTGAAGAACAAGACCACCGCTTTTCTGCTCCACGCCTTTGGTGTAATGTCACCATGGAGGACGGAATTAAAGAACTTCGGAAGGACTTCAAGTACCGGTTTTTCATCCGTTTTCAGAAGCTTCGCTGTATTTCCATCCTCGCCTGGGGGCCTTGCCGTTTCTTAAGGTGCTGGGGAGCCATTCTAATCTCGCTCAGACTGACGTTCGGGATATCATCGGAATAGTGTCGAATAAGACTCGCTCTTGGATCGTTACTCACACTTGCGTGTGGCTCTAACGATGATGTGTACAGCTGCCCATAGAACCTCTCAATCTCACTTAAAATCTCAGGCGTCTCGGAAACGACGCTGCCACACTCAGTCTTCAGCTTTGATGGTTGGCTCTTTCTGGCAGACAGATCTCTAGCAAAGACTCTGGAGCCCTGGTTTCGCTCGATTGCTTCTTCAATACGAGCAGTATTAAAGTTGCGTAAGTCCCGCCGCATACATTTGGAGATCTGTCTGTTCAGTTGCCCGTATGCTGTCAAATCTAATGAAGACTGCAGCTTCATATCTTGTCTAAAAGCCATGAGATTAAGAAAGTGATCGGAGAATTTTTGTGTTCTTCTGCGGTGGGTCTTGCAAAACTTAGCTCCGAACGCATGGAGAGTTTCCACAAGCTTATCCTTTATATCTTCCACTGCATTGCAATCTTCTTGGCACTGAAAACGGTTTCATTGCTCGAGCTGAAAGGTTTCGGGACATTGGATTAGAGCACGAGGGGGACGGAGCGTTTACTTTATTAGACGTGACCTCTCCAACTTAACGTTTAGGTTCAGTGTGCCTCTCACCATTTGGTGATCGCTGCTGGTTTTTATCCTCGTGATCACAGATATCACTGAACAGTTGTCATCTGGTGGTCGTAATGAAGTCAATCTCAAAATGGAATTTATCGGGATTAGAATTCCTGTACGCGGCTAAATGTTCTTTAAAACGTTTGACCTTCACCACTCCACGAATGCCTCGCTGTTTACGCTGTTTTTTTAGTTTATTAAATTCTAACCACTGGTTTAATTAACGCCAATTAGAATTTTTAATTAGGTTACGACGACTGAAGAATTCAACATGAGCAATTTTATCGCCCATGCGGTGTTCAATTTCAAATTAAAAATTTTGCAAGAAGGCTCACCATTTATGTATTCTGGGAGTTAGGTCTTGTTTGTGACTCGAAGCTTTTAAGGAATTGCAGTCTGTAACTACATTAAATGAACGGCTATGAAGGAAATCGCTAAAATATTTTATAGCCTTAACTGCAGCAAGAGTCTCTAGTTCATACGAGTGAATTTACTCTCTGTATCTAAAGTCCTCATACTAAAATAAGCTAATATTAAAGGATATCTGTCTTGTCTCTGAATTAGTACGGTGGCATAACAAATTGATCTGGCATCTGTATGTAGCTCAGTTGGCAGATTTGGGTCAAAAATAGTTAAATCTGGGGAATATGTGAGTATGTTAATTATTTCTCGTGGAGCAAGTTCATCTCGTTCAGTCCAATTAAAATAAACTTTTGCTTTAGTAAGGTTTTAGAGAAATTGGGTTAAATTGCCTAACTTCTTTTATGTTTTTAGGTGATGAAGAGTCAGTAAGAGCCTGAGGTTTTCATGGGCTTGATCTTATAGTGTCATTTTCAATAATGTTACCAAGATATTCAATTTTAAGTTTGAGGAAAGAACATTTGGAAACATTTAGAGAAAACCAACCTGAGTTAATCTAGACAAAACAAGAATGAAATTTATGAAACCTTGTTACACAGATTCAGATACAACCAAAATATCGTCAACATGAACTAAAGCAATATTATGTTTATAATCACCTAAGGCGGCATTTCAAAGTATTGCAAAGACCGAATGGTATTCAAAGATATTCAAACTCTTTATCCGGCTCTCCTCCTATAGAAGAATACCGTAGAAATTAGATGCCATATCTCAGCAACAATAATATCAAGCTTTGCCTGATCTATCATTTTGGTCTGCTATAAGGGATAAAGGATAATTGTTTCCAACGGTATTTGAATTTAACTTTCGGAAATCAACGCAAGTCGTGGCATGCCGTCCTTTTTCTTGACTAATAATATAAGGTTGCTGAACAGGGACTCTCTTATTATGTCATTTTCTTTTAAGTTTTTAATAATATCCCGGATTTTCTCACGTTCCACATGGAACAAACGATATGGTCGACGTTGCACAATCTTATCGGGATTTTTGTGACCTGTGACATGCGATTTCCAGATGTAAAATTATTCTTGAACTCATTGATAATATGATAGATTTCTTTAATTTGTGTTGGGTCAGTAAGGTCGGTACCTAATCCAAAAGGAGATGCCGAATTTAAACATTCAGGGCAAAATGTTCAATTGATAGATATATTGTCCTCACTAAACGTAACACTAAGGCCGGGTATTTTTAAAAGACTAAAACCTATTAAGATGTCAATTTGAGTTTCATTTTCACCTGCTATATAAAACTCGAGCTCTAAGCGAACATTATCAACTTCAAATATAATTTTAATGCTTTGTTTTGAAATAACTGTTTGACTCCCAATACCTATAAAATTCACATCAACTTTTTTTACGTTTTCCGGCAACGGAACTAGCTATTTTCTCTCGAATTAATGAACAATCAGCTCAAAGTCAGTCACAGTCAAAGGATAAAAGGCAGTTATAATTTTTGTAACCAATAATTATATTAAAAGTGAAACGTTTATTTTTATTATATGAACAATAGTTAATAGTTTTATTTGGGGCATTATGTTCGTCTGTGTACTTTGACGGCGGCCCTTACAAAGACAGTATTCGTACTCAATAACCTTAGCGTTACTAGAACTGCCATGGGAATTGGAATTATTATTTAATTGTGACAAAACAGGGTTGTTTTTAGCGGGATGTTTGCAGTGTCGTGAGAAATGACCCGGTTTATTGCAATTAAAACATATGACTAAATCCTTTGAAGGTCCCTTAACGCGTAGTTTTTAACGTCATTATATTTACTCTCTCTATTTTCAATTTTAGTTTTCGGAATTCTCATATCTGATACTAATTCGGGAAATGATCTGGGGGTGTTTCTTAACAACTCAGAATGAACAAATTAGAGATAAATACTTAGATTATTTACCACCGTCGCTCTTGTAAAATGCGGTAACAAATACTACGCCGAAATCGGCGTACCCGAGCCAGTCGCGTTGCAGGCAACGTGTGAGGTGGACGTACCGAATGTTTTATTAAATTCTGATCATAATCCCAAGTAAAATACCAGTTTACGTAGTGAAAGTGTGTAAAAATATTACTACAAGAAATAAGAAAGACACTGGGATCACATACTATCAGTAAGTATCATACAGTTTCAAAATTTTAATATCAAATAACACGAGCCATAAATAAGTCACAAAATAAGAATGACGCCATTCAGTGTTGCCGCGTATACAAAAATAAAGTTCCCGTGGCTGAGATTTTTATATGCGAATTTATTGTCACTATATATTATAATATAATATAATATTTAAATTATTATAATATAACCTAATTTTATATTATTTAATGATTATTTCTATAGTATTGGTCAAATGACCTAATTTCCGTTTATTAGGGTTCCGTACACAAGGAGTATCAACAGGACCCAAATCCCCACGTTCGGTCTACGTTCACACCCTACGTTCTGTTTGTCTGTCAGCAGGCTGTATCTTATGAACCGTAATATGTAGATACTTGAAATTTTCACAGTATGTGTATTTATATTGCTGCTATAACAACATAAAATAAAACAAAATATTAAAGGGTCATAATTTTTTTTCTGTATTGATATGTGTTTTGTTTACAGACTGAGGCAAAACCTGGATTAACACGCAATAAAATGATGCTGGGTGTATGGTGGGATTGAAAGGGTATCGTTTATCATGAGCTTATACCTCCGAGTAAAACCATCTATTCGGATCTCTACTACCAACAAATAATGAGACAAGCAAGAAGTAGAAAAAAAGCATTGATAATCAGAAAAGGAGTGGCCTTTTACCATGATAATGTCAGATCACAAGATTAGTTATCTATTTGAGACTTTCAATACACACTTATATTCCTAAAAATCCAGTATTTGTTTGAGTACTTAAAACTGGTTTAAACCTTTTAATCATTATTTTCTTTTGGTGCTTGTGTTCTTTGAAAGAAAGCTTTCTGGAGGTTTTAATATTTAAGTTTACAATATATTGTTTCGCATGTACTAAGTAATTAAGAATCTCCTAATCTAAAAAAAAAACCAAGTTCATTCAAATCTCTGGTATTGAATATATCAAATAATACTACATGTCGCATTTTTTTTTCAAAACCAAGATTTCTACAGCAACGAGATTATGTCACGACCTATAAGATGGCAATAAGTAATCAAACAGAATGGACCCATATATATTATAATTAAATGTAATAAAACATTAAAACAAAAACGTCTTGAATTTGTATACATAATATGAAGGAACTTTACCCCGATCTTATATACTTAGTAAAGGTGTAACATAATAGTACTCAATAACTTAGGGAATGATTCTGCCCGTCAACATGAATAATTTTGATTATAGGATCATCTTCGAAATTTTCAATTTATACGTAGTAGACCCATACTGAAGCTATATTACTGGTATAGTTGCACCACGAATCGGTCAGCTCGACCGGGGAAGGACCATGCTCTCACAGAATACCAGTGTAAAATAGCAGCTCAACGCTGCTATATTTCGTATGGTGAGTATAGAGAACCGGATACCCTTTTTACTGGAAACGAGGCATTCCATCTTAGTCCTCAGGGGTTGAGCATTCTACATTTTGATTCTTAATCAAGGATAGATGTAGATGTCTATGGGCCACGGCTACCAATTACCATCAGGTGGACTTTGTGCTCGTTTGTCACCCCGATCCTATAATAAAATCTCAAAAACAGTTATTCCGTACAAAATTTCGTACAAACTTGCTCAAAATGGCAGACCTGATTTTTCTTGCGATTTCGAAGATAGATCGAAAAAAAAAAGCTTCTTTCGAAGCTCCCTTCCTATGGGCTTCCCGAGAAATTGTGCAATTGGATCACCAGCTTCCTTGCAGATCGGAGCATCAAGATCGTTGTAGACGGTGCATGCTCTGACTACAAGCCTATTAACGCTGGTGTTCCACAAGGCTGTGTGCTATCACCAACGCTGTTTCTTCTGCATATCAATAATATGTTGCTAACTGGTAACATTCATTGCTATGCGGATGACAGCACTGGTGATGCTCTATATACCGGCCGTGCCAATATTTCTCGGGAAAACGTCGCTGAGTACCGGAACAAACTTGTGTCTGAAGTCGAGTCTTTGCTGAACAAAGTCTCGGATTGGGGGCGACTAAATCTAGTCCAATTTAATCCTCAGAAGACACAAGTTTGCGCGTTTACCGCTAAAAAGAACCCCTTTGTCGTATCTCCTCAGTTTCAAGGCACTCCCCTTCTTGCCTCAGCCAGTATCGGTATCCTCGGAGTCGACATATCGAGTGAAGTGCAGTTTCGTGGTCACTTGGAAGGGAAGGCCAAATTGGCCTCTAAAAAGCTTGGCGTGCTCAGCAGAGCGGGACAGTATTTCATGCCGGCACACCGCCTGCTACTTTACAAGGCGCAAGTTCGGCCTCACATGGAATACTGTTCCCATCTCTGGGCAGGGGCTCCCCAGTGCCAGCTCCTTCGACTTGACCGCATCCAACGCAGAGCGGCTCGAATTGTCGACGACCGAGCCCTTTCCGATCGGCTCGATTCATTGGCACTGCGAAGAGATGTTGCATCTCTTTGCATTTTCTTTCGCATCTACCATGGGGAGTGCTCTGAGGAATTGTTCGGATTAATCCCAGCCGCCAAATTTCATGAACGCACATCGCGGCAGAACTCCCGATACCATCCACACCATCTGGATGATTGACGGTCCACCACTGTGCGATTTAGAAGATGTTTTCTTCCTCGCACGACCTCCTTGTGGAATCGATTACCATCAGCGATTTTTCCGGACCGATACGACTTAGGGACCTTCAAGAAAAGAGCGTACTCCTTTTTAAAAGCCCGGCAACGCATCTGCGATTCCCCTGGTGTTGCAGTTGTTCATGGGCGGCGGTAGTCACTTACCATCAGGTGAGCCGCATGCTCGTTTGCCCCCTCTCCTATAAAAAAAGAAAAAAAAAAAGATCTATAGTAAAAAAGTTGTTCATATTGACGCGTAGAATAGAAATAGAAAGCACTATTTTGGTTACATCATAAATATAACTACTTTTTTAAATAATTTGTGAATATTAGTTAGACATGTAAATGAAAAAAATAAACTCATCAAAATTAGACCTTATCATTTATATGTTATTTATTTTGAAGAAAAATTTATACATAATATACAGAAATAAATTGCTTTTCTTATTAATAAACTGTTCATTTTTAAGTATTTCTGAATTACATTCATAACTATGAACTCAACTACTAAGCTATAGCATAAAATAAATTTTCCCGTTAATCGGGTAATAGTTAAGCTGCTGCCATATACAATTTTTCACGCACACTAGCATCTTTGCAAATGGTCTTATACACACTACAATATTGAGATGCCGCATTCACGGAGCTGTTACTTTCAGGTATCTAGTCAGAGCGCGCGATGGCTTATTAATAATCTATGGATAAATACGCCTATGGAATGACCTGCCTGAAAAGTTATGACAACCTACCTGCAAACAAACATTTAAGAAGAACATTCGAGATCATTTTCTAAAGCTGCTTTACAACTGCTAAGTTCCCTCGTCATTAGTATAATACGTATCTTTATGTATCTTGTATTACATTATATTTACTTATAATATATAAATTTATATACTTGTGTATATTGATATATGTATATAAGTAGGTATGTATGTATGTGTGTATATGAATGTATATATGTATATGTATGTATAATATGTATATGTATGAGTGTATGCATATTTCTTTGTAACCGCTTTCGTAGTTATATCACTGCCTTATGGTTAATTGGCAGAGAATGCTTTCAGTATTAAGTCCGCATATTGTTCCTTTACTTAATGTGTAAGGTTCAATAAAGTTTAAATAAATAAATAACTGTGATCAGTGCTAAAGAGCGTTCAAGCCGTTGTAGCATATTCAGCGTAGCTGCTCGCTTGGTCCAAAGTGTAGCTGTGACATTTCCGCACGTTATCCGCGTACCGGAACTCGTTGCCAAACGTATTAGTCAGCTCATTTTTTTTCACTTATTTCCACGTGGTTGAATGCAGTGATCAGGTATCGGCCCATGTCTTTGCTCGTCCTCTCAATTGCAGAATAGCCTTCATTCGAGCTTCATGGGGCGAAATATTCAACTTCGTAATGGTTTTGTCCACGTTAGCACACCATACTCTGATGTCATGTGATCTCTCATCAGGGTTGAACGGCGGTAGATAAAAGTCATGGTGTTGCCGTAAAGGTGCAGCCTCCGTAGATAACTTCACTCTCGCAACGCTTGTCGCGGCTGTTTTCGTTCTGGAGGTTAGGAGACCCATCATTTGTTCCATAGTGAAGGTCGTCCCATCGGGAGGACCTGAAGAGTCTCGGGGCTGTGATTCCACCGCTTTTGTTGGCGATATGCCAGGGTTTTCACCTTCAGAGTCCATCACAATGAAATAGCACACCAAATATTACGTAGTTTATTTTCGCAGAATTGCTATATATAATAATCTTTACATAAACCAACCGCTTTTATAATTTTCTTACAATAGATAAAATTGGTATAGCAAATACAACTTCTTTTAAGTAAAACAAATAAAATTAAGTACTACTAAATTAATAATTATAAGAAACATTTTATAATTTATACTGTTTAGCGGTCTCTAACGGTTTTTCAAAAAATCTCATTATCAACTTAACTAAAAAGAAACAAAAGCATGTTGTTCGCAACTCTCTGTACGCGGTTCAACCTCAAAGTGTTAGTCGATATGTGAGCAGTTTGACCAAATTAGGCCCCATATGTGAAAAAGTAGCTAAGACTCTTCGACAAAACGGCGTTTATGTGGCGTTGAAAAGAAACAATTCTCTTAGAAATATCTGTAATAATGAAGATAAGTTGGATATTCGTCAAAAGTCAGGTGTTTACAAACTTGTTTGTGACGAATGCCACGCCGGTTACGTGGGTCAGACTGGTAGCGATTTCGAGACACGTTATAAAGAGCATTTAGCCGCGTACAGGAATTTAAATCCCAATAAATCCCATTTTGCCAAACATCTTTTGGATACTGGGCACAACCTAGCCAACGGCTGTGTGTGCTGGAACAGTTAGAGATATTAAAAATAAATAACAGTAACGTTGCACTGCTGAATGAACAAACAAATATTACTCTAATAATAGAGAGCCTCGCAATATGGTCGTTTGTCACCCTCACGGTGATCGGCGATTGGTTGCGTGGTTGGAGAGTAGGCGGGCGTTGCGCGGCGGTTTGTTTTTAATTTTACAAACGGCTGCGTAAGTCTGGCGGTGATTGGTCGCATGTTTTATCGCATGACACAGTCGCTCGCTCCTTAAGTAGAGAGTGGTTGCGTCAGCGGTCTGTATAAATAGCAGTTGTTTCGGCTCGCCGCTCACTTAGCGGTTAACCACCGTAGAGGCTATACACCTGAGTATGCCTCGTGTAGAGGCTAAACACGTGTCGTATTATCATCAGTGGTGTGTCTTGTCTAGTGTAGTGGTGTTGGGAGTAGCGGTGCTGGGATTAGTGGTGACGGGGATAGTTCACGCAATTGAGGGAGGGCGGGAGGTGCGCTTCATACTAGGTAAGACACATCATTTTATTTTGTAACGCGGATATTTGAGAAGTAAATTTTTCTAAAAGCTTTTCTATAAATTACTTTAATATGAGCTTTTAGCTTCTTTATTTGTTTTTGTTTCTTTTTCTTTCCTTTTAAAGAAACGTTACCTCCACATTAGGATTTTCTTCTGAATTGTGGGGGCAGTTTACATACGAAAATGTCACGAGGAAAAACATCCAGACCCGCAACAATTAATGTAGACCATAGAAATACTCATTCCGTGCGGGAATCCAACCCGCGTGCCTCGGCATCGTAACTCTTTTTTCTTAAATATGTAAACATTTAATAAAATTGTAAACAATATTTATGTCCGTTTGTAGTTTTCAATTGGATCTGTTACCAAGTTTTAATTAGTGGTGACGGGGACAGTGCCACCCTCCTTCAATGGTGTGCACTATCCCTGTCGCCAATAATCCCAAAACCACTATATTAGGAAAGGCACACTACAGTCGATTATACGATGCTTCATAAGGAAAAATAGACTGCGATGGCTGACCGTTAAACTTTCTTAGTGGTGAGGGGGAGGTACTCACCAAACTAGGTAAGACACATCATTTTTATTTATATCGCGGATCTTAGTTAATAATATTTAACTTTTTAAACATAATCGATTTACGGAAAGTAACGCCTGACTTAAATACTGTGCGTCCCACGCGCTCTTAGAAGTGTCGCGTGCACACGCGTGTTTTTTTTTATAGAAGTGGGGGCAAACGAGCATGCGGTTCACCTGATGGTAAGTGTTTTGTTGTGTCATCTGGTAGTAAGTGGTTGTCTGCTTTATATGCGTTCGCTGACATAGCGATTGAATATACATTTTACACAATACAATTACAATAGTTGGGAATAACATTTAAGGGATATATAAGAAGAAAGGCCTACGTCCAGTGTACAGTAAAATGTATAGGCTTATAAAGAGAAAAAGTTTTATTCATAAATAAATAATGTTATGTTCAGTAGTTAAAACTAAGGCCGGCGACATATATTCGGAATTTCGTTTCAGGTTTCCGTTTAGAATTTTGACTAGGGATTCTGTAAATACATCACACACATAATTATGTTTATTTCCATTGATAATAACAAGGCTTAGTTGAAAGACGCTATCCTGAGTCTAGACATTCTGCCAGCAAATATTGACGACGATTTTCTGATAGCGATTCCATTGTTTCTGATATATAATAACTCTTTAAACAAATTATTAAACAACATAAGGTTACGAAAAAAGATACACATAATAAGATTACACGCTTCGGTCGTGCGATGCACAGTGGGAGCGTTCCGTACGGAATTTACGTGTGTGTGATGCGACTCATACAAAATGTACGGAAGAGTTGCGATCGGAACGACTGTTTTCTGTGCGGGATTCCGATCGCACGTCATGCGGAATTACGAATTGAAGAAAATTTCGAACAGAAAACTAATGTACGTGTGTGATACGAGTAAGTCCTTGATTTATATGAATTTGATGCGTTTGGAATCCCGAATCGATATTCCGAAATGGTTTTTCGAAACGTAATTCCGAATGTATTTGGCCGGCTTTATATTAGTCAACCAGTGTTTAGGCTCTTACGATTTTTTTATAAGTTTAAAGGAAATTTATTTTAATTGATAATAAAAACTATAATTAGTTTTAGTTATTTAGAGTTTACGTTAGTTGGAAACTCTAGAAGCATATCAAAATATCAAATGTATTTACAGTTTCAACAGTAATTTTAAAATTCAATAAGGCAACTACGAAAGCATCTTGTATAACTTCATTATCAACTTTGTATATTGCAAGAGAACGAAAACATTTAGAGTAGTTAAAAGTCTAATTACACGCGCTTCTAAAGCAGACTGAATAATAGTTTACAAAATTAAACCTAACCTTTTGTTAGTTAGCATCTGATGTATTCGTATATCGGGTTCACAAACAAACGCAATTGCACAAAATTATATCTTATATTATTTTTACGACCTCGTAAGACATGCAGGAAGTCGATGGATGCAGGTGGCTCAGGACCGTGCTTTGTGGCATTACTTGGGGCAGACTTATGTTCAGCAGTGGATTTGTGAAGGGCTGTAATGATGATGATGATGAATATTAATTTAAAGCCGGCTAAACCGGTACTAAAGAAACTGTTTGTTGCAATTTTAAGCGGTAAAAGTTTAATGGGATATGAACTACGAACTCAATTAGTCCTAAGTTCGAATCGCTCTTCGAGTGCATCGAACTCTGATCACCATTATATTATCCGATAAAAAATAATATAATTTTTATATTGTGTTCATGTACAAGCAAAAAATGTTAAATAATTTTATAATTTCAACCAACAATACTAAGTTTTTGTTTGCTTACCTATTTTTGTAATATTTTCCCCTACAGGGAAGGCAAATACATTTTAACTCGTACAACCATAAACATGATGAAAATATCATCATTTAATAAATTCAAGCGTTTTGTGTGGAAAAATCATATATGTATATAGTATACTTTATTTTACCTGAAATTATTTACTTTTTTGCACATCTATGGCACCTTTTGAATGATATAAGTTTCTCAGAATATAATGAAATAAAAAATTGTATTATATTGACAACAAAAGGTACTCGAAATTATTGAGTAGTACACTCATCTTGCAATCAATAAACCAATAAAGATCCGAAAAGACCGAAGAATTTTGCTTTTCTTGATAACAATGGCAATTGACTACTACCAAGGCATAATTATATTTGAAAAATGATTTATTGAATTGCAAAATATAAGCCTTTTTTATGCTCTCTTAACGATTTTTATATTTACCCCTGGGGAAATTCTATTCCATTTTACTTTAGTAATTATTACGTTTAAACATACATCTTACAACATCTTTGCTTTTTATTTATGTAATTTAAAGCGGCAAAGGTACGAGAGGTTGGGATCCACGATTATCAATCCAACTGCTAAGCGTGGTAACAAAAAAAATTCACCTTAAGACGACAAAGGCCCAAGTCTAGCAGTGAGAATGAAGTAGAAAAATAATTACGCAATTTTATAATTGAAACATTGAATAGCTTCGATTGTTTTGTTTGCCGGTGTCGATATTCATGATTTTGTGTTGTAATCGTCTAAGAGTATCCATCAGCCACCATTTCGTGTTATGGGGTGTAAGATATGACTCTGAGAAAGACCAAAAAGATCATGTATCTTTTGATGTATGGTAGTATAACCATGTCTTTGTGCTAGGCATGAAATACCCAGAGCAGCAGAGTCAGCAAGAGTAATAATTTAAAAAAATCCTCCCTAAAAATGAGAAAAGCCCTTCTCCATTATTGGACTTTCTCGGGCTGATGAAATACAGAAGGAAAAATATGTAAAAACTTGCGAGCGATTTGTGTCATTTGTTCATGACGTCACATGTTTAATAGTAAGCATTAAAGTAGTTAAACAAGCATACAATCCACGGCCTCTACCTGTTGTAGTTTTTTCTAAGGATTCCTTTTAGAGTTTAGAGACTGATCAGCGGAGTTGTCTACCTAAGTTGAATTTATACAATCGTTAATGCAAATAAAAACTATTTAATTAAATGCGGTTGACATAATATCAACTAATATCAACGCATCAACGTTCAGTCACATGAATGTCACGCGATTTAACGTTGATATCACAAATTTTTACGATTATATATAGAATAAGGATAACAAACGAATACACAGCCCACCTGATGGAAAATAGATGCTGTGGTTCGTACACATCTATATCGATCCTCGAGTAACAATCAAAACGCCGATGCGTTGTCACCCCTGAGAACTAAGATGTTATGCCTCGATTCCGGTAAACAGGTTCTCCGGTTCTATACACTCGCTATAGGAAACGCATCAGAATTATAATACTATTTTACGCTAGTAATCTGTGTGATCCTTCTTTATATAGCTTCTATGGAAAGCTACGTCGTGTGTCTACCACGCTTGAAAAGAGAAGACACTAGTAACGTTTACGATTGTAGAAAATCAAATAGTAATCTCGACTTCGAATGTAATGGAATAGGAACTACGGCTGAATAATATACGGAGTACGAACACGTTATGCAAATTTTAACAGGCACGCTAACTCAACAAGCTGTCTTCTGTCTTGTCAAGGGTAACATCGTAACTGAATCCTCAGTACAGTCGCCAACCAAAGATACGCCACCACCCTAACTTCTCTTCTGGTCTAGGCCTGGGTCGTATTGCATTTTCTGAGAATCATATCTACGAGTATATCTGATTTTGAATCTCAATATCCCGTATCAAAACTATATATTTCAATATCTAGATATTAAATCCGATACAAAGATTTTGTAGTTACTCTTACCTATTCGATGCAAATCAGTATTGTAGATGTACTCGTTTATATAGATTTAATGAATATTATGTTATTTTTTGGAGCTAATACAGATTTTTGAACTCGGTTCCGGTTATGTCAATTTAGTACAATTTGCTTTACCTAAATATATATAGATGTTAATAAATTAAATAGTTGATTCCCGTCTTGAATTCTTCTGCATGAAAACAGATTTAAAAATATTCCGCGAGATTTCGAGCGAATCTAGTTAAATACAAAATAGAACAAACTTAAAAAAGGAAGGTCTGTATTAGACTCGTATGTATGTACATATTATGTATATTGCCATTTTTCAAATTCTAAAAAAAATAATGAACCAATTTTTATCATACTATATTAACTTAATCTTCATAAAGGTTGCTTGTAGTTGGTTATTATTTTTGGAAAAAAAATTCGTATTATGATATTGATTAAATAGTTCAATTAAAATAGTAGATATGTACAGTGTCTTTATTATTTATTTAATAAAATGCGTAACTTTCTCCTTCCACTACATTTATTCGGGCAGATCTAAAAATAAATTGAAAATTCTAAATAAAAAATATAACATGCACTTGATTTTAAAAGATTTTAAAAAACATTTGAAATGTACCATTATTAGGCAACACAAATTCTACAGCGCTCGCGCTCAGTCACACACGGCGAATTTGGCCACCGACCGATGCGAAGCGACATAGGCATCGCGCCAGTACGCAAATCTCAGATTTTGTAATACATAGTTTTCGAACGAACCAGTATAATACCTATATCGCTCGCGCTCTGTCGCATACGGCGAATCTAGCCACCGAGCGATGCGAAGCGATATAGGTAGGCTTCGCGGCTTTACGCAAATATCAGATTTTTGTAATACATAGCTTTCGGACAAACCAGTACAATGCCTATATCGCTCGCGCTCTGTCGCAAACGGCAAATCTAGCCACCGACCAATGCGAAGCGATATAGTTAGGCATCGCGGCTGTACGCAAATATCAGATTTTTGTAATACATAGTTTTCGAAAGAACCAGTAAGCGGTTTAAATATTGTACCAATATATAAATTTCGTATCAGTATACGGCTTGCATCGCCCATCTCTATGTCTTTAAAGATAGCGATATCACTGTGTCGTACATTTTGCTAAATGTAAATACTCAGGCAGGCAAAATGGTACGAGATGTCTGATTCTGTAATCGCCATTTCATCTTCTTTCTCTACTGAGATCTTTCTGACATATTTCAATAAAACCTAACGAGTATGATTTTCTTATGTTTTCAATTATTTTAAGCACAGTTTAGAGGCAATCGATTTCTAACTTGTCAGTAATTAGTAAGCCTAGTACAAAAGTTAGTTAGTTGTTAGTTAGTCTAATATAAAAGCAAACTAGACCCGTTGTGATCTATATCTGATATTTCTAAAACACCTCTTCCCTTTCCCTTCTATCATAACAACAGTACTACCTGTCTACTTAAAAAAAAATTACGGATACGTAACTAACGTAAACTTTTGGCATCCATTTCAACCTATTTACACTTAATATTATTGTTTCTTCCCCTTCTTTCCCTTATTTTATTTTCACATCAGCGTTATTGGTTTTTGTTTGGATTTGGAAGTATCTTAATCGTCACGCTTTGCAGGTAGATAGACAACCGAAGCACAAGACGTCTCGCACCTTTCACGCTGTTTTACGTCTGCGGTAAACAAGATGGTTACGCCATTTAGGAGGAGAAGGCTATTTTTTTAAATATCCTATAGTTAGCTCTTACGATACCTACAAGATGAAATGTGTGTGGTGAAATCTCCTATGCCGCAACCACACTTCTAACAAAGTGTATAAAAAAATAACACACTATTTGTTAAGATATAAACAAAACTGTTTGAATCAGGACCGTTTTGTCGTTGTTGATGAAGATAAAAATATATAGGTATATAATAAATTGAATTAAAAATATTCAAAAGGCTGACACGAGCTAAGTTATAAGTAATGATGTATTCATTACAAAACATTGTACAGGCAGAACTTCGGATGATCTTTCCAAGTAGTGTTAGCATCATTATAAGTTTGAAAAAAGTTGTTATATATCGCGATATTAAAATCGCGCCTTGTTAAAGTCCGCGCTTACCATCTAGTAAGATACAACGTATTTTATCACGTTTTTAATAACTCTCTGATCGGGTCGAATTTAATAATTAATTTTGAACTAACTTCTCGATGTAGACCGATGAAAAAATGCGGTATACTCATAAACTTTAAAACATAATTTACGTATTTTTGAGTATGTCTGTTCGGGATGAATTTTGTAACTGATTTTAAATTAATTTCCTGATGAGCTAGAGATTTGAAATTACGCGCATAGCTTAGAATCGAATAAAAATGTAAGAACATAAAATATGGTTCAATAATTTTTTTCTTAAAATAATGTCAAAAAATCTTATTCGTTGTTAATGGTATTTATAATTAATTTATAAGTGTATCAAGCAGGTATGTGTGTTATGCTGCAATAGGTAAACCTGTAATAAAAGTTTAAATAAAATAAATAAATATAACTCGCCCGCGAATGACGTAATTATTTACGTAGTAATAATGCAAAATTATTTTATCACTATTGTAAAAAATAAATCAACTCGTGCTACTACAGTTCTTAATACAACAAGAAATATAGTAAATATGAGTTTTAATTTAAATACGATCTTCCCTGAGGACTTAATGTATTTTATATAAACAAACAAAATTAAATACACTAAAAAATGTTCTTTGAGAATACCTTAGTCATATTAATTGTATTCTACGTCACCATAAATCCCCTTTCTATCGCGGCTGAAATCATTAGCAGTAACAAAACAGAGGATTACGTTTCTAATTGTTGCTTGCTCATAGCTCCTAGTACAATATTCACTGTTTTAATCTCTGGCTTTATACCTTAAGCAATTAGTTGGAGACAAGAGGAATGCAAATGGTCCGTACACAAATTCCAACAACCAACACCTAAAAATCATCATGTACGTATGCCATTATACATAATTGTCTCGTACAGATGTTTTATCTCACGAATGCTGGCAAAACTTGTAGTTGTAATGTGTATAGACAGACACGCGTGTTTATGTGAATTGCTCGCTGAGCATCCACGCTCAAGCTACCCTACTCATTCTATGCGTGGGTGCTCAGGCTGCCCTGCGTATTCTGGAGGGGAGGGAAAACTCAATTAGTCCTGGGTTCGAATCGCTCTCCGAGTGCATCGTATTCAGATCATCATTATATTATCCGATACAAAATAATATAATTTTTATATTGTGTTCATGTTCAAGTACAAGCAAAAAATGTTAATTAATTTTATAAATTCAACCAACAATACTAAGTTTTTGTTTGCTTACCTATTTTTGTAATGTTTTCCCCTACAGGGAAGGTAAAGGCATTTTTAACTCGTACAACCATAAACGTGATGAAAATACCGTTTTCGAGAGATTCCATCTTAGTTCTCAGCGGTAACAACGCATCGGCGTTTTGATATTGTTACTCGAGAATAGATGTAGATGTCTACGAACCACTGCATCTATTTACCATCAGGTGGGCTGTGTATTCGTTTGTCATCCTTATTCTATAAATAATCGCAAAAATTTGAGAAATCAACGTTTAAAACGTGACATTCAAGTGACTGAACGTTGATGTGTTGATATTAGATGATATTACGTCAATAGCATTTAATTTAGTAGTTTTTTATTAGCATTAAGGATTGTATCAAATCGACTTAGCTAGACAACTCCGCTGATCAGTATCTGAACTCTAAAAGGAATCCTTAGAAAAAACTACAACAGGTATAGGCCGTGGATTGTATGCTTGTTGAACTACTTTAATGCTTACTATTAAACATGTCACGTTATGTACAAATGATACAAATTGCTCGCAAGTTTTAAATCTGTTTTTTTCCTCTATTTCATCATCCCATGAAAGTCTACTGATGGAGAAGGGTTTTTCTCATTTTTAGGGAGGATTTTTTTAAATTGTTACTCTTGTTGGCCTTGCTGCCCATCGCGGCTCTGGATATTTCATGCCTAGGACAAAGACATGTAACTACCATTCATCAAAATATGCATGATCTTTTTTGTGTTTCTCATAGTCATATCTTATACAACATAAGATGAAATAGTGGCTGATGGATAATATTAGACTATTAATACACGACAAAATCATGAAAATTGACACCGGCAAACAAAACAATCGAAGCAATTCAATATTTCAATGAAATTATTAAATTGCGTTATTATTTCTCTTCTTGATTATCACTGCTTCACTTGGGCCTTTGTCGTTTTAAGGTGATTTTTTTTTGTCACCAGACTTAGCAGGTGGATTGATGATCGTGGATCCCAACATCTCGTACCTTTGCCGCTTTCAATTACATAAATGAAAAGCAACGATTATGTTTAAACGTAATAATTATTACTAAAGTAAAATGGAATAGAATTTTCCCAGCGGTAAATATAAAAGTCGTTAAGAGAGCATAAAAAAGGCTTTTATTTTGCTATTCAATAAATCACTTTTCAAATATAATTATGCCTTGGTAGTAGTCAATCGCCATTGTTAGCAAGAAAAGCAAAATTTATCGGTCTTTTCGGGTCTTTATTGGTTTATTGATTGCAAGATGAGTAGAATAGAATAGAATGATTTTTTATTCAATAATGACTATTACATAATACTTATTGAAAGTCATATTTTTATTTACCACTGGTTTGGAAAATAGTCCTGGGAAGAACCAGCAAGAAACCCAACGGGACTTTTTTAAACATAATTTTAACTTAAAAATAATTTTGTTTATACAATTTTAAATGAATTTTCATAGAACCAGCATGGTGGCGATCACCTTATTCCTACGGGTTATTTTCATTAATTCTGTGGAGTCTAGTAACTGGCATTGCAAGCTTATGTTGTTCCTAGTGTTTAAGGTATGAACTTATTAAAACTATTTATGTTTTTATGTACATACATTAAATTTTCATAAATATATTGCGATGCCAAAGTTAATATGTTTATTTCTTTAAATTTTTCTCTGAGGGACTCTTTACAATTTAGATTATAAATCGCCCGTACGGCGCTCTTTTGCAATAGTAAAAAATTTCTTAATTAAATTATTTATGTCTATTAAATTAATTATATTATTATAATTATAACAATTGTCAAGTTTAAATTATTATTACATGAATAGTTATTCATTAATAAATTTAAATCATATTTTATTTTCCTGCGGCCAATCCTGTATGTAAGGCAATGTAAACAAGTTAATTTTGTGTATATTTAAAGTATTTAGATTATCAATATATTTTAATAACAGATTTTTGTTTACATTGCCTCTTCTCCCAACAAGAATTATTAATGTGCTATTAGGGCAAAATTTACTAGCTAAAACTTTATTCATTATATTACTAAAAGATGCTCCAGGCATGCAATAATTACTGATCAGATGTTCTTTTAAACAGTTATTTAACATCATGCCCAAATTTCTGACTATGTCATCACAATACATAATAACTTTTTTTTCTTAATATTTACATTGCTTTTTAAGTTTATATCCTTTGTCATGGCACTGTCATAGCGTGTAGGTGAAAATAATGAGTCCATACTGTTTACTTTGTTATTTACACATTTTTTTTCCCGATGAACCTGGTATGGAGCGCTGATACTCACTCTGATGTTTTATTAAGGAGTCAAAGCGCTCCTCATTATATTTACATGATTTTACCAGATCATTCATGGCTAATATGTGTTCTTTTATCTCATCTAGAGCCGATACATATTTATTTGATACAATTTGTAGGGAGTTTTTAAGTGATAAAATTGTTGAATTCAGACACTCTATATCAGTCTCATCACAGTGATTTATATTTTCCACCTCAATTGATTATATTCGTTTATTAATTACTTCTTACTTTTCTTTGCATACATTTATGTAATTTTTAACATTAATTTTAATTTTAATTAATTTATGCAGTTTTCTAATATATTTATTAATTTTTAAATATTTCTTTAATTTTCTTCTACTGCAGGTAGTCCTTGCTGCTGTTCTTGATGTGACATAATCATAACCAGTCAAATCGATTGTTGTGGAGGGTTGCAATGCTTTATAAAATTCAAATTCTATGAGCTCATTGAACAGACTTTGACTTTGGGATGATTATTTACATCGTCATAATAAATAAGACTGCCGTTTCAGTTTGAAAATTAAACAGGTATCGTCAGCAAATAATACTATATCGTGATTGTCCCCTACAAGATAAGGTAAGTCATTAATATAGATTAAGCACAGGAATGGGCCAAGAATCGAGCCCTGAGGAACGCCCATTGATACTACCGATCCGGAGCAACCTTTACCATTGATCACGACTTTTTGAGTTCTGTTACTTAAATATGAAGTAATAAGTCTAAGCGCCAAATTATTTACACCGTAATGTTGTAGTTTCCTGATTAATGTCTCATGATGAACACAATCGAAAGCCTTAGAAAGATCACAGAAAATACCTAAGGCATCTTGTGAATTCTCCTAGGCATTAAAAATATATTTCATAAGCTCAACACCGGCGTCAGACGTCGAGTGACCCCTTGGAAAACCAAATTGGTTTTATGAAGTAATTTATTTTTATAAAAACAAAATTACAATTGATCCAAAATTATTTTTTCAAATATTTTACTGATAGTTGGTAGTACAGAAATAGGTCTATAATTAGCGGGGTCCAATGTATTACCAGATTTAAATAAAGGTATTACTTTACTCAGGAAACCCACCATAATTGATATAAGTATTAAAAATAATAGCAAGATGAGGTGCAATTAAATCCATTATGGATGCAATCACTGTAACCGAAATCCCCCAAAAATCTGTGGTTTTCTTTACATCAATGGTTTGAAGTATTTTACAATATTATGCGATTTTCAACAGTGGTAGAGCCACGTGGCGGCTTTTGCTGTCGCACGGATGGGCCTGCTCCGACCTCACAGAATACCAGTGTGAAGTAGAGGTTTACCTCTGCGTTTCACTTGGTGAGTGCAGGTGGCCGGAGGCCCTTTTTACTGGAAATAAGGCATTCCATCTTAGTCCTCACGGGTGACAATGCATCTGCATTTTGATTTGTAATAGAGGATAGATGTAGATGTCTATGGGCCGCAGCAACCACTTACCATCAGGTGGACTGTGTGCTCGTTTGTCACCCTTATCCTATAAAAAAAATACTTTTTCAAATCTAAATTCTATTAAACAGGTATTAACATTCTGTTTAAGTAATGACTCGGCGACAGTTGGAGAAGTATTCAATGACTCTGTTGTCAAGATAGGAACATCAGTGAAATATTTAAAAAAAGTGTACTCGAGTACATATTGTTGTCAATATAATACAATTTTTTTTCTTCATTATATTCTTAAATTACTACAATACTATGTGAACATAGAAAATTGTTGTAAATTCTTTCAGTATTTACTGTAAAAAGAGGAGTGAAACTTATATCATTCGAAAGGTGCAGTGCCATAAATGTGCAAAACAGTAAACAATTTCAAGTAAAATAAAGTATACTACATACATATATCGCACCTCCGATAAAATAGGGTTACAACTTGAAAAACCTGGATCTTTAGAAAAGCGAAATTAAACTCATGGATTCGTTATACAGTCTTTATTCTTGTAGTATTAGTATAAAGTGATAAAAATTATATATAATTGAAAAGCTTACAAAAATATGTTTAAATGACGTAAGATATTTTTCAAATTTCCTGAAAAATAACCTGAAAATTCCTAATTGTAACAGTATTTTAGATAACTATTTGAACTTTTACTAACAAAAATACAGTATGACAAATGTAACAATTCTTATTATAATAAAAATTAGGCAGTTATTTAAACTTTTTTGAACTAAACAATATTTATATAGTTGTAGACTTAGTAACAAAATCAACTCTAACATAAATATTCAAAAATTTTAACTAAAACAAAAATGTAAACTATTCTAGACATCACAATTTTATCGAATCACTTTACAGTACAAGTTCAGGTAGTACTTAATTAAGTTACTCTTAAATAATATTTGGTTTAACGTTCTTCTTAATGAAATAATGTTTAAATACTAAATAGGAACTGTAATCATCACTATAAAATCAAAATCACAGATGAAATCTAAGTTTCAGTCGTATTTTAATTAGGGTGCATAGTTATCAAAAAATTATTGGTATTTATTCAATTACAATTGGTTGTAAAAAGGCGCATAAAACTGTGGTATATGATTACTATTAATCAAACTCATCAAATCAGCTTTCTTCCTCTCGCTTATTGAGAGCTGTCTGATGTAAGCAGGTTTTAGTCCAGGCAGAACCTCAGGATGTGTTCGCCAAATTTTAGCTTCCGAAAATCCTTCGTCTCCATAAGAATTCTTGTAATAAAAAACACGAGGTGTTTCTTTCATGAATTTAACGACCCTGACGTCTTTTAATTTAATGTTACCCGTACCGAAACGTAGTTCTGCATGTAACTTCTTCAGGGATATAAAGTCATTAAATGAAAGCTCATTCACCGAGTATGGGGGCCCAGTTTTTTTGGCTGTTCTTATAATTTGTGCATATTGAGAAGGCACGTAAATTGGGCCAGATTTCAAACTCCTTTTAATGCATTTCTCAATTACCGAATGCACTGAATCGCCTTCATTTTGAGTATGTCCAGTCACTAAAAATTTGTGTGTAATAGATTTCAGTCTATCGTATTTGAGTACGCAATAGGCGTATAGAGCCATTATAAACTTGTTTTTATTTTGCCCTCCGCAGTTGTCTGAATAAAAGGTTATGTCAATAGCAGAACCATCATTAATTTGAGACAATATTTTTTCTATAAACTGGAGAATACAACTACCAATTTCATCAGAACCACGATTACCTATGCCCTCATGCCAGAAGTAACATTCAGTTGCTTTAGTTGCAAGGTTGGACACCGTAAAGTTAAAACAGTTCAATTTACTTTTGTAGTAAAAAACAGATACGTCACCTTTTGGAACTGGCAGAACAGCTTGAAGATCATAAACTGCTATTATATTTGTTTCCGAAGCGTTATCTTTGTCGCACTGTTTTTCCTGTCGTGACAATTGCTTTTCCAAAAGGTGTTGATCATATATCTGTTGAAGATGTTGTTTGTCCTCTGCGATTTCATAAGCAACACACAGCTCACAGCGATCCTTTTTTGGCTCAAAAAAACCTAAATTGAACTCTGTGTTAAAAATTTTTGCATACATTACATAATTGCTGTGAGGTCTATTATTAAGCCCACATTCTTCTACGTACTCACGGTGAAGATCAGCTATTGTTTTTCCACCCTCAATAAACTCCCTTGCAGTTTGCTGTCGCAAATAATGGCTCTCGATGCGGGGGATTGAATTAATATGGTTGCGAATAGATTCCTTAACACATTCAGGCAATTTGTGATGACTGTGATGTTTGCCTCTTTTGTCCTCTTCAACGAAACCAGCAGATGTCCTCTTCTTGATTACGGTCTGTATTACTCTATTATTGATGTCTATTGTATTCATGAAGAATGTCTTGCAGATTTGGATTTGACATCCCATTTTGGTCAAGTAAAATGCATGATTTAACTGTCTCCCTTTTTGAGTAGTCGTGTATCTATATTTTCGCTTTATTGGCGCCATATGCCTGTTGATAAAATCTCTTTGGCGGTTAATATCTTTAAGTTCCCAGAACTCTTTAAAAACAGCTTCTCTATCCACTTCTGAAAATTTTTCTTTGCACTTTAACCGACAACGTTCGCTACACGGTGGTTTAATTTTTCTAGCATCCTTCTTTACCTTTGTTTTTAGTGTTACGTAAGCAGATCCTGCATTTCTGAGGATTTTACATTTATTTTGTAACCATTCGGTTGGTTTCGCTACACGTTTTCTGCTTCGTTTTTTCGTGTCTGGTATCGTGTCATCTAGGTTTGAGTACAATGTTGATACTGAAGATGTAGCTGCAGGTGTAGCTTGGTTACCAACGTTGTCTTCAGTTTCGGAATCGTCAGAGATTTTAATGGAACGACGTTCCTTAATTTGAAAATCTGGATCTTTCACCGAATCATCACTATCCTCATTTGAAGTTGAACTAGAAGTGTCTGAAGAACATGTACTTTCTGTATCTGAAGAAGAATCGGTAGACGAGTCATCAATAGGCTTCTCGATTTGCTTGGAACTCTGGTCTTTAACTTCTATTGAACTTGTAGATGGTATCACTTCAGTATTGTAAGTGGCAGAATTACTTATTGTTAAATCTGTAAATGCAAAATCGAATCAACAATTATAATGACTACTAAACAAAGGCAACTTTTATATCAATTGCACAATAAAATACTACCATATTTTTCACTTTGAGTCTGAAGATCATTTGGCAAATCGAAATTAGCTATGAAATCTTGATTAGCTCTTGCGAGGTTACATTGTGGTATATCGAAGTCAATTTTCCCGGTTTCTGATAGATTGTCAATAATATCAAAATCCGATTTTTCTCTTGATTCTGAAAAAAATATTAACACGAACTTATGATGAAATTCACTTGTTTACATAAAGTTTGGCGTTTAAATTAGTTCGTTATACAAAATAACGTATGCTACTAACTTTTAGAATGACAAAAATAACCTGGTAAAAACAGGTAGGTAAGGTAAGTAGGTAAGTATAGTAGGCATCATACCTTGCAAGTTTGTTCCCCCAATCTTTTGATGATCGAATGAATCGGCGGGTATATTTCTTTTATCCTTTAGAGCTAAACGCAGAATTACGTCATTACGTTTCATTTTGAACCTAGAATCATAAATCAGATTCACAGCAAATATTTCGAAAATACCTAAACTTAGTTATAAAACAAGGTTACAAATCGAAATATTCAGACAAAAAATATAAGTTTTTCGTCAAATACTGTTACAACGTGAAAAGTAAAACAATATTACAATAAATCGCATCCATAATACTGATACATTACAAAATATATCACTTTAGGATAGAAATATTGAGTTAGTTTGATTCAATTCTTGAACAATAAACTGTAACAATTCGACTTGTAACTGTTCATTAGACAAATTGATGTATGCAAAAATATTTTACCGGTCTAAAACACTGTTGTATTTTGATATGTAACACTTCTTGTCTAAACAAACGCACGTCTACCTTTTATAACACTAAATGTAACACTAATAGAGATCATTCTCGAGTCAAAATGCTATAGTCATGTACCGTTACAACCTCATCTAGCGGCGAGTTTATGAGTTACAGATGTAACCATTTTGGAGAATATAGTTCATAAAATTTTAAGTATTTCTGTATATTTAACTCAAAATTCGACTTTTTCGAGTTGTAACACTATTTTATCGGAGGTGCGATATGATTTTTCCATACAAAACGCTTGAATTTATTAAATGATAGTATTTTCATCACGTTTATGGTTGTACGAGTTTAAATGCCTTTGCCTTCCCTGTAGGGGAAAATATTACAAAAGTAGGTAAGCAAACAAAAACTTAGTATTGTTGGTTGAATTTATAAAATTAATTTACATTTTTTGCTTGTACTTGAACATGAACACAAAATGAAGATTATATTATTTTGTTTTGGATAATATAACGATGATCAGAATTCGATGCACTCGAAGAGTGATTCGAATCCAGGACTAATTGAGTTCGTAGTTCACATCCCATTAAACTTTTGCCGCTTAAAATTGCAACAAACAGTTTATTTAGTGCTGGTGTAGCCGGTTTGCTTGTGTATTGTTAAATTTGCAGCTACTAACAAAATTAAATACACTAAAAATGTTCTTTGAGAATACTTTAGTCATATTAATTGTACACTAGAAATCCCCTTTCTGTCGCGGCTGAAATCATTAGCAGTGACAAAACCCCGAGGATTTCGTTTCTAATTGTTGCTTGCTCATAGCTCTTAGTACAATACTCCCTGTTTTAATCTCGGGCTTTACAGCTTAAACAATTAGTTGGAGACAAGAGGAATGCAAATGGACCGTACACAAATTCTAACAACCAACACCTAAAAATCATCATGTACGTATGCTATTATATATAATTGTCTCGTACAGATGTTTTGTCTCACGAAGCCTGGCAAAACTTGTAGTTGTAATGTGTATAGACACGCGTGCTTATGTAGGCAACTGAAGGATGCTGAAACGAGCTAAATTATAACTTGTAACATCATTACAAGTTTTAACTTAGCTAGTGTCAGCCTTTTGAATATTTTTAATTTAATTTTTTATATACCTTTCTATGTTTTATCTTCATCAACAACAACAACAACACTGTCCTGATTCAAACATGCCATGCAGGGATGCCAAAAATTTGCCGGCCAACTTCCAGCCTCCCCCCTCCTCGTAAAATGGTAGCGGAGTTAAATAATACAATACCCCAGGAGAGCACTTGCACCCAGTGAAGGGGAATCGCTCGCTGAGCATCCACGTTCAAGCTACATGCTTTGCCATGCGTATTCTGGAGGGGCGAAATTCGGCTCCAGAATAAACCTGCTCGGTGCAAATGGAGCATAAGTCAAAGGCGCCCGCTGTCACACTGTCCGTGAATTCCTACAACATCAGGGGACTTCATTGAAACCTTAACGCCGTCCACTACCATCTGCAAACGGCGAAGCCAGCTTTGCTCTTTCAAAACGAGACACAGGTATCCTCTCCGGCTGATACTTCGTATCTCTCCTCTCCGAGGTACAAATTAGAATACTCTTTTGTGCCCAGGGCAGGAATTTGCGTGTACGTCAGAAAGTACATCTGTTTTCGACGCCTCGGCAGCCTTGAAGGTACGGACCTGTCCATCTTAAGGCTGCGCATAGACAGCGACGACAATGCTTGCATCTACCAGTGCCCCTATAGGTCCCATAGCGGCAATGCCTACACAGACCGACTCATCAACCACGTCCAAATGGCTGTAGACTCCGTGAGACAATCTGCTGGGTTTTTTTTATGGGATATGGGTGACAAACGAGCACACAGTCCACCTGATGGTAAGTGGTTGCTGCGGCCCATAGACATCTACATCTATCCTCTGTTACAAATCCAAATGTAGATGCGTTGTCACCCGTGAGGACTAAGATGGAATGCCTCATTTCCAGTAAAAAGGGCCTCCGGCCACCTGCACCCACCAAGCGAAACGCAGAGGTAAACCTCTACTTCACGCTGGTTTTCTGTGAGTTCGTGGTACTACCCCGGTTCGAGCCGGCCCATCCATGCGACAGCTTAAACTGCCGCGTGGCTCTACCACTGTTAACGGCTCTCTCTTTACGTCCAACTCGACTCTTAATGACGGGGGAACACACCGCCGACCATCCCGCGGTGTGAGTGCTCCATGCAGGATGTCCTGTTTACCCAACGCTCAATGCGCAAAGTACTCCTCTCTCTGGACGTCAACAAGTGGAGTGGGCCTGATGGCGTCCTTCTTATTGTACTGAAGACGTGTGTTACAGAGTTGGCACCGATTTTACCGCGTCTTATTCGGTACTACTACTCCCTAGACGTAGTCTCCAAATTATGGGGGACAGTTTTAGTGCACCCAATCCCTAAAAAAGGTAACCGCTTTAATCCGTTCAACTATAGGCCTATCGCCATCACCTCCTTGTTCTCTAAAATAATGGAGTCCATTATTAACAGCCAGCTCATGAGGTACCTTGAGGATCAACAGCTAATTAGTGACCGTCAGTACGGTTTCCGTCGCGGTCGCTCGGCTGGTGATCTTCTAGGTTACCTAACTCGTAAATGGGCGGATGCAGTAGAGTCCAAGGGGGAGGCGTTGGTCGTAAGTTTGGACATAGCGAAGGCATTCGATCGGGTTTGGCACAAAGCGCTTCTTACGAAGCCTTCTTACTGTGGGCTTCCTGAGAAATCGTGCAATTGGATCACCAGTTTTCTTGAAGATCGAAGCATCAAGATCGTAGTAGACGGTGCATGCTCCGATTACAAGCCCAGTAACGCTGGTGTACCACAAGGCAGCGTGCTATCGCGAACGCTGTTTCTGTTGCATATCAATGACATGTTGCAAATAGGTAGCATTCATTGCTATGTGAATGACAGCACTGGAGATGTTTTATACACCGGCCGTGCCAATATTTCTCGGGAAAACGTCGCCGAGTACCGAGTGCCGAGGTTGTTGAACAAAGTCTCGGACTGGGGGCGACTAAATCTATTCCAGTACAATCCCCAGAAAACACAAGTTTGCGCGTTCACCGCTAAAAAACACCCCTTCGTCGTATCTCCTCAGTTACAAGGCACTTCCCTTATTGAATCAACCAGTATCGAAATCTATAAAAATATATATAGAGGAGTGTTTGCATCCACGCTTACGTACGCGGCGGAGTGCTGGTACGAGCGTGCGAACATGTACACAGTTCGTAGCGTACTGCTGAGATTGCAGCGATCAGCCCTTATACTGCTGATTAAGGCGTATCAATCCACCAGGACGGCGGCCTTACCGACGCTGGCTGGCGTTCTTCCTTCTGGAGGTTATCCGTGCTGGTCCAAAGTACTAAACCCATCCTGGTTTAGTACTTTGGACCGTGCCCAAAGAGGCGTTAAGCAGACGGAAACGCGAAATTACGACTGAGGTGATCGGTGTTTGGCAGGATCGATGGATGAGTGACTCAAAAGGACGAGAGCTCTATCGATTTTTACCGGAGGTGGCGTTGATACTCAGGTATACCTAGGTCTCACCGGACAATCAAATCTCTCAGATTCTCACCGGACATGGATGCTTACGGTAGAGACTGAGTGAAATGCGACTGTGTGAAACAAGTATGTGTGAGTGTAGTGCAATAGAGGAGGACATTCACCATGTTCTATGGAAATGTCCTCTGTATGACGACCCAAGAGCGAAAATTATGGAGGGATTAGTTCGTACGGTTCAAGGACCGATCTACTACTGGGATTTCGTCAGCGATGGGGTGAACATCGGGCTGTTGAGCGATTATGCGCACAGGTCGATATGATCGAAGAATAAGGCAAGATAGAATGCTGGCAGAAAGGCCTGACGCCGTAGACGTAATAGTGCCGTCAGCCCGAGAAGGGGGAGAATGACAAACTGGGACAACGAGTAGATTAAATAACTTGTAGAAAGTCAAGAAAGTGCTTGCGGGTAAGAGCCCTGAGCAAGTACCGCGTGCATCCCTTGATATTCGGCCCGTATAACCGCAAGGTTGGTGGGGCCATGGGAGGTGGTGAGTTGTTCCCATCTCTGGGCTGGGGCTCCCCAGTGCTCCTTCCATTTCATCTCAACTAGCGCGAATCGTCGGTGACCGAATTCATTCTGATCGGCTTGACTCACTGGCATTGCAATGAGATGTTGCATCTCTGTGCGTATTTTATCGGATTTACCACGGGGAGTGCTCTGAAGAATTGTTTGGACTAATTCCAGCTGCACAATTTCACCATCTCACTTAGCATCAGGTGTTTTGGAAATATCAGATATACTCGTAGATTACAACTTGTCTAGTTTTCTTCTATATTGTAGCAACAAGTAGACTGACAACTTAGAAATCGATTGCCTCTCATCTGTCCTTAAAAGTCACTAAGAAAGCATAAAAAACTGGCTTTTATTTTGCAATTCAATTAATTATTTTTCAAATGTTTGCAGTGGTAGTAGTCAATCGCTATTGTTCTTGGAGAAAAGAAAAATGTTTTGCTCTTTTCGGATCTTTATTGGTTTTTTGCTTGCGAGATGAGTGTAACACGTATGTACCTTTTTTATCAATATAATACAATTTTTAATTTCATCATAATCTTAAATTATTACAATATTACGTGAACAAAACTTATTTAACTTCTATCATTAATTACTATAAGAAGAGGAATGAAACTTATATAATTCGAAAGGTACAGTGCCATAGATGTGCACAAAAAATAAATTATTTCAGTTAAATAAAGTATACAACATACACACATGTATTTTTCCACTCAAAACGCTTTAATTTATTAAATGGTGACATTTTCATCACGTTTATGTTGGTACGGGTTAAATTGCTTTTGCCTTCCCTATACGTAAAAATATTACAAAAATAGGTAAACAAACAATAACTTAGTATGCTTGGTTAAATTTCAAAAACAGGAAATACTAGCAAATTTTTAAATCGCTATGAATTACAAGTCGGCTTTTATAAAATTAATCAAAAATTTTTGCTTGTACTTGAACATGAATACAATATAAAAATTATATTATTTTGTATGGGATGGTATAATGATGATCAGAATTCGATGCACTTATGTTAGAGATATGTTTAACTGATTATCATCCTCATCATTACAGCTCTTCACAAGTCCACTGCTGAACATAGGCCAAGAAAAGATACAAAGCACGCTTCCGAGCCACCTGTAACCATCGACTTCCAGCATGTCTTACCGGGCCGTCACTGCAACCAGTGGGGGACCGCCTTACACGTTGCCTACCGGTACAAATCTGCTACTCGAGAACCTTTCTTCCCCATCGGTTGTCGGTTCTTCGTCTTCGCTATATCGCAGGCCCAATGCCACTTCAGCTTACTAATCCGTTGGACTATGTTGGGCTATGCATATTTAATTATCGTGAATTTAAATAACTTAATGTATATCGTAGGTATAATGAAGATCAAAATAACTGACTATCATGGGCCATGAATCTAAACCTCCGCTACCGTTACAGTCCATCATAAGTCCACTGCTGAACACAGGACTTTCTCATTGATTGCAAATATCCCCATAATTCCATAGTTACCACGTTTGGCATTCGGTCTGGCAACCGCTTTTTATTTTTTAGTTGTTATTAGGGAGACGATGCTGCCGATATCCTGGTTTGTTTCCCTCTGTCGCCTCTTTCAACACCCACAGGATGATATTATGTTGTAGTAGATGTTCTTACACTGACACTACACGGTCAATTTAACCCTCAGTCCAAAGTAATTTTGACGCAGAACAAAACATATTGTTGTAATTTAAATGTTCTACATTATAAATCTCAATATAAACATTAAAGCTTAGAATGCTTGACAAGATTTGTGAACATAAATAAAGATAATACAGCGACGGAATGCAAAAATCGTTCTTGGCACTTTGCCGCGAGGAGAAGAGCTTTACTACAAGTGATAATTTCAGTTATAATGACAGTAGATTTACGTGACTAAAATTTTGTGGAATTATTTTTATAAAATGTAAAAATGTAATCGTATCATGATTAAGTTATAATCCTTCCTTAATATAAAAAATTTAATATGTAGGTACACAATAAATTATATTGAAGTGTCTGTCTATAATATTGAAATAACTGACTTCTTTTAAGCTCGGGAGGTTTTTTTACATGCTATTAAGACATAAACAACCATTTTTATTAAATGTATTTATCTCTCTGTCCGGGCTAATTGTCAGAATGGCTGTACCGATTGTGATGAAACTTTACGAACAGATAGAAACCAAGGCCAGGAGTGATTCAAGTCTATGTATTATTCGAAAGACTTGAAAATTTAAAAAAAAAACGAAAAGTTCCTAAAATAAATAAACTTAAATCTAAATAACGCCACAATCAAAATCTCTAAGCGAAATGACCACAGACATATTTAGCCTTGATTAAAAACAAAATTTTCTCCAGATGTTATAGCAAAAATACTTAGGTTAGATAAACGCCCTACATTTTACAGAGTAATTTATTGATACGAGATTCTTTTTCAGTATATTTGAAAATATGACATACTGTTAGACTCGGCTCGGTGACTCGAGGCAATTTAGACCAACATTGCATGTTCTATTATATGAATGAATGAACTCGTAGGTATTTTACAAAATCTGAGAGAAGTCATTTTAAAGGGGTATCATTCTTTTATTTTTACTTTTTTGATTCTATACACCTATGACGTGACTTTTTTATATATGTTTACCAATTTTTCGGAAACGGCTGAACCGAATAAACTGGTTTTCTTTTATTAAATAGGTTATATACTTCGCAGGTGATATCATATCATTTTGAAGTAAATTATATAAATATTTAGTTTTAAGTTAATAATTATAGGATCCTAAGCAGGTGGTAGTGCCCAGCCACCTTCAATTTTGAATCTAGGATGTATATTTTTAATTTCAATAATTCAGCCAGCGTTCTTGGCACGATACCGCGGGAGTAGGACTGTATGATAATTAAGTACTAGTTTTACTTTCTTTAAAAGTATATAACCACTACCACATATAAGATAATGTTATTACGTAACCGCCACCTTATACTTCCCCGTGGGTGTCGTAAGAGGCGACAGAGGGAATCTAAAACAGAAAATGGGCTGCAGTACCTTCCTGATTACAACTAAGAATTATAATAAACCGCGGTTGGCAACCCGCGAAGCGTGGCATTTATGACAAAATACTCTTTATAAGGCAATCTATGGGAGAGTCCTATGTTCTGCAGTGGATTCTTAGGCTGAGATCTATAGCCCTTACTTTGACTTTGGACAGATTACATTTACGAAAAACTTACCTGGGTTGCTTTGATGCTTAGCATAATCTTTGATTCTCAATTTATAGTTGTATCATCATCATCATCATCATCATTACAGCCCTTCACAAGTCCACTGTTAAATATAGGCCTCCCCCAAGGAATGCCACAAAGCACGGACTTGAGCCACCTGCATCCATCAATTTCCTGCATGTCTTTCCAGGTTTTCACTCCATCTATTGGGGGGTCACCCAACACTTCGCCTACATGTACGAGGCTACCACTCAAGAACCTTTTTTCCATATCGGTTGTCGGTTCTTTGAGCTATATGGCCGGTCCAGTACTTCAGCTTGCTAATGCATTGGGCTATGTCAGTCACTCGGGTTTTTCTGCGGATGTCCTCATTTTAGCGATTATTCTTAAGTTTATGGAGAGGGCTATGCTCATGCTAGTTATATCGGGTTAAGATTAAGCTAATCAGAACCTTAGCGTAAGGCTCAGAGAGTCAATAAATGAATGTTTGCTTTATTCCACGCATTATGTTCATGATTTTACTGTTAAAATTTAAAAACTGTAGTATTTAAAAATAAAACACAGTCCAAATTGTATTTTATAAATAAGTTATTAGTAGATGAAATAGAAAATGGGCTTGTTTAAGGAAATATTAAAGTACATTTTATCAATTTTAGTTTTAATTATGAGAAAGAAACTGAACGTTTGGTCAGACGGTCTTATATAATAGCTGACCTTAGATTTCGCATAGCCGACAAGAAAACCATAGCGGTCATGCAAGTTTATGCTCCAACTTCAGCTCATTCCAATGATGAAGTCGAAGTCTTTTACTACCTTCTAAACAAAGCGTGTGATGAAAACTGAAGCACGCAAATTATTGTACAAGGTGATTTCAATGCCAAAGTTGGTGCTAGACAAGAACATGGAAACAGTAAAATGCTTGGAACTTACGGGCTCGGCTTGAGAAATTAACGTGGGATAAGACTTCCCCAACTCGCGTTTGATCAAAGTTTAAGTCCAAGCAACAGCAACTTCTACAAAAAAAAACCTTATCGCCAATAGTCGTGGTTATCTCACGATAAAATCATCACAAATGAAATAGATTTTTGTCTTACTTCTCACAAACAGTTGATTTCCAATATTCATCATTCATCATCATCATTGCAGCCCTTGACAAGTCCGCTGCTGAACATAGGACTCCCCTAAGGAATGCCACAAAGCACGATTCCAAGCCACCTGCATCCATCGATTTACTGCATGTCTTACCAGGTCATCACTACATCCAGTGGACAGATGTCCTATACTTCATCCGCCGGTATGAAGCCGCCACTCGAGAACCTTTTTTCCCCATTGGTTGTCGATTCTTCGAGCTACATGGCCGGCCCTTTGCCACTATAGCTTACTAATCCGTTGGGCTATGTCATTCACTCTGGTTCTACTACGGATATCCTCATTTCTAAGTTTATAACGCAGAGAAATCTCGAGCACAGCTCTTTCTATAGCCTGTGAGTGACCTTGAGCATCGTCACACGGTCAGCAGTGAAGGACCAGGTCTCAGTTCCATAGGTCATCACTGGTGGTACAGTCTCGTTTTCAAGTTTTGAGGCATACCTGACGAGGAGATGTGTCGTAATTTCCTGAACGCTGCCAAGCTGCTGCTGCTGTAAGAAACCCGGCGGCACAGTTTAAAACTAAGAGCTTACTATCATTAAATGTGATACAATTATCTACACAAAACTAATTTAAATAGCTTGGTAGCGATCACCATTCCTATGGGTTATTATCATTCATAAATTCATTTATTGTAATAACCTTGTTTATAAAAACTTTTTATAATAAAGTTCTTTACCTTTGTGGGGGTCAATTGTTGTATATATTTTATGTATATTGAAACGAAGTTCTTTATCGGACGGTAAAGAACTTTGTCGGACGGTTTAGCGGATGGGAGCTAGGCGACAAAAATTGTAAGATTTTTTCGTCACTACCCCTTGTGTCATAGTGTAGACGGCCTTGGCGGCGAAATAAGGAAGTGAGATGTAATAATATCCATCTCCCTCGCACTTTTTCTTATCTTGCCATGAAAGAAATATTATTTTATTTCAAATGACGCTTCATTTTAATAGACCTAGCGTAATTCATTTATTTGTATTTGTTATTCAATAATATAATACCTACGTTTATCAATAATAATATACTACGCATAGAACTTCGTTCCAACCGAGTGTTCTACGATACTCACGCATTTTTTATTGAATTTTCTTATATATCAGTTAATGTATAGGTTGTTATATATGTTAATTATATTTACCAATTGTTAATTTAAGCAACCATCGTACTAATAAAGTGGTTGCTTAAATTACCGATGTTAAAGCTAATTCCCATTAGATTATCGTAGATATTTTTGTAGCAATTTATTTACACTAACTGAACAACTCACAAAGGACCCTCTTTGAAACAAGATACGACGTGAAATTCGAATACATTTTATATCTAAAATAAAATTTAAATTTGTTGTAGCTGATGTTTATCTTTGAATATTGTAGCGTTGAGTATTGTTATGTTAGAAAATTCTAAAATGAAATAAATGGGTCTAAAAATTTTATATCGGTAAAATTGCGTAAATAAAACAGTATTAAAAAATAAAAACACACGACTGTTACAAACGATTATTTGTTTATATAAAGTAGTACAACCGAGAGTACTCTGAGCTGAAGCTGCACAAAATAAGTTGCGCACGACATTACGTAGTCATGGAAACATGAATACATACGTAACGCATGACGTAAACTTTGATTTTACTCCCCATAAATTTTCATACCCGGACTTATATATGAAAATCGATTCTTAAGGAGTAAACTCTAAAAACAAACTATACATAATATAAATAAAATTTAAGTGCAAAATAAATGCCTTATATATCGCTGAGGGGGTTACTTGCACGCTAATAAAATATGACTAACAATTTTAAACATGTCGGAGCGTCTATAAAACACCCGGTTGAATCGAGATGGAGATGAGGATATATCGAGAAACCCCCAATTGTTTGTGCAATATAAAGTTCACTGTAGTACGCCAGAGATTTCGCTTAAGTTATTCAACGAGTGTGGTCATTCTACTAGTGCTAAGATAGTGTCTTGGTTCTGTTCGTTGTTGTAATTCTTCTAGTGCAGGCAAGGAGGATTGGTGTTGCTGAGAGGCTGTTCTGTGTTACGTTGAGATAAGTAGTGTTGTTGTTGATATACATATTTTGGTGTTATCATGTAATTACGTGCCTCACGTTACACTGGTGTGTGATTACAATCACACACCAGTGTAACGTGCAGCTCATCATCTCTCTCAGCTCTCATCACACAACAGCGGAGACGTGTTACGGTGTGGTCGAACTGTAATTTTACTATACTGAATGTATAGTGCTTTACGTTATCTTATTACTGATAATGATTAATTACATAAGCAAGAGAGCAAGTTCAACATCCGCTCTCACACTTTTATTATTTTTACAGTTAACGCTATCCTGATGTATTTCCGAGATCAAAATTGCTATCTTCTGTTGTAATTTTCGACACCAGAAGTGGGATAAAGTCCCTGTTATCACCCACACATTATAATCTTCGAATAGTGTGATAGTTATAACCTGTGTGAAATACTTCGCGTTTGATGACTTTGTTTTATTAAATGTGGAAATGCCAGCTGTCCCATTTACGACGTTATCGTATCAATAAATTGTAAAGTAAAAGTTTAAAGTGAATGATTTTTACATGGGCTAGTTTTAAAGTTCAAAATGTTTAAACGATGTACCGAAAAAAGTGTTTAACTTTAACGTGCAATGAATTAAAAAAAACTAAGTATTATTTTTGTATTCTAATGTGTAGACAGACAAGATAAGTGTTACAGTTTACTCCGAGTATCACGTAGTCGACAAAATTGGGATTTGATGTTGAGAGTTTAGTAGAAGGCGTGGGCGTGCAATGGCGCTCGCTCTTGAGTGGATGTATGCTGTCGGATTATGATGCCGCGGACACATTATTTTCCGCTGCTACCGATCACCATTTGATACACGAGGAAAGTAAATTCATCTCTAAATATTGCCTTAAAAATATTTTGTAAGAATAAGTGCTTACATTTTTAATTGGTTACGAAAAATGGCGAAAAACCAAAGCATAACTGACGAAATTGAAGTAGAGCAAATTAGTTCTGACATTGAAGAGTGTATTTAAATTTAAATGAGGAACGGACCGTACCAAAGGTTGTCGTGTCGCCGTAGCTCAGTATATGAAAGGCAAATGGTGTCTCGAGAGTAGTGCTGCATTTTAAAAAAAGTTCCTACTGAATCTTCTTTTATGTTTCCATTTGTGTTACAGTAGTACGTGTGATGTGATTACATGTGCACGAGCGTGAGGCAAGGGTGAGTGTGCCTTGCTAGTCGGAACGGACTGCCGGATCTAGCTGTAGCATGGTCTGGTTTCGGCAGACGTGTATACGCGTATACGGAGACGCCGTCCCGGAGCGCGGGTATACTATACATGGCGGTGCCTCGGAAGTCTTACACTATGTGTGCGCGGAAGTCGTACACTATGTGTGCGCGGAAGTGTTATACTTTGTATAAGTCGTGTTCCCTGAACATGCATCGGGCTCTGTTCTGGCAGGCGCTGGCCTGGATTCATGTCGTTCAAATTAGAGTATGTGTGAGATACATCGAATGGAGATATATCCATACTTGTGAAAGCAAAATGCTTTATTATATTCAGCGGTATGAGAGCGTATTTCTGTTTGACAACCTCATATGTGTGATGAATGAGAGGATAGGCAACTGTGTATGTTATCCTGATAATTAACAACTTGTTTTTCACGCAGATCACGATGACGACAACCCCGACGATGCCTGTGAACCCATATGTGCTCCTGCTGCTCCCATTGACGCTTCGAGTGCGTGGTGCAGCGCAGCGTCTCGCTGGCGCTGGTGCGGCGCAACGAATCGGTGTGCGAGCGCAACACGCCCTGTGCTCTTGTTTTGACCACGAGAGCTTACTTCATGGCAGCTGACTATGGCGTGTGCTGGTTTGTATAGTTACTTACGCTTGTCTTATGCCTACCGCAGCGGCGATCAGTGAGCGACGTGTTAAAGTTTGCTATGTGAGCAATCCCAGCGGTGTGCTGATGAATACTGGTGAGTCGTACCCATTTTATTATGATTCTGGGCCGAATGCCCTCACATCAAAGATTATATTGTGGCAAAAGAGTAAATCATATTGTAAATTTAACCGGAGTCGGTCATGTTAGTATGCAAAGTACCCTACAAATACCCCCATGATCATGTGAGCGAGATCCCCGATCACCAAGTTCCTCGGGAGTTAGACGTCATAGTTGATGACACTGGTAGTGAGACCAAATTTGATTAAGAATAGCTTGTATACTCATACTCAAAATTTTAGACCGCACCTTATGAGTAACATGTGGCGATGGGTCTGTATGGGATCATTGGTGCGATTCTGGCCTGTATTGGTGCACTGAGCCCCTCATGTGTTGTAGCATATTTGGTTTCGGATATGTGGAGAATAGTTGGTGCGATTCTGGCATATGTGACGGAAGATATGTAAAGAATCGTTGGTGCGATTCTTGCCTGTGTTGGTGCACACAGCCCCTAGTGTGATGTTGCATATGTGGCGGCAGATATGTGAAGAATCGTTGGTGTGATTCAGGCCTGTGTTGGTGCAAAGATTTCAATGAAAGTTTCACGAGTTGAATATGCATTGCTTATGAATTATGTTAAAGAGTAACAAAATTGTTAAAATTACTGTGTTGGAACTTGTTGACAGAACCTTTCACAATAAATCATTTTGTGCAGGAAGCACTGTATAAGAGGCCTTAATAACAGGGCATTGTCAATTATGGCAGTTGACTATTGTACTTAGACTTAGGAGAAGTAAAGTACCATTTGGAATCGATCTTGTTTCTATTGACAGGATAGCCAAGCTAGATTACTCTGAGCATATTTTGTCTACAAGCACTGCAACGGAGGACGGGTGCTGGTCATGAATGGCCGTATCGTAGATAGATGTTGCAACAAGCAGCGCCATCTAACAATTAGTTTAGCGTACTAATAATATGTACCTGCTCATGTCAGAAAGGACGTGAGGACGAATTGGTGGACTAATAGTGTTTGTTACAGGAATGCATGAAAATTATACGCCCGAAGACGGTCGTATGGCCGTCATATGGACGTCAGGATGGCCGTGTCGGAGCGTCTATAAAATACCCGGTTGGATCGAGATGGAGATGAAGATATATCGAGAAACCCCCAATTGTTTGTGCAGTATAAAGTTCACTTTAGGGGCATACGCCAGAGATTCCGCTTAAGTCATTCAACGAGTGTGGTCATTCTACTAGTGCTAAGATAGTGTATTGGTTCTGTTCGTTGTTGTAATTCTTCTAGTGCAGGCAAGGAGGATTGGTGTTGCTGAGAGGCTGCCCTGTGTTACATTGAGATAAGTAGTGTTGTTGTTGGTATACATATTTTGGTGTTATCATGTAATTACGTGCCTCACGTTACACTGGTGTGTGATTGTGGCGGAGACGTGTTACGGTGTGGTCGAACTGTAATTTCACTATACTGAATGTATAGTGCTTTACGTTGTCTTATTACTGATAATAATTAATTGTATAAGCAAAAGAGCAAGTTAAACATCCGCTCTCACACTTTTATTATTTTTAACAGTTAACGCTATCCTGATGTATTTCCGAGATCAAAATTGCGATCCTCTGTTGTAATTTCCGACAAACATTTTGTCTCTCTTTCTGTCCGAGCTTAATTTCCGAATAGCAAAACCAATTTTTTTTTATAGGAGAGGGGGCAAACGAGCATGTGGCTCACCTGATGGTAAGTGACTACCGCCGCCCATGAACAACTGCAACACCAGGGAGGGAATTGCAGATGCGTTGTCGGCCTTTTAAAAAAGAGTACGCTCTTTTCTTGAAGGTCCCTAAGTCGTATCGGTCCGAAAAAATCGCTGATGGTAATCGATTCCACAAAGAAGTCGTGCGAGGAAGAAAACATCTTCTAAATCGCACAGTGGTGGACCGCCAATCATCCAGATGGTGTGGATGGTATCGGGAGTTCTGCCGCGATGTGCGTTTGTGAAATTTGGTGGCTGGGATTAATCCGAACAATTCCTCAGAGCACTAGAAAATGCAAAGGGATGCAACATCTCTTCGCAGTGCCAATGAATCAAGCCGATCGGAAAGGGCTCGGTCGTCGACGATTCGAGCCGCTCTGCGTAGGATGCGGTCAAGTGGAAGGAGCTGGTATTGGGGAGCCCCTGCCCAGAGATGGGAACAGTATTCCATGTGAGGCCGAACCTGCGCCTTATATAGTTGCAGGCGGTGTGCCGGCATGAAATACTGTCCCGCTCTGCTGAGCACTCCAAGCTTTTTAGAGGTCAATTTGGCCTTCTCTACCAAGTGACCACGAAACTGCACGTCATTGAGTAATCGAGAAATATAGAAAACACATTAATTTATTTCGTCCAGGCGAAGCCGAAGCGCGTCGCTAGTTGCAAATAAAAAAGGGATTCAATTTCCTATATTGCGTTTTTACTACTTTTTCTCTGACCACAACTAAGGACGAAAAAAGTTTAAAAATCTGCGGTTCTCAACTTGTCTAACATATTATTTCGAAACTACAGAAAATATCCAGGTTTCCTGTGTGGTGGCTATGTTCAGCAGTGCACTTTGGAAGGTTCTGATTTTCTGTAATAAATACTATAATATGATACGGCCGTATAGTATATTTCTTTTTGGCCAGCCCGTAAAAGGCGCAAGATGTCTCGCACATTTTATGCTGCTTTCCGTCACCGATCTGGGTATACAACGTCTGACGAAAATGGGTTAGCTATACCGCCATGTATCAGAAGCCATTTCTAGCATATCTTTCTACCATAGACGTTTATTATACTCATGAAACGAAATTGAGCGATGAATTCTCTCATACCGTCACCGGATAGCAATTATTATGCAATTATGAGATAATATTAAAAACACATTTATTTCTTGTCAACTGTGTACTCGTATTAAGGTAACTATATTAACCAATAGTCAACCAACGTAATGTAATTTTTTTTAATATCTTTTTTGTTTGTTTTATGTCAATTACCCTTTTTAGTAAGAAAAGTGCTGCCATTCAGTGAGATTTTTCCATGATCTGAGGAAGTCTATATCCTATAATTAAGAGGAGGCGCCAATCACTTTGCTACGTTCTTAGAACTGGAATAATTTTGTGTAAATAAAACAGCATTCTCTTAATTGTAGCATATAGACTTCCTCGGATTATGAAAAAATCTCACTGAATGATAGCACTTTTCTTATTAAAGAAACCGGCCAAGTGGATCGGACTCACGCACCGAGAATTCCGAACATATCCGTAGGTATATAAGTTTAAAATTATTAAAATTATTTTTATTATATGATGTAACTCTAAATTTATACTTTTCGCAATTTTTCCTTTATCTGTGCTATAATACGTTGCTTCGTACCAAATTTTAAGATTCTGAGTTCACGGGAAGTACCCTGTAGGTTTTGATTCCCTTGCGAATGTCGAAAATTTGCGGCATAATCGACTGTATCTTTTGATTGCGTTGGCTTAAAAGTTTTATTTTTTCACAACCCTAAGGGACAGTACACTTGAGTATTTGGTATGAATTTCAGCTTGATACCTTCACGCGTTCCTGAGAAGAAGGGTCTTGACAGACAGACAGACGGACAACAAAGTTATCCTATAAGGGTTCCGTTTTTTCCTTTTGAGGTACGTAACCTTAAAAAGGGTTATTAACATAAAACAACCAAAAAAATATTAAAAAATACTTTACGTTACGTTGGTTGACTATTGGTTACTGTAGTCAGCTTAATACACAGTTGACAAGAAACAAATGTGTTTTAAATATTATCTCATAATTTTGAGAATGAGAGAATTCGTCACTCCATTTCGTTTCATGAGTGTAAGAGACGTCTGTAGTAAATGCTAGAAAGATATCATGGCTTTTTATACATGGCGGTATAGCTAACTCATTTTCGCCAGACGTCGTATACCCAGATCGGTGACGGAAAGCAGCATAAAATGTGCGAGACATATTGCAACTTTTACGGGTTGGCCAAAAAGAAATAGATTATACAGCCGTATTATATCATAATATTTAATACAGAAAATTACAACCTTCCAAAGTCCACTGCTGAACATAGCCACCACACAGGAAACCGGGATATTTTCTGTAGTTGCAACATAAGTTAGACAAGTTGACAACCACAGTTTTATTAATTTTTTTCCTCCTTTGTTGTGGTCTAATTAATATATGTGTAACGGGTAATATCAGAAAAAGTAGTAAAAACGCCATATAGGAAATTTAATCCCCTTTTATTTGCGACTAGCGAACCGCCTCCGCTTTGCCTAGGTAAAATCTATTAATGTGGCTTTTATTTCTCGATTTCTCAAAAAACGTTTTATAATATTTTTGGATAAAATATATTTTGGATAATATATAGAGCTTAGATCACTTCTGGCATTGCTTTCAATCTATTTGTGAAGTTTCATTACAATTGGTTTTGCTATTCGGAAATTAAGCTCGGACAGAAAGACTGTTTTAAATTGTTAGTCACATTTTAAATTTAACAAATTAAATTTGACAAAAAATTACTTTGCGTACATCCGCTAGATAAAATAATATGATGTGTCTTACCTAGTTTGAAGAGCACCTCCCGCTTTCCCTCAATTGCGTGCACTATCCCCGTCACCACTAATTCCGTCACCACTAATCCCAGCACCACTACTCCCAACACCACTACACTAGGAAAGCTCACCACTGACGACAATACGACACGTGTTTCGCCTCTACACGAGGCATCCTCAGGTGATATAGACTCTACGGTAGCTAACCCCTAAGTGAGCGAAGAGGCAAAACAACTGCCTTTTATGCAGACCGCTGACGCAACCGCTCCCTGCTTAAGGAGCGAATGACTACGTCATGCGATAAAACATGCGACCAATCACCGCCAGACTTACGCAGCCGTTTGTAAAATTAAAAACAAACCGCCGCGCAACGCCCGCCTACCCTCCAACCACGCAACCAATCGCCGATCACCGTGAGGGTAACAACCGATTATATTGCGAGGCTGTCTGCTATAAGAGAGTAGGCTTAAATATATTTAGGAGAGGTGAGTTAGAAACATTTGTTTGTTCATTCAGCAGTGCAACGTTACTGTTATTACTTTTTAATATCTCTAACTGTTCCAGCACACACAGTCGCAGCCCTTTATTACACGTATGTAAGACTTTAAAGGAGTGGTCGTTGGCTAGGTTGTGTCCAGTGTCCAAAAGATGTTTAGCAAAATGAGATTTATCGGTATTGCAATTCCTGTACGCGGCTAAATGCTCTTTATAACGTGTTTCGAAGTTGCGACCAGTCTGACCCACGTAATACGGCGTGGCATTCGTCACAAACAAGTTTGTAAACACCTGACTTTTGACGAATATCCAACTTATTTTTATTATTACAGATATTTCTAAGAGAATTGTTTGTTTTCAACGCCACATAAACGCCGTTTTGTCGAAGAGTCTTAGCTACTTATTTCAGATATGGAGCCTAAGTAGGTCAAACTGCTCACATATCGATGAACACTTTGAGGTTGAACCACGTACAGAAAGTTGCGAACAACATACTCTTGTTTCTTTTTAATTAAATTGTTAATGAGATTTTTTGAAAAACCGTTGGTGACCGCTATTTGATAAATTATATTAAGTTCTTTTAAATAATTTTCTTTACTTAATGGGACAGTGAACAAACGGTTAATGTAACAATAAAACGCGGCTACTTTATGTTGCCACGGATGACACGATGACGCGGGGATGACCGTGTCGGTATGAGTTGGCTTTCGATAAATTTGGAAAACATGTGACGATTCTTTTCTTGTTATTGTTAAGTCGAGAAAATTATATTAGCATGCAAGTAACCCCCTCAGCTATATATAAGACATTTATTTTGATATTACAGAGACCGGCTATTCAATTTTATTTATATTAAGTATATTTTATTTTCGGAATTTATCGGAGATTACTTCTTAAGAATTTCATATATAAGTCCGCGTATGAAAATTTATGGGGAGTAAAATCAAACATTACGTCATGCGTTACGTAATGTATTCATATTTTCCATAACTACGTAATGCCGTGCGCAACTTATCTTGTGCAGCCCCCAGCACAGAGTACTCTCGGTTGTACTCAGCACAGAGTGTAAATAATCGTTCGTAAGGAGTTTACTCCAGTCCTGCGTCGGAGATGACACACACATTTTAATATTGTTTTATTTGCACAATTTTTATAATCATAATCATCCTTACAGCAATTCACAAGTCCACCGCTGAACATAGGCCTCCCCGAAGGAATGCCACAAAGCAAGGTTCACAAGCAGGTGGCACAAGAACTTCTTTCGCGACATTACTAGAGAAGGACTATAATGATGATGGTTATGGAAAAGGGCACAGAACGCGTTGTCACATTTGAAAACTTAGCCTCAATTTGGTTACTCGTCGTATTCTTCAAACCTAAATACATACGAATATTTTCTTTCAAAAAACAAACTAAGCTTCTACAAATTAAAGAAACACAATGTGGGATAATATATCACAGGTTAACTTAGTTAACAGCCTCACCATAACAATGAGGACATACTATAAACAGCATGTTAAACAAAATTAGTTTTCGCAGGTGGCACAGTTGTATCGTGTTTTACGGTTTTTTTTTGGAGGTGCTATATTCATAGCGACAAATTTTATTATTCTCAGATGTTGCAAAATATTCAGAATCATCAAAAATGTGTTGAGAGCTCGTCTTCTGAGATGCAAATTGACCTGTTCGTATGACAGAGCTTCAAGAAATTCCCTGCATTCAATTTTCTTGTTTATATTATATTGCAGTAATATTAATTTGCTACATTTGTTAAACTATCAAAAATCACCATGGGCTACCTATTTGTACCTCAAGTAACACAATTTGTCGACAGTGTCAACTCCTCTTTTGGTGGAGTTGTAGTCCAGGATCATTTCCGGTTTACCAGTGAGTCATGCAGCACCATCATGCATGCTAGAAACAAGAAGCAAAACTTTTTCATTTTTTAGGCGCATAGGAAAATAAACTACAATTGCCTTGATGCTCGAATAAGCTCCATCTACTTCTTCGCTGTCATATCCATCTTCGTAGCCAGAGTAAGAAATTTCTTCCTCCAACTAAGCTCTGGTTGGCGCGTCATTCATCTTGTAGCAAAGTAAAATCTATAAAATAATTAAACTTGTCAAATAATTCATAACCATAAAGTAAAAAAACACAAACGACTCAATAAATATATAACTTAAAACTTACATAAAAAGTTGCACGTATACCCACGTCGGTCTCACAGAACGATTGGCGTACAAAATACACCAACACGTGTGTCTTGCACAAACGCGCAATGCGTACTGGAACTGGAATGAAGTTAACAACAAAACCGGCAGCTAATGAAAGACTCTAGTTGTCAGCGTTCTCAGAAAAATAAATAAATATATAAAAGTGTTTCGTCGGTCTCACAGACCAACGGGCGGGTATACGAAGGTTGAAGTTGACAACGCATCTGTTGTCTTCTACAGTTTTCATTGCATAAACTTATATCTAGGTATCCATGGACTGCAATAGTCGCTTACCATTACCATCAGTTATCATTAGGTGAACTGTAACCTTTCTTGTCACTTCAGATTTATATAAAAAATAACAGCATTAATTGTTGATTTTATTTTCATACTTATCGCACAGTAAACCTAATGGAGTCATTGAGAAAATGGTAATGAGTTAATAATAATAATTTAATAAATATTGAGCGTTCATTAAAACAAAACTTCTGTTTACGTTTAAACCTGTTAAAATATTCCCCGCTTTAGAATGTTAATACAATTATTGTGATCATATTAAAATGAACGTCGAAAGCAAATTATATTTTAGAGTCTATTGTGGAAATAAACAAGAATTCTTCAGTTGTCAACAGTAACATCTGAGAATTATAATTAGTATTCCAAAATTATTGTTAAATTTGTTATTCAGTCATTATTGGATTACAATAGCGAATATTTATTGTTTTAATAATAAACCCTTAAAGGTTTGTCAAGGGCCACTTATCAGTCACGTTTAGATATTATAAGTAAAATAATAATAGACTTGCTAACATTATTTAAACGATTAATATATCTCATAAGTTGTCAAAGTAACTAAAATATATTCAATATAGAGTTACCAATTTTATGAAAATATTAAATTCATAAACTAGATCTGATACATATCTCAGTACTGAGCCAATGCATTTCACTATTGATACGGTAGTAGATTAGGAAAAGCCGGGTCCACATTTAATCATCTTGATTTATCTTGATCAGGCGTATCGTTTCGAATGTACAAGAAATGCTTTCATGCTTAAACATATCGTATCGTATCAACCTTTGTTTAATGTAACACTAGCATTTTTTCCTGTATCGTAGAGGCGTTGTACTTTAATAAATTTCAGTATGTCAAACATCCCCGAGCAATTATTTGTTGTGAATAAATAATCCCGAACAATTATTTGTAGGCTGTATCATACTTGTTTTGTAAGGAACTAAAATTGCTAGATAACAGTTTCTGAATTCGGGGTTTTAATTTTTCTATAGACTATATTTTCTGAAGTTGTTCTGAAGTTGGCTTATATTTTTTGGTATAGGTAAATTTTTTACTGTTTTGAGTGCACTAAGGACAACCTCAAGCGCAAGGTAGCCTACGATGTCGTTCGTATAAAAGTAACAATAAAAGTTTCATGCCCTATTTATTACATTACGTCCTTAAAGGTGCAGTTTTTTTTTTTCAAATTTATACTTGACCTCTCCTAAAGTATACCTATAAAATAAAATTAGAATCATAAAAATCGGCTTACAATTGACGAATATACCGCGTCACATACAAAAAAAGAACTTGTACGTACATATAACAAAAACATTAAGTCGAAATGAAAACTTCCTCTTTTTTTAATCAGCTAAAATTGTCATGAAGTAGCGCGTGTAAGCTTTGAGTAATTGTTTTGTGTTTGGATGTTTTTCTGATAATTCTCATATTCATATGTATATGCTATAATGTATGATATCATCATTATCATCATCATCATTACAGCCCTTCACAAGTTCACTGCTGAACATAGACCTACCCCAAGGAATGCCTCAAAGCACGGTTCTGAGCCACCTGCATTTATCGACTTCCTACATGTCTTATCAGGTCGTCACTCCATCCAGTGGGGAATTACCCCACACTTCACCTACCGGTACGAGGTTGCCAGTCGAGAACCTTTTTTACCCATCGGTTGTCGGTTCTTCGAGTTTATGGCGGGCCCATTGCCACTTTAGCTTGCTAATCCGTTAGGCTACATCGGTCACTCTGGTTCTATTACGGATATCCTCATTTCGAAGTTTATCACCAAGAAAAACCCCGAGCATAGCGCTCTCCATAGCTCTTTGAACTTCCTTACACGGCCAGCAGTGAAGGATCACGTCTCAGTTCCAAAAGTATCACTGGCAACACGCACTGGTTGTACAGTCATGTTTTCAAGTTTTGAGGTATTTTTTTTACGTGGGGAAATCCTCATGGATACCTTCCGCTGCAGGGGCAACGAAAAGGTTATGCCGGACTCATACCGTCCACGGTGGTCACCATCAGCGTATACGAGGGGTCCCGAGATCTCCGTTCGGAACGCAACCGGGGCCCCTTCATCGCTTTGCTACGCTTATAGCACGTCCCGGCGACAGTAATTGCTGCCCCCAGCACATTTGCAGTGCTATCACGATGTCTCGAGACCACTCCTCCTCGGGGGTTACATAACTAGATGTTCGAGGCCCCCGCCCCGAGCGTCTGCAACTCCGGAGGCCCCGTTTCTGGTAGAGGAACACCGTTTTCAAGAGGAGGGCCGTGACAAACGTCTTGCCGACGTCGTCTCCGCGTGCGATCCGCCTTCTCCCGATCCCGCTCAGAAGCCTCCTTCTGAATCATAACAGATTCACAGAAGGTAGCTACGGCCTTCCACGCCGAATCCCCACTCAGCATCGCCGATACGACTGGCAGGGAGAGGTTCCGTTCAATGCGGTTCACCAGGATTGTCCGCTCCCGTCTCCACGCTGAGCATACTGCGAGCGTATGGGAAGCGGAGTTCTGGTCCCGTCCACTACAGTGGAAACAGTTCGCCGTCGCCTCGCGTCCGATTCTACACAGATAATCATCGAAGCAGAATGCCCGGTAATTATCTGTGTAAGTCTGTAGGTGTCGGTTTCGGTCGTACACCCTCGCGTCCATCTCCGCCAGTATATCTGGTGGTGGAAAGCGAGCCATGATTGTCGCCGCCTCAAAGGATATTGTGCGGTATCCTCGTACGATCCGTATGGCCATCCTCCGCTGATCACTGTAAATTTTAGTTCTACAGCGTCGGATGGCCCGCCTTTTTGCCCATACAGGCGCTCTATACAGAGCTACGGATCGTATAACTCCCGCACAGAGGCGACGTACTTCCTCCGTCAGTCCCCCTAGATTGGGCAGCAGTCTATGCATAGCACCCGCCACCCTTTCGATCCGGGAGATTAGGCGCTCGAAATATTCTTCAAAGCCCCAGCGACTGACAAGGTGGAGGCCTAGGTACTTTATGTACCTCCCCACCCTGACTTCGGACCCACCCACGCGGACACACGAGTCGGGTAGTTCCCTGCCCCGTGGTAATTTATGGAACCATAGGGCTTCGGTCTTGTGAGGTGCTATTTCTAAACCCAACTCGTGGATTTTGGCGACGACGACTTCCACCCCAAGTTCGGCGAGCTCCTTGGCCCTCTCGAAAGTTATCCCGCAGGCGTTCACCAAGGTGTCGTCGGCATAGCACACGATATTTATGCCAGCGGGAAGGTTGACTCGCAGAACCACATCGTACGCGAGGTTCCACAGTAGTGGACCCAGCACCGAGCCCTATATATCCCCACGTCTGATCTCCCTCCGAATCTTTCTACCATTTTCCCCATATACAGAATGTACCTGTCGCGCAAGTAGTCCCTAATAATACCTTGCAGGCAGGGGGGCACTTGAAGATGTGCCAGTGCCCTCCTGATTGCGTCCCAGGGTAGAGAGTTAAAGGCGTTGACGACATCAAGACTTATCGCCAACGCCACGCCACCCTGTGGTACTGTTTGTATTAGCCAAATCGGGACAGACGTGCGCCAGATGCCCGCTGAGCCGAGTGACAACTATCGTCTCGAACAATTTGCCAATCTCGTCCAGCAGGCATATGGGGCGGTACGCAGAGGGAGAATCTGCGGCCCTGCCCTCCATCTTCAAGAGGACCAGCCTTGACTCTTTCCAGGCTGTGGGGAATTTGGCACACCGCAGACAGCTAGTAAATAGCTGCCTGAGCCTGTTCCCCAGGGCAGCCAGACTCAGCACTAAGACCCGGCCCGGGAATCCGTCGAGACCCGGTGATGTGTTCCGGACTTTTAAGCAGCTAGCGGCTCGGTCTAGCTTCTCAACGGTCACTCCCATCTCCTCTTGCCACTCCCATGAAGACGGCAGGTGACCTTCGGAACTTGACCGGTCCTCTGGAAAGAGCGTGCTGATTACCCTTTCCAAAAGATCCGGATCGAGAGTCTCCGTCAAAGGGGCGACAAGGACCGGAGCTTATCCAGCACCATCCTGTATGGGCGCCCCCAGGGATCTTCGTGGAGTCCCTCCAGAAACTCTTTCCAGGACCGAGACCTGGCGTTGGTAATGGCGATTTGCAACGCCTTTGTAGCCGCTCGGTATGCCCCGTAGAGTCTGGCTATCTCTTCAGGCGGAGCTCGTCCTCTTCTACTTCGGGCTCTAGTGTACTGGCGCCGACACCGAAAACAGATTTCACGAAGCCGTGCGATTTCTGCTGACCACCAGTACACTGCTTTGTGCTTGGGGCGACTGGTTCTGGGCATCGACAGGTCGCAAATTTGCGTCATCTTACCCCGAATCCAGTTCGCTTCCCCTTCAGGATCGGACTGAACCTCTTCGGCATTTTCTGGCCAGGACGCGACGATGGCGGCGGCTTCGAGCTTTACTCGGCGAGCCGCTTGAGATACCAACGCCGCGGTGGGCTGCTCTCTCGGCGACTGGGGTTACTGTCAGGCTGTCGAAGTGCGACATCGAATACGATGTGGCGGTGGCCAGACAAAGTGACCACCTCCTCTGCCACTCGCCAGCCCGACAGCAGTTGCATTGCAGAAGGAGTTGCCCACGTAAGATCCACGATGGACTCCCACTACAACCGTACACATGTGCTTACGGACCCCTGATTCATTAATCGGAGGTGCAGTTCAGCCGCCCATGCCATCACTGTCTCTCCCTTGGGATCGTCTCTGGAGTTGCCCCAAGCCAGAAGCCAGAAGGTTTTAGGTATACCTCCTGAAGAGAAGATGTGTCGTAATTTCCCGAACGCTGCCCAGCCGAGTTGAATCCGCCGATTGACCTCTCTGTCAAAGTTGGACTTACCTAGTCGGACTATTTGTCCCAGGTAAACATACTCATCAACAACTTCGACCTTAGTGCTCCCAACAACTACCGGCATAGGAATGACATGGACGTTATACATGATCTTTGTTTTGTCCATGTTCATGTTAAGACCTATCCGTAGAGGGGCACTATTGAGGTTATTGAGCATAGTGCTTAAGTCCTCCAGCAATTCCACCATAAGGACTATATCGTCAGCAATTGAAGGTGAGTGATGTACTCGCCGTTGATATTAATACCGTATCCTTTCAAGCCTAGCAGCTTGAAAAAGTCTTCAAAAGCAGCGGTGAAGAATTTCGGGGATATATTAAAATCAACCGGTCTTACACCTCTCTGCAGTTGAATAGGTTTCGTACTCTGGTTCTGTACTCGGATAGCCATCGTAGCCCTACTGTACAAACACTTCAACACTCGAGTATGCGTGCGAGACGATTTGTAATGACTCTCGGAAACAGTAGTATGTATATATAATGTGTGATATGTCAGATATAAAATATCTTTTCGACTTTAAAATATACCCCTGAGGTTCTAGCAAGTTCTTCTCTACGAAGGTCTTGTTTTTGCAAACCGGTGTAGTTTTTTTAAACAATCCTAAATTTAAAAAAAACATGTGTGCATTTCACAAGCGGTAGAAGAGAAACCTTCAAAATGTAATGAAATATAAAATATAATTAAATGAAACATTTTGTATAAATATACGAGTATTATTACAAAATATTTCAAAGCAAATGATTTATTTAATATGATCATTTTCAACCACAAGTGCGGCATAAAAAATAAGATAAAAGCTTAATTTTGTAGCAAATAAATATTACAATCCTTATTTTAGATATGCTTAAATTATAATGTCTAAATCAAAATAATATTTTCTTTCGAGTAAATTTTAATAGCGCCATCTACTTTATTCTATAGGTGAAATTGATTAACTCTCAAGGTGGTACGTAAAATAGATGCTAGATGGCCTGAACACAATTAATTTAACACAATCTTGTATCTCATTCTCTTGCAGGCTAAATCCTTTAGATGTATATGTTTATCATTTTTAATGTGTCTTTTTCGTTTCATCTAGTTTCAAATCACAACGATTCTAAAGAATTTTTCACTTCAATAAATTAATAAAAATGGCTGGCCCATTGGCACTTCAGCTTACTGATCCATCAGGCTATATAGGTACTCTGGTTCTACAAAGGATATCCTCATCATCTTTACTTATTATAAACCAGTGCTTGGTCACAATCCTAGTTTAGTTTAGTTTAGTTTACGACGGGCTGTTTTCCGCAACTCCACGTCTATGCGCGTATTTTGCGTGTGGGCAGGAATAATATGCTTATTCGAGCCATGAAATCTCCCCGAAGAAGCTCAACAGTCCTTTGATGTTGCATGCAACTTCGGGGAGTGATCCCGGCGTGCTGAGATGTTTAGCCCTGTACGTAGCGACCTCCGGACATTTCAATATCACATGGGCCGCCGTTTCTACTTCCCCCATACATGCCTTGCACAGGGGACTATCTGTAATACCTATAGTAAATAAATGTTTGTTAAAGTTGCCGTGTCCTGTGATAGCACTTGTTACTATCCTGATCTGCGGCTTGTTCAGTCTCATTAGAACTTTGGTTAAACGACTGTTTATTTCAGGCAGGGCCTCCCTAGCTTGTCTACATTCTTCTAGATTTTTCCAAATCTGAGCGTGTAGGTTAGAAAAGTGTCTACGTACCAGTGAATGAACATTACCAAAGGGGATTGGTATGATTGGTTCCGGCCCTATAGTGGCCAGAGCCGATCCTCTTCTGGCCAGTTCGTCTGCTGCATCGTTGCCTCTGGATCCACTGTGTCCCTTTATCCATTGCAGAGTCACGTTGTTGTTTTTACATACCTCATTTAATCGTTGATGGCATTCATATATTAGTCCCGAGTTTGCATATTGCAACTCAGAGCTTGTAGTACCGCCCTACTGTCGGTCAGTATTCTGATAAGGAAGTCATTAACCTTCCTAGCATCTATTGCTATGGCCGCTTGAATGATACCCATACATTCCGCCTGAAAGACTGTGTTATAGGTACCCAGCGGTGTGCATATGTGGATATTGAGGTCTTCAAAGGAAGTTCCAGAACCCTTCACTTTCATTTGTTTTAGAACGATCGGTGAAAACTCTAAGCTCTTTTGGGCTTAAACCTTTCGGCTGGCTGGTTTCATTTAATTGTATCTTATACTTCTTATCGCATATAAATTGTTTGGGAATCTTATCGTACTTGGCTTGTTAGATAGGAATTTTTGAGTGAATTCTATCAATTATGCCTGTATGGGGGACTCTATTCTTACTCCAAATATTTAGGGTCTTGAGATTGATGGCAGCTAAAGTCGCTTCTTGTTGTATATGTAGATGAAGCGGGGTTAGCTCTAGCATCGCTTCTAAGGCTGCTGTTGGCGTAGTCTTTACGCAGCCTGTGGCAGCCATACATGCCAGTCTCTGGTAGCGCTGAAGCTTTTATATAGTGGTGGCTTCATTTGTCTCGGTCCACCATACCAGAGCGCCGTATGTGATCATGGGCCGAATTACAGTTTTGTACAGCCACAGTATAATTTTTGGCGTCAGTCCCCATCTTTTGCAAATCATGTTTCTGCATTGCCAGAAAGTTATAATAGCTTTGTTGATTTTGTTATCTATCTGTTTATTCCAGTTAAGTTTGCTGTCCAAGGTAAGACCTAAATATTTTACCTCAGAGGATAACTGGAGTTTTGTGCTGAAAAGACTTGGGAGATGATAGCCACAATCCTACCTTTTGGATGAAAACATGCATGGGTAGTTTATATAGCTCGAAGAACATACAACTGATGTGGAAGAAATGTTTTCATGTAGCAGCCTAGTACCGGTAAGCAAAGTATAGGGCGGCCCCCCACTGGATGGAGTGAAGAAATGTTCTTGAGTAGCAGACTAGTACCGGTAAGCAAAGTATAGGGTGACCCCCACTGGATGGAGTGAAGAAAAGTTCTTGAGTAGCAGACTAGTACCGGTAAGCAAATATAGGGCGGCCCCCCCACTGGATGGAGTGAAGAAATTTTTTGAGTAGCAAACTAGTACCGGTAAGCAAAGTATAGGGTGACCCCCACTGGATGGAGTGAAGAAATGTTCTTGAGTAGCAGACTAGTACCGGTAAGCAAAGTATAGGGTGACCCCCACTGGATGGAGTGAAGAAATGTTCTTGAGTAGCATACTAGTACCGGTAAGCAAAGTATAGGGTGACCCCCACTGGATGGAGTGAAGAAACGTTCTTGAGTAGCATACTAGTACCGGTAAGCAAAGTATAGGGTGACCCCCACTGGATGGAGTGAAGAAACGTTCTTGAGTAGCAGACTAGTACCGGTAAGCAAATATAGGGCGGCCCCCCCACTGGATGGAGTGAAGAAATTTTTTGAGTAGCAAACTAGTACCGGTAAGCAAAGTATAGGGTGACCCCCACTGGATGGAGTGAAGAAATGTTCTTGAGTAGCAGACTAGTACCGGTAAGCAAAGTATAGGGTGACCCCCACTGGATGGAGTGAAGAAATGTTCTTGAGTAGCATACTAGTACCGGTAAGCAAAGTATAGGGTGACCCCCACTGGATGGAGTGAAGAAACGTTCTTGAGTAGCATACTAGTACCGGTAAGCAAAGTATAGGGTGACCCCCACTGGATGGAGTGAAGAAACGTTCTTGAGTAGCAGACTAGTACCGGTAAGCAAATATAGGGCGGCCCCCCCACTGGATGGAGTGAAGAAATTTTTTGAGTAGCAAACTAGTACCGGTAAGCAAAGTATAGGGTGACCCCCACTGGATGGAGTGAAGAAATGTTCTTGAGCAGCAGACTAGTACCGGTAAGCAAAGTATAGGGTGACCCCCACTGGATGGAGTGAAGAAATGTTCTTGAGTAGCAGACTAGTACCGGTAAGCAAAGTATAGGGCGGCCCCCCACTGGATGGAGTGAAGAAATATTCTTGAGTAGCAGACTAGTACCGGTAAGCAAAGTATAGGGCGGCCCCCCGCTGGATGGAGTGAAGAAATGTTCTTGAGTAGCAGACTAGTACCGGTAAGCAAAGTATAGGGCAGCCTCCCACTTGATGGAGTGAAGAAATGTTCTTGAGGAGCAGACTAGTACCGGTAAGCAAAGTATAGGGCAGCCTCCCACTTGATGGAGTGAAGAAATGTTCTTGAGGAGCAGACTAGTACCGGTAAGCAAAGTATAGGGCGGCCCCCCACTGAATGGAGTGAAGAAATGTTCTTGAGTAGCAAACTAGTACCGGTAAGCAAAGTATAGGGTGACCCCCACTGGATGGAGTGAAGAAATGTTCTTGAGTAGCAGACTAGTACCGCTAAGCAAAGCATAGGGTGACCCCCACTGGATGGAGTGAAGAAATGTTCTTGAGCAGCAGACTAGTACCGGTAAGCAAAGTATAGGACGGCCTCCCACTTGATGGAGTGAAGAAATGTTCTTGAACAGCAGCCTAGTACCGGTAAGCAAAGTATAGGGCGGCCCCCCACTGGATGGAGTGAAGAAATGTTCTTGAGCAGCAGACTAGTACTGGTAAGCAAAGTATAGGGCGGCCTCCCACTTGATGGAGTGAAGAAATGTTCTTGAATAGCAGACTAGTACCGGTAAGCAAAGTATAGGACAGCCCCCACCGGATGGAGTGAAGACCTAATAAGATGTGCAGAAAGTCGATGGATGAATGGTGCTTTGTTGCCACAACATTACTTGGCGGAGGCATGATCAGCAATAGACTTGTGAAAGATTGTAAAGATAATGATTCTTCATACGTGTGAAAAGGGCCAATGACTGTTAAGGGCTTATAAAGCATCATAGATAAATAATATAAAATCGCAGCTTAACGTTGCTGTGTTTTGTATGATGAGTGTAGAGAACCGGAGACCCTTTTTACTGGAAACGAAGTATTCCATCTAAGTCCTCACGGGTGATAACGCATCTGCATTTTGATTCTTAATTGAAGATAGATGTAGATGTCTATGGGCCACAGCAACCACTTACCATCAGGTAAGTGGTTGCTGTGGGTGCACGTTTGTCACCCTTATCCTATAAAAAAATTATTGTATCGTCATCGTTCCTTTATACCAGCGCAAATTTTCGAGTAAGTTGGCCGTCTACAAGTTGATGAAACGGGAAACTAATAAAAGCGTGTTAAAATAATATTAATTTTAAATAAATACTGTTGTCTTCTATTTTGCTTTAATTAATCATTTTGATTCATATCGCTACTCCTTTTAATGACCAATATAATATACAATACATTGCTAGTTTAGATAAGCAGTAATTACCGGTTCTTATCAAACGTCCTCAGGGAAACAGTGACATAACAAAGCTTAGCAGATAAATTGTCGTACCTACGATTTAATTTAATTTATTTATTTAATTTTAAAAATATTATATTTATTATTTTTATATTATATCTTCTTGGTTGTCTTCTCGAGATAAACTCGGTACTCAACAAACCCCCGCCCATAAACCTTAGGGAGAGGTAGGCTCAGAGTCTTAATTCACAAATATAGAATTACCTAAAACTTTTGACAATATTGTTACTGAATGAATTACTGCTTGTTTCTGTATAACATCTATGTTGATATGAGAGTCTAATTCGTTGCAGTATTTATTTAGGTTTTTAGCGATCATGCCTATGATACTAACTACAATAGGTATGACTTCAGTAGGTGTTTTCCAAAGCCGGATTATTTCAGTTCTTAGTGCATGGTATTTACTAAGTTTCTCTATTTCCTTCGCTCTTATTTTGTAATCAGATGGTACGGTAATATTGTTAAGATATTATATTATTATTTTATTATTTTTTTATATTTAAGTAAATTTAATTTATATTTAATTTAGGTATAGCACTGCTACTACATATTTAGGATTATACGTGCATTTTAAAACGTACTAGGTGTTTTTTTTTTCTGCAAATGAATCCGTCTGGGTAGAACAGCAATTGAAGAACTGCTATACCAAATATCAGTTCTTGAATTGCTGTATTCCGGTATAAATGGTATATAGAGGCCAATATAATTACAGGGATGACTCGCTCGCGTCCGTAGGCTTCGACCACCTAATCCTAGGCCCACCCTACACGTGTCCCCCGGGTGGTGCTAAACGAGTGACAAAGCCGAAAGAACTGACTCGGCTTCTCGCCGTGTGGTAGCGGCGTAAAAAATACCACAACTTACTTTCGCACCATGAGGCATAAAATTAACGAAATGGTCCCGAGTTCCCGGCGCCCCTTTAATGGGGCAGGGGTGCGAAGAATCTCCGGGAGGAAAACCGGCGACGAGGTTCGGCACCCGTCACGTTCTGTCCCCCGGAGGGGCGAAAAGTGGATTGCGGAAGCCCGTCTGGCTACATTGAATGTATGTGGAGGAATGAATGATAAGATGGATGAAGTATGCGATATGATGTATGATAGAGGAATAGACGTATTATGAGTAAATGAGACGAAACGGAAGGGAAAGGATGCCACTACACATGGCATGTATACCGCGTACTGGTCTGGTGTAGACGAGACCGAGCGGGCATGCCAGGGAGTCGGTATCATCCTTTCAGAAAGAATGGGTCATTGTGTGAAAGAGTATGAATGTGTAAGCCCGAGACTGCTATGGATACGAATGAAAGTGGGCTTAAAGAAGTTGTTTGTTTTAGGGGTCTACGCCCCAGACATGTCTAAGCCCACTTATATCCGAGAGCAGTTTTGGGAGTTGGTAAGGATGGTGCTAATGAAATCCAAGGTTAATGAAAATATTTTAATATTAGGCGATTTTAATGGAAGGGTTGGGGTGAGGAGGCTTGGTTATGAAAGGATATTGGGAACGTTTGGTGATGAAAGTATAAATGAGAATGGTGAAAGCCTTCTCACCGTATGCGTGGAAAAGAATCTTGTTGTGACGAACACTTTCTTTCGTCATAAGAAGATTCACACGTATACATGGGAAAGAGGTGATGATAGAAGTATGATAGATTTCATAATTGTTGATGAAAGAATGAGGACCGCGGTAATAGATACAAGGGTTTACCGGGGCTCTAACGTAGGGACGGATCATTACTTGGTCTTATGCCGAATTAATGGTCTTTTCAGCCGTTGGAGGCATCGGACATCTGTGTCTACCACTGCGTTACAGCGTATAAGAACAGAGAGGTTACAAGATGAAGGTGTGAAAGAGAAGTTCAAATGTAGATTGAGAGAAAATATAAGTGGTATAGCTGAATTGTGTATGAATGATTTAGACTTGGAGACTGTGTGGTATAATATCAAGAAAGGTTTAGTGGATGCAGCTACCGAAGTATGTGGTGTAAGTAAGAGAACGATTGAAAGGAAAACTAACACGTTATGGTGGGATGATGAGGTACAGATGGAAGTTGAAGCAAAGAAGAAAGCATGGCTAGATTTACTAGCAACCAAGGCTAGTAATTCTAGCAGTATGAATGATGATATTGAAAGAAAAAAGGCAGTTTTTAGACACCTAATTAAGAGAGTAAAAGAAGTAGTTGAAAGGAAAAAGCAAGAAAGAACGGATAAGAATGATAGAAGAATATCGGATAACTTCCAGTCAAACATTAAAATGTTCTGGAAACTCGTAAGAACTACCAGGGGACATTCACAACAGCCTAGAATGAATGCTATACGAGACCAGCATGGCTGTATTCTGAATGACGAAGTTTTGAGTTTAAGGAGATGGAAAGAATACTTTGAAGGCGTGTTTATGAGTGATGAGACATTTGAATTAAATGAAATAGAAATTCCGAAAGAAGAGGAAATAGATAGAGATATAAGTATAGATGAAATAATGAAAGCAATGAAAAGTATGAAAGCAGGTAAGGCAGCCGGTTATGATAGAGTATCTCTCGAAATGCTAAGGGCTGGAGATGGAGTGGTGGCAGACCTGCTGTACACCTTGTTTAATTTATGTTGGGAACTTAAGCGGGCACCGGGAGCAAAGCCGTGATAGTCCCAATATATAAGGGAAAAGGATCACAGCAGGACTGTAAAAACTACCGTGGTATCAGCCTTCTTAGCATTGTGGGAAAACTGTATGCTAAGGTACTAATTGAAAGAGTTATGAAAGAAACTGATGGAAAAATTTGGGATGTGCAAGCAGGATTTAGAAAGGGAATGGGATGTACGGATCAGGTCTTTTCCATGCGCATGATCGCGGAGAAGTTTTTGGCCAAAAACCAAAAAGTTTTTTGTGCGTTCATAGACTTGGAGACAGGGACAGGGATGTGTTATGGCAAACACTGAACTCATTTGGGTTGACCGCTGGTCTGATACAGGCATTGAAGTCTCTATATAGGGACTCTAGTGCTTGTGTCAGGATCAAGGGGGCCTACTCCGACTGGTTTGGCATCCATAAAGGTGTCAGACGGGGCTGTGTGGCTTCCCCGTGGTTGTTCAACCTATTTATGGACAGTTGTTTGGAAAATTTGAAAGTAGAAGAATGAGGGTTAAGAATGGGTGAGTCAAATGCCTTTTGTACGCCGATGATCAAGTCATACTTGCATCGTCGGCAGCCGAGTTGCAAATGATGGTTACATTAATGAACAGAATATTAAAAGAAAAGGGAATGAAAGTGAACGCAAGTAAGACGAAAGTTATGGTTTTTGAAAGAGAAGAAAGTAAAACGATATGTGAAATAAGAATAGAAGGGGAGTTGGTAGAGCAAGTAGATGAGTTTGTATATTTGGGATGTGTGTTTAGCAGGGATGGTAGATATGATAAGGATATAGAACGACGAGTGAATGCAGGAAATAGAGTGAATGGGGCTCTGCACTCTATTGTGAAAAGTCAGAATGTGTCCAAAAAGGCACGTATGGCAATTCATAATACTGTGTTAGTACCTACTTTATCGTATGGTAGTGAAAGTTGGGTGTGGCAGAAGAAGCATGAGAGTAGAATAAATGCTGTAGAAATGCGGTCATTAAGGAGTATGTTAGGGATGAAGCTGAATGACAGAGTGAGAAATTGTTTAATAAGAGAAGAGTGTGGTTTCCAAGATGATGTTGTGACCAGGATTAAGAAAGGAATGCTTCGGTGGTTTGGCCATGTAGAAAGAATGAATGAGGAAAGAGTGACAAAGCAAATTTATGTTGCAGAGGTGAACGGCATAGTCGGGAAGGGTCGGCCTAGGCGAAAGTTTATCGACCAAATTGGCGATATATTAAAAATGGGCCAAATCAAGAGTACCTAAACCGACGAGCGTGTATGCGTAGGTATATGGATGTGGAGGAAGCGAGAGAAGTGTGTCAGGATCGTACCAAATGAAAGTCCATAATCTCTGCCTACCCCTCTGGGTGACAGGCGTGAGTGTTTATGTATATGTATTATGTATAATTACAGGTTGTGAGGCATTCCATCTTTGTACTCAATGAGAACGCAACTGTAGCATTCTTTGTTTAAAGTTGACTGCAGGTTTCCATGAACTGCAATAGCCACTTACCTTCAGGTGGACTGTTGGTTCGAAAAAAATCAAATAGATTAAATAGATTAAAAAAACTTACTGTAAGTAATTTTAAGTTTAATTCACCACTGATTCGAAAAATACTTCTGTCCTGTAAATAACCAGCAAACTCCCAGCGGAACTTTCTTTCGGAAATATTTTACAACTAGCAATCCGGCTTCACACGGATGACTTCTAGATCCTGACAACAGCGTCAGCTTCTGGATCGAATTTTGAATCTAAAACATTCAGGGCAAAATTTAAAAAAAAAATTCTTCATAATTGGTCCAGCCATTTTACGTTTTAATAAGACTGACTGACAGCAATTGATTTTTATTTATATATTATAAGTTTTGTTGTACAATTAATTTAGAAATAGCTTGGTTGCGATCAATGCATTCCCAGTAGTTATTATAATCCAAATTTTATTTTATAATAACTCTATTTTATACAATTCACGTTTAGTATAATAGTTTATAGAATGTTATATAATATACTTATACAACTTGGTTATAGATAAATTTTGGAATTTCGTTGTAAAATTAATAATACAAAAATGAAAAATAAAATTCTCTAGAGTTTGGTATTAACGCAGCTGGCACACCACAAGAGCTGGCTTCAGCCTTTAATGTATGCAAAACAACAATTTCCGATCGCTTACACTCAACGGGAAAAGTTTAAAAAGAACGGAAACGGTCTTCTAACGATTTGTTGAAAATCGTTAGGAGGCCGTCGTTGTCGATATAGTTAGCTAAACCAAAAGCAGAAATAGGTATTACTCCAAAACTTATAAAATTATTTGTAAATTACAGGGAAAAGCGAAGAAAAAGAAATTAATCTGAGTAATTTAAAATATTTTATGTAAAGTTGGCTGACAAACTTGAACAAACGCGCTTTTAGAATGAAAGAGAGAAGGCCTGTGCCATATAGCACCTTTTTACACCTGTGCCTAGCAGTGGAATATATGAAGCCTGGGTCTTCTCTTTTGTGGACCGAACCCCACACGGTCTGTATTAAAATGACTGTGATACTATTAAAGTTGACGACGTTAAGCTCCACAAAGTCCACCAACATGCATTGGCGTAGCGGGCGATCACTTCCTTACCCTAAAACCTTCTTCTCAGGCGTGAAAAGAGGCTTTTGACCAGCATTGGAATATATATATATATAGGCTTTTACTTTAAGCTGTGGTGGCTGAGAAGCCGGGCGTTTCCCTTAAATAATATATAATGCGAGAATTCAGCATTTTGTTCCCTATGACCGGGATGGTCCTGCTTGACTTGTAAATATCGAGAGCAGTGAAGAAGTGGCGCTCGAGCCGTTCGGATCTGTATCGTTGCGCGCACGGTTATAATCAGTTTAGTATTTTTTTTTTACTCGCGTCATAGTTGAACAATAATAGAGGCCGATCTCTTTCGACTGAGTCAGCGGAGGAAATAAGAGATCATCTCTTGGAAGAACCAATACTATATTTAATGTCTAATCTTACGACGAACCTATCCAAATAATAGGCAAAAGAGGAAGGAAAACTTCGCCTTCGGACCTTCAGACTGAACAAAAAAAAAAGCTTAAGGCACTGAGCAAGGGGACTGGGAAAAGTACAAAGTAGAAAAGAGAGAACTAAATAAATAAAAGGTAGTATTGAGATATGTATAACGTCTGTTTAGGCCTAATCTAAAACATTTAAAAATTTGCATTCAATACGCGCGTCACGGCGTGTCCTTCCGATGGAATTTGAAGGTCACCCGGCCCCCTCTCCCGGGCGGGTATGTCGGCCGAGCGCTAAGTCGCCTGAAGCCTGGGCGAGGTTAGTGTTGTTTGCGACCGCTGGGTTAGTAAGTTGTTTGGGGGTTACGTGCGAAGCGGTCGGCCGCGTGACAAACGCCTCTTATTGAGTTGTCTTTTTCGTGCTTTAAGTGACAAGAACCCCTTTTGAGTTTTGAAACGCTAAAAATTTGTGACACGAGAGGAGATCGCTTCGTGCTGAATATAGATTAATTGTGCGCGTACGCCGGGGCGAGTAGAAGTCTAGAAAAATAAATCGTCAGCGCGGCCGTGTCGGTTAAAGGGATTCAAGTTACGCTACCATCGTTAGGTCGCGTGCCTCTTATTGTGTTGTCTTTTCGTTCGTATAAGTGATAACGAGGCTTATCCTTGAGTTGAGTTATTAATTTAACTTCGATTGCAATTAATTTGCGTCGACGAATTGTTTGTGTGGCATTAATATCGTAACAAGACATTTTTGCTTGTCGGTTGGAACGCTAAAACTTTGTGAACCGAGAGAAGGTCGCGTTCGTATACTATTGTAATTTTGTGCTAAGTGAACATGGAACATTGAACTTTGACCGACCGTTCTTAAGTTGTGCCTTAAATTTGAAGTTAAATAATTAAATGTACAATAAAGTTGATAAACTAATATAGTGAAAATAAAAGCAGAAGTTTTCAATTGGTGAACGCCTACTGGAGGGATCGCACATTTGGAGAGAAGAAGCGCCTGTGGATCTGCTGACCGACTACATCGGTTAAGTCAGGTTACACTTACACACTACTACATTTACACTTACATGCCACCCACTTGCCCCTGACGGCACCTTGTGGTCGACCCTGCCTTCGGAACTCGGTAAGTTCATGTTTGTTTGTCCAGCCAGTGTAATAATTATCCATAGGCCATTGGGCCCGAACTCTCTGGTTGCTCGTTGAGTGTATTACTGATGGGCCCTGATACAGTCGACTTCTGTCTGGGCAACTGAGAGCCGTAACAACGTCTAATGAGAACTTCCGGAAACAGTTTGCCCTTGCCATATTATTTAATAATCAGAATCCTAACATCGTTCGAGTTAAATTCATACAAAATAATTGTAGAGCTATATGGACAAGAACGAACACAATGCGTTTAGCTCAGACTGCCTGGTGAGAAGAAAATGGGAGACCTGATCAAGATCACCTTGGCTTATTGCTAAAGTGGTCTCAATGTCTCACAGAGACTTTGACTCGGGCAACTACCGATATCACACTATCCAGGCCAACCTCCAGAGATGTGAGTTAGCCTCTGCTGTATTGATTACCGAGGCGACCTGGAAGAAGGACGTATTGTACAATCTGATATTTCTTTTTTTTAATTTATTAAGTCAACTTGAAAGTTTTATCTTTGAAAGTAATGAGCCTTTGAGGAGTAGAATCGATACCTATGTTTTGAATGGGCAATCAAGTGGATTTTTAAAAATATCTCAAACCTGTCTTTTACTACAAAATTTATTCAGTAATTATAAGTAAAGTCAGTCTTAACGTTTTGCAAAGGAATGCTCAAATTATTAAGTCAAAGTTAGCGGAATTTGAACAACTTATGTGTTAGGAGAAAATTCATATCGTCGTGCTCTCGGAAACATAGTTGAACCTTAATATAACACTTAACTTAAAAGATTATACAGGGTATTTAGACTTCATAGGGCAGACTCTTATGGCGGAGTGGCTTTAATAATACACAAATCTCTTTCGGTCCACTGCAGAGTGCCAACGCGGCAATGGAATTGATATCCGTTAAAATCTCTACTTGTGAAATTGTTGAGAATATAGTTTCTTTAGATTGTTCTACTAGTGTTCGAACTTCATGTAATGTTTGGGATTCAATTTTTTCGTTTTCTAATAAAAAGACCCTAATACTTGGAGATTTTATTAGACATCACCCCAATTGGTCGAATAAAACTGATTCCGGGGGCACGCAAATTCTGCACTCGTTAGAGGACTATAATTTTGTTATAATAAATGATGGCAGGCCTACGCGATTAAAATGGGTTGGCGGTATTTTACAACAGTCAACTCCTGACATAACATTATTATCATCTGATATCGCTTTTAAGTTCAATTGGAATGTTATGAGTACTAACGAGTGTTTAGGTAGTGACCACGTAATGATTAAGATTTCAACATCTATGAATAATTCTCCCATTACTCATAAAAGACGCAATTTTAAAAAAGCTGATTGGGTGAAGTATCGTCAAGTAATAGAAGAGGAGGGAGCTCAGTTTGACATTTCGAGTAATCCACAAGAGGCCTATCATGATTTTATCAGTTTGTTGTTTAAAGGTGCCGACGCAAAGTATTCCATTTGTTAAAATATGCCTAAGCCCCAAGGCTAATTTTATTCCTATACTATAATGGACTCCGGATAGCTGTTGCTGAGAGACGATTAGTACTTAAAATTTTTAGACAGAATCCCACACCGGTTAATTTAAATAAACTCCAGGAAAAAAGGCGCAAGTCGCAAAAACTAATTAGAATTGCTGAAAGTAAAGGATGGTGGGAATTTTGTTCGTCCTTGAACGAAATATCTTCAGCTTCTGAAATCCGGAGAAGAATGCAATGGTTAAAAGGTTATAGATGAGCTTTTTTTTTTATAGGATAAGTATGACAAACGAGCACACAGTCCACCTGATGGTAAGTGGTTGCTGCGGCCCATAGACATCTACATCTATCCTCTGTTACAAATCAAAATGTAGATGCGTTGTCACCCGTGAGGACTATGATGGAATGCCTCATTTCCAGTAAAAAGGGCCTCCGGCCACCTGCACTCACCAAGCGAAACGCAGAGGTAAACCTCTACTTCACGCTGGTTTTCTGTGAGGTCGTGGTACCACCCCGGTTCGAGCCGGCCCATCCGTGTGACAGCAAAAGCTGCCGCGTGGCTCTACCACTGTTAAAAGCGACAGCGACAGCGACAGCGAGCTAAACGACAAATTGATAAAAGTAACGCTGAGTTATTATAGTGCAGTTTAACCCCTGACTATGTGAGTAAATCCTACCCAGGGTACACATCACATAATCCCAAATTGGAAACTGAGCAGAGAGTCAGAGCTTTTTAAATGTTTAAAATCTAAAGACACGTGCCCGGGCGCAGATGATATTTGTTATTCAATGTTGTTAAATTTACATATAGCAGGCAAAAACGTTTTGCTCAAACTTTACAATATATTTTTACATTAAGCTTTGTTCCCCATCAATGGCGACAGGTTCGCATTATAACTATACCTAAGTCTAAGTATTTCATATCTTAGGCCTATTTCTCTTATTTCGTGCTTATGTAAATTATTTCATGCCATTATCAATAACCGTATAGAGTGGTACGTTGAAAACTAAAAACTATTTTCTGAAGAAACTGAATGGTTCAGAAAATAATGTTCCTGTCTTGTCTGTCAATTTTACCAATTTAGTCACAAACATTCAGATTTACTTCGCCCGGCCCCCTCTCCCAGGCGGGTATGTCAGCCGAGCACTGAGTCGCCTGACGCGTGGGCGAGGTTAGTGTTGTTTGCGACCGCTGGGTCGGTGAGTTGTTTGGAGTTTACGTGCGAAGCGGTCGGCCTACGCGGCAAACGCCTCTTATTGAGTTGTCTTTTTTGTACTTTAAGTGACAAGAGACCCTTTTGAGTTTTGAAACGCTAAAAATTTGTGACCCGAGAGGAGATCGCTTCGTGCTGGATATAGATTAATCGTCCGCGCGGCCGTGTCGGTTAAAGGGATTCAAATTACGCTACCATTGTTAGGTCGCGTGCCTCTTATTTTGTTGTCTTTTCGTTCGTATAAGTGATAACGAGGCTTATCCTTGAGTCGAGTTATTAATTTATCTTCGATTGCAATTAATTTGCGTCGACGAATTGTTTGTGTGGCAATAATATCGTAACAAGACATTTTTGCTTGTCGGTTGGAACGCTAAAACTTTGTGAACCGAGAGAAGGTCGCGTTCGTATACTATTGTAATTTTGTGCTAAGTGAACATGGAACATTGAACTTAGACCGACCGTTCTTAAGTTGTGCCTTAAATTTGAAGTTAATTAAATGTGCAATAAAGTTGATAAACTAATATATTGAAAATAAAAGCAGAAGTTTTCAATTGGTGAACTCGTACTGGAGGGATCGCACATTTGGAGAAAAGCAGCGCCTGTGGATCTGCCGACCGACTACATCGGTTAAGTCAGGTTACACTTACACACTACTACATTTACACTTACATGCCACCCACTTGCCCCTGACGGCGCCTTTTGGTCGACCCTACCTCCGGAACTCGGTAAGTTCATGTTTGTTTGTCCAGCCAGTGTAATAATTATCCATAGGCCATTGGGCCCAAACTCTCTGGTTGCTCGTTGAGTGTATTACTGATGGGCCCTGATACAGTCGACTTCTGTCTGGGCAACTGAGAGCCGTAACAACGTCTAATGAAAACTTCCGGAAACACTTTGCCCTTGCCATATTATTTAAAAATCAGAATCTTAACATCGTTCGAGTTAAATTCATACAAAATAATTGTAGAGCTATATGGACAAGAACGACCACAATTCGTTTAGCTCAGACTGCCCGGTGAGAAGAAAATGGGAGACCTTATCAAGATCACCTTGGCTTATTGCTAAAGTGGTCTCAAGGTCTGACAGAGACTTCGACTCGGGCAACCACCGATATCACACTATCCAGGTCAACCTCCAGAGATGTGAGTTAGCCACTGCTGTATTGATCACCGAGGCGACCTGGAAGAAGGTCGTATTGTACAATCTGATATTCTTTTTTTTTTAATTTATTAAGTCAACTTGAAAGTTTTCTCTTTGAAAGTAATGAGCCTTTGAGGAGTAGAATCGAGACCTATGTTTTAAATGGGCAATCAAATGGTTTTTAAAAATATCTCGAACCTGTCTTTTTTACAAAATTTATTCAGTAATTATAAGTAAAGTTAGTCTTAACGTTTTGCAATGGAATGCTCAAAGTTTTAAGTCAAAGTTAGCGGAATTTGAACAACTTATGTGTCAGGAGAAAATTCATATCGTCGTGCTCTCGGAAACATAGTTGAACCTTGATATAACACTTAACTTAAAAGATTATACAGTGTATTTAGACTTGATAGGGCAGACTCTTATGGCGGAATGGCTTTAATAATACACAAATCTCTTTCGGTCCACTGCAGAGTGCCAACGCGGCAATGGAATTGATATCCGTTAAAATCTCTATTTGTGAAATTGTTGAGAATATAGTTTCTTTATATTGTTCTGCTAGTGTTCGAACTTCATGTAATGATTGGGATTCAATTTTTTCGTTTTCTGATAAAAAAGACCCTAATACTTGGAGATTTTAATTGACATCACCCCAATTGGTCGAATAAAACTGATTCCAGGGGCACGCAAATTCTGGACTCGTTAGAGGACTATAATTTTGTTATTATAAAGGATTGGTTGGCGGTATTTTACAACAGTCATCTCCTGACATAACACTATTATCATCTGATATCGCTTTTAAGTTTTCAATTGGAATGTATAAGATTTCAACATCCATGAATAATTCTCCCATTACTCATAAAAGACGCAATTTTAAAAAAGCTGATTGGGTGAAGTATCGTCACGTAATAGAAGAGGAGGGAGCTCAGTTTGACATTTCGAGTAATCCACAAGAAGCCTATGACGATTTTATCAATTTGTTGTTTAAATGTGCCGACGCAAAGTATTCCATTTGTTAAAATATGCCTAAGCCCCAAGGCTAAATTTATTCCTATACTATATTAGACTCCGGATAGCTGTTGCTGAGAGACGATTAGTACTTAAAATTTTTAGACAGAATCCCACACTGGTTAATTTAAATAAACTCCAGGAAAAAACGCGCAAGTCGCAAAAACTAATTAGAATTGCTGAAAGTAAAGGGTGGTGGGAATTTTATTCGTCCTTGGAAATCCGGAGAAGAATGCAATGGTTAAAAGGTTATAGATCAGCTAAGCGACAAATTGATAAAAGTAACGCTGAGTTATTATAGTGCAGCTTAACCCATGACTATGTGAGTAAATCCTACCCAGGGTACACATCTCATAATCCCAAATTGGAAACAGAGCAGAGAGTCAGAGCTTTTTAAATGTTTAAAATCTAAAGACACGTGCCTGGGCGCAGATGATATATCTTATTCAATGTTGTTAAATTTACATATAGCAGGCAAAAACGTTTTGCTCAAACTTTACAATATATTTTTTACATTAAGCTTTGTTCCCCATCAATGGCGACAGGCTCGCATTATAGCTATACCTAAGCCGGGCAGGAACACTAATTGTATTTCATCTCTTAGGCCTATTTCTCTTATTTCGTGCTTATGTAAATTATTTCATGCCATTATCAATAACCGTATAGAGTGGTACGTTGAAAGCTAAAAACTATTTTCTGAAGAAACTAAATGGTTCAGAAAATAATGTTCCTGTCTTGTCAATTTTACCAACTTAGTCACAAACATTCAAATTTACTTCAGGATTAACTAATTTTTTTTTATAATAGGATGCTTTCTAGATCAATAAAATGCATATAATAATGTAGATATAACTTATTTTATTAATCCTCGATCGTCTTAACGTTGGCACAAAATTTCACAACTACCTTTCGGCTTTCTTAAGTCAAAGATATTTAATGATTGAAGGGATGGATTACAAAATAACTAGAATTCAACTCCACTTTCTCCGCTATTGTTTAACATAGCAACAATAGATATATGTAAGTCTAACTTCCAAAACACATCTTAATATAGAGATATTAAGATGTGTTTTGAGGATACTGAGAGCAGTATGCTGATGATTACATCATATTTATATCTTCTAATAACTGGAAAGACGCGCAAAATCAACTTCAATTAGGATTAGCCATTTTTGTGTGCGTTATTACTCCTCCAAAACCTTCTCACAATTTAGAAGATATCAATTGGTAACTACAACACAAGCTCTACGCACGTTATTATAACGCAAAATAAACAAGACATTTAGATTAACATTTTTATTGTTTCGCAATACCACAGTGTGGCAACATTCAAAAATACAACCAATTTTCAAAATCGATACTGTTGCGAAAGGTATGTATTTAAATGTAAAACGGAAATCACAAACCCATGACAATTGGCAGTCGGTCGATATACAAAAAAAAAACGAAATTTAAAGAAAAGGCATATGAAAGGCATATATAAAAGTCATATGCATGAAAATAAAAATGAAAATCATGAAAATGTTTCTAGCCGTTACAAAGTCAATGAATTTGTTGCGATAACATTAAATTTTAAAGTCAAAACAAAATCATTTTGCAGTCTATTGTGGATATAAACAACTACGCAACAAACAGTAACATTGTTTAATATTTCAATGGTGCTGTAATTTAAATCTATTAATAAAAACTAATATTTGTTTGTTCGTATTTTATGCGCATACCGTTCATTACATTGCGGTAAAACTGTGTCAACTTATTGCTTGCACTTACGAAAAGGTTATAAGCATACTGGTACAATTAATTTATAGGAAATGGCGCGCGTATCGTACTGACAAATTTATTTGAAAGTTATAATATATCATGTAAATCCAATGAATTTTTCATCATCGCTAATTAAACAATATAACTCTTCCAAATTTAAAACGATATTTTCACAATTGTTCCTAATGCGGCAACACGCAAGTTATAGTAGCATAAAAGCACCATTGGCATGATTGGCATGATGGCAAATCGGCACCGACCAACTGAAGACAGATCAGGCGTAGGATCAACGGTTTTAGGTGCTTTCGGAGGTACGGGGTTAAATACCGCCAAATTCCTTACTCCAATCTGCTACTGAGAACTTCTTGACATAAAAACTCAATAACTGATTTTGATTCGACCCGGAATTGCGGAGACCTGGCACCTCACCGCGTTTACGATCACTAAGTGGACCAACGATTAACTAATCTTTAAATTTACTAAGTCTTCCTTTCTGCCCAGGAGTCCGTCTAGGTAAGTACCTACCACCTTCTCATTGCCGCCATACAGCAGTACGTACACTGCTGTGTTCCATCTATTCAGTGAAGCATTCATCATCTCATCTTATTTCTCAGAGGAGACATGGAACTGTTTACAACTTTCTTTGTTTGTAGTTGATTGCAAGTTTCCATGGACTGCAGTATTACAATCGGGTGGACTGTACGTTTGTCTGACACATTAATTTGGTAAATGTAAATCAACCGCTGCCAAATTTTCGTAAGTGGTTGCTGCGGCCCATAGACATCTACATCTATCCTCTGTTACAAATCAAAATGTAGATGCGTTGTCACCCGTGAGGACTAAAATGAAATGCCTCATTTCCAGTAAAGAGTGCCTCCGGCCACCTGCACTCACCAAGCGAAACGCAGAGGTAAACCTCTACTTCACGCTGGTTTTCTGTGAGGTCGTGGTACTACCCCGGTTCGAGCCGGCCCATTTGTGCGACAGCAAAAGCTGCCGCGTGGCTCTACCACTGTTGACAAAATCCCGAACATAATATGGAGTACTACACCGTCGTTACGATCTTGATGGAGGAAACATCGAAGTACTCTTTATTAAGTTAATATTTATAAAATATATTTTTAATTAAATATTTAATTTAATGAAGTTATAATAAGTGTTTGCTTAGTATTTTAATTTATTTTTACGCTATTCTTTATCTTGTAAATAGTTTTGTCATCAAAACATAACTTGTAAAAAAAGCCAAGTCTCGCAACTCAGTTCTTCTACCGTAAAAAGTTGTGAGATCCATGTAATACCAAGTCGGTTAATTTATTCAGTCCCTACTTAAGGGTCCTTCTGTCTTAAGTTATTGCGTAATTAGCTAACCTAACAACATCTTATAGTGACCACGTCAATACTAAAAATCTTTTATATTTTAAATTAATAGATAGACTTGGCTTTTTTTATAAGTTATGTTTTTGATGACATCTCATTTCTTTTTGTAGACAGTTATATCTGGGTACCTATATACACCTATTATTACATTATATTATACATATATAGGTACACTGATACATTCACTGCAAATGTAACTTTGTAATCCTATATATTTATATGGGATTACAAAGTTATTTATGTTGGTGTATCTCGAAAACTGGACTGAAATTGCAAAATATTTTAATTTTTCCTTGATTTATATATTAAACAATAATTTCACTCTAAATTTTAAGCTATGTCTGCTAGAAGTGCCTTAGAGTTTTGATGATCTGTAAGTCAGTGAGTGACAAAATTAAGAAAATTTGACTAGTTATAATTCTTAAACTACTGATTCAAATTTTGAAATATACCGAGTTTATACAATGCCTACTTGGTTAGTGAAGATTCGGGCTTCTAGTGTTAACCACAACGAATTTATAGGGTTTCGAAAATGGCCTGAAGTGCTTCGAGAAAAGGATGGTACGGCCGTGCCGCTTTTTTGCTCGAAATGGCGGGGCACTGCCGTGCCCCCAGATAGGTGATACAGCAAAAGAGCTTAACAAAAGGCTATTTACTTTTGCCTTTAAAGCACCAACATTATAACCGGATCGAAAGACAGATGCTGACAAATAATTCCATTCCTGTGCTGTTTCCGTTTCGAACGTTTTAGTTTCCCACTGTTGCCTCTCACGAACTCATGGGACGATGGGTTGTGGATATTCTTACAGCGCCACTATATGGTTTATTTATTTACTTACCATATTAAGGACACTAATACTGTTTGTCACTTTATTATTATAAAATCAAAATTTAGAACTTAACTTTAAAATAAAGAAATACTGTATCTGCCGTGCCATGTTGTGTTGTAGTGGTGACGTAATAAAATCCACTACCTCATATCATTCCATGGCTGTCATAATAGGCGACAGAGGAAAACACTACCAAAGGTGGCGCCAGCAGAATCTTGCTGATTCTTTTAACATGACAAAATGTTGAAAAATCTGCGGTTAAAATGTCCCCACCATGGTTAACTTTTGATAGGCTGTAATTATGATTAATAATTAATGATTTACCTTACAACATGTAATGTTTGATTTCAACCCGACTCTAGTATCGAAATTCTTTATTTGGAATCGGTTTCTATTCACTTGAGGTTACCCTCTCAGGAAGAGTGAAATGGAATTTTTATTTGCGTCATCGGAAGGTTAACAGGATCATTTTTATATCCCCGGCGACAAGACCTTTGTAACTAACCTATAGTGTTTTAATATATGCCGGGAAGACTATTTCAAAATGAAGAAAATCGATCGGCTAATCGTGTTACACCGTTCCTTACTAAGCAGGGAAAACTACTATTGATGAGATTTTTTCAGTTCGTGAACTCTTTTCCTTTAAAACCAATCCTTTACACGATAGAGTCATCAGAAGCTTTTATTAGTAAATTACTTTATTAGGTTTAGTTCTTTTAATCCGGCTTTTACTTTTAATTGAAAGTTGAATTTCTACCATTTTGAGTAGACTACGGATATACACAAGCTCAAGGTAACAATTAGAATATCATCTAATACAGTAACTTTAAAACTTTTCTATATATTCATATGAGACAACCCTTAAAGTATAATGTATTTTATAAAAAAATAACTACCAAAATCTGCTCACGACTGAACAAGATATCACTTAACATATATACAAAAAAAAAGACAAACAGTCAAAATTGATAGTGAAAACTTTTTCCTCCTTTAAAATCGCTCATAAGGCACCCCACGAAGTTCATGTTGTCCCAATTGGCCAGAAAACTCATGGGTCTGTTTCTTTTTTGGGATTCAAATAGAATTCTAATTTACAATGATTATGCATAAAATGTATTTCCATAACAGGAAAATACTCCTTTCAACTATACTACAGTAGTATAGTAATAATACTACTGTAGTATATTTGAAAGGTAACGGAAAAGACGCTGTAAAAAAATGGGAGGTAAGCGTTGTTCATAATCGTCATCATCTGTAATCTGTAATCAGGGCTGTAATAGCCTTTAACATAGGCCTCCCCCAAGGAATAGTACAAAGCACGGTCCTGAACGTTGTTAATCTAAAAATAATCATTAGAATTTTAGCGTTTCAAGCAAATATTCCTGTCCTTGTTTAATAATCATAAATAGTTGAGCGAGGGAATGTCTATATGTTCGCTTAGTATTTTTATCGAGCAGTGGCGGTGTATGTTCACATCCTCATTTCTTGCTGTGGGTATCGTGAGAGGCAAATAAAATACCAAGAGATGGGTGACAGCGTCTGTCTAATAAAAACTGCAGTTTTCTACCCGCCAAGTGTGATAACTGTGGAAAATTACTACCTTATTAGCCAATCTATGGAGAGGCGTATGTTCAAGAGAGGAATTTGATAGATTGAAATGATTGAATGATGATGTGTCTATGTTATTTAATAATTTAATACAAGTGATCCCTAAAAATGTAGATTAAGCAATTTTTTGTTCAAAACTAACCCATAAAACAAGTGACCGGAAAACATCCATTACGCCATGGTCAATTTATTTACTGAAAAGAAAGCATTTCCCTTTGAAAGACGATCCATTTCGCTGTAGTCGTTTTTAGTCTATTATTTTATATTTCTGTGGATCACTTAACAAAAACACAAGTACTGCTTATTTAAATTAAAACGAACGAGGTAATGATTACTTCTGGATTATTGCAATTCAGAATATTTAGAGACGATGACAGCCCGACTTATTTTGGTATCTTGGCGAGAGTTAAAGGGCCGAATGGGCATCAGAAATAAGTAAACGCTGCAAACATAAATGTTTATTTTCTTTACATTAACTTATTACGGTGTGATTTCAAAAGGCCTCGGTAGCGCAGTAGGCAGCGCGTAAGTCTCATAATCTTAAGGTCGTGAGTTCGATCCTCACCCGGGGCAAATTTTATGCTTTCGTATTGCCAATATTAAAATAATTGAATCATTATTAGATTATTTGAGATAATTATGTCTATTGAATTTTTAGTAAGATTATAATGTGTGTTAGTATTTTATTAATTTCGTCATAATAATTTAATAAATTGTAATAATAATAAAAATTAAACGTAACACTAACAGTGACCAGCTAGTAAGCGGATTAAATTTTAATTTAAAAAAAATTATCACCTTTAATACATATATAAATTGCGGTGGAATTTTTAAGATATTCTGTTTTCAAAATTCAAGTTTGATTTTTATGTCAATTCAGAGCAGTCCATATATATAGCAGTACTGACTACTTTGATCTGAAATATCTCCTCTTTGGTTAAGAATTCCAAATTTAAATTAATAAATCATTTAGCTGGTACATTTGAATTTTAAAAACAGTCATTCATTTGTTTTTTTCTCATTATTTTTTCTTTGGCGTCGCTTATTACCGCACAATGGAAAACATGAAATATCGGTACATTTACTTCGACCATGGCACCAGTGCTGCAGAAACAGCTCGAAGGATTAATGGTGTATACTACGCTGGTGTCGCAAAAGAAATCATGGTACTTTTTTGGTTTCAACGTTTTCGTTCTGGAAATTTCGACCTTCAGAACCAACCCCGTGGACGGCCGGAGACCAAAGTGAAAAATGAAGAAATAAAAGCTATTGTGGAAACGAATCCATCATAAAGCACTTCAGGGATATCTGCAGACTTCGGGGTAAGTGATAAAAATGTATTAATCCAATTGAAGCAAATCGGGAAAGTAAAAAAACTTGATCGATGGGTACCTCATGAATTGAGCGAATCGAACTTGCAAACACGCGTCGACTGCTGTATTACTTTGCTCAACCAACAAAATAATGAAGGAATTTTAAATCGAATCATTACTTGTGATGAAAAGTGGATACTGTACGATAATTGGAAGCGCTCGTCGCAATAGCTGAACCCTGGAGACCCAGCCAAATCCTGCCCTAAACGAAAATTGACTCAGAAAAAGTTACTTGTGAGTGTTTGGTGGACTAGCGCCGGTGTCGTTAACTACAGCTTTCTAAAATCTGGTCAAACGATTACGGCAGATATCTATTGTCAACAACTGCAAACCATGAAGGAAGAACTAGCTGCTAAACAACCGAGATCGGTCAATCGTTCTAGGCCACTGCTGCTTCACAACAACGCAAAACCACCCACTGCACAACAAACAACCACTAACTTAGATGAGCTACAATTGGAATGTCCTCGACATCCACAGTACTTCTACGTGCTAGAGCCATTCTGCAGCTATATTAGTAGTATAGTTGTAGCACGAATGGGTCGGCTCGACCGGGGAAGGACCATGCTCTCACAGAATACCAGCGTAAAATGGCATTTTGACACTGCTGTGTTTCGTATAGTGAGTGTAGAGAACCGGAGACCAATTTTACTGGAAAAGAGGCATTCCATCTTAGTCCTCACGGGTGACAACACATCTGCATTTTGATTATTTATTGATGATAAATGTAGATGTCTATAGGTCACAGCCACCACTTACCATCAGGTGGACTGTTTGCTCGTTTGTCACTCTATCCGATAAAAAAAACTCCCCGGACCTTACTCAAACAGATTACCATTTTTTCCGAAACTTGGACAACTTCTTACAAGAAAAAAAGTCCAAATCGCCTTCAAAGAGTTTATTGATTCTCACCCCCATGGTTTTTTAGTAAAGGGATCAATGAACTACCTAGAATATGGCAAAAGTGCATAGATAACAACAACAACAAAACGCCAATTTCATATGTAAGGACCTCATATATATATATATATATATATATATATATTATGGTTTCTAATTTATATAGAGTGAGCTTGCTAACTCTATATACCATTCATTTTTTTGTTTTGACTACATATAATTATGTCTTTTAATTTCTTTGACAGAAAAAAATAACGAAATCATAACTAACAACGCACAAAAGATATAAATCCAAACCATACTTATAAAATACTACCGTTGTTAATAACCTGAACAGAGGCAGGGGTGGATCTTTTTTGCTCTTTTTGAAAAGCCTTCTATGTTCTTACATTAATTTCCCAATTTTATACAGGGATACGTTTTGCTATTAATTAAGTAACGTCGCAGCCATATATACCTGCAGCATGGCTCTACCACGTAGAAATCTGTACCAAGCATCAGCCTGAATGTAAGCAGGACTCGGAGCAGTAGAATAAAATAATAAACTACTAAGACTACTTAGTACTTAGTGTACAAGAATTATTGACCCCACTTCAGAAGCTATTAGACTAGGTCTTTCTGGTATATCCTTTAGACGACTCTCACGATTCCCATGATATGAAATGAGGTCTGTGTGTGATGTCTTTTTTCTTTTTTTTAAGAAAAACCTTACCCCACACAAGTATTGTTTCCTGTATCGTGGAAGTAGTTTACATACATAAATTACACTAGGATAATACTTGTTCCATGCGGGACTTGAATCTGCGGCCCTCAGCGCTGTAGCTCATTGCTATACTCCGTCAAATGTTATTCTAACATTTCATAAATAAAAAAAAATAAAAAATGTTTATTCTGTAACAATAAATTTACATCATTAGCAGTACACAGAGTTCTCCTTTTAAGTATTTTTCAATACTTGTGACAGGAAAACTCGCTCTTCCTTAATTAACGTACAATACCTGTAGTTACAAGAATAACATAACATTCCTTTCCTTTTGATAAATTAATTATAAAATATGTGTGCGTGCGTGCGTGTGTGTGTGTGTGTGTGTGTGTGTGTGTGTGTGTGTGTGTGTGTGTGTGTGTGTGTGTGTGTGTGGGTGTGGGTGTGTGTGTGTGTGTGTGTGTGTGTATTTGTGTGTTTGAGTGAGTGCACGTGTGCGCGCGTGGTTGTAGGCTGTCTTCCACTTGAGCCATTCAATAGGAAGTTTCTTACATTCTTTACTAGTTTTTGAATAAATATTCAATTCATTGTTTAAGTAATTGTACAAATAAGATGACGCTTTTGCCTGTTGCCGTCTAGCAAATGCTGTTTTAACCGGAGCACTTGGAGCTACGTTAGTTTTTCTCATTTTATTTTTGAATTCAAGATTATATGCAAGGGAATTGTGTAGCTTAAGAAGTATATTTAATATGTATAACTTGCGAACTGTAAGAAGATCACACAGGCTTAAAATTCATAACTTTCAGTAATCATCTTTGAGATCTCTTTAAACCTAAAAACTTTGTTTTCGTAGCACCTCCCCATATACTAATACAGTATGCCGGAACTGATTGAACTAAAGAAAGATACACTTATTTTAATATCTGTGTTGTTGTGAGATGTCTTAAAATTTTGTAAAACCATATGAATTTTCTAATCCTTGTCAATAAAATTTCGATATGTAGGTGCCAGGAAAAACGCTGATCCAATATTATTCCAAGATATTTTGTGCTGGATACCTTGTTTATATATGGGCATAAGCATTTAGAGTTATTATGGTCTACACAAGAATGAATTTTAATATTAAAATTAGGTTGAATTCTATTGTAGTTAGTAAAACATATATAGTTTGTCTTAGATGTATTCAGAGTTAACAAATTTATTCTTAACCACTCACACCTTGGCTAACCCTACTTCAGCGCTGTGCTGAACATCTTCCTAGGTTCGACCACAATACACCAAAGCAGTGTCATTTGCATACGAGAAAACGTGCCCATATTTTTAAGTAATATTATACAAAGGCCGTTTACGTAAACCAAAAATAGAGTCGGGCCTAAAACACACCCCTGTGGGACACCGTAGGTAATGGTAGAGTTATGACTACAGTGCTCTCCTATTTTTACCCGTTGTCTACGGTTTGTTACGTAATCTTTAAATAAGTCTAGGTGTTTACCTCGTATGCCTGTTTGTTCAAGTTTATTTACTAGAGTGGGGACAGAGACGCTATCAAAGACGTTTTTATATCGAAAAAACTGTTAAACATTTATTTTCTTTGTCAACGTGGTCAATAATAAGTGATGTCAGCCCTGAAATAGCATGTTCTGTGCAAAGTCCTCGTCTGAAGCCAAATTGGGACATTGAAAGTATATTATATTTATTTCAGTAATTAATCAAACGGTTAAATACAACTTTTCTAAAATTTTGGATATTGCGGGGAGAACTGATATAGGTCTGTAGTTACTTGGATCGCATCTATCTCCACCTTTATATACAGGGGTAATTAATGCTAACTTTTGAACAGTAGGAAAAACGCCATCCGTAAAGCAAAGATTAACCAGGTGTGTTATTATGGGTACTAATATCATATGGGCCTGTTTTAGAAATTTGGTGGTGATATTGTCATATCCAGGGGCACTCTCTGTTTTAAGATTCACCAGTATACTCCTAACTTCTGAATCATCAGTCTCCAGCAAAGCAAACGATGAAACATGTGAGCTTATTATTTTATCCGTAGTGGAAATATTAATAGAGTTAAATTTTGATAAAATATCCTCCGCCAAGGATTTCCCAACATTAGCAAAGTAACTATTAATCAAATTAACGGATTCAAGAGGGATCGATCCTATTTTTAACAACTCTATATTTTTATCTAATAATTGCTTTCGATGTGTGATATCATTTATTGCTTTCCAGAGCGTCTTAAGGATTCCGGTGACATTCATTATCTGTTCTCGCTCATATTTGAGCTTAAGTTTATTAATTAAACTGTTGCAGTGATTTCTATAGCGTTTATACGTGATCCTCAACACTTCATTTTCTGAATAAGATTTTAATTTTAATTGCATATTATAATGGTTCCTAATGCAACGTAGGACATCTTGTATCATCCAGGGTTTTATTGTGCGACTTGTTTTGGGGACTAATTTTACAGAGGTATTCTTTAAAGTAAGTGTTTGGATTTTGTTTGTCAAGAATTTAGTTAAAATGTTAGAATCACAGCATATAAGCAGATCTTGTAAATTATTTTTTTTAAGGCTATTAATAGCATTTTCATAATTGACTGACCTTTTGTATTTATTACTAAATGCAGTTTTATTACAAAATGATTTAACTTAATTATTTACAAAAATCATTTAACTTAAGGAAAGTCATGTAATGATCTGTGATAGTTGTGTTTACCACTATGATTGTTTCATTCGATTTATTTGTATCTATTTTCAGCATACAGTGATCGAGTCAGTTGTTACCTCTCGTAGGTATCGAGTGTCCTGGAAGCAAGCCGTGTACACAACATATTTAAATAGTTTAGTCTATTTATCCTTTCATGTGTACTTTCATTACATTTGTGTATTATATTCATGTTAATATCACCCGTCAAAACAATAAGCTTACTCATTTTTAAGGACTCTAAGTAAAGACAGAGAGTTGATAAAACTTTCAGCATGGATGTCAGATGGTGAGCGATAAATAACAATAATAATGTAGTCATTAAATTGAATTTGCAGACAAGACGCTTCTAATAGCCAGAATTTCCTTGACACTCACTGAATGCTTATTATTAATACACACCATCGCAGTGATTTATGTGTTGTGTTGTTTCATAGGACGTATAATTATTTAACATGGGAACAGGTTTGTTCTTGTCGAACCAACAATCTTGTCTAACTAAGGATAATAAAATCAGGCGTTATTTTAATTTGAGTAATATATACACATATATATATATATATATATACACACACACACACACATATATATATATATATATATATATATATATATATATATATATGCAATAACTATTTTGTCTTATTCATGTAAAGTATTTAAGGAACTATTCATTATCAGTATTAAATCTAGATTCTTTATATATAATTTGCAATACGTGTCTTAATTCTAAATGTTTATGTTTTGATCGTATAGGACTACTTTTGTGATATGTTTGGGCATAATGTGAATAATTTTCGGGTACAAGTATGCTAAAGATAAGTTTATCTTGATAGATGATAGAGATGTGTGATTTGTGTAAGTTTTTTGTGTTTGTATTGGCATTATGACAACAAAATAATTTTACATTTATTTAGGTTAAATCTTTTAGGAACACTAATCTTAAAAGAACAATGAACATAGAAACAAAATATATCAACACAAAAAAAATAATACTTAATTCAAATAGTCATGCTTTTTGCATAAGGCTATGAACTTGCGACTTATTTTTAATTAAAATTATAGGAGAGCTCTCATTTTTCCTAACATAATTTTTTCCATATGATGACCAGCAAAACTTATATTCCTTTGTCTTAGCAAGTGCAAGAAAATGCAGTCCTGCCGCTTTTACTGTCAGCTGCTCACTCACGTATACAGGGGATATTCGTCGGTGGTAAAGACTAGATGCTTGACACACAATTTCTCCTATTGCTTTATTCTGAAATACTTAATCATTTTTAATTTTTGTAGTGTAGACGTCAGCTCTGCAACAATTGGACCTTGGTTAATGGTACGTTTACTCCGAACTTTATAGATGTCTTTGATATCGTTGGTTGCAACCAATACTTTAGTAATTTTCGGAACATTTTTAATTTCGATGCCTGTCTTACGGTTTTCGCGTTGGCAGATCCTCGATTTTATCCCTCAATATAGTTATATAATAATCTTTGACCTTTTTGTTTTGAAGTTCCATTTGTTAATTTTTTTGTTTTAATTCCTCGTTCTGTGAGATGAGGAACGCTATAGAAACTTCTATGTTACTATTTGTACTTTTAATTTCCATCAGAGTAGGGTGTATTTTATTTATTTCTGCTTGATGTTCAGCCAACATTTGTGAAATATATCATTTCTAAATGTAACAAAATCTTGCTACCAGTCATATTTTCTACTCCGTTTGTTACGCTGAGTGACAAAATATGGTGGCGTGCGCTCCACTTGATCAATATTAGATTCAGAAGTTGATCTGTCATACTTGTCCATCTTAAGTACCAGGAGAAGTACCAGGAGATAATAACGTTCTAAGAGGCTCGAACCGGGCTATCGTATCTGTTTGAGGCCTTGCCTACTTTATGCTGTCGCCAATGACAGACCTTTGTCCTCGAATGCTAAAAATGGCGTATCCTGTGCGTGCACTCATTTGACACGGTGAGAACAAAATAATTCAAATTACCTCGTAAGTGGGTGATTCTCCTAAGAGTACTAGGGCTGCAGTATTAACGAAGAGGTTGCAAATTTTTCTTCTCAGGTACTTAATCCACTTGATTTATGTACTCCTATTTTTCGTAGCTAATATATTAACACTAATTTAAATTTATTTTAAAAATAATTTAAACAAGATGACAGTATTAGTACAGTACACCATATGGCGGTCCGGGGGGAAGATGAGAGGAAAAGAGGATGAAAATAAATATGTATTTTTTTAACATGTTTGTCTAGACAATCAAAATAAGATGTTGGCGTGACGCAATAAAGGTTGTTGAATGGCTCATTCGTTATAATACGTGATGTACAAAGTCACGAAAGAAAGCCCTCATATTTTTTGTTTATTACTGGTGTAAACTCGAGATATCTTGTAGAACATTGTATCTAAAAACGCGACAACAATATACTCAAATCTTCATTAATTCAATACAGCTTATCAAAATTCCACTGCTGAACATTAACTTCCTCCATAAATTGCCTCATAGGGGGGATTTTGCCATAGTTGCTACGCTTGGCAAGCGGGTTAGCAACCGAAGTTTTTATTGTTTACAGCAACCCATGGAGTACCCCCCCCCCGTAACCATGGGTTGCTGTAAAGCATCCGAATCGTCGGGAATTAAAATAGTAAATTAAACGCGATAAAATCTGTAAAAAATAGTTTTATATAAAAATATCAGAGCAACAAGTGGTAAAATTAAAACCATGATGTAAGCACCAGTTTTCAAATAAATTATCAAAATCGGTTCACCTTGAAAAAGGTTCAGAGGTAACACACAAAAAATAAAATATAAAAATACAGTCGAATTGAGAACCTCCTCCCTTTTTTGAAGTCGATTGAAAACTGTGCTCTATTTATACGAGTATGTGCGAGGCCAAACGATACGTTGCATTATTTCATGCGTTACCAGGCTGCCTCGAGCCATCTTTCTGACTGAAAACGTGAGCTGTGATTTCCTGAACGCTGCCCAGCCGAGTTGAATCAGTCGATTGACTTCTTGGTCACGGTTAGACGTACTTAGTCGAATAAATTGTCCTAAGTAAATATACTCGTCAACAACTTCGAGCGTAGTGTTCCCAACAACTACCGGCATAAATATGACATGGAAGTTACATATGTAGATATATTTGTAGCATTCGAGGCCTATGTTCAGCAGTGGGTTTGTGAAGGCCTGTAATGATTTTGATGATGATGAATAAAATACGGACTGCAAGTTCTGTTATTTGATGAGAACATCAATACTGAAAGTTACCAAACGTTTTAAAATTATATTTAATGTACCAACCAACTTAGTCTGAAAGCTATCTTAATTTATGTATAAATAGTCCCTTTACACGATCCTCTTCTCTTTTCTCAGAAGTTTATGGAGCGATTAGTTCAACGCGAAACTCCAAAGCGAACTTCAAATATCCTCAAAATATATTTCCTTCGATTGCCAGTTCTTCAAGATATAATAATCATAATAATAATATTCCACAATAATATAATATTCCACAACTATCACACAACGCCATCTAGTCCCAAGCTAAGCAGAGCTTGTGTTATGGGTACTAGACAACTGATAAACATACTTATATATTTCTAAATACATAAATATTATAGATAAATAAATAAATTACACCCAGACACAGAACAAATGATCGTGCTCATCACACAAACATTTGTCCTGGGTGGGAATCGAACCCACGACCTCCGGCATAGCAGTCAGGATCACTAACCACTAGACCAACAGGCCTGCACACTATATATATACACTGTCACCTCAACCTATTGATCCACTGGCCTTTATGAGTTACTCTTTTTCGTCTGCGGATATCTTCAATACTGATTTTATCATACAAATAAACTCCGAGAGCCCTTTCCAATATGAAAATAATGTAACAATGAAAATAATGTACCATTGTTACAATAGTTGGAAATAACGTTATAAGGGATATATAAATGGAAAGGCCTACGTCCCGTGGATAGTAAAGAGTATATGCTTATAAAGAGAAAAATTTGTATACATAAATGAATAATGTTATGTTCAGTAGTTAAAACTAAGGCCGGCGAATGAATTCGGACTTCCATTTCGGGATTCCGTAAATACATCACACACATATGTTTATTTCCATTCGGAATAACAAGGCTCGGTTGAAAGACGCTAGCCTGAGTATAGACATTCTGCCAGCGAATAATGACGACGGTTTTTCTGATTGAGATTCCATTGTTGCTGTATCATTGTTACTGTGTGTGTTATGTAAAGAGATTTTTAAACTCTTTCGAGGAATTATTATTAAACAAAATAAGGTAACGAAAAGAGATACACATATAAGATTACATGTAAAAACATACATAAACACTACTACACACTTCGGTCGTGCGATGCACACTGGGCGCGTTCCGTACGGAATTTACGAGTGTGTGATGCAACTAACACAAAATGTATGGAAGACTTGCGTTCGGAACGACTTTATTATGTGCGGAATTCCGAACGCATAGGCAGTCATGCGGAATTTCGAATCGAAGAATATTTCGAATAGAAAACTAATGTACGTGTGTGACACGAGTAGGTCCTTGATTTATATGGATTTGCTGCGTTTAGAATCCCGAACCGATATTTCAAAATGGTTTTTCGAAACGGAATTCCGAATGTATTTGGCCGGCTTTACACTAGTCATGCAGTATTTAGGCTCTTACGATTTTTTTATAAGTTTAAGGGAAACTCATTTTAACTGATCATTAAATCTAAAATTAGTTTAAGTTATTTAGAGTTTACGTTAATTGGAAACTCTATAAGCATATTAAAATATCAAATGTAATTACGGTTTCAACAGAAATTTTAAAATTCTATAAGGCAACTACGAAAGCATCTTGTATAACTTCATTATCAACTTTATTTATTGCAAGAGTACGAAAACCTTTAGAGTTGTTACTCGTAAATTCTAATTACACGCGCTTCTAAAGCAGACTGAATAATAGTTTACAAAATTAAACTCAATCCTTTGTTAGATACAGTGTGATATATTCGTATATCGGATTTATAAAAAAACGTAATTTCACAAAATTATATCTTAATAATATTAGTTTAAAGCCTGAGTACGGTGCTAAGTTTTAGCTGTAAATTTAACAGTACACAAGCAAACAGAAACAGAAACTTTTTTATTCAATATAGTAGATTATAAATAATACTTATTGAAATTCACTCTTTTGTATAATTACCACTGGTTCGAAAAAAAACCTCTGTCCTGGGAAGAACCAGCAAGAAACCCAGTGGGACTTTTTTTAAAACAACAGCTTACAATCATGTATGTTATAAAAATTAACAACACAAATAAATAGAAATAGCTTGGTAGCGATCACCTCATTTCCAGGGGTTATTATCATCTATAAAATCTTTAATATTATAATAACCCTTTTTAAACAAACTTAGTTTAGTAAAGGTTTTGAACTTTGAGCAGGTCAAATTTTGTATATTTTCTGAATTTTGTTGTAAAAGCGTATACATCGCCCCAAGAATGAATTACTGACTCGATGGAGTCGAGTAACTGATACTGCTAGCTTGTGTCTGTTCCTAGTATTTACAGAATGAATATCACTTATTTTTGTAAAACTACTTTTATTTTTGTGTACGTACATTACATTTTCATAAATGTATTGAGAGGCCAAAGTTAATATATTAATTTCCTTAAATTTTTGTCGCAGCGACTCTTTAGGCTTTAAATCATAAATTGCTCTTATGGCCCTCTTCTCTAAAACAAATATAATTTCAGTGTCAGCTGCGTGGGGATGGGGATAGCAAAATACCATACGACATTATGCTATGGAACTAGCTAAAGTAAACTAGTCTAGCTGTTTCAACACTAGTTAGACTTCTAATGTTTTTTACAGCATATGCTGCAGAACTAAGTCTGCTTGCTAGTTTTGATATATGGGTGCTCCATTGAAGCTTCGCGTCTAGTGTAATTCCAAGAAAAATGGTGGTATCTACAAGACTCAGTTTATCCCCATTTAAAATTACATTCGTATGGCGGAGCGTCTATAAAATACCCGGTTGGATCGAGGTAGAATGGAGGGTATATCGGGAAACCCCCTCTTGTGTTTGTAGTATAAAGTTCACTGTAGGTAACGTGCACGAGAGATTCCGCTTAAGTCATTCAACGAGTGTGGTCATTCGACTAGTGCTAAGATAGTGTCGTGATTCTGTTCGTTGTTGTAATTCTTCTAGTGCAGGCAAGGAGAATTGGTGTTGCTGAGAGGCTGCCCAGTGTTACATTGAGATAAGTAGTGTTGCTGTTGGTTTACATATTTTGGTGTTATCATGTAATTACGTACCTCACGTTACACTGGTGTGTGATTGTGGCGGAGACGTGTTACTGTGTGGTCGAACTGTAATTTCGCTATACCAAATGTATAGTGCTTTACGTTGTCTTATTACTGATAATGATAAATTGCGTAAGCAAGAGAGCAAGTTGAACATCCGCTCTCACACTTTTATTATTTTTAACAGTTAACACTATCCTGATGTATCTCAGAGATCAAAATTGCGATCCTCTATTGTAATCTCCGACATCAGAAGTGGGATCTCCTGTTGTCATTTCCGACAAGTATTTAATTGTTTGACATTTGTAGTGCCATTTAAATGCTAATTATTAACATTGAACCAATTTACTAATTTAGATATAGCATTATTTACTTCGTCATATTTTAGCAATTGTCTACTTCATTTGAAAATTAAAGAAGTGTCATCTGCAAACAATACTATATCATGGTTATCTCTTCTACTATGTAAGGTTAGTCATTAATGTATACAAGAAACAGAAAAGGGCCGAGAATTGAGCCTTGAGGCACGCCCATTTGTACCATCGACCCGGAAGAACTCATACTGTTAATGACAACTTTTTGCGTTTTCTTAAATATGAAATAATTAATTTAAGAGCATTACTTCTTACACCGTAGTGTTGAAGTTTCCTGATTAATGTTTCATGGTGAACAAAATCGAAGGCTTTGGATAGGTCACAAAATATACCCAAAGCATTCTGTGAATTCTCCCATGCATTAAAGATATATTTAATCAGCTCAACACCGGCATCAGTTGTCTAGCGACCCCTTGTGAAACCGAATTGATTTTTATGAATTAAATTATTTATATTAAAGAAATTTAACATTTGATCAAGAACAATTTTTTCAAAAATATTACTAAGTGTTGGTAGTACAGAAATAGGTCTAAAATTGGCGGGGTCTAATGTACTACCAGATTTAAATAAAGGTATTACTTTACTATACTCCATTATATCAGGAAACACACCAGATTCGATACTAGTATTAAAAATAATAGCTAAATGAGGCGCGATTGTATCTATTATAGACGCAATAACTTTAACGAAAATCCCCCACAGATCCGCAGTTTTCTTAACATCATTAGTTTTAAAATATTTTACAATATCTTTTAATGATACTTTATGAAATGTAAAATTCTTTGTACACGCATTTACATTTTGTTTAACTAATGATTCGGCGACGGCAGGAGAAGAATTCAGTGACTTAGTGGTTAATATTGGAAAATCAGTAAAATATTTCTCAAAAACCACTGCAACGTCCTGATCAGATTCGGTTAATTTGTTATTAACACTTAACTGGTAGTTTGAATTCCGAGAGCTTATCTTACCACTTTCGCTATTAATTATACTCCATGTCATTTTAATTTTATTAGAAACCGTCTTAATTTTGTTGCTCAAATGCAAAGACTTGGCTATGGAGCACACTCTTTTAAATATTTTTTTACATATTCCCTAAATTCGACACTATGATTATATGACATTTCATGGTAAAGATCACATAACCTATGTCTGCTCTTATGGACTCCTACTGTCGCCCATTCATTAAATGACTTCCGACTGTTCAAGGAGAATGTTTTAGAAGTAAAAGTATTATTAAATTCATTGCAAATAAGCTTAAATAATGTTCCATACAAAAAATTTGGATCATTTTGGTATGAAAGTGATGGAAGTTTTTTCACTATGTTACTTCTAAATTTCTCCAAGCGACGTGCATTTACTGGAACAAACACGACTTTTTCATCTACTTGCTTTTTGTGAACATAAGGTAACGAAACTACTTGTCCACAGTGATCAGAACTTAATTTTTGAATTATACATTGATGCAACGGCTTCACATTTATAAAAATGTTATCTATACATGTTGCACTAGATTGAGCAATACGCGTTGGCTCTAAAAATAAATTAAAAAGATCATATGATTTAAACAATGATCTTAATTTAATATTGATTGAGGAAGCTTCTAGGAGATTGATATTAAAGTCTCCACATATTTATTTTGTTTTTTAGCTTAGCAAAACCTTCCTCCATATTGTTTTCAAAAGTACATATAGAACATGGGGGTCTGTAGACGCTGTGCTCAAACTAAACACATGCCATTTCTACAGTTCGCTCAACAGAGAGGCTCACAATATCTTTACGTTCTTTACATGACAATAATTTACTAGCCAATATTAAGGAGCCACCTCTTAAAACCGTTTCTCTATTGAAAGAACTGACCACCTAGTGATTACTGAAGTTAAACATTAAGTTATAAGCTCTTAACCAATGTTCAGTAATACATAAAATATGCATATTGTTGCTATTTAAGAACAACTCAATTTCTAGCTCTTTGCCTATCATGCCTTGTATATTTTGATGCACCAGGTGTAAACAATTTTCATTATCACTCTGTGGAGTCATACAATTAAAGATTTGTAAGCTACATTCTGAATTATTTAAATTATTACAACTGCTAGAGATTATCTCTATTGTATCATTTTCTAATTTAAATTACTTGGAACTGATTCCAAATTACATATAAAGTCATTATACTGCTCAAAAGAAGCAGATGTCTGTGTAGCCAAGTCCTTGGCTGAGTTAATATATAAACAATAAGATAGCACATTTGCTATCTGTCTTACGAGTAAAATATATTTAGATAGGTAATACGTGTCTCTGGTCAAAAATTTCTTAATTAAATCATTTATGTCTATTAAATTAAATTTATTATTATAATTATAACAATTAAATGTCAAGTTTAAATTATTATTACATAAAAAATTATTCATTAATAAATTTAAATCATATCTTATTTTAATTTCCTGCGGCCAACCCTGTATGTAAGGCAATGTAAACAAGATAATTTTATGTACATTTAAAATGAATTTTGCTTACATTGCCTCTTCTCCCAACAATAATTATTAATGTGCTATTAGGCAAAATTTACTAGCTAAAACTTTATTCATTATATGACTAAAGGATGCTCCAGGCATGCAATAATTACTGATCATAGGTCCTTTCAAACAGTTATTTAACATCATGCCCAAATTTTGCCCATGTCATCACAATACATAATAACTTTATTTTTTTAATATTTACATTGTTTTTAAGTTTATATTCTTTGTCATGGCACTGTCATAGAGTGTAGGTGAAAATAATGAGTCCATACTGTTTACTTTGTTATTTACACATATTGTCCCCGATGAACCTGGTATGGAGCGCTGATACTCACTCTGATGTTTTATTAAGGAGTCAAAGCGCTCCTCATTATATTTACATGTTTTTACCAGATCATTCATGGCCAATATGTGTTCTTTTATCTCATGTTGAGCCGATGCATATTTATTTGATACAATTTGTAAGGAGTTTTTAAGTGATAAAATTGTTGAATTTAGACACTCTATATCAGTCTCATAACAGTGATTCATATTTTCCACCTCAATTGAATATATTTTAAGTTTATTAATTAATTATTGCTTTTCTTTGCATACATTTATATATTTTTTAACATTAATTTTAGTTTTAATAAATATTTGGAGTTTTCTAATATATTTAATAATTTTTATATATTTCTTTAATTTTCTTCTACTGCAGGTAGTCCTTGCTGCTGTTCTTGATGTGACAAAGTACAGGTTCGATCTCCACCGGCACTAAAAAAAACTGTTAGTTGCAATTTTCAGCAGCATAGTCTTAATGGAACGCGAACTGCGAACTCAATAAGTCCTGGGTTCGAATCGCTCTTCGACTAGTATCGTGAACTACAACTAACTTAAACATTTTAAGTTTACCTAGAGCGGGTAATGGGAATATTAGTAACGATAATAGCTAGTATTTTTCTTTTTAGATTACATAAAATAAGGTGCTGAAATATCTTATGCTAGAAGTGAGTTGTGAAGGAAAACATCATCACTGGATAGCTCGACGGGTCAAGAAAATTGCTTTAAAACGCTCTCAGCAACAAGCGGAGCCTTGCGCCCAGTGAATTTATCCACTAGAATAGAATGGAATAGAATAAAATATTGTTATTCAAAATTAATTATTATTCTCCTGGGCAGAACCAGCAAAATACTCAATAGAATTATTTTTAGAGATAATATAATTCTGTAATAGTTTTGTATAAATATTTATATGAATTTTAATAGAGCCAGCATGATTGTGATCACCTCATCCTCCAGGGTTATTTTCATTCATGTATTCCTTAATCTATACAAATAAATAAAATTGAAGTATCTGTTTGTAATGTTAAAATTACAGCTTTTTACGAAATACATAAGAAAGTATATACGATACTAATAACAAAAATACAATTTTTAAAGTTTTTTCTGTCTGTCTGTCTGTCTGTTTGTTCCGGCTAATCTCCGAAACGGCTGAACCAATTTTGACAGGACTTTCACTAGCAGATAATTGATTTCATAAGGAGTAACTTAGGCTACTATTATTTTAGAATAATAATTAGGGTTCCGCGCAAAAACATAAAATCCCCAACATGCGAGCGAAGTCGCGGGGACCAGCTAGTATTATAATAACGTTATTTACACATTTTTTTGTTTCATAAAGTTTTTAAACTTGTTGATTGACAAACTTTGACCATCTACCCCATATCATCTCATGGGTTTCGTATGAGATGGCTGAGAGTAACTGAAAATAATAAAAATACCGCGGTTGCCAATCCGTCTGCCAAGCATGGCAATTATGGCGAATACCCTCCCATGAGGCAGTATATGGGGAGTCTTATTTCAGCAAACTTTTTTAAGGCTGTAATGAATGGACGATAGAATTTTTTCTTAAGCAGCAAAAGATTTGTAGTTATCTTAGGGTTGACAAACGGATTAACAATCGGCAAGACCACGAGTAGATTTCTTTTACCTTTGTTACTGCTGCTGCATGTATATTATTTATATCTAACGATGGCGCGTTAATCTTACTTGTGAGTGTCGTTACATGCAAAGTCGTTTTCGTGTGCGTAACATCGAGTGACAAAAATAACTTGTATTATTTTATTTATTTATTTATAATATGGACAACGAAACAGATAATAATCAATTTACGTTAAAAAAAACAGTAATATAATAGTTCTGTACCAGATTGTCATCCTAAATATGTTGACCCATCATTTTTATATTCATTACAGAAGAGATCAACTCTTCGCTAGACAATATTTATTTACTTAGTTGGAGGCAAGAGGGATGCAAAATGTCCGTACACAAATTCCAAGAACTAAAAATCATCATGTATGTATGCCATTACACATAATTTTCTCGTACAGATGTTTAATCTGATGAAGGCTGGCGAAACCCGTAGTTGAGATGTGCAAAGGCGTGCTTGAGTGGGTAACTGAAGGTAGAGTTAGCCATTCCATGATAATTGAACAAAATAGGTTTTAGTTATATATATTATGTATTTTTTTTTATAGAATTAGGGTGACAAACGAGCACACAGGCCACAAGATGATAAGTGGTTGCTGTGGCCCATAGACATCAACATTTATTATCAATGAAGAATCAAAATGCAGATGCGTTGTCACCCCTGAGGAGAAGAAGTCTGAGATGGAATGCCTCGTTTCCAGTCAAAAGGGTCTCTGGTCCTCCACATTAAATGCCAAACACAGCTGCATTAACTTACTATTTTACGCTGGTATGCAAAAATAATGCAAACATAGTCTATCCCTAGTCAAACCAAAATGAAAACCGATCGAAATAATAAAATAAAAGAAAATATTTTGTTCATTAATGTTTCCTCTATATTATTATTGGGGTTATCTATAAAGTTTTCTCATCTGGTTGAGCTGTTTAAATATATAATTGTAAACGAAATATATAAACATACATAAATATCAATAAAGTAGAATAAATACATAAAAAATACATAAATATATAAAAAAACCCAATCAGATGGAAGCCCTCGGCAGGGGTGACCAAACGGCCGAGGGTTAGGGGGAAAGGGAAAGAAACAGGCGGACAATGCAGGCGGTATCGAGGAGCACCGCCTTCTGCATTTGAGCTTGGAGCGGTCCGTCACGGAGTCCCAGTCGCCTCAGATGACCCGAGAGGCTAACTGGGATTAACCCGTTCGCAGAATAGACCACAGGAATAACTTCAGCCGGCAGACCACCCCACATGTCGGTCACCTCGTGAGCCAGGTCCAGATATTTTGTCAGCTTATCTGTTTCGGCTTTCACGAGGTTCTCCTGAAGGAGCTCCTGGTGTAGAATCCTGGCTACTAGGTTGCGTCTGTGCAAATACTCAGAGTTAGAAAGCGTCTAACAACCGGAGATGACATGCCTAAGTCACTCACCGGGATGGCGACAAGCTCGATAGATGTCGACGGTGCCATCCTTTAGGATGTACCTCCGATAATTGTTGGTCTTAATAACCTGATCTTGTATTGCACAGACAAAACCCTCAGTTTCCTCAAAGAGGTCACTGAAATGTAGCCAGTGGAGGGAGGCGACTTTGTCTACAAAAGGCCCATAAAGGGCGTTGTAGAACCTCCCGTGAAGCTCGTTCTCCTTCCATACGATCTCCCGGTCGGAAATGCTCTGTACTGCCAGGTCTTGCCATTGCTCGTTGGCTAAGGATAGAGGGGTGAGTCCTTTATCACAAGAAATAACGTCCCTATAGTATGGATCATCCGCTCTCGTCAGAAAGTAATAACGGATGCTGCACACTTCGCGATTATGCATGGTAAGTGCGCTTAAAAAGCCGCGCCCACCATGCTTCCGCGGCAAGTACAGCCTCATTACTGACGATCTCGGATGATGCATCCTGTGGGACGTCATTATAGTGCGGACTTTTTTTGTCCAAAGCGTTCAGTTCGGTCTGAGTCCACCTGAGTATGCCAAAGGTATACATGAGAACAGGCATGATCCAACTATTATATGCGTGCGTCTTATTCACACCGGACAAAAGGCTATTAAGCACTTTGGTCAAGCGTGCATAAAACACATCGCAAACTGACCGTTTCATACCCGCCTCATCTACACCGATGTTCTGTGATATACCCAGGTATCGGTATGTTTCATCCTCGGAAAGGGTTCTTATGCTGATGGGCATAGATAAGTCTATGCCCTCAGAGTTAGCAACCCTTCCCCTTTCGACATGGAGGATCGCACACTTATCCGTCCTCAGCCCCATTCTAATAGAATTGCTAAAATCATAATATTATTATTATTATACAAGAATATGATTTCCTGCACGTATTAATGCAATATAATAATAATATATTTAATTATTTCTTATATAAAAATGATAAACCATATTTATTGAGAGTGAATAGCGTGACATTGTCAAATCGACAGTAAAAACCAATCTCTCTACTTCGCGTTTGAGGTGTGCAAAACCGAGTTATAAACAAGTAGAATATAATGATGAAAAAAGTGCTATATATAAATATAATATACCAATTTTTTCATGTTCATAAATTTTCATCTGATTCTAAGATATTTCAAAATTTCATGTCTTTAATTCATTAGGAAGTTAGTTTGAAATCAAATACTAAATTCGACCCGAAAACGAGTGCCTAAGAAGTGAAATTTTTAAAAATTATTGAAAGGGACGAGCGGCTCCTCGTGACGACCTGCAGCAAAAACCGACCAATTAGTGACTTTTTTCACAGATACTAATACCACACCACGTTGGGTTCGGGAAGAACGAGGTGGGCGTGACCCCTGAGAAGGTGTGCCACTCAAAGTCCGTCTGTTCTCCCTCAAAAGAAAGGTTAGACGACTAAGATTACGGGTCCCCATGGTATGGTCCCGGTCTTGACGTCATTAGTGGACTGTATCTTGTGTAGTAAATTCGATGCTGAATAAATTAAACACCAATAATTATTATTCATAAATCATAAATCCCCCTTTAGATATGCGATATTGAAAATTTTAGACTATTGTTTCCTATCACTTTTCCCTCTTGTTTTCTTTCTTGATTCAAAACTGGAAACTGGTAGCTGGTCCAGAACGAATTTCCAAAATACCAGCTTCCTATTCTGCTACGATAGTTATACGCGAAAGGGAACCCGGCACCGCGGGCCTCTTCGACATAATTTAACACTGATTTTTACTATCGCATTCCCACATTAGAGCAAAAAGGCGGCACGGCCGTACTATCCTTTTCTCGAAGCAGTTGAGGCCATTTTAGAGACCCTAATAACTTCGTTGTGGATAAAACTAGAAGCCTGAATTTTCAGTAACCAAATAGGCATTGTATAAACTCGGTATATAAATTTCATTAAATTTGAACTAGTAGTTTAAGAATTATAACTAGTAAAAGTTTCTGAATTTTGTCACTCACTGACTGACCGATCATCAAAACTCTAAGGCACTTCCAGCAGACATAGAAGCTTCAAATTGGGAATGCAATTATTGTTTAGTATACAAATCAAGGAAAAATTAAAGTATTTTGCAATTTCGGTCCAGTTATCTAGATACACCAACTGCATAAATAACTTTGTAATCCCATATAAATATATAGGATTACAAAGTTACATTTGCTGTGAATGAATCAGTGTACTTGTGTATGTATAATATAATGGAATAATAGGTGTAGATAGATACGTAGATATAACTATCTACAAAAAGAAATGAGATGCCATGAAAAACATAACTTGTAAAAAAAACCAAGTCTCGCAACTCATTTCTTCTATCGTAAAAAGTTGAGTTTAATATAAAATGTATTACTTGAGAGATACATTGTCTTTTCATGCGATGGCCAAGTCAATCTATTTATTTAAAATATAAAAGATTTTTAGTATTAATGTGGTCAACATAATATGTTGTTATGTTAGCTAATTACGTAAAACTTAAGACAGAAGGACCCTTAAGTGGGGACTGAATAAACTAACCGACTTGGTATTACATGGATCTCTCAACTTTTTACGGTAGAAGAAATGAATTGCTAAACTTGGCTTTTTTTACAAGTTATGCTTTTCATGGCATCTTTATTTCTCAAAAGCATATTATTACATAATTTCACTTGAAACTACATACAGAATGTCACATTATTATGATTTATTCAACATCGACATCATATAAAGACATACTAAAATATTTAATAAAATACACCAATTTTACAAGACATTTTTAAAGTCTTAAATCTTAAATATCTATTAGACATATACAAAACAACAATCTTTATCAATAAACATGAATATCTTAACTAAAACAATAGTTTAATTCTCAAATTTTAAAAAAGGCTTTTAAGCAGCATTAACACTTTAATTCAACTTTAATTTTCTTATTCAAATTTATTATCATTTCGTTTTTCTAGGCACAAAATGAAACACTTAACACATCACTTATCTTATTATACTATACAATGGTCCTGAAACACTTATTACCTTTTTTTTTTACACATTACTGACACTTTCGTAAATTGATTAAACCTGTTAAACTCTATTAATTTTATATTTTAGTACATTATTAAAACGCTGTTCTAATCCCATACAAAATTAACAACTTATTTCTGCACGACCCTTGCCCTTGAGTCTAGTTCACAAACTGCCTTCTGGCAATTGACCCGAGCTCTGAAAGCAGAACAATCCTCACCCATGCCACCTCTCATCAGGCCAGGAAACCCCGATCTCGCCTCTGACGACTCTTAAAAGGCCGTATGCCTCGCTGACAGTTTAGAGAGCCAATGTATTTTCTCGAGCGAACCTACAGGTCAAGCTCACCTTGCAGAGGTCGAAGCGGAGGTCAAGCGTAAGTCTGCACTACCACCTGCGGGCGACCCCCTAGAATCTGTGACTGTTGGCGAAGTCACAGAAGTAATCAAAAGCCTTAAAATAAATCAGCACCCAGGCCCGATGGCATTAGCAACAGAGTACTGAAATCTTCCTTCGCGGCGCTAGTATTCCTCTTAGTAGGCATATTCAATGCTCTTCTTTCCAGCTACTCCTTCCCGGATGCATGGAAAGGGGCAGACGTAATACGAATCGCAAAACCGGGTAAACCGCTCAAATTAGCCTCTAGTTACAGACCAATTAGAATCCTCAGCACACTGGGGAAAGTTTATGAGCGACTCATATTGAATCGCCTTCGTAAATACGTCTTCTCCAACAAACTTTTTCCAGACGAGCAGTACGGCTTCAGACCTGAATACTCGTGCATCGACCAGTTACATCGCCTCACAGAATACATTCTTAAAGGATGCAACCTCCCACAAAGTTGTGGCAGAACCACCATAACCGATGGCCATCTTCCTCGATGTCACAAAAGCGTTTGACAAAGTATGGTACGACGGCTTGCTTTACAAGCTGTATAAACTCAATGTGCCTGATAGGCTCATCCACATCATCAGAGCCTTTTTTGCCAATCGTCATTTTCGCTATCGAATAGAGGGTACTCCCTCTACAAAACGTCCCCTCAAAGCAGGATTCCACCACAAGGCTCCGTTCCCTCCCCACTACACTTCACACTCTTTACGAGTGACATCTCGAAGCACCCAGTAGTGAATATAGCTCTTTTCGCAGATGACACGGCACTTTTTGTCGCTCCTCACAATACAAGATAACTAACCAAGATGCTTCAAACAGCCGTCAACTACCTAGTCGATTGGGCCCGCTTATGGAGAATCGAATTGAATCCTGAGAAAAGTGTAGCAATATGCTTTTAATGGATCTCCACTTTCAATCGTCAAATCAGAAACCCCAAGAAAAGTTTGGTATGATCACCCTGTACGGCCGCCAGTTCCCCTGGCATGCAACGGCCAAATATCTAGGCGTCACATTTGACCACGGTATGATATTCGCAAAACATATTCACAATGTCCGCAACCGTACCAAATTTGTCCCTAGTTGCCTCCACCCGCTAGTGAACAGCAGGTGCAAACTGTCCTTAAGACACAAACTCCATCTTTATAAAGTGGGCGTAAGATCCATCATGTCTTACGCAAACGTAGTTTTCGCGCACGTAAGCCATAATCATTTGCACCACCTCCAAGACAATATTTCATGCCGGCACACCGTTTGCAACTTTACAAGGCGCAGGTTCGGACTTACATGGAATACTGTTCCTATCTCTTGGCTGGGGCTCCCCAGTGCCAGCTCCTTCCACTTGAATCATGCCTCTGTCAGTCTCTGAGTATTTCAAGAATATGTCTCTGCGCTACTTCGGTCAACTTCTACTTCTTTTTTGGACAAAGATTAGGCAACTCACCCATGTTATGTTGCGGGTATCGGCGAGATCAAGGAGTAATTGAAGTTAATGTTGATGTAACGATAATGTGATCACTGAACACAATATTATCCCACAGTCCCTCGAGAGTATCGATTTCAGTGCAGCGTCGCGTCGGCAACGTTGCATTAAAATAAATAATCTCCAACCCCCCCCCCCCTTTTTTTATAGCTTACGGCCTTTCAGGATACGAGCTCTGAGTTCGATAAAGCTGTAAGAGCCACATAGGCTAAAAGTATTAACATCACAGAAACTAAAGGAGGCTAGTGCTTTCTCTGTCTAAATTACAGCCATCTCCGTTCATTATATAACACTATCTATTTACATATGCTATTCATATGTAGCCATTATGTAACTTATCCCTTATCACAAGAATATAACATATCCCTAACTGAGTATCTAATTTACAATTATCTAATTTAATGCAAATCCTATAATCGTATTACATAGCCAATTACTATATAACACATGAGTCTAAATTAATTTATAAACAAATTTTTGTGGAATTAGCTCTCAACCGGTGAATCGAACCCCGTACTCTCTAATGACAATCGAATGTTGTTATCATTATATTTATCTATTTACTTTCAACATAGATTACTTTTTAATTTGGAATATATTTACTTTTGACCCAAACGATCATTAATGCAAATATGCCTGTTTCTACAAAATAGAAAATTATTTAAATAATCTTTTAACCGCGTCACCAACAATTATGTATTAAAATGTATATTATATATATATATATATGAGACCGATGAAAAAACGTGGTATATATATATATATATATATATATATATATATATATATATATATATATACCACGTTTTTTTCATCGGTCTTAATCGGGAAATTATTTTAAAATTTATTACTAAATTCGACTCGAACTATAACACTAAACGAATATATAACACTTCAAACTTATAATGATGTTAACACTACTTGCAATGACCATCCGAATTTTCGCCTGTACACTGTTTTGTAATGAATACATCTTTTCTAATAACGGCGTTGTTATAAATTAATTTGCTTAATTCTGCGTAAAGAAAGAAAATTATGTATCCTGCCCAGATTTAAGGGGACCTCCCACCCTCGAAAATACGACACGTTTTTCGCCTCTACACGAGGCATCCTTAGGTGAAGTTGACTCTGCGGAGGCTGGCCTCTAAGTGAGCGGCGAGCCGAAACTACTGCTATTTATACTACTTGCTGACGCAACCGCGCTCCAATTACGTAGAGAGCGATTACATCATGCGATCAATCACCACCTGACGTACGCAGATATTTGCTGTGAAATTAACAACAGACTACTGCGATATGTCCGCCTACCTTCCAACCACGCAACCAATCCCTGACCACCACACCGTGAGGGTGACAAACGACCATGTTGCGAGGCTGTATATTATCAAGGAGCAGGCTTAAACATGTTTACGAATATCTAACTTATCTTTATTATTACAGATATTCCTAAGTAAATTGTTTGTTTTGGACGCCACGTAAACACCACTCTGTCGAAGAGTATTAGCTATTTTTTCAGATATGGAACCTAAGTAGGTCAAATTGCCAACATTTTGACTATCACTTTAAGGTTTAACCGCGCACAGAGAATTGCGTACGACAAGCTTTTGTTTCTTTTTGATTACATAGTCAATTATATTTTTTGAATAACCGTTAGAGACCGCAATTTGATAAATCACATTAAGCTCTCTTAAATAATTTTCTTTACTTAATGGCACAGTAAACAAACGATTAATATAACAATAAAAAACGGCTAATTTATGTTGCCACGGATGACATGATGAGTGATGACGCAGGAATGACCGTGTCGGTATGAGTTGGCTTTCGATAAATTTGAAATTGATGTAATGATTATTTTCTTGTTATTATTAAGTCGAGAAAATTAAGGACACAATCTTGTTCCAATTCAAGCTTAAATTTAATTTTGTCGTGAATTTTATTAATTTTATTAAGAAAAACATTGAGTTGTTTCTTTATGCCAGACCAGCAAATAATTATGTCGTCCACATATCGATAATAGTATAAGATATTTTGATTGAAAACTATGTGTTGTTTTTCAAAATTATCCATAAAAATATCCGGCATAAGAGGACTTAGAGGGGAACCCATGGCTATCTCTTCTATTTGTAGATAGAAGTGGTTATTAAACCGGAAATAGTTTTGTTTCATACAGAGAGAGGTTAAGTTTAGAAGATCATTTGTTTCCCCGGGATGTAGACGATGTTTATTAAAGAGATCTGCGAGTATACGCAAACAGTCTAGGGATGGGACATTTGTGAAAAGACTATCAACGTCTAAAGATAACAACATAGATTTAGGAGGAATACTAATATCTTTAATCTTCGAAATGAGATCTAAACAATTTTTAAGGCTGTAAGTTGGATTGAATCTAGATTTCTCCCGCAGAAGGAAGTTAAACTTTTTAGCAAGGAAATAAGCTGGTGCATCTATATATGATACAACTGGACGAATAGGAACCCGTTCTTTACGTATTTTAGGTAGCCCATATAAAATGGGTGCTTGAGAATTCATTGGAACAAGACTGCTGCAAGACACGTTATGTTTGGGAAAAACATATGATGACTGTTGTATACATACTTTAATATCCGAAGTAAACTTTTTGGTGGGGTCAGACTCCAAAAGTCATCACCTTGGATAACATCGTTGACCTTCTAGCTATACCCGCTCTTATCCATAATAACAACAGTATTGCCCTTGTCGGCTTTAGTAACAATAAGATCATTGTCCCTTATTCTCTGCTTTAGTGACTTAAAAACAGGTAACTCCGGATTACAATGGTAAGAAATAGCAGTAAATTTGGCTCGCCGCTCACTTAGCGGCCAGCCTCTACAGAGTCTACTTCACCTGAGGATGCCTCGTGTAGAGGTAAAACACGTTTCGTATTTTCGAGAGTGGTGTGTCGTGCCTAGTGTGGTGGTGCTGGGATTGACGGCGACGGGTATAGTGCTTGCGATTGAGGGAGGGTGGGAGGTCCCCATAAAACTGGGCAGTACACATCATTTTCTTTCTTTACGCGGAATTAAGTAAATTAATTTATAACAACCCCATTATAATGGATTTCCGCAAAGTAACGCCTGAGATAACAACATAGATTTAGGAGGAATACTAATATCTTTAATCTTCGAAATGAGATCTAAACAATTTTTAAGGCTGTAAGTTGGATTGAATCTAGATTTCTCCCGCAGAAGGAAGTTAAACTTTTTAGCAAGGAAATAAGCTGGTGCATCTATATATGATACAACTGGACGAATAGGAACCCGTTCTTTACGTATTTTAGGTAGCCCATATAAAATGGGTGCTTGAGGATTCATTGGAACAAGACTGCTGCAAGACACGTTATGTTTGGGAAAAACATATGATGACTGTTGTATACATACTTTAATATCCGAAGTAAACTTTTTGGTGGGGTCAGACTCCAAAAGTCATCACCTTGGATAACATCGTTGACCTTCTAGCTATACCCGCTCTTATCCATAATAACAACAGTATTGCCCTTGTCGGCTTTAGTAACAATAAGATCATTGTCCCTTATTCACTGCTTTAGTGACTTAAAAACAGGGAACTCCGGATTACAATGGTAAGAAATAGCAGTAAATTTGGCTCGCCGCTCACTTAGCGGCCAGCCTCTACAGAGTCTACTTCACCTGAGGATGCCTCGTGTAGAGGTGAAACACGTTTCATATTTTCGAGAGTGGTGTGTCGTGCCTAGTGTGGTGGTGCTGGGATTGACGGCGACGGGTATAGTGCGTGCGATTGAGGGAGGGTGGGAGGTCCCCGGGAGGTCCCCATAAAACTGGGCAGTACACATCATTTTTTTTCTTTACGCGGAATTAAGTAAATTAATTTATAACAACCCCATTATAATGGATTTCCGCAAAGTAACGCCTGATTCTATCAATTATCTTTTCTAATAACTTAGCTTGTATCAGGCTTTTGAATATTTTTAAATTATTATATACCTATTTATGTTTTATCTTCATCAACAACAACAATACGGTCCTGATTTAATCAGTTTTGTGTTTAGAAAAATAACACAGTATTAACAAATAGTGTGTTATTTTTCTAAACACTTTGCTAGCACAGTGGTGATGGCATTATAGATTTCAACACACCATTTCGTCTTGTAGGTATCGTAAGAACTAACTATAGGATATTTAAAAAATAGCATTCTGATAGTAAATGACATAACCATCTCGTTTACGCCAGACGTAAAACACAGAGATCAACAACGGGGCAGCAGCGTGAAAGATGCGAGACGTCTGGTGCTGCGGTCATCAATCTACCTGTCAAGCGTGACGTTTATGGTACTTCCAAATCCAAAAAAAACGGTGAGGCTTATTTCCAGCAGTGGAATTTTCCTGGCTGATACAATAAAAAAGAGGAAGAAAAAGAAGAAACAATAATATTAAGTATAAATATTACGAAAGGGACCGCCGACCATCCCGCGGTGTGAGTGCTCCATGCCGGATGAGCGGTTCTTACAGCATTCGGATCGCAAAGCACTCCTCTCCCTGGATCTCCACAAGTCGAGTGGGCCTGACGGAAGCCCCCCAATTGTGCTGAGGACGTGTGCACCGGAGTTGGCACCGGTTCTAACGCATCTTTTCCGGTACTCCTACTCCCTAGGTGTAGTTCCGAAATCATGGAGGACAGCTTTTGTTCACCCGATCCCTTATAAAGGCAACCGCTCAGACCCGTCCAACTACAGGCCTATAGCCAACACCTTCTTGTTCTCCAAAATAATAAAATCCATTATAAACTGCCAGCTCATGTGGTATCTTGAGGATCACCAGCTGATTACTGACCACCAATACGGTTTACGTCGGGGTCAATTAGCTGGTGATCTTCCGGTCTACCTGACTCATATATTGGCGGAGGCAGTAGAGTCCAAGGGGGAGACATTGACCGTTAGCTTAGACATTGCGAAGGCCTTCCATCGGGTTTAGCACAAAGTGCTTCTTTCGAAGCCCCTTTTTTATGGGCTTCCCGAGAAATAGTGCAATTGGATCACCAGCTTTCTTGCAAATTGGAGCATCAAGGTCGTTGTAGACGGTGCATGCTCCGACTACAAGCCTATTAACTCTGGTGTTCCACAAGGCTGCGTGCTATCACCAACGTTGTTTCTTCTGCATATTAATGATATTTTGCAAACCGGTAACAATCATTGCTATGCAGATGACAGCACTCGTGATGCTCTATACACCGGCCGTGCCAATATTTCTCGGGAAAACGTCGCCGAGTGCCGGAACAAACTTGTGTCTGAAGTCGAGTCTTTGCTGAATAAAGTCTCGGTTTGGGGGCGACTAAATCTAGTCAAGTTCAATCCTCAGAAGACAAAAGTTTGCGCGTTTACCGCTAAAAAGAACCCCCTTGTCGTATCTCCTCAGTTTCCAGGCACTCCCGTTGTTGTCTCAGCCAGTATCGGAATCCTCGGCGTCGAAATATCGAGTGACGTGCAATTTCGTGGTCACTTGGAAGAGCAGGCCAAGTTGGCCTCTAAAAACCTTGACGTGCTCAGCAGAGCGGGACATTATTTCATGCCGGCACAACGCCTGCAATTTTAGAAGGCGCAGGTTCGGCCTTACATGTAATACTGTTCCCAACTCTGGACTGGGGCTCTCCAGTGCCAGCTCCTTCCACTTGACCGCATCTAGCGCAGAGCGGCTTGAATCCTCGACGACAGAGTCCTTTCCAATCGACTCGATTCATTGGCGCTGCGGAGAGATGCATCCCTTTGCATTTTTTTTCGCATTTACCACGGGGAGTGCTCTGAGGAATGGTTCGGATTAATCCCAGCCGCAAAATTTCACGAACCCACATCGCGGCAGAACTCCCTATACCATCCACACCATCTGAATGATTGGCGGTCCACCACTATGCGATTTAGAAGATGTTTTCTTCCTCGCACAACTTCCTTGTGGAATGGATTACCACCAGCGATTTTCCCGGACCGATACGACTTAGGGATCTTAAAGAAAATAGCCTACTCCTTTTCTAAAGACCGGCAACGCATTTGCAATTCCACTGGTTCCTCTGGTGTTACAGTTGTTCATGGGCGGCGGTAGTCACTTACCATCAGGTGAGCCGCATGCTCGTTTACCATTTCTTCTATAAAAAAATACGAGTATGTCGATATATCGCGATTAATAATATCGACGATATATATCTATACTATATTAATAATATAGTATAACGTGAGTGCTTAAAGCATGCACATTTAGTGTTACCAAAATTATTTATTACATAGACAACAAAACAGAAAACAATCAAATTACATTAAACAAAAAACATTATTATAACAGTTCTGTACCAGATTGTCATCCTGAAAATTTTGTTTTGTATTTATTACACGAGAGATCAACTCTTCGCTAGACAATATTTATGACATATTTAACTACATAATACACGTATTTAAAACGTATTTTGTTCCACTATCATGTACTGGCTAACGCTACCTTCAGTTACCCACACAAGCACACATGTCTTTACACATTACAACTACAAGTTTTGCCCGCCTTCGTGAGATAAAACAGTTGTACGAAACAATTATGTGTATTGGCATACGTACATGATGATTTTTAGTTGTTGTAATTTGTGTACGGACCATTTGCATTCCTCTTGTCTCGAACTAATTGCTTAAGCTATAAAGCCCGAGATTAAAACAGTGAATATTGTACTAAGAGCTAGCAACAATTAGAAACGTAATCCTCGGGGTTTTGTTACTGCTAATGATTTCAGCCGCGACAGAAAGGGGATTTCTGGTGTCGTGGAATACAATTAATATGACTAAAGTATTCTCAACGAACATTTTTGGTGTATTTAATTTTGTTCGTTTGTATAAAATACATTAAGGCCTCAGGGAAGATGATTGTATTTAAATTAAAACTCATATTCATAGATCTTGTTGTATTATAAGATGTATGCTACTTACATATCATTTTACATTATTTTAAATTCATTTTTCCATTCTGTTTCGATTTTCTGCATTCACCTCAAAACGGTATATTTTACATCACCTTTATTTCCATAGGATCCTGTAACGATTTTAAACCATAAGAACACAATAACAAATCATTTCTACTTCGTATTTTCACATTATCAGCACTTTTAAATTGGTGTCAATGGAGTCTACCTTTTTTCGATCTTTTAGTTAGTTTTCCGTAACTCTGCAATTTCGGGCTTTGTGCGTGCAGTTGCGCTACCTTTTTTCCTATATCAATAATATCTCATTTTTCACTTAAATCTTGCCGTTTTTCTATTACAAGCCTAAAACCAAAATTTGACATGTTTTGACATCGTTGTTTATTTGGTCGCTATGACAATTATATTCAAATTTGCTACCGGTCTGTTATTTCTATTTCGATAATTCTACATAAATACTCTTTCCTCTTGACCATTTACAAAAAATTTGCGATTAATTTAAATAATTTTTCCGTTCTCTCTAGAAAGGTATAAAAGCCGAACAATCGGTGAAGAAATTGAGTCTCGCTTCAGTTCTCGAGTTCGAAGCATCTCCTAAAGGCCTTATCCCGGGGCCGCACTGCCCCGGGATCCTGCAAGCCTCTGTCCTGCCTGAAGCCACTGGACTCTACGAACCTCTGCTCTACCTGAAGTCGCCGGATCCTACAAGCCGTTGCTCTGCCTGAAGTCGCCGGGATCCTACAAGTCTCTGCTCTACCTGGAGTCGCCGGAACCTGCAAACCTCTGTCCCGCCTGAAGTCACCGGAACCTGCAAACCTCTGTCCCGCCTGCAGTCACCGGATCCTGCAGGCCTCTGTGCTGTCTGAAGTCGCTGAGGATCCTGTAAGCCCCTGTCTGGCCTGAAATCGCCGGATCCTGCAATCACCGCATTCACCTGAGGTCGTCGCCTAGAGACGCCCACGCCTTCTCACCTACGCCGTGCGTGCTCGTTCCAGGCGCTGAGAGCACACTTTGGATCTTCCGACTCAGCTTCGACACTAATCTCCTTTTTTATATTACCTTTTTTAAATAATTTGTAAATCACGTCATCCATCCTCATCTTCATACTCCATTTTTAACCGACGAAAAAACGGAGATTCTCATGTCGACGTGTATATTTTTTTTATGTATGATCACGCATAACTTTTTACAGAGTAGTCCGATTTTGATAATTCTTTTTTTAGTGGATAGAGTATACCTCGAAATTGGTCCCATATAAATTTGGAAAAAAAATGTCTACCCTAAGGGTGGGAAAATAGGATTAAGATTTATTTTTTACTCACAGATTTTAAATCTGAGTGGTGGTGTATTACTACATTACATAATAATTAGACTACATTACATTACATTACAAAAAAACCTCACTATGAATGAGCTTTAGAGCTGTCAGTCTCTTGTGTGTAGACCTCTCAGTCTCTGCATTTCTGCTAAAGCTCGTTCATTGTGAGGTTTGTGTAATACCTTATTTGGCTCTAAATCAGATATAGCAATACCCTCAAGTGTTATTACTCTACTCAGTGCCACATATGCCTGTCCTTTCTTTCCGAGGTCGATTTTAGCTTTATCAAGGGTCGCACCTTGTAATTTGTGAACCGTGACGGCCCAGCATAAAATTATCGGCAACATCCTGCGCGCAATATCGCCATTAACCTTCGTACCTTAAAAGGTGGCTACCACTGAAGGTATGGCGACACAGCCATCGCTATCTTTTCGTCTGCTTCCTATGCTTTCATCGTCAAATTTTACTAATACGCAATCCGGTAATTCTCCTTCCTCTAGTTGATCCCTGCGTAGTGATGGCCATTTTATTATTTTTACAATACCCATAGCACCATTGACGAGCGTCAGATACTGATTGTTACGTCGCAACATCACACGAGATACGACAGCTAATTTTACTTCAGATAAAAGTCTACTACAATTGTTCACATCTTTTGGAACAATATTGTCTGGAGGTTTCTTCCCATATGTAGCAAATACATTTATTAGAGCATTTAACAAATTGGGAAATCCTTCTTCACTATTGCCGTTGTCTACGTGACCATTATAGGCTGATTCATGACGAACATTGATATCAACTTTTCGATTGTTGTATGTGATATTAGGTAAAAGCTCAGTTGCAGCCAAATATTCGATATGTGCTTCTTCGGAATTGGGGTTAGCCCGAGCCGCAATACGGTCTCTATAATATTTATCTCCTACCAGTAACATGTAATCTATGTCGCTTTTGCACCAGTTATTGGGATTTATCAGAGAAAATGCCACACTAGCAACAGTTGCAATCCCTGTGCATTGCCGACCACGTGACTCTGGACTAAATCGTTCATTGTCCTGATGAAAAAAACCATATAATATAGATACATTGTTACTCAAGGCAGTATAGATATTTGTAGGTACAGTTGACCGTTCAGCAATTGATTCTTCACTATTATGACCATGTGCAGGTGCGAACATCTTTAGAGTGCATTATTCATTGGGGGTCATTGTAGAAGCGTGCTCGTCGCGACCCCTGCCAGCCCTTTTCAGGGCTGCAATTCTACTCAGCTGCGCACCCATGCCAACGAGGGTTAGGGCGTCCCCCCAAGGCGACGCACACCAGCTCGTCCCCGTTGGTGTGGAATGCAGCGCGCAAAGCGGCGATGGGGACCGCCACCCGTCACACACAGCCCGACACGGCGGAAGGTGGAGGACAGAGTGCAGAGTTGGCACGTGGAATGTTAGAGGAGGCATGAGAGATAAGACGAATGAGTTGATCGAAATAATGAAAGAAAGAGAATTAGATGTCGTGTGTATGTCGGAGACCAAACGGAAGGGCAGTGGTACTGAAGAGCTCCCTGGCGGGGCGTTAGCTCTATGGTCCGGAGTCCCGGAGAGCGAAAACGCCTGCCAGGGAGTGGGGGTGCTGCTGTCTTCTCGGTTGGTCGATGTTATGACTGAATATAAGTTTGTGAACTCAAGACTTCTCTGGGTTCGCTTTAAATTGGGACTGACGAAGTTAATCCTTTTGGCTGTTTATGCGCCGGTAGCTTCGTCGTCCAGGGCTGAGCTGGAGGAGTTTTGGGAGAATGTAAGAGAAGTTCTAGATTTGGCTAGGGGAAACGAAAGAATTGTTGTATGTGGTGATTTGAATGGATGGGTTGGTACCGTTCGACCAGGGTACGAGTCGGTACTTAGAAAATTTGGCGATAAAAGGGTTAATGATGCTGGCAAGCTTATACTGGCGGTATGCAAGGAAAAGGGTCTTCTTGTGACAAACACTATGTTTAATCACAAGAAAATCCATATGTATACTAGAGAAAGAAAGAATGAGAGAAGTATGATCGATTTGTTCCTGGTGGATGACCGACTGCGAAAACAGGTAATGGATACGCGAGTGTTCAGGGGTGCTGACCTGGGAACGGATCACTATCTAGTGATTACTAGACTTAGGGGTCTGTTCGCGGGTTGGCGCTACCGGACAGCAGTGACAGAACCACAGTCGGTCTGTCGCATCCGAAGCTGGAAGCTTCAGGAAGCGGATACTAGGGACAAATATCATGCGAGGGTAGCCGAAAAGCTTGACACCATCGATGGCAGAAACGAATGTGTAGAAAGAACATGGCAGAACCTTAGGGATGGAATGGTAAGTGCAGCGGAAGAAGTGTGTGGAACAATAAAAAGAGGCAGTAGTATAAGAAGAGATGCATGGTGGAATGATGAAGTGAAAGAAGCTGTAAAGAAGAAGAAGAAAGCATGGTTAGACTACTTGGCCTCTAGTAATGATAAGGATATGAGACAGAAGATGAAAGAAAGATATAGGCTGCAGAAAGTTCACACGAAAGCATTGATTGAGGAAGTGCGTGAAAGGTGTAGAATGGAAGCGGACGAAAGTTTGTCGCACAACTTTAAGGAGAACTCCAAACTCTTCTGGAAAAAGGTTGGAAGGACCCGAAGTGGTGCGACGGCCTTAAGAATGAACAAAGTGCTTTCGAGAACTAATGACGTCCTCTCAGAAAAATCGGACGTCATGCAGCGATGGAGCGAATTTTATAGAGAAATGTATGCGTGTGATGATCTTAGTGAGGGATCCGGGGATAACGCCGTGACTGGTACGCCAGACCCAGACCTCGATGACACTGAGGTCATCAGTATGAAAGAGATTGAACGTGCGATTCGAAGTTTGAAATGTGGTAAGGCTGCGGGACTAGACAGAGTTACTGCTGAAATGGTCAAGTATGGTGAGCCTCGCGTCTGGGACAGCTTTCATCTGCTGTGCAATTTGTGCTGGCGGACGGGGGATGTCCCGGATGATTGGCGATCCGCAGTCATTGTGCCTTTATATAAAGGTAAAGGTTCACATTTTGACTGCGGGTGCTATCGGGCGATCAGCTTGACCAGTTTAGCAAGTAAAGTTTACTCGAAAGTTTTGACACGTAGGATGCAAGAGAAATCGGAAAGATTTCTATGGGAGGCACAATGCGGATTTAGACCTGGAAGAGGATGCACGGATCAAATGTTTTCTCTCCGCATGATCACGGAAAAACTTCTGGCTGCTAACCAGAAGATTTTCTGTGCTTTTGTGGATCTTGAGAAAGCATTTGATAAGGTTGTAAGGAAGAAAATGTGGGAACTGTTGCCAGGGTATGGTGTGGATGGTCGATTGCTAAGGGCTGTGCAGTCTCTTTACTGTGACTGTAAAGCCTGTGTGCGGGTAAGGCATGACCTGTCACCCATGTTTAGCGTCCAAACGGGCGTAAAACAGGGTTGTGTCATGTCTTCCTGGCTGTTCATACTGTATCTCGACAGCTGTTTACAAAAGCTGAAAGATAGCTGTTTGGGTGTGAAATTGGGTGACATAAAAGTAAATTGTCTGCTGTATGCTGATGATGCAGTGCTTATTGCACCATCAGAGGCAGAACTGCAGGCATTAGTCACGTGTATGAAAGAGGAATGTGAAATTAAAGGTCTCCGTTTGAACACTAATAAAACTAAGGTTCTGGTATTTGAAAGGGACGAAGAGAGAACGAAGTGTGAAATATGGGTAAATCAGGAATGTCTAGAACAGGTAAATGAAATTGTATACTTGGGGAGTGCTTTTAGCCGGGATGGAAGATGTGATTTAGATTTGGACAGGCGTGTCGCTGCCGGGAACAAAGTCAATGGTGCCCTGACTGCGTTAGTCAAAAGGCAAGGCGTAGTGAAGAGTGCACGCCTTGCAATACATAACGCAGTGTTGGTACCGACTTTGTTATATGGCAGCGAAACCTGGGTATGCCAGAAGAAGCATAAAAGCAAGTTGAATGCAGTGGAGATGCGATCTCTTCGTAAAATGTGCGGCGTTACCATGGCCGACCGAAAACGAAACGAAGAGATTCGCAATATGGCAGGTTTGAAAGATGACCCTATCACAAAAATTGATAAGGGCGTGCTTCGGTGGTTAAGGCACGTTGAGCGAATGAGTGAAAACCGAATGGTGAAGAAAATATGTAGCGCGAAAGTTAATATTAAAAGGTGTCGAGGTAGACCGAGACTAACTTTCGAAGACCATGTGAGCAAATTGCTCGAAGAGGGTAGGGTCAAGAGTACTCGGATACCTAGACGTGCATGTATGAAGAAGATAATGAATCTGAAAGAAGCGAAAGAGGTATGTAAAGATCGTGACACTTGGCGATCTGTTCTCTCTGGCTACCCCGTCAGGGATTGTGCGTGAAGATAAGGATTATTCATTAGGAGCCACTGCTATGCTAATTGAAGTTTACATACGAGTACATCTATTTGAAACTCCCTAGAACGTTCTAAATTTTCACGACTTTCTACTACAATCACTAATCCAGTTTGATTAGGTTCAAGCGGATGTTGCTCCGCCAGCTCGACCACATCCTAAACAAAAATAATTGCCTGCCCTTTGCACCAGTCTTGGCTCAAACGATTTTGAACCTTTATTATTTTAAGAAATGGCACTACCTACTCTGCAAATAAAACGTTTCTCAATTTCCGATAAGTCATCGATTTCTGTAGGCATTACAGCTACCGACATTTTATTCCAATAAGCCTACGGTGGAGTGTTGTTTTTTTAATATTATTTGAGCATCGTGAACAAGTAATAATATTACCTAAAGCTACCAATTCATTAGGGAAAATAGAGCCTTAATTTGTAGTTTGCAATATCGTACGTTGCTGAGGATACAAACTTTTTTCGATTATTGAACACGGCAAGTCAGCATAAACATTAATCGCTTTCTTAAAATTTTCTGCATTACACTGATTTCTTCGCTCGCAAGCCGCTTATCGCGTTCTCTCCTCGGGAGTTTCGTGAAGTATCACCATTGCAGAACAGTTACGAGCAGCATCTAAACGTAGCAAATGTTCGTCTTCAGTTTCATTTCAATGTCGCTCTCTTATCAGACCTAAACGATGAGCGCGTTGCTCTTCACATTCTTGCGATAACCTATCGTTATTGTAGCTTCTCATCTTCGACAGTCTTTCCTCGCGCTGATCTAAACACTCCTGTGAACGTGTTAATCTAATTCTCTTTCTGTTTGCTTCCAAAGTTTTATTTTTCTCGTTACTAGATTCTTCTAAATATCTTTTTTTCATTTGAGCAGCATTTTTTGTAGGCCTACCCATGGTGGTATATAAAGCCTGTTTTTTTAAAGAATTTATATTATTATACAACAAATAGTAGTTAAAGTAGGATTATATAACAGTTAAAGGCTAAATTAAGGTAGGTAGCTAATTTGAAAGTAGGCAAAAACTAAGCATGTAGTAATTAGTAGATTATAGCCACGAAAAATTATAAAATATAAACTTTTTAACAAAAACATTAAACCGCCGAAAAAACTGAAAAGCAAAAAATAATAAACCTTTTTTATTTAACCTTAATAACTAAGTTCTTAAACTAATTTAAGTATACCTAAGTATATATTTTTGTAATTATTTTGAGTTAATAACTAACTTCTAAAACTAATGTAAGTATACCTAAGTAATTTTGAGTCTGAAATCGCCGGATCCTGCAATCACCGCATTCACCTGAGGTCGTCGCCTAGAGACGCCCACGCCTTCTCACCTACGCCGTGCGTGCTAGTTCCAGGCGCTGAGAGCACACTTTGGATCTTCCGACTCAGCTTCGACACTAATCTCCTTTTTTTTATTACCTTTTTTAAATAATTTGTAAATCACGTCATCCATCCTCATCTTAATACTCCATTTTTGTTATATAAAATTGTAAATATCTTTTAAATCTTGAATATATTATTTGTTTTTGTTCTATTTTTGTTGTTTTGTTGCTGTTAGGTTAGATTCTTTTATATTTAATTGTCGCTTCACGACAAAGAACTGTATTAACATGAGTTGAACTATTTTCCGACAATAATGATAAAATAATTTATCACTATTACCACGTAAATAATTACGCCATCGGCGGGCGAATTCTATTTATTGATTTTATTTTTATTAATTCGTATTTACAACTACCATTACAGGTTTACCTATTGCAGCATTACACTCACGTACCTGTTTGAAACCCCTATAACTTAATCATAAATTAATCCATTAAACATAGATAACATTTTTTGAAATTAGTTTTTAAAAAAATTTAATATACCACATTTTTTATGTTCTTACATTTTCATCCAAATCTAAGCTATGTATAAAATTTCAAGTCTCTCGCTCATCAGGAAATTAATTTAAAATCAGTTATAAAATTCGTCCCGAAGTGAATTTTAAAAACATTGTATTAAAGTTTATTAGTATATACGTTACATATATATGATATTACGTACGTTTTTTTCATCGGAAGTTAGTTTAAAATGAATTACTAAATTCGACCCGAACAGAGACATACACGTTAGAAATTATCTAATGTTATTAAAATCGTGGTAAAATAGGTTGTATATAATAAGACGGTGAGTGCGGACTTTAACAAGTTGCGATATTTAATATCGCGATATATAACACTTCAAACTTATAATGATGTTAACACTTCTTGCAAAGAGCATCCGAAGTTCTGTCTACACACTGTTTTGTAATGAATACATATTTTCTAATAACTTAGCTTGTGTCAGCCTTTTGAATATTTTGAATTTATTATTGATACCTTTTTATGTTTCATCTTCATCAACAGCAACAACATGGTCCTGATTCAATCAGTTTTGTTCATATCTTAAAAAATAGTGTGTTATTTTTCTATACACATTGTTAGCAACGTAAACAATGTGTATAGAAAAATAACAAACCAACGTAAAATAGCAACTTAATGCTGTTGTGTTTCGTATGGTGAGTGTAGAGAATCGGATACCTCTTTTACTGGAAACGAGGCATGCTATCTTAGTCCTCACAGGTGACAACGCATCTGCAATTTGGTTCGTAATCGAGGATAGATGTAGATGTCTGTGGGCCGCAGAAACCATTTACCAGCAAGTGGACTGTGTGCTCGTTTGTCGCCCTTAACCTATAAAAAAAATCTCATTTACCACAGACGTAAAATACAGAGATCAACGACGGGCAGCAGCGTGAAAGGTGCGAGACGTCTGGTGCTGCGTTCGTCAATCTACCTGCCAAGCGTGACGATTATTGTACTTCCAAATCCAAAAAAACCAGTGAGGCTCATTTCCAGCAGAGATATTTTCCAGGTTGATAAAATAAAAGAATAGAAAGAAGAGGAAGAAACAATAATACATATATTAAGTGTAAATAGGACGAAAAGGATACCAAAAGTTTACCTTAGTTACGTAACCGTAAAAATTTCTAAGTAGAAAGGTGTTTTGGAAATATCAGATTTACTGGTAGATCATAACTTGTCTAGTTTTCCTTTATATTGGAGCAAGTAGTCGTACAGGCGCGGCTTAATTATCACTGACAAATTAGAAATTGATTGCCTCTCAACTGCGCTCAAAATAAGTGATACCGTAAGAAAATCATATGGTTTTATCAAATGACGTCAGATAGACCTCAGTAGAGAAAGAAGATGGAATGACGATTGCAGAACCTGATATCGCGTAACCTTTTGCCTGCCTGAGTATTTTATATTTAGCAAAATATACGTCACGGTGATATCGCTATCTATAAAGACCTAGAGGTGAGCGATGCAAGCCGTCTACTGATATGAAATCTATATATGAGTACAATATTAAAAACCGCTTACTGGTTCGATCGAAAACTATGTATTATAAAATTTAATATTTGCATACCACTGCGATGTCTACATAATGTATCGGTTCGCATCGGTCGGTGGCTAAATTCGCCGTGTGCGACAGAGCACGAGCGATATAGGTATTAAAGTTTTATTTCTGTTGCCTAATAATAATACATTTCAGATGTTATTGTTTTTTAAAACCTAACATGGAGTGCATGCTATATGATTTTATTTAAAAATTTCAATGTATTTTTAGATCTGCCCGAATATATGTAATGGAAGGAGAAAGTTGCGTTTTATATTGTTTTAAATACATTTTGTGTTATAAATAAATAATAAAGACACTGTAAATATCTACTATTTTAAATGAAGTATTTATAACTATTTAATCAATGTCCATGCGGTCGGAGCTAAGTTCTGCATGACCCGCCGCAGAAGAACACAAAAACTCTCCGATCACACTCTTAATCTCATGGCTGTTAGACGGGAGATGAAGCTACATTCTTCAACAGACTTGACAGCATACAAGCATCTGAACAGACAGATCTCCAAATGCATGCGGCGGGACTTACGCAACTTCAATACAGCTCGTATTGAAGAAGCGATCGAGCGGAACCAAGGCTCCAAAGTCTTTGCCAGAGATCTGAAGACAGAGTGTGGCAGCATCGTTTCTGGGACACCTGAGATTTTGAGTGAGATTGAGAGGTTCTATGGGCAGCTGTACACGTCATCGTTGGAGCCACACGCAAGTGTGAGTAACGATCCAAGAACAAGTCTCATCCGACACTATTCCGAAGATATCCCGGACGTCAGTCTGAGCGAGATTAGAATGGCTCTCCAGCACCTTAAAAACGGTAAGGCCCCAGGCGAGGATGGAATTACAGCGGAGCTTCTGAAAGCGGGTGGAAGACCGGTACTTGAAGTCCTTCAGAAGCTCTTTAATTCCGTCCTCCATGGTGGCATTACACCGGAGGCGTTGAGCAGAAGTGCGGTGGTCTTGTTCTTCAAGAAAGGTGACAACGCTCTCTTGAAGAACTACAGACCGATTTCCCTTCTGAGCCGCGTCTACGTGCTGTTTTCGAGAGTCATTACGAATCGTCTCGCGCGCAGACTTGACGACTTCCAGCCTCCCGAACAAGCCGGTTTCCGAAAGGGCTTTAGCACAATAGACCACATACATACCCTTCGGCAAATTGTACAGAAGTCCGAGGAGTACAATTTGCCACTATGTCTGGCGTATGTGGACTATGAGAAAGCCTTTGATTCCGTCGAAATTTGGGCGGTGCTGCAGTCCTTTCAGCGGTGCCAAGTTGACTGTCGGTATATCGAAGTGCTGAAATGCTTGTACAGTAGGGCTACGATGGCTATCAGAGTACAGAATCAGAGTACGAAACCTATCCAATTGCAGAGAGGTGTAAGACAGGGTGACGTCGTATCCCCGAAACTCTTCACCGCTGCATTGGAAGACGTTTTCAAGCTTCTGGACTGGAAAGGATAAGATATTAACATCAATAGCGAGTACATCACTCAACTTCGATTTGCCGACGATATAGTCCTTATGGCAGAATCGCTGGAGAACCTAAGCACTATGCTCAATGACCTCGATAGTATTTCCCAACGGATAGGTCTTAAGATGAACATGAACAAAACAAAGATCATGTTCAATGTCCATGTCACACCAATGCCGGTAGTTGTTGGGAGCACTACGCTCGAAGTTGTTGACGAGTATGTTTACCTGGGACAAATAGTCCGACTAGGTAAGTCCAACTTCGACCGAGAGGTCAATCGACGGATTCAACTCGGCTGGGCAGCGTTCGGGAAGCTACGACACATCTTCTCGTCTGACATACCTCAAAACCTGAAAACGAAATTGTACAACCAGTGCGTGTTGCCAGTGATGACTTACGGAACTGAGACGTGGTCCTTTACTGCTGGCCGTATGAGGAAGCTCAAGGTCGCTCAGCGAGCTATGGAGAGGGCTATGCTCGGAGTTTCTCTGCGTGATAAACTTAGGAATGAGGATATCCGCAGTAGAACCAGAGTAACCGACATAGCCCAACGGACTAGTAAGCTGAAGTGGCAGTGGGCCGGCCATATAGCTCGAAGAACCGAGAACCGATGGGGAAGAAAGGTTCTCGAGTGGCAGCCTCGTACCGGTAGGCGAAGTGTAGGGCGTCCCCCCACGAGATGGAGTGACGACCTGGTAAGACATGCAGGAAGTCGATGGATGCAGGTGGCTCAGGACCGTGCTTTGTGGCATTCTTTGGGGGAGGCCTATCTTCAGCAGTGGACTTGTGAAGGGCTGTAATGATGATGATGAATTAATATCATTATATGAACATTATTTCCACAAAAGAATAATCAAATACAACCAATGTTTATGAAGAGTAAGTTAATAAAATTTAATCAAAATTGGTTCATTGTTTTTTTTTTAGAATTTGTTTCAACAGCGTATCGGAGCAGAAAATATAACAGCGAACGCAGAATATCTGCCTATCTAATATAAAAGCGCAAACTTTTGTCTTCTGGTAATTACTTCTTTTAAAGATCGCTCTTGTTTACATTCCGGGAAGTTGATGCGTCAGCCCAGGCCCGGTAGTACTCCTGCTTATAGCGTGATGCAATTTTACAGGAGTGACTGTGATCCGTCCAGATGAGAGGTTAGCAGAAGGTCCAACAGGGAAGGTACATAATCCTCCACATCTGGAATCCGCGCAGGCGAAGTAACCAGTTGTGTTAGACCATATGCCAAGGCAAAGTCATAGACAGATCTACCCGCAGAATTGGTTAAACGGGAACCAAGCCATTCAGCGTGATGGGTGTTAAAATCCGGAGTATCACGATCTCTGCGGAAGGAACCTGTTGTAGCACGGAGTCCGCAGCCATTTGGACGTGGTCTATGAGTCGGTCTGTGTCGGCATTATCGCTATGGAACCTATTAGATGCACCCGTAGACGCGAGGATGTACGTCGCTGTCTACGTGCAGCCATGGGATGGATAGGTTCGTACCTTCAAGATTGCCAAGGCATCGAAAACAGATGTCCTCTCAGACGTACACGCAAACTCCAGCCCGGGGCACAAAAGAGTGTTCTTATTTGTACCCCGGGTAGGAGAGATACGAAGTATCAGCCGGAGAGGACACCTGTGTCTCGGTTAGAAAGAGCAAGGCGGGATTTGCCATCAGAAATTTACAGAAAGCGTGGCAGTGGTTGCTTTTGGTCTATTGCTCTTCCCGAGCAGGTTTCATCTTGAGTGGAATTTCGCCCCCTCCCCCCCCCACGCTTAGACAAAGTAGGGTAGCTTGGTCGTGGATGCTCAGCGACGGATTCTCCAGGGATGCTGCTACCCTCCTGGGGTAGTGTTCCTTTCAATTCCGCTACCATGTTGATGGGGTTCTAATTCACGCTGGTATTCTGTGCGACAGTAAAAGCTGCCGCGTAGCTCTACTACTTTTAAAAATTCATTACCCTTATTCTATAAAAAAAAAATCATAAAGTTTGTGATGAACGTTAAATCACGTGACATTCATGCATTCATGTGAATGCACGATGATGTTTTGATATTAGATGATGATATTAGTGAACTTAGCTAACTCCGGTATTTAAATTCTTAAAGGAATTCTTAGAAAAAACTACAACAGGTAAAACCCGCGGATTGTATGGTTGTGTAACTACTTTAATGCTTACTTTTAAACATGTTACATATTGTACAAATGACGCAAATTGCTCGCAAGAGTGTAGATCTTTTTCTTCCTCTACATCATCAGCCCGTGAAAGTCCACTGTTCGAGAAGGGTTTTTCTCATTTTTAGGTAGGATTTTTTTTAAATTGTTACTCTTGCTGACCCTGCCGCCCGTCGCTGCTTTAGGTATTTCATGCCTAGCACAAAGACGTTTTTTTTGTCATTTTAAGGTGAATTTTTCTTTGTCACCACGCTTGGTAGGCGGATTGGTGATCGCGGTACCAAAAATCTCGCACCTTTGTCGCTTTTAATTACATTAATAAAAAGCAACGATCATGTTTAAACGTAACAATTACTTAAGTAAAATGGAATAGAATTTTCCCAGCGGTAAATATAAAAGTCGTTAAGAAAGCATAAAAAACAGGCTTTTATTTTGCAATGCAATAAATCACTTTTCAAATGTAATTATGCCGTGGTAGCAGTCAAGCGCCATGATTCTTGGAGAAAGGCTAAATTAATTGCTCTTTTCGGATCTTTATGGGTTTTTTGATTGCAAGATGAGTGTAATACTTAAGTATATACACACTAGGATACTTATTTAGACATTTAAAAGGCTAAGGCACATCGCTGACTTTGATTTATCAAGAACTGTATACTACGCCTTAGCACAATCACTTATAGGTTATTGTATAGTTGCCTGGGGTGGAGCATGCAAAACATTTATGATAAAATTAGAAAGAGCTCAAAGATGTCTCCTAAAAATTATGACTTTTAAACAGTTCAGGTATCCTACAAATCTGCTTTACCAAGAATGCAAATTGTTGACTGTCAGGCAATTGTACATCCAAAAATTGATCTTAATGAAACATGCTCGAACTCCCTGAGATCTGTCGTAATAAACGCAGAATACCGGATGTACTGATTATTGGCAGATGTCCAACTGCTTTTTCTAGGCGACAAAGTTCATATCTATCCTCAGTGCTTTATAATAAGTTAAATAGAAATCTAAATTTTTATCCTCTTTTCAGACATGAATGTAAAGTTAAAGTTCGAGGTTGGTTATTGTCACTTGATTATAGTAAAACAGAAAATATAATTTGTAAAAATGTGTGTGTAATGTGTCGTATAATAAAATTATAAAATTTTAAAATTATGAAATTAAAAATAGCAATCTTTGTTTAAAGCATCTATTTATTCATAATAGGTTATAATGAATAATATATATATATATATATATTCTGAAATTATATTATAATATATTCTATATATATTCTATATTTATACATATATGTGTGTATAAATATATATATATATATATATATATATATATATATATATATATATATATATATATATATATGTGTGTATATATATATATATATTACAAACTAATTTTAATATACCTACGATTATATAAAATATAATAACGACTAAAGAGTCGCATTCAGTTATAGTATATGTTTCGTTGTAAATAAATAGCTAAACAGTTACTTAAAAATGTTAAGCTTAGTTACTTAATTCATTGTTAAGATTAAAATACTGTTGTCACAACACTGGGAGAGGCCACTGATCCCTAAGATACGGACTTGTGTAGTTTGGGGATCAGAGTCTTCACTTTATTATTGTACTTTTATTTAAATAAATGATTATTATTATTATTATTACCTTTTGTTGTCAATATAATCATTTATATTACAATACAAAATTGATATAAGGCTAAGGGCTGTGCAGTCTCTTTACTGTGACTGTAAAGCCTGTGTGCGGGTAGGGCATGACCTGTCACCCATGTTTAGCGTCCAAACGGGCGTAAAACAGGGTTGTGTCATGTCTTCCTGGCTGTTCATACTGTATCTCGACAGCTGTTTACAAAAGCTGAAAGATAGCTGTTTGTGTGTGAAATTGGGTGACATTAAAGTAAATTATCTGCTGTATGCTGATGATGCAGTGCTTATTGCACCATCAGAGGCAGAACTGCAGGCATTAGTCACGTGTATGAAAGAGGAATGTGAAATTAAAGGTCTCCGTTTGAACGCTAATAAAACTAAGGTATTTGAAAGGGACGAAGAGAGAACGAAGTGTGAAATATGGGTAAATCAGGAATGTCTAGAACAAGTAAATGAAATTGTATACTTGGGGAGTGCTTTTAGCCGGGATGGAAGATGTGATTTAGATGTGGACAGGCGTGTCGCTGCCGGGAACAAAGTCAATGGTGCCCTGACTGCGTTAGTCAAAAGGCAAGGCGTGGTGAAGAGTGCACGCCTTGCAATACATAACGCAGTGTTGGTACTGACTTTGTTATATGGCAGCGAAACCTGGGTATGCCAGAAGAAGCATAAAAGCAAGTTGAATGCAGTGGAGATGTGATCTCTTCGTAAAATGTGCGGCGTTACCATGGCCGACCGAAAGCGAAACGAAGAGATTCGCAATATGGCAGGTTTGAAAGATGACCTTATCACGAAAATTGATAAGGGCGTGCTTCGGTGGTTTGGGCACGTTGAGCGAATGAGTAAAGACCGAATGGTGAAGAAAATATATAGCGCGAAAGTTAATATTAAAAGGTGTCGAGGTAGACCAAGACTAACTTTCGAAGACCATGTGAGCAAATTGCTCGAAGAGGGTAGGGTCAAGAGTACTCGGATACCTAGATGTGCATGTATGAAGAAGATAATGAATCTGAAAGAAGCGAAAGAGGTATGTAAGGATCGTGACACTTAGCGATCTGTTCTCTCTGGCTACCCCGTCAGGGATTGTGCGTGAAGATAAGTAAGTAAGTAAGTAAAATTGATATAACTTCTTTCAGTATTTACTTACAAAGAGGAATGAAACTTATATCATTCGTATGGCACGGTGCCATAGATGTGCAAAAAGGTAATCAATATTACAGCCCTTCGCAAGTCCACTGCTGAACATAGGCCTCTCCCTAGGGATGCCACAAAGCACGGTCCTGAGCAACCTGCATCCATCGACTTCTGCATGTCTTACCAGGTTGTCACTCCATCTAGTGGGGGATGCCTTACACTTCATCCGCCGGTACGAGGCTGCCACTCGAAAACCTTTTTGTACTATCGGTTGTCGGTTTTTCGACCTATATGGCCTTCCCATAGCCACTTCAGATTACTAATTCGTTGGCCTATGTCGATTACTGTGGTTCAACTGCGGATATCCTTATATCTAAGTTTATCACGCAGAGAAATCCCGATCATAGCCCTCTCCATAGCTCCCTGAGCGACCTTGAGCGTCGTCATACGGCCAGCAGTGAAGGACCACGTATCAGATCCATTAAGTCGTCACTGGCAACACGCACTGGTTGTACAATTTCGTTTTCAGGTTTTGAGGTATACCTGACGAGAAGATGTGTCGTAGTTTCCCAAACACTACCCAGCCAAGTTGAATCCGTTGATCGACCACTCGGTCGAAGTTGTAGTTGGACTTACCTAGTCGGACTATTTGTCCCAAATATACTCGTCAACAAATTTAAGCTTAATACTCCCAACAACTACCGGCATAGGTGTGACATGAACGTTAAACATGATCTTTGTTTTGTCCATATTCATCTTAAGACCTATCCGTATTGAGGTCAATGAGCATAGTACTTAAGTCCTCCAGCGATTGTGCCATAAGGACTATATCGTCGGCAAATCGAAGGTGAGTCATAAACTCGGCATTGATGTTAATACCGTATCCTTTCCAGTCCAGTAGCTTGAGTTTCGAGGAAATAACGTAACCCTGTCTTACACCTCCCTACAGTTGGATAGGTTTCGTGCTCTGATATTGTACTCGGATAGCCATCGTAGCCCTATTATACAAACACTTCAGCACTTCTGTATACCGACAGTCAACTTTATAATTCCATTCTCCATTCTCACCTGGGGCCTTGCCGTTTTTAAGGTGCTGGAGATCCATTCTAATCTCGCTCAGACTGACGTGCGGGATATCATCGGATTAGTGCCGAATAAGACTCGCTCATGGATTGTTACTCACACTTGCGTGTGGCTCCAATGATGACGTGTATGCCGTAGCTGCCCATAGAACCTCTCAATCTCACTCAAAATCTCAGGTGTCCCGGAAACGATGCTGCCACATTCGGTCTTCAGCTCTTTTTGGCAAACAGATATCTGGCAAAGAATTTAGAGCGTTGGTTCCGCCCGATCTCTTCTTCAATACAAGTTTTTTTTTATAGAATAAGGGTAAGAAACGAGCACACAGTCCACCTGATGGTAAGTGGTTGCTGCGGCCCATAGACATCTACATCTATCCTCTATTACAAATCAAAATGTAGATGCGTTGTCACCCGTGAGGACTAAGATGGAATGCCTCATTTCCAGTAAAAAGGGCCTCCGGCCACCTGCACTCACCAAGCGAAACGCAGAGGTAAACCTCTACTTCACGCTGGTTTTCTGTGAGGTCGTGGTACCACGCCGGTTCGAGCCGGCCCATCCGTGTGACAGCAAAAGCTGCCGCGTGGCTCTACCACTGTTAAGTTTCGTAAGTCCCGCCGCATGCATTTTTGAGATCTGTCTGTTCAGTTGTCTGTATGCTGTCAAATCTATTGAAGATTTCAACTTCATTTCCCGTCTAACAGCCATGAGATTAAGAGTGTGCTTGAAGAGTTTTTGTGTTCTCCTGCGGTGGTTCTTGCAAAACTTACTTCCGACAGTATGGATAGTATCCACGAGCTCGAATGGAACGAGAGAAGCCACGAGATCTCTCCAACTTAACATTTAGGTTCAGTGTGCCTCTAACCATTCGGTGATCGCTACCAGTTTTCACCCTCGCGATCACTGAGACATCACTGAACAGTTGTCGTCTGGTCGTCATAATAAAGCCAATCTCATTTTTTATCGAACCGTCGGGGCTCAACCAGGTCCACTTCCTTTGGGACCGCTGCTGGTAGAAAGAGTTTATCATAAAGAGTCCCTCTTTTTCCATGAAGTCGGCCAGCTGCTGGCCCCTTGGGTTCCGTTGCCCTATTCCAAATTTCCCTAACTTCAGCTCACCGTTCTGTCTTGTGCCTAGTTTTGCATTGAAGTCTCCCATTAACACCGTGTGCGCGTCTACGTGCGGTTTTGGAGGAATGCATGGCTTTCGCGATATCCTCATACATGTCCTACACCTCCTCATCGGAGTGTGCCGAGGTTGGTGCGTAAACCTGTATGACCTTCAGCGAATACCGTTTGGTGATTCTGAGTATAAGGTACACAACCCTCGCCGACACACTCACAATTTTTATAACGTTGTTAACGAGAGACTTGTGAACGATAAATCCGACACCTCCTTGTGATAGATGGTCGCCCTCCCGTCGATAGAATAAGTTGCCGGATTCGAGGATTACCGTGTCCTCCCCCTCTCTTCGAACCTTGTATAAACCTATAATATGCCAGCGTAACTTGTCTATCTCTTCTTCCAGCTCCAGGATCTTCTCTTCAGTCCTCAGAGTGCGTGCGTTGCATGTTGTCAGGTCGAGTCGTCTTAGCTGGCAACCAAACCTCTACCAGAGATTCTTTGCAAACCTGCCCCGCCGTTTCCATGGTAGCCACCATAGCCAGGAATAGCGGACCTTCGTGAACTGGGGGCCATCTCTTCGTAACTTTCATCAACTTCCTCCTTACCAGGTCGTCACTCCATCCAGTGAAGTGCCACCTTACACTTCGCCTACCCGTACGAGGCTGCCACTCGATAACCTTTCTTCCTATCGGTCATCGGTTCTTCGAGCTATATGGCCGGCCCATTGCCACTTCAGCTTACTAAACCGTTGGGCTACGTTGGGCTACGTTTAATTAATTAAATCGTGAATTTATGTAACTTAATGTATATCGTGTGTATAATGAAGATAGAAATAACAGACTAACATGTGCCATGAATCTAAATTTCTACCGTTACAGTCCATCATAAGTCCACTGTTGAACACAGGACTTTCGCACTGATTGCAAATATCCCCATATTTGTCATAGTTGCTACGTTTGGCAGGCGGTTTGGCAACCGCAGTATTTTCTATTTTTTTTTTGTGTTATTAGGAAGAATCTGCTGCCGTTATCCTGATTTGTTTCCCTCTGTGGCATCTTACGACACCAACAGCATGACATGTTGTAGTAGATATTCTTACACCAGCACTACACAGTCAATTTAATCCTCAGTGCAAAGCCAATTTTCGCGCAGAACAAAATTATTGCTGTAAGTTAAATGTTCTACATTCTAAATCTCAATATAAACATTAAAGCATAGAATGCTTGACAAGGGTTGTGAATATAAATAAAGATAATACAGCGACGGAATGCAAGAAGCGTTCTTGGCACTTTGCCGCGAGGAGAAGAGCTTTACTGCGAGTATGGTAGTTCAAATTATAACAGATAGAATAGATACACTAGAATAGGTACAAGTACGTATTATATATAATATATAATATACTTGTACTATTATCTATTCCATTTTTATAATAACTATAGAGTTTCTTGAATAAAAATTTATGTAATTTATAAAATGTAAAAATATAATGTTTCGTGATTAAGTTATAATACTTCTTTAATATAAAAAAATTACATATATAGGTACACATAAATAAAATTGAATTGTTTGTCTACAATATTGAAATAACTGGTTTTTTTTTAAGCTCAGGAGGTTATTTGCATGCTGTTAAGACATAAACAAGCATTTTTTTTTTAATTTTTATTTGTCTAATCTTTAGAATGGCTGAACCGATTGTGATGAAACTTTACGAACTATACAAAGCATTGCCAAGAGGGATTCTGGGCTTTATTTTATTAACTTTATTCGAATTTTTTTTTCACTTTTTATTTTAAATAACGACACATTAATAGATCCTGTCCAGGCTAAGCGAGAGCCTGTCGCAAGGTGGTAATAATATAATAATCAATTTTTATATACAAGAAAGGGTTACACATTCAACAAACAAGCACACAGTCTACCAGTCTACAATCACGTGGCTCATAGATCACAGACATATTTACCCTTAATTAAAACCAAAATTTTCTCAAGATATGACAACAAAAATATTTAGGTTAGAAAAACGTCCTACATTTTACTAAGTAATTTTGTTGATACGAGATTCTTTTGCAAAAGGTATTTGAAAATGTGACATACCGTTAGACTCGGCTCTGTGACTATTGGGGGTCGGGGCAATTTAGCTTTTACTAAAATTGCAAGCTCGTATGAATTCGTGTGTATTTTACGAAATCTGAGAGAAAGCACTTTAAAGCGGTGTCATTATTTTACTATTACATTTATTTTTCAATAAAATAAGAAGGTTCTATATTCGACGTGTATGTTTTTTTTTGGATGTTCACCAATTTTTCGAAAATGGCTGAACCGATTTTAGTGGTTATTTTTTTATTATATAGGTTATACTTCAGAGGTGATATCAAAAAGTATACTAGGGTTTATTTTTAATTAATTTTTAATTACCGGATACCAACCAGGTGGTAGTACGCAGCCTCCTTATTTATTGAATTTAGTATGTATTTTTTAATTTCAAAGGGTATAATCCTTGGTAGGATCATGCTCTTACGCGAGGATTTGTAGTCTATTAAATTTGCCCTTTGTAGCAACAAGCGCAGTATACGAGGTTTACTATGGGATTAGCAGTTGATCGCACGTCTCTTTTTTTATAAAATAAGGGTGACAAACAAGCACACAATATACCTGATGAAAAGTGGATGATGCGGTCTATGGGCCACAGCATCCACTTCTATCCTATCGATTAAGAATGAAAATGCAGATTTGTTGTCATCAGCAGCAGCAGCTTCGGGTTAAAATTTAGAATCGTTTAGCAGGAATTTGCCTCCAAATGATATTTAAAAAAATAAAATAAAATCAAGTTTAAAATCATGAAAGAATTAAACTATTTTCCTCATTATAGGTTAAAAACTCAGATTAACTATAATTAATATAAATAACAAAGAATATTTTGAAGAACAATTTTAGTTTTTACAATTGAAGTATCGGTAGTAAATTTTTAAAAATAGGAAAAATATAAATAAAACTAAATCACCAGTTATGGACAACTAGGATCCAGTTGTCCACACCCAGTTATCAACAGTTACCAGTCATCGACGTCCCAGTGATCAACGGTTACCAATTATCGACATCCAGTCATCATCAAAGAAATGTAATGCAGCAGCTTGCAAGCGATTTGGGATTTTGTAACGAGCAAAGAATTGAAATACGATTTATGCAATTATAATCATTCATTTATACAATAAACGGTCCGAAATTTAACAGCTACACAAACAAAAACTACTCATTCAAAATGAGTGAAAACAAAAAAAATCTTATTAAATTGTGGAAGCTCTAACAGACTCAGATTGTTGGTTTGGCACAAAGCGCTTCTTTCGAAGCTCCTTTCCTATGGGCTTCCCGATAAATTATGCAATTGGATCACCAGCTTTCTTGCAGATCGGAGCATCAAGGTCGTTGTAGACGGTGCATGCTCTGACTACAAGCCTATTAACGCTTGTGTTCCACAAGGCTACGTGCTATCACCGACGCTGTTTCTTCTGCTTATCAATGATATGTTGCAAGCCGGTAGCATTCATCGCTATGGGGATGACAGCACTGGTGATGATCTATACACCGGCCGTGCCAATATTTCTAGGGAAAACTTCACCGAGTACCGGAACAAACTTGTGTCTGAAGTCGAGTCTTTGCAGGACAAAGTCTCAGATTGGGGACGACTAAATCTAATCTATCTAATCTAATCCAGTTAAATCCTCAGAAGACACAATTTTGCGCGTTTACCGCTAAAAAGAACCCCTTTGTCGTATCTCCTCAGTTTCAAGGTACTCCCCTTGTTGCCTCAGCCAGTATCGGAATCCTCGGCGTCGACATATCGAGTGACGTGCAGTTTCGTGGTCACTTGCAATAGAAGGCCAAATTGGCCTCTAAAAAGCTTGGCGTGCTCTACAGAGCGGGACAGTATTTCATGCCAGCTCAACGCCTGCAACTTTACAAGGCGCAGGTTCGGCCTCACATGGAATACTGTTCCCATCTCTGGGCTGGAGCTCCCCAGTGCCAGCTCCTTCCACTTGACCGCATCCAGCGTAGAGCGGCTCGAATCGTCGACGACCGAGTCCTTTCCGATCGGCTCGACTCATTGACACTGCGAAGAGATGTTGCATCTCTTTGCATTTTCTTTCGCATTTATTATGTGGAGAGCTCTGAGGAATTGTTCGGATTAATCCCAGCCGCCAAATTTCACGAACGCACATCGCGGCAGAACTCCCGATACCATTCCACACCATCTGGATGATTGGCGGTCCATCACTGTGCGATTTAGAAGATGTTTTCTTCCTCGTACAACTTCCTTGTGGAATAGCTTACCACCAGCGATTTTTCCGGACCGATACGACTTAGGGACCTTCAAGAAAAGAGCCTACTCCTTTTTAAAAGTCCGGCAATGCATCTACAATTCCCCTGGTGTTGCGGTTGCTCATGGGCGGCGGTAGTCACTTACCATCAGGTGAGCCTCATGCTTTTTTGCCTCCTCTCCTATAAAAAAAAAATTCTTAAATCAAACATTTCCTTAATTTTAAAGAAACACACAGGTATTAATCAATCTTTTCAATGACTTGGTTCTCTCTGTAGCATATTTTGTCAGGTTTATCAGGCCACCTGAAAGGATTTCCCGTCGACAAAATCATTGTGCTAACTTTGTACTGGTTTTCATTACATTTTTTACCCTAACAGGTAACATTGCTAGGAGGAAGTGTGTTTATCCCAACAATACCTCTGATCCCATCCAATTTGAAACCTTTTGAATCTAAAAGCCAGCAATTATTACGTTGTTTAGTTCTGATCTGAACTGACCTACTGCGAGTTGAAAAAATACACATTACAACCTAGAAGAATCTTTATTAAATATTATACATTTTAAAACTTAACCACCCTCATATAAGAAGTAATAAAAGTATGACCGTCATAAAAATAAATGGTTTTCATAACCTTATTACGGCAACATAAAACATTTTCCAGACCTCACTAACACTTATGATAGCACAGATAAGGTACTTCAAACAATAATAAAGTTAGTATAACGACCATTTCAAGTAATTAGGTCGGTTAATTTTGAGACGCAGAGGTGTTAAAACGCAAAATAAGTATAAAAGAATAGGTCGAAATAAGTTTTTATCATTATAGGATAGAGTAAAATAGAAAATAGTTCATTGCATTTACCAAAACATATAAGAAAGAAATAAACAACACATTTATTTACAGTACAATGGGCAGTCTAAAACTAATACTAACGACAAATGTACATCGTAATACACGAATAGATAAACTCTTCTAAAACGCTTAGTATCATCGCCTTTGAAGAGCTTGGAACATGGACATATTTGTCAGAGTTTGGAATTTGGAAAATTAGATTTTATAATACTTCGATGAGCACGAAGTTTTAAGATTTGTAGTTTAAAGGAACAAGATGAAAGTGGTCGCAATTTGTCCTTCTCTCACAAAGTACATTCTGCTTTCCACTTGACGGCTAAATTTTAGGTTTAATGAAAGAAAAAAAAACATAATCGATTTTATGAAATTGTAATCAGGTGTTTAATTCGTTATGCAATTAAGCGTTGAATTAATTTAGTTTGGAGACTTAACAACTATGGTCAATATCCCCGTTATGAGGCAATCTATGGTGTAATAAATATATAAATCCTATAGTCAGCAGTGGAATTTGTTAGGCTGTAATTATTATGATCATATTCCAAAAAATAAAAATATTATTCACACAAAAGTGAAAATAACTCTAGTGTTTCCATTATAACTTCGTAACAACGAAAATTCATGAACCGCGTAAGCGTACAGGCATGCAACTTTATTTAATGCGGCTAAATTAATGTACTTTCTACTCTCCTCAAAACTTTCCCATCAAAACTTTTTATTCTACTCTCTATTTTATGTATTTTTTTTTAAATAGAATTCATGGTCTTACTAACAATATTATTTATGGTTAATTCAGTTGCGGTGGTGTAGGAGAATCCACTACCCCATATCATCCCGTGGGTATCATAAGAGGCGACAGATGAAATTGAAACAGGATAGGTGTGGGCAGTAGCATCTTCTGGATAAGAACTCAAAATAATAAAAAAACATCCATCCATCAGCGGACCACCAGACGCTCGGCTGGTCTCTCCCACTTTACAGAGAATTTGGGAATGGAATTATGTTGAGGGATTTTTTTTGCGCCCAGATGCAATGGAAAGGCCTACCCTCCGGAAAGCGACTCCATTAACTTTCACTTGTGTTTTAAAAAAAACAAGTGAAAGTTAATGGATAATCACAAATGATAACTCTGTTCTGAATAGTAATATGGAAAGAGAAAAATTGCTTATGACCCAAAATCCATCTGGTGTAAAATGTGACATAGTTAATAAGTGTCAAATGTTCCTAAAAGCTGAAGATGGAGGAGCAGATGCTAAATTGAATGTTTCTGATAATGTTTCTTCAATAAATGAAGGAGAGCAAGATATTGGGATGTCTACCCATAGTCAAACTAATAAAGAATCTTCTGGGAAAGAAATGGAAGATTCTAAGGAAAGCAATGCTGATGGGAATGAGGAAATGCCTAGTACTGTTACAGTTTTGGATACTCCTGATGGAGGCAAAGTATATTTAGTAGGGACAGCACATTTTAGTATTAAATCTCAAGAAGATGTTTCTAGGGTTATACAAGAAGTGTTGTGTGAACAGAGAACAAATATCCTACTTTTAGATGAAGAGAGTATTTTAAGAGAGGCCAAGAATATAAACTTCAAAAATATAAGGGCAACTATGGCTCAGAATGGAGTATTCAACGGTTTAATGTATATATTACTATTAAATATGTCAGCACACATTACTCGTGAGTTAGGTATGGCTCCTGGAGGAGAGTTTCGCCGAGCTATGGCAGAGGCCAAAAAGATTCCTAATTGTATTGTGAAACTTGGTGACAGAGCGATCGACATTACATTACATAGAGCTATAGCATCTCTATCTTGGGGACAGACAATACGATTTATATGGCATCTTCTTACATCTAACAAAAGTATTAGTGTGGAAGAAGTTGAGAAATGCAAAATGAAGAAAATGTTGGACAATATGCTGGAAGAAATGGCGGAGGAATTTCCAGCTCTTAAGCGCGTATTTGTTGTAGAGCGTGACATGTATCTCTGTCATTCACTCCAAATAGCTGCTTTATAGCCTCGTAATGAAGCATGTCGAATAGTTGGTGTTGTGGGCATTGGCCATGTGGCCGGCATCGTGGAACATTAGGGGCAAGGTCACACCGCAAGATATAACTCCCTTACTTGTTATCCCCCTTCCCTCGCTGTCCACGCGCATTATCCGCGTGTCGGTGCGCGTGGCGTGCGCGGGCGCACTCGTGTACGCGGCGTACAAGTTCTTCCCGCGGCGTTGGCTGCCCTGATGACACACACACCTTTCTTTCTCAAACTGGTTCACTGAATGGCTTGTGGACCTTCTCGTCTTGTTATATAATAATAACCTTATTATTTTTTATGATAATGTCTTTACTTAAAGTCGCATTTGACAGTGGTAGAGCCACGCGGCAGCTTTTGCTGTCGCACGGATGGGCCGGCTCGAACCGGGGTGGTACCACGACCTCACAGAAAACCAGCGTGAAGTAGAGGTTTACCTCTGCGTTTCGCTTGGTGAGTGCAGGTGGCCGGATGCCCTTTTTACTGGAAATGAGGCATTCCATCTTAGTCCTCACGGGTGACAACGTATCTACATTTTGATTTGTAATAGAGGATAGATGTGGATGTCTATGGGCCGCAGCAACCACTTACCGTCAGGTGGACTGTGTGCTCGATTGTCACACTTATCCTATAAAAAAAAAGCGAGGAAGGGAGGTGGTGAATGCTCTAAGCATACCACGACAGCCGGCTGTCGTGGTTATGTGGGACTCACTGCGACTAACCTATAATCTAAGTGCCTACCCACTAAACACCACCTGTGAGACTGGCATTGGCTTTTGTAGCCCTTCTGCCGAATCGGAAGCGACCCTCTTTAGGGAAAAGGGGGCGCAGGTAGCGGCGGGCTGCTGAGGGAGAGCCTAATTAAGGCAAATTAAGGGCGGGGAGAAGATTCGGCCTGAGCCGCCGGGACCGGGTTTAGGTCAGCCGAAAGCTTGTTTGGGATTGAGGGATCGAAAGATTTGGTTTAAATAGTGTAGAAAGCTAGGAGGTGGGGGTAAAGATAAGGGAACAACATTGTTGTTGACATACTACGCGTTCGAACCAAACGATTTGTTTCGCCGTTTATAATGCGTGCAATAAGGATGGGATGGGATGTATCTGTATTTTCGACCAATTATAATGTGGGCGTCTTCAAGGCAAGAGTAAATAGGTTTTTGCTAAGCAAAGTCAGTGTGATTTACCATCTTGGCTGCTTCATTACCATTAGTTGGGATAGTAATCAAGCACTGGCTTATGGTAGTAAAAAAATTTGCGATTACCAGTCCCACTGCTAGGTCCGTGATACTATCGCGCAAGTCCATACACACATACGTATATACTACAGTGAATTACTTTAGACTGATTAAAAAGAAGACAAAAGAACATTTTGTGTGCGCTAATATACCTTGAAAACGATACTTATAATTTAAAATTAAAAATTTCGTACAACCGACTTCAATATAAAATTATTAAAAATTTAAAAAACTATTGTTCAGACCTTGATCAAACGTATATGAGACCACATGACAAGCACCAGCTTTCAAATAAATAAAAGAATCATTGAAATCGCTTCACCCAGAAAAAAGTTATGAGGTAACACACATAAAAATATACAGTCGAATTCTTTTTAAAGTTTGTAGAAAATTGTACGCTTTTAAGTATTATATGAAGTTTATATCATAAAAGTACTATTATTATCGTATCAAGAACAGACATTCCAACACTGACAAGGGTTGCCAAATTACATGCATGCCAGGGATACGCAATGATACCCCACAGTTGTGTGATCTTTCTACACAATCATTTCTCATTAGCTTTTACTCGCATATTTCTTGGTGTGAAATTTATGAGTACGACGTGGTATATATTAAGATGTTTTTTAGCAAGTGTTTTTCTTTGTTACTTCGTATTAGACCATTGCTGAAAATGGATATTTCCTATTGTAGTATTAGTTTGTTATAATCTCAACACTTGGTAAACGAATAGGCAAACGCAGTACCAGGTATCTTACCTCTAAGACGCCATTCAAAATAGCTTGTCCGTATGAATTATTTCTGTCTTAAACAATATGGTCACCTAAATAATATATATATATATATATATATGGATAACTTGATATAGTTGACACACAAACATATCTCGGACTAGTTATTGACAGTAAATTTTATTGGAGCCAGCATATTGACTAGCCGATATCACTTCACTATCCTCAATAATCGCATTCCATTTAAAATAAAGTTAATGTACGTTCGGAGTCGCACGTTCATAAGAACCTTCTCAGCGAGCCGCGTGCTACCAATACGTACACCGTACAGTGAGCGAATATGTAGCTACTTAATACCTCAGCTTATCAATAACTTGCCATCAGAATCGGTGGATAATGTCACCAAAAATAACATTACTCGTAACTGTAAGCTAAAGGATCATATTCTTAAGTTATGATAACGGGTTTTCACATATTGTTTTTCTGATTATTTGCATGTTTTTTTTACGTGGTAGAACCATTCCGCAGCTATATTACTGGTATAGTTGTAGCACGAATGGGTCGGCTCCACCGGGGAAGCACCACGCTCTTACAGAATACCAGCGTAAAATAGCAGCTTAACGCTGCTCTATTTCATATGGTGAGTGTATACCGTACACCCTTTTTACTGGATATGAGGCATTCCATCTTAGTCCTCACGGGTGACGACGCATCTGCATTTTTATTCTATATTGAGGATAAATGTAGATGTCTATGGGTCACAGCAACCACTTACCATCAGGTGGACTGTGTGCTCGTTTGTCACCCTTATTCCATAATTTTTTTTTCCTTTTTATAGTATCTATAATAGAATATTACGCTATATTATCTTATAAAATTGTAAACTCTTGATAGCTAAGTAAAATAAACTTTAGTGGTTTCTTAATTGCTATCACTACAAATAATATTTTAATGCTTGTTTATGTGATAAATAAATGAAAAAAGATATTTTCATGAACCAATAATGACGTCATAGAGTAGTCTAAAAAGCTGCATTAGTCACACATAAAAAAAGTATAATATAAACTCATAAACGGACATTTCACATTTTACATAGAGTGACGTGCTTATTATTTACACATTATAACAAATTAAATCCACTTAAATTTATACAACACAAATATTGTTTTTCTCGTATTTTCTTATGATTCCATCATGAATTCGATCAAATAGTCAACAAATATGAGAACACCGGTTGATTTAAAACTCTTTTAAAAAAAATCTTTATACATACTGTAGCATAAATAATTTTGTATTTATTGACGGAGTAACCTCACACAAACTAATTGATAATTAAAAGAAAAACTTTAGGAAGACAGTGCCTCGTAGCATAAAAATAGTCAATCAAATTAGAAATCAAGCAAAGTAAGATCAAAAAATTTAATAGTATTTTTTTATTTTGTTATAGCATCACATTGGTTCATAAAACTGTAATGTTTTGATAACTACTAATAAAAAAATAAATAAAATATAATATATTTTATGTCCGACAAGTTAAATAATATCTTTAATCACTATAATATATTGGCCTCAGTTCATTCAGACTTCAACTTCATTCATCCATCCATTACAGCCTATAAAAGTCCACTACTGAACGTAGACCTCTCTCATAGACCTCTAGATCTCTCGTATACCTCTTATGAGTTCACATTGCCATATTTGCTACGTTTGGCAGGTGGGTTGGCAACCGCAGTTTTTTATTATTTTGATTTTCCTGTTTGAGTTTCCAAACGCAATACATAAAGACAAATATTTGAACATGATAATGAAAATAAACTAAACAGAGAGTACCAACAAAACCGGATTGTATTCCAACTTCGTGTTTTATAAAGTAAAATGTTGTGAACTGAAAGTTACAGTTTTCTGAAAACAACAAAATGTATAAATTACGTTTTGGTAATTTAATAATAGAAAACTTTACGATTCTTATTTACATAAAAGGATAATTATTCACCTTTTGGGATGAAATCCTAAGAAAATATTATGATATAATGTATTCGTAGTATCCTGTTACCCTGTTACCCAGAGGGCTAGGCAAAGATTACAGACTTCCATTTGGCACGATACTGTCACTTCTGGCTTCTTACACATCCATAATATATCTGCGCATACATGCTTGTTGGTTAAGGATACTGTTAATTTGGTCCATCTTCAATAACGGGCAAATATCTCCCTTATGAGGCAATCTATGTTCGGCAAAATCAGGTGGACTGTGTGCTCGCTTGTCACCCTTATCCTATAAACAGTGACACTTTTATGTGGGTCTCTCCCACCGTGAGGAGAATTTGCTGTATTAAATACCTGGAACCTTTGACGCTGCTTCTTGTTGCCGGCTTATAATATATCTATATAGATAGATAGATCAGTATTGGAGACCGTGAAATTTTTTTGTACTTTTTTAATAGAATAAGGGTGACAAACGAGCACACAGTCCACCTGATGGTAAGTGGTTGCTGTGGCCCATATACATCTACATCTATCCTCGATTACGAATCAAAAAGCTGATGCGTCGTCACCCGTGAGGACTAAGATGGAATGCCTCGTTTTCAGTAAAAAGGACTCTTCCCTTAATCGTCAATAATTACTCTTGGAAATAAGAATTAGTGGCTTTTTACGCCGCCCACAGATAGCGATCACGTAGCCCATACAATTATTATTATGAACTCCATTATTGTTACTTGTTTACTGTTGATTTAATTCGAGGGGTGATATGGCGACCGCACAATAGCGTTGAAGCCTAAATATCAGAAGTATTGGAGGTTTGGAGTGCAGTTAATTTTCCTTGTAAATAGTGAACAAACAGTAATAGTATAATCTACTCCAGATTGAACATAAATGTATGCCAACGTTCAGTTGCTTCATTTTTATTTCGCTCCAATTTTAATAAAATGCTTTCGTGATATTTTTGGGTATGCGATAAGTGAGCATTGTTGTAAGTGTGAAAGAAGTCTGTTGCAACGAAAATGTTCTCATTATAATGCATATTTTTTGACTAAGTACTTTAAGTACTTTAAGCTTACAAAAATTTTTAATGGCTTTTAAAATACCAAGAGTGCATACACAGTTGTTTTATTAATAAGTTAAAAAAACCCTTAAAATGTACATTATTGCACACTAGCCCTCCGCCGCCACTTCGCCTTGGTGGGATCGAATAATGTAGCGTCATTTAAATTTCAGATAATCATCAAACACCATTTATTTATCAATTTTGTGGTTTCACACTCCCGCCTAGGTCACTCATTCACTATGTTCATCCGTTTGTAAGATTAGCCTGTACAGACAGACAGACAAAAATTTAAGTAATATTTAATAATGTCTTAATAGCTCGAAAATAACCCCCTGAAACTTAATAGAAGTCGGTTTTTACGATATTGAAAATAGACTTCCTATAGACTTTTACAAATTACAGAGCCTTACCCTTTACTCAACTTGCCACTACTAGACTGGCATTCGAGAATCGTTCTCCCTCACCGGATGTTGGATGATGTTTTGTACGTGGTAGAGCCACGCTGCAGCTATGTTAATTGTATAGTTGTAGCACGAATGGATCGGCTCGGCCGGGGAAGGACCGCGCTCTCACAGAATACCAGCGCAAAATAGAAGATTAATTCTGCTGTGTTTCGTATGGTGTGTGTAGAGAACCGAAGACTCTTTTTACTGGAAACAGACATTTCATCTTAGTCCTTAGGAATGACAACGCATCCACATTTTGATTCTTAATGGAAGATAAATGTAGATCTCTATGGGCTACAGCATCCATTTACCATCAGGTGGACTTTGTGGTCATTTATCACCCTTATTCTATAACAAAAATGTCAGTTTTTCAGACTACATGAACGACCTATTAACATTTCAGCTTACTGGTTCGTAATACTATTATTTCATAATGATTTCTTATATTTACGCGAACACTACACATTTAAATAAAACTAATTTTACGGATTTTTTCGCGTATATTAACTTATTTTACTTTCCCGACGTTTCAAGCACTTTACAGCACCCATGGTCACGGGGGGGACTGAGGTGTATGACGTCCCAATGTCATAGTTAACCACGGCTACCTCCAGATTAAAAATTATTAATTTTTGTTCCGATCTACGCAGTATGAACTTACAGTATCATGAAGTCTTGCAGTTGTATGCTTGGGTTGGGATTTAATTTTATTAATTATGGGATCCCAAGCAGATGGTAGCACCCAGCCATCTTCTCTATTGAAATTAGGATGTTTTTTGATTTCAATAGCCTCGCGAATCATCCTTGGAAGGAATCGGTGTTCTTTAGCGAGGATTTGTGGTCTATCAAATCTAATGTAGTGACGGGGGCGATCCTGTACGTGTTCACAGACTGCAGACTTCCCGGAGCGTCTATTCTTCACATCAGCTATGTGTTCTTTAACGCGGGTTTTTATGGATCTTTTAGTTTGTCCTATATAAGAGAGACCACATTCACAATCCAGCTTGTACACTCCTGCATCTTGCAGAGGAATATTACACTTGACTGATGGTAAAAACTGACTAATCTTCTTCGGCGGCTTGAAATATGTTTTAATGGAAGCACGCTTCAAGATGTAGCCAATCTTGTCAGTGACACCTCTGACATATGGCAGTACAGCAGGCACTCGCTCGACTGTGGCCGGCTTCACTCGTTCACTGTGACGTAGGCGCGGGACCCGAAGCTTATTGTCGTGCAAAACTTGCTTGACGTGTTGGAGCTCGGCGGCCAGGTGTTTACTGTCACAGATCCCTCGTGCTCTCTGAAACAAAGATTTACCCACGGTAGCTAACTGTGAAGGATGGTGGTGAGAATCACCGTTTAAATATCTATCTGTATGGGTCTTTTTTCTATACACAGTGTGGCTCAAGGTGTTATCAGGATTCCGAGTTACTAACACATCTAGGAAAGCTAAAGAATTGTTTGCCTCTAACTCCATTGTGAACTGAATTTTAGAATTTAAGGAGTTAAGATGGTCTAAAAATGCAGTTACTTTATATGAGAGGTTTATATGGGACGTCATACACCTCAGTCCCCCCCGTGACCATGGGTGCTGTAAAGTGCTTGAAACGTCGGGAAAGTAAAATAAGTTACTATTATTTCATTTATTTTGCTAAGAAACACTTTTTTTTTAATTTAACATACACTAACGAGCCGTCTCAGTTTTTCCTCGGTAACTTAAAAAAACCAGGTCTATTAATCTGGCGTTATTTTGATTTAAGATAATCAAAGACCATTTAATAAAAAAAAGTTTTTTCGAAAATTCTCCAAGTTTTTCGGATAAAATGTAGCCTAGATCACTACTGCTTATTGCTCTCTATCTGTTTGTGAAGTTTTATTACAATCGGTTCAGTCATTCCGTATTCAGAAAATTAGCCCGTACAGACAGACAGACAATCATTTTAAAATGTTTACTCATGTCATAATGGTTTAAAAATGACTCAATAAAAGGCGGTTTTTTTTTTTCGATTTCATAGATAGATAGTAGATATGTATTATTTACTACAATATACATATAAAAAATAGACCAGCCGAGCCAATAATAGTTACAAGTAGAATTTGATACGTAAAAGTGATAAATGACGAAAGCGATTTTTTTTATATTAATTGTCTGCGCATGTGAACTATTAGTGGAAACGATGAAACAAGTTAGTGATCTGATGTTGATGCAAGGTCTGGCTAGGCGCCTTGATACACTATCCTAATCGACTAAATGCTAGCTCAAGACTCCCAAAAACTCGGACTCGCGAAATATCCCAAAAACGTATTATGTGTAAGTAATAGTTACTAATATTGTGAAGAAAATTTTAAACAAATTATCATAGAGGATCCTGTACAGATTGCGCTATAACTCTGTTAACTTATTGCTTACACTTGCGCGAAGGTTATAGACATAGTAAAATTAACTTTACCGATTATCGTATTATCGTATATTGAAAAATTTATTTGAAAGTTATAATATTATATTATTTAATTTCAATAAATTTATTATGACCCTAATCAAACAAATAACTCTTCCATATTTAAAATGAAATTTTCATTTTTTTTCTGGGGCAGCAACGTGCCGGGTACTAGCTTTGTTCGTATTTTATGCTCAGCCATACCGTTCATTAGATTGCGGTAAGACTGTCAACTTATTGCTTGCACTTGCGCGAAGTTTATAAGCATAGTACAATTAACTTACAGCAGGTGGCGCGCGTATTGTACCGACAAATTTATTTGAAACTTATATACCGTTCAACTTCAATTAATGTATTGTCATTCGTAATTAAACGTTATAACACTTCCAAATTTAAAACGATATTTTCACAATCGTTTCTTCTGCGGCAGCAACGCGCCGGGTACCAGCTAGTATAAGATAAAATTATATATAATCATAAATAAGATGAAATTAAATACATAACAACTGAATAATATAACACTAAAACAGTAAAATAAATAAATAAATAAAAACCCAACTAGATAAGAGGCCTCGGCAGGGGAGACTAAATCTAAACCTACAAAATATTGCATCTTTTTTCAGGATTTTGCCTCTTGGTTTTTATAAGGTGTATGTTCAATATTTGCTTTGATACATCTATTTCAAGTGTTTTAGAGAATCCACTACCCGGGTGTAAAGGACCCGGTTTTTTCTTTACAGTAAAGTAAGTCGTAAATCAGTAGAATGAAAGACTTATTTTTTGTTTTCTATCCAAAAAGCATACCCCTAAGCAACCGACCGGAAAGCATCCATTACACTCTGGTCAATTTATTTACTAAAAGAAAGCATTTCCCTTAAAACGACGATCTATTTAGCTGTGATCGTGTTTCGTCTGTAAATTATAGGACCACTTTATTTTGAAACTAGCTGTTTCCCGCGACTTCGTCTGCGTGGAATTTATTACGGTTAGATGATTACATGGGTTTTAATTTTTTTGCGCGGTACCCTAATTATTTTTAAATGAAAGTAGCCTAAGTTACTCCTTATAAAATCAGCTATCTACCAGTGAAAGTCCCGTCGACATCGGTCCAGCCATTTCGGGGATTAGCCGGAACAAACAAACAGGTAAAAAGCTGTTATTTTGACATTACAAACAGGTACTTCAATTTTATTTATTTGTATAGATATAACTATAAATACTTGTTTAGATTGAAGGAATAAAGGTAGCTACTAATTTAAATAATTTAAAAATCGACTATTAGACCTAACCTATTTTAGTACCTCACCAAACAGTAGTAAAAATGGCGGACTTTTATAGACTGTAATGAATGGATGGGAAACTAAACTTATTATTTTGATATTTCTAAGAATATTTCTCTTCATATCTCTTTTTATTTTCTGCCGACTTCCAAAAAGGAGACGGTACTCAATTCGACGCGTATGTTTTTTTTTGTGTGTTACCTCATAACTTTTTACTGGGTGGACCGATTTCGATGATTCTCTTTTTATATGAAAGCTGATACTTCTCGTGTAGTCCCATATGAATTTGATCAAGGTCAGACCAATAGTTTTTGAGTTATTTGAGTTATTCTTAATAACTTATATTGAAGTCGGCTGTACAAAATTTTTAATTTTAAATTATATTGTTTGTACTTTGTATTGTTTGGTTATGGTAATAAAAAAGGCTTATTATTACTATTGTTATAGAATGTATCGTTACAATAAACGTATAACGCAAAGCAATGGAAAAGTACATTGCGACGTGTAACTCTGGTGGATATCGTTTGCAGGTGGGAATCACTGCAACTCGATTACGTTTTTTCATTACGGTAATATTTTGTAAAACTATCACTATCACTACAGTCTTTCAAAGTCCTCTGTTAAACATAAGCAATGGGATTGCTTCATAAGGGGGAATTGCTACAGTTGCTACGCTTACCAGGACGGGTTGGAAACAGCAGTTTTTTTTTTCTATTTCTTATTTGGAAAATGCTGCTACCCATCTGTTGGTTTGTTTTCCTATGTCACCGCTTACGAACGCCTATGGTACGATATGCAGTGGTGGATATTCTTACACCGCCACTACGCCGTGTAACTTAAATTAAGGTATTACTAAAAAAATTAAAAAGAAGAAGAAACATTAAAAAGGAGCCAACTAAGCTTTCACACTAGGGTAACAGAAGCGCACTACGGGTTCGTACGGACTACGTAACACCTGCAACACGGCCTGCATTCCGTTTGCAGCGCGTGTTAAACTCGGGCGACGCGGCGTGCCTTCTTTCTACAATTTAAAAGATTACAAATGGTGTTGCGACGACTTAGCACGCACACGTACTGCTGATATATCTCCGCCACGTCTTTCATGCAATATGATATAAGATTCTGATCATATTTTGTAAATTTTTTGTAGGAATGTAATTGAACTGAAATTGTTATTTTATTAGTTAGTTATATAAAAGTTATATTTATGAGTTGTAAGCGCATAGACAGTATTTCAAAGAGTAACGAATGGTGATCATGTACTCATTGTTTTTTATCAATATGGATTTTTGTTTTATACATATGTAGTGAAAGGATTTTTTTCTATTTATCATCACATCGGAAAATAACTCGATCCTCAGAATAATCATTGTGAATTTTTTTTACAATAATATTATATAATATTTTATTCAATTATTTATTTGAATCATAATAAATCTAGCATGGTAGCGATTACCTCATTGTCAGAAGTATTTTCGTTTTTTTTTACTTATGGCTTATAGCCAGTGTTTGACCATAATCACACCTGGTGGTAAATGGTGATTTTTTTTATAGAAGAGGGTGACAAACGAGCACACAGTCCACCTGATGGTAAGTGGTTGCTGTGGCCCATAGACATCTACATTTATCCTCGTTTACGAATCAATGCAGATGCGCTGCCACCCGTGAGGACCAAGATGGAATGCCTCTCCTCCAGTAAAAAGGGTCTCCGGTTCTCTACACTCACCATACGAAACACAGCAGTGTTAAGCTGCTATTTTACGCTGGTATTCTATGAGAGCGTGGTCCTTCCCCGGTCGAGCCGACCCATTCGTGCTACAACTATACTACTAATATAGCTGCAGCATGGCTCTACCACGTGTGAAATGATGCAGCCTTAGATGGTAAATTGCACTGTCATAGCGTAAAAAAGCCTGTTCACTCTTGCCTTGAAGACGCCCAGATTGTATTCGAATGGAAAGATTATATATGTATATAATAGACAAATTATTCCCCTCCTTTGCTGTACGAATTACAAAAGACGAAGCAAACCGTTTGGTTCTAATGCGTGGAATATCGACAACAAAGGGGTGAAGACCCGCCGACAACCTGGTTGTCCGATGGTGGAAAGGAGAGAGAGTAATTGAAGTGTGTAATTCCAGCGCACATTCACCGAAATTTATCCTATAGAATATCGAGAGACTAGCTACTCTGCGCCTGTGCTTGAGGCTGACAAGATTAGTTTCAACCAAATTAAGGTCACCAATGAGCATCTTAGCACGTCTCTCCACTGAGTCCAATGCTGCCAGGAGGTATTTTGCAGCACCAGCTGCTATCACATATGGATGTGTTGCGCTTTATATAAGGTAAGAAGCTGCCCCGGCGTGAAGTACCGCCACACCCTTGCAAGGACACCAAGTTTCCTTGTGGCTGCTTTGGCTCTGGACTCAATGAACCACCCAAAGTCTAGGTTCGGAGAAAATTCAACCCCTAAAAACTGAAGGCGGTCAGTGTACCACAAGGATTCATTTCGGAAATGAAAAATCTCACGAGATTGGCATCGCCCCATTTGGAGACTGCCTGTAGTGTGAGATTCACAAGCTCAACCATAACCTCTCGTTCGGACTGGATTTGATCCCGACTAGCCCGAGGACTTGCTAGTATCTCTCCACAACTGTGCTGTCGTCTCATGAAGTCAACGCTCCGTCACCTTCGTGCTCTGTTCCAAAGTCCCGAAACCTTTCAGCTCGAGTTACAAAACCATTTCCAGTGCCTAGAAGACTGCAATGAAGTGGACGATATGAATAACAAGCTCGTGGAAACTGTCCATGCGGTCGAAGCTAAGTTCTGCTAGACCCGCCGCAGAAGAACACAGAAACTCTCCGATCCGAAAATATTTATCGCAAAAAGTGTACCTTTCTCTCTATAAATTCGACTGGCGTGCAATGAAATTAATGACAATGTAGTGTTAGCAGAAAATATTGCTTGAAGTCAGAACAAGAACAAAAAAACTTTCTATATTTGCAGTAGAAGTTTATACGGGTATACCTCACAGCACATAATAAATTACTTTATACATATCTTATATATACAATTAAAAAACCTTAACTGTACACCAAGAATAGATTAACATAACAAAAAAATGTTGAGGGAAATCAAAAGGCGCTCTTATTGGTACAGTTTCCTGCAAACAATCCCACATAAAGAAATAAATAAAAGACGAGAAGAATTAATAATTATATATCTCACAGCTGCGCTATGTAGATCAAAGACTAAGCGGTCACCATCATTTCACAGTTCGCGAGCAACTCGGCCTATCGCAGTTACCTCCATACTATGATAAGATTATAGAGCTCATATTAACGCCCATCTTATGGCATACCTAAAGCAGAACGACATCCTCTACGAACGAATGGGTTCTGCCATAATTAGTCGCCATTGGCCTACAAACCTGAACAAACGCACTCCCATAATGAAAGAGAGAAGGCTTGTACCATAGTGCACCTTTTTATACACCTGTGCCTAGCAGTGGAATGTATGAAGCCTAAGACTTCTCGTTTGTGGTCCAAAGGAAATGATACACGGTCTGTATTAAACTGACTGTGATACTATTAAAGTCGATGACGTGAAGAATGGACTTCACATAAGTTCGCCAACAGGCATTGGGGCAGCGGGCGGTCACTTCCTTGCCCTCAAACCCTCTCAGAAATGAATATATTATATAGGCTATTACTTTAAGCTGTTGTGGCTAAGAATCCGGGCGCTTCTTTGATATTATAAAGAGTACGAGAAATCAGCGTTTTGTTCCCTTCGACAATCCCTCATGCTTAACTTGTAAATATCGGGAGCAAACCTGCATGACTGAGAAACTGTCCACATGTGTGCGTTATTACACCTCCTAAACCGTCTCAGAATTTACAGGATATCAATTGGTAACTACAATACAAGCATTACGCACGTTCTTATAACGAAAAATTTATAGGACATTTTGATTAAAATTTTCATTGTTTCATAATACGACATTGTTCCAACATTCAAAAATGTAACCAATTTTTAAAGTAAATACTGTTGCGAGAGGTCTGTATTTAAATGCAAAACGAAAATCACAAACCGCTGTTCGATATCCATGACAATTGGCAGTCAATACACAAAAATACCGAAATTTAAAGAAGATAAATGTAACAAAAAGTGGCTATAAATGCCATATATAAAAGCAGCGGTGTAGTTGTTTATGCTAAAAATTCTTTAAAGGTGTCTGTTTGTGAACCTGATCTAAGTGAAGCCGATAGCTTAGTGATCAATGTTAATAATGAATATGTTTTTGTTTGTATTTATCGATCTCCCTCTTTTGCATCCATTGATACTTTTACTACATCTCTTGACCAACTATTGTCAGAGCTCAAAAAATATAAACATATTGTTTTGACAGGGGATGTAAATATTGATATTACAGACAATAATAATGACCAAAAGTGTAATGCTTACCTAAACTTATTAGCTATGCATGGTCTTCTTGCGGGCCATAATTATCCAACGCGTGGAAATAGCTGTTTGGACCATTACTTTGCTAAATCAGTCTTTAAAAGCCATTGTATAGTTTACCAGACTTCTGTTACGGATCATAGCACAATCATTGCTTCAATAAATAATCCGTTTTGCTCAAAACCACAACAACAGAAATATATAAAGCGAACATATTATATTGCAGTTCTAACAGAATTAAACAATTTTGACTGGAATATAATTACTAGTAATGATGACCCGAATACTGCAACTCAAAATTTTTTGACTTTAGTAAAAAGTATATTAGAAAAACATACAAGAAATTATAAAGTGTCCTCACGAAAACGTAACATTAAACCTTGGGTTACACCTGGTCTCTTAAGGTGTATTAAATTAAGGGATAAACTACATTCAAAACTCAGGATGAATCCAAAGGATCATGTGCTCAAAATAACTTATTCTAGGTATCGTAACTACTGCAACAATTTATTAAAGAAACTTAAGAGAATTTATGAAAGAAAGGAAATTAGCGAAAACAGAGGAGACATTAAAAAGACATGGAATACTATAAAACAAATATGTAATATAAATGCCACTAGTAGGATTCCGAGTGAATTATTAAATATAAAGTCTAATCCGCTGGAATCAATTAACTATGTAAATAATTATTTTGTTAATATAGGTCAAAACCTAGCTACTAAAATAGCAAGCAGCAGCAATAAACATGCAAAAAATACGCCCACAACAAATACAGGTAAATTGCATAGAACATCTTTAATGCTCTTGCCCACATGTGAACAAGAAGTTCGTAAAATAATAATGTCATTAAAAAACTCATCCTCGACTGGATGGGATGGTCTCTCTTCCATATTTATAAAGCAGGCTATAGATATATTAATTACACCTATCACACATATATGTAACATCTGTCTAGCTAGTGGAATCTTCCCTAATGTTCTAAAAAGGGCAATCGTTGTGCCAGTATATAAATCGGGTGATAGAGACAGTGTTTCCAATTATAGACCAATTGCTTTATTGCCATGTTTATCTAAAATTATTGAAAGAGTCATTAACATCCGCTTGCTTAAATTTCTAGAGTCCAAAAATCTTTTGTCCTGTAATCAGTATGGGTTTAGAGAAAACAAATCCACATCCGATGCTATCGAACACCTTGTTAGCCATATAAGCAGAAAATTGGATAAAAAATACAAATGCTTAGGAGTTTTTTTAGATATGGCAAAGGCTTTCGACACTGTATCTGTTCCTAATTTATTAAATAAACTCGAAAGTATGGGAGTTCGGGGGGTGCCGCTCGAACTATTAACTGATTATTTATCTAATAGGAATCAGGCAGTAATAATCAATAATTACATAAGCGATTATGCACCAATACACTTCGGTGTTCCACAGGGCTCTGTTTTGGGCCCTACACTTTTTCTTATTTATATAAATGATTTATGTAATCAAAATCTTATAAGTGCAGAAACTGTTGCTTTTGCTGATGACACTGCTGTTATATTTCATGGTACCACGTGGAGTAAAGTAAAAAGTGTAGCTGAAAAGGGTTTAGCTTCTATTGTTCAATGGCTTAACAGAAATGTCTTAACCTTAAACCTGTCTAAAACAAAATATATATCCTTTTCAATTAATAATAAAGATCAACCACCTCATAACAGTTTTACCTTAAAGGCACATTCATGCACTCTAGAAACTTCAAATTGTAACTGCCACGAAATAAATTCGGCTACTCCAATAAAATATCTTGGCATTTTAATTGATGCAAACTTAACCTGGAAACCACATATTACCAATCTTACCTCACGGCTACGAAAACTTATCACAATTTTTTAAAAAATCAGGCATATTAAAGATTATTCATCGATAAGGGCAGTTTATTTTGCTCTTTGCCAGTCCATTACTACATATGGTATAATTGCATGGGGAGCTGCCTCTAAAACGAATCTAATTCACGTTGAGAGAGTTCAGCGAGCAATTATAAAAATAATTAATTTTAGAAACTTCCGATATCCAACTTCAGACCTTTATAAGGATTACTCCGTGCTTACTGTAAGACAATTGTATATTAAGATCACAGTCATAAAACAACATACCAAACCATTAGAATTATCTAATACAAGAAGGCCTTTTGCTGTCTATAATATTCCTCTCTGTAGAACAAGATTTGCCCAGAATTTTTTTCCGTACCTAGGACCATTACTATATAACCGTTTAAATAAGATCTTATCTATATCCAAATGCAATAAATTCATTTGTAAAAAATATATAGATAAATATCTCAAAACGATTGACTATGAGTTAACTGAAAAGTTATTAAGGAGTGTTGAATGATTTATTTTTTGATTTTTTTATTATTTGTGTAATTCTTTACTATTTTAAAATATTTTTATATTCTTTGATTTTTTTTTGTTTTGTTTAATTATCTACTAATTTAAGATATTTATCGCTTTTGTTCTCTTTATTGTAATGTTGCTCCTTTATTTGTGAGGGGTGGCAATCATTGATGAACTTCTTATAATAACTTAGATAATCCTAGAGTACAAAATACTTAGCATAATATACAATAAAAACTTGTATGTATATTGTATCAGTAATTTATTATTATCATTGTTCAAAATTTATAATGACAATGCTTTCTAATAACTTAAAAGTCTAAGATTTGTTAATGTAGTTATAACATCTTGAAAACTAAAAACGCAATATTTTCTTCATGTGAATGTTTTGGTTAAACTATATACAATCAGGTAGTTAATTACTGCCTCGAATACAATGAACTAGCCGCACTACTCTGCCGTCATACAGTTTTTTACTAGTACGGGGGGTAGAAGACTAATTTGTTGTTGCAAAAAATAGCCAATATATTACAAATATCTACACAAATCTTGAGTACGAATTCACGCATATCATTGTAATTGTAGGCTAAGTCTTGTGAATAAAGAATTAAAAAAAAAAAAAAAAAAAGTTCGCCAACAGGCATTGGGGCAGCGGGCGGTCACTTCCTTGCCCTCAAACCCTCTCAGAAATGAATATATTATATAGGCTATTACTTTAAGCTGTTGTGGCTAAGAATCCGGGCGCTTCTTTGATATTATAAAGAGTGCGAGAAATCAGCGTTTTGTTCCCTTCGACAATCCCTCATGCTTAACTTGTAAATATCGGGAGCAAACCTGCATGACTGAGAAACTGTCCACATGTGTGCGTTATTACACCTCCTAAACCGTCTCAGAATTTACAGGATATCAATTGGTAACTACAATACAAGCATTACGCACGTTCTTATAACGAAAAATTTATAGGACATTTTGATTAAAATTTTCATTGTTTCATAATACGACATTGTTCCAACATTCAAAAATGTAACCAATTTTTAAAGTAAATACTGTTGCGAGAGGTCTGTATTTAAATGCAAAACGAAAATCACAAACCGCTGTTCGATATCCATGACAATTGGCAGTCAATACACAAAAATACCGAAATTTAAAGAAGATAAATGTAACAAAAAGTGGCTATAAATGCCATATTCTTGAAAATGAACATCATGAAAATATTTGTCCGTTTAGCGGAGTTCTAATTTAGCCCGCCATTACAGTCAATGAAATTACTACAATTACATTAAATTTTAAAGTCAAAGGAAAATTATTTTTTATTTTTCTATTGTAGAAATAAACAACTACTAAACATACAGTAACATTGTTTAATAATAAATATTTCAATGTTGTTGAACATTTAATATATACAAAATATCTGGGAGTAATTGTAGACCAAAGACTATCATGGTACCCACACCTTGATCATGTCATCAATAGAATGAGGAAACTAACTTGGATCTTCAAAACCCTCAGACATGTAATGCTGGGCAAATCGGATGAGGACTCACCAAATTATCTCCTCAATCAAATCTACATTGCTCTTGCTCAATCCGTCTTGGCCTACTGTATTCCTGTCTGGGGTGGTGCAGCAAAAACTCGATTTCGGGAGTTAGAGAGGGCGCAGCGTTCTCTTATTAAAGTTATGTACTTTAAGAAGAGACGCTTTTCTACCGATTTTCTATTTCGTATCAGAGGTTTACTCTCTGTCAGGAAGTTGTATATATTCTGGACAACCCTCAAAACTCACAAATCATTGTCTTATGATCCATGCCATTTAAATAAACGACGTAGAAACATGGTTGCCCAGACATACAGAACTAAAACCACATTTGCGAGCAGACAATTTATATCGCGTTCTGCCTTTCTTTATAATAAAATAAACAAAGATTTTTATATATACGACAAAACATATCACAACTGTAAAAAACTTTTGTTAGAATGGATTCATCATAAGACATATGACGAAATTGAGAAGCTACTGGATTGTGTAGCATGATTTGTTCAGATTCAGACACTGTAATCACACATACTCTTTTTAACTCACGCAAGCATAGACACAAACACGCACACACCCACCCACACACACATACACACACATACACACACATACACACACACACAGAGAGAGAGAGAGAGAGAGAGACACATACATACATAAGTAATAGAATTAATATAGAATTTAAGTAATATATAACATTAATATGGATATAGAATATGTTTATCCATACTGCCTTGTAACATGGATATAGTAATGGAAGGGCGGACCCTCCAAACACAGGCATTATTTGCTTAAATGGAGGTTCCAATCTACTCGTTTTTAAGGCATTTACTTTTTAAAAACGAAATAAAATTTATTTATTATTTATTTATTTATTTATTTATTGATTTACCTAAAAATTAATGTTTGTTTGTTCGTATTTTATGCGCTGACATACCGCTCATCAGATTGCGGTACAACTTTGTCAACTTATTGCTTGCACTTGCGAGAAGGTTATAGGCATAGTACAATTAACTTACAGGAGGTGACAAATTTTTTTGAAAGCTATAATATCATTCAACTTTAATGAATTTATTATCATTCCTAATTAAGCCGTATAGCTCTTCCAAGTTTAAAACGATATTTACATAATTGTTCCTACTGCTAGAACAATATAAAAGTTATTGTGCATTCAGTTTTAGTGGTATAAAAGCACCATTGTATTTTTTTTATAAGTATGGGCTTATTAATGAACACAATTATATATTTTTATTCAATATTGGTTATTATATAAGACATATTATTGAAAGTCATTTTTTCATCTCCCATTGGTTTGGAAAATACCTTCGTCCTGGGAAGAAAGGAAAAATCTAACTTGATTATATTATCTCTATGTATAAAAATTAGTTGCTATCCGTTAGTCTCGCAAAAAGTCTAAAATGCCTGGACCGATTTGGTGAAATGTTTATGCGTGTTTGTGTGGGCCTTTGGATGATCTAAACGATTCACAATTGGACCCGGTAGGTGGCGTTGTTGTCAAGATGCAGAAATCACCCGTGTGAAGCCGGGTCAAGTCGCTAGTTAGGCATAAAATTCTACAATATATTTTTTCAATAATAATTTATAAGCATATATGACAGAACCAGCATGATAGCGATCACTTCAATGCCAGGGGATCTTTTTGTCATGCCGTGTGCTGGCGGCGTAAGAGAATCCACCACTTCATTTAGTTTCGTAGATTTCGTAAGAGGTGACTATAGGACATTCCAGATTGCAAATTTTTTGTTGATATTAGGAAGACGCTGCTGCTCATCTCCTGGTTTTTACCCTCTGTCTTACGACACGTAACAGACGCTATGGGATAGTGGATATTTTGACACCGCCACTATAGGTACGATAAACTAAACTAAACACTTTTATACGTGGTAGAGCCATGCTGCAGCTATATTAATAGTATAGTTGTAGCACGAATGGGTCGGCTCGACCGGGGAAGGATCACGCTCTCACAGAATACCAGCGTAAAATAGCAGCTCAATTCTGCTATGTTTCGTATGGTGAGTGTAGGGAACCGGAGACCCTTTTTACCGGAAAAGAGTCATTCCATCTTAGTCCTCACGGCTGACCACGCATCTACATTTTAATTCGCAAACGAAGATAGATGTAGATGTCTATGGGCCGCAGCAACCACTTATCATCAGGTGGACTGTGTGCTCGTTTGTCATCCTTATTCTAAAAAAAATAGCAGTAGAACTAATTGGAAAAATACTGTCCATTTTGTTCTATAGAAATAATAGTTAAACTAGTTGGACATTCTCTTAAGTGTGTAAGTAGGATAAGCTAAATTGCAAAAAACCAAATTAAAAAAAAATAATTTCAGGCAAATATGCAGATTTATTTGTATTTAAGGAAATGTATCCATTTGTTGTTTTAATAATATATTATACGATTATACGTATGTGATATTTCACACCGTATTTAGAAGTTTTCGCGGTCACAATCTGATAGGAGAGTCTTAATAAAGTTATCATTATTTAACTCTTTTTATAATACTTAGAAAATACACTAAATATAGGTGTTCTCCCTTCCTTAACACATGTTGTGCTAAAAGCCACTGAAAGGTACATTGAAGCACTCTCAGGAAGTTTCAAGTGTGCTTTAAGTCAAGGATATCTCTGTTTGCAGTCTGAGAATCCTTCAATTGATTAATTTTCTTTTTATGTTAATAACTCTTTCGGAAATACTACCACAAATATCAAAAGCGATGAAAATTTCAATTGACCAAAATGATGGGTATGCGGTGCGGTTATTAAAAATTAATAGTGGACTATATTATTATATAGCGTAGAGTGAGGAGTAAAAAGGATTACATATATTGTCAATACTATAAAAAACCCTAATTCGGGCAATGAGAAAAGTGTGAGTAAACACATGAGCACTTGCCTGGAATTCTGCTGATCTGATGACATTTCAGGTGCTGCAGTCACAATAAATTATGGAACTCACTTCCTTTAAAAATTAAGAAATCCCAAAGCATTGAGTCTTTTGAAAAATGGTTAAAAATTATTATTTAAATATGTTGTGTTCTACGTAATATATTTTATTGTCATATCTACTTTTCTTGAACAGGTTTGTGTATATGATATATAAATATAATGTATCACAAAAATATTTATAAATATGTATATGCATAATGTTTATGTGTATATGTATGTGTGTATATGTATACAGGGTTATTTTGCAATAATCGGCCAAATTTTCAGAAAAAGTTCAGAATAAGTTCTATAGGCAAATGGTGAAAAAATTTAACTAAAAAATCTCAAGCATTCTGTCTTTTTTATCTTAATTTCAAAATGCATTGTAATGCATTATTTTAAGTGATTGTCTTTCATAAATATCTAACGCCTGCTATTTTACTAGGCACGCAAACATTCTTAAGGGTCGATCGTTCGACAAAAATTTTGTGAATTGAATCGCACACAGAGTAGCAAGCGTACGCGTAGTTGTCGCCCATAAATCACATTCAATTTGGGATAATTTCAAATAAAAGAAGAAGCCTTATTTACTCGTATTTTAAAAAACTGCTGTAGCGCTATATCATTATTTATATATTTGAATTTAGTTTTAAAGTTTGGCTACTCTTTGAAAAATAACCCTAGCTATAATATTATCTATTTGATTATTTCATTGTCTCTATACTATATATTAGTAACCGACCGAAGGTTCGGTTTCGGTTTCGGTTTCGGCAAGTTTCGCCAAAAAATCTAGTTTCGGTAATAGTTTCGGTTTCGGCAGAAATCTGCCGAACCTTCGGTGGCGCCGAAACTCATTTATTTTTTTATAGAAGAGGGGGCAAACGAGCATGCGGCTCACCTGATGGTAAGTGACTACCGCCGCCCATGAACAACTGCAACACCAGGGAGGAAATTGCAGATGCGTTGCCGGCCTTTTAAAAAGGCCGGCAACGCATCTGCAATTTTCTCGCTCTTTTCTTGAAGGTCCCTAAGTCGTATCGGTCCGGAAAAATCGCTGATGGTAATCGATTCCACAAGGAAGTCGTGCGAGGAAGAAAACATCTTCTAAATCGCACAGTGGTGGACCGCCAATCATCCAGATGGTGTGGATGGTATCGAGAGTTCTGCCGCGATGTGCGTTCGTAAAATTTGGCGGCTGGGATTAATCCGAACAATTCCTCAGAGCACTCCCCATGGTAGATGCGAAATAAAATGCAAAGGGATGCAACATCTCTTCGCAGTGCCAATGAATCGAGCCGATCGAAAAGGGCTCGGTCGTCGACAATTCGAGCCGCTCTGCGCTGGATGCGGTCAAGTGGAAGGAGCTGGCACTGGGGAGCCCCTGCCCAGAGATGGGAACAGTATTCCATGTGAGGCCGAACCTGCGCCTTGTAAAGTTGCAGGCGGTGTGCCGGCATGAAATACTGTCCCGCTCTGCTGAGCACGCCAAGCTTTTTAGAGGCCAATTTGGCCTTCTCTTCCAAGTGACCACGAAACTGCACGTCACTCGATATGTCGACTCCGAGGATACCGATACTGGCTGAGGCAAGAAGGGGAGTGCCTTGAAACTGAGAAGACACGACAAAGGGGTTCTTTTTAGCGGTAAACGCGCAAACTTGTGTCTTCTGAGGATTAAACTGGACTAGATTTAGTCGCCCCCAATCCGAGACTTTGTTCAGCAAAGACTCGACTTCAGACACAAGTTTGTTCCGGTACTCGGCGACGTTTTCCCGAGAAATATTGGCACGACCGGTGTATAGAGCATCACCAGTGCTGTCATCCGCATAGCAATGAATGTTACCAGTTAGCAACATATCATTGATATGCATAAGAAACAGCGATGGTGATAGCACACAGCCTTGTGGAACACCAGCGTTAATAGGCTTGTAGTCAGAACATGCACCGTCTACAACGACCTTGATGCTCCGATCTGCAAGGAAGCTGGTGATCCAATTGCACAATTTCTCGGGAAGCCCATAGGAAGGGAGCTTCGAAAGAAGCGCTTTGTGCCAAACCCGATCGAAGGCCTTCGTAATGTCCAGACTAACGGCCAACGCCTCCCCCTTGGACTCTACTGTCTCCGCCCATCTATGGGTCAGGTAGACCAGAAGATCACCAGCTGATCGACCCCGACGTAAACCGTATTGGCGGTCACTAATCAGCTGGTGATCCTCAAGGTACCGGATGAGCTGGCAATGTTCGTGGATTATCGTGCGTCGTGCGGATGAGTTCGTGACTTGTGTATTATTCATTATTATATAGAAACAGAAACTTTTATTTAATATAGATTATAAATAATTCTTATTGAAAGTCAATCTTTTGTTTAATTACCATTGGTTCGAAAAAAACCTTTTTTTTTAAATAACAGCTTACAATCAGAGGCGTAGCGTGGAATAATATAAACGTGGGCGATGATCCTACCAAACATGCTTTGACATGACATACCAACTCATATCTATTAATTCATGACAAGTCTCGTATTCCGTCAATGTAACAGCCGCGGTCTTTGAAGGTAGTTACAATATTCTCACAGTCGCACTTAAGAGAGGCTTCTTGCGAGACCTATAAGTTGTAGAGCCATGCTGCTGCTATATTAATAGTATAGTTGTAGCACGAATGGGTCGGCTCGACCGGGGAAGGACCACGCTCTCACATAATAACAGCGTAAAATAGCAGCTTAATGCTGCTGTCTTTCGTATGGTGAGTGTAGAGAACCGGAGACCCTTTTTACTGAAAAAGAGGCATTCCATCTTAGTCCTCACGGGCGATAACGTATCTGCATTTTGATTCTTTATTGAGGATTAATGTAGATGTCTATGGGTCACAACAACTACTTACTATTAGGTGGACTGTGTGCTCGTTTGTCACCCTTATTCTATAAAAAAAACACACTTAAATTTGTGACTTTCTTTTTCGAGCGTAAAAGTGATCAAATTAATTAGTCATCATGGTAAAGTCTGAGGGTTTCGCATTTTAGGGGGACTCGCGAGCCCCCTTTAATTGCGACGCCGTGGGCGAGAGCCCACTTCGCCCACGCCTATATATGCCACTGCTTACAATCATGTATGTAACACAATTAACAACACAAAACAAAGAAATAGCTTGGTAGTGATTACCTCATTCCCAGGGGTTATTATCATCCATAAATTCTTTAATATTATAATAACCCCTTTTTATACAAACCTAGTTTATTAAAGTTTTTGAACTTCGCGCAGGTTTTGTATATTTTCTGCGATTTCGTTAAGTTATGTGTATATTGTGTGTAAAAGTGTGTGAGTGTGATATATTAAGTTAATGCTCTCATTGAATAATATTAACAATATTGTGAACACAATAAAATATGTTCCCAATAAAACTCAAAAAAAAAACTTTTTATGGGTTAAAAAGTACTTCTTAACATTTAATTGTTGATTTTTACTTTAAAATAAATAAATATATTGCTACATGACTATTAAAATGAATATTCTTCATTATAATGCATTACCTACCTCTATATGTATAAAAATATACCTGATTTCGGTATGTACAATAAAAAAATTACACGTCTAAATAAGTTTCGGTTTCGGTTTCGGCCGAAACTGAAACTCAGACCGAAGGTTCGTTTTCAGTTTCGGTTTCGGTTGAAAATCCTGTTTCGGTCGGACACTACTATATATGCCTTATAGTATTAATATATACTTGTTTATTTACTATTTATGCACACATCTATATTTTTAAATGAAAATGACCTCCTTCACCAAGGTTTTCCTGGAAGCTATCGCTGTTTAGCGATAAGGCCACCTAGTTGTACATTAATTTATAAATTTAAATTTGTAGTGTTCTGTAATATTTTGTGTGTATAATAAGTATTTAATATTAAATAAGTAATAATAATTGTAAATAAATAAATAAATAATTAATCTGGTGCCAGCTTTGTTCACACCCAAACTTTACAGTTATTCGCGGAATACAACGTTATTGTTAATATCACTGCATTTAATGATATTATAGTATAATTTTCTATCTTAATACACAAAGGCGGCTGCAATAGCTGCATTGGCGCAATGTAGACATTTAAAAAAGTCGCGGTGTTTTCTTGAAGATTCTTCCGAGGATAGAGGTATTTTCCGTAGTGGTAAATTAAACATAAGAATAACTTTTAGCATCATTTATAACCTATATTGAATAAAAATATATTTCTATTTATGTTAGTTTCAAAATCTGGAAATTATTCAGTCGTATTTGCCGCTTTTAGAAGCGACCATATATTTCAGTCAGAGCTCGCCTCTCTTGCCTGCAATCTTAATGGCTTGTGCTAAGTTGAGCGTGCTATGGTCCAATCTATGGTCCAATAGCACCTAGTGCTAATCCTCCTTTGGTTAATTATTCCGCCGCGTCGTTGCCTCTGTAATCACTGTGGCTTTTGATCCATTGTAAGGTTACACTGTGCAATTAACATATCTTTTGTTAAAGCCGATGGCATTCGTGTATTAGCCCCGAGTATTATCTTCTCTGTTTAGGCTTGATCGTGTTAGATATCACCCTCTTGAATATTTCTTTGCATCGGTCTAAAGGGTAAAGAGAACCTCAGAGGGGATAAAGCATCTGTAGTCTTGCACGGCAGTAGCCACTTACCATTAGGTGGATTCTTAGTTCATTTGTTGATTCAGTTTTATTAAAAAAAAAAGAGTTCGTCACATTGTTACACACAATTCCACTGATAAAAATAGGCCTCTCCTACAGATTGACACAAAGTACACTCCTGACTCCAGAGTCACCTGCGTGTTTCTTTAGGTCGTAACTCTATCTAGTGGGAGGTCGCCCAACAGTGCTCTTTCCAGTACGAGGTCACCGCTCGATAACCTTTCTGCACCATCGGTTGTCGGTTATTCGATTATATGGCTGGCATTTTGCCAAAAGTTATGTCAGTTACTCTTGATCTTCTACGGACATCCTCGTTATAGATTTTAACCCGCAGGGAAATTATAATTACTACATACATTAATACATAGTAAAATATATTCCTAGGTATAGATAAACACAACATGTACAGTTGAAATAAATGGCAATGAAGAAGAAAGAAAAGAATACGGAATCATTATGAGCCAAACTATGTACCTACTTAAAAATATGTTAAATGTGTTATATATATATATATATATATATATATATATATATATATATATATATATATATATATTAGACATAATTTATATATACCTCATAGCTATGATGCTTGGCCTACGTCATTCACCCATCAACCAGTGATTTCTGAACATATAATGTAGTTAAAAATAAACTTAAAATATTATAAGGTATACATTTTAGTTAAATAAAAGTCTTTAACAAGTTCACCGTGTTTCGAAAGGAAAGTCGACGTTGTTAAAAAGTTGCGCTAATTTTGTTTGAACTACTCAAATAACTTGCTGTTAATTTTAATTTAACATCCTATAGTAAATATACTCAGTACTTGAGCAATCAGGGTTGGATTGCCGCCAGCATTTAGTTAATTGTATATTGCAATAAGTGCTGTTTTACCACTTCTTCTGGAAAGATTGCCACAAAACACGATCCTGAGTCACCAGCATCCATCGACTTTTTATATGACTGGTTAGGGTGGAAAGCGTTCCTCGGAGCGGGGCTGTCACCTTGCGTTACAGACTTTCTTGTTTCACAATATCCTGAGTGGTAGCTGCACGAAATGTACGGGAAACGGGCCGTTATGCCACACGCCTCTCTGATCACCGAAATATATTATACCTAAATAAAGAACTTAAGGCTGAAAGCTGGCTATATGGCCGCATAAGCCGGCTATCTAGCTCGAAGAACCAACAGCCGATGGGGAAAAAAGGTTCTTGAGTGGCAACTTCGTAGGGGCAGGCGAAGTGTAAGGCGATCCCTTCTCCTAAATGGAATGACGACCTGGTAAGATATGCAGGAAGTCGATGAATGCAGGTGACTCAGGACCGTGCTTTGTGGCATGCATTGGGGGAGGCCCATAGAATAATGTGGTGTATGTATTATTATATTATTCTATGGATGTCTATGTTTAGCAGTGTTCAGACTAGTGAAGGGCTGAAATGATGATGATGTAGGCTAATAGCAGAGTATAAACCATGAAATAAACTTTTCAATGGCTATTTTCACTAACTCTGGATTACAAAGGTAGTGAACTTTCTTCGGGGCTACTACTATGCATAAGTCTCGCAGTTTGTCGCAGAGTTTTCCTAGCACTTTAATCTTTGGCATTTCGTTCATTGTTAGCGCTTTGGGACGTCCAAATCTTCATTTCTGGGCTTCCACGATGGGTCCTGGATCCAGTTAGCTGATAAAAAAACTGCTGCTTGCCTCCATGGCTGCCCCCCCCCCTGACGCTTTTTCTTAATCTTGATATGTTTTCAGTCGAGAATAAAGCTTCAGTTTCACCGAATGCAAGCTAGCTGTTGCACTGCACGTTGGCTATAGGTAGTTCCTGTAGATACTGCAGGGCGTTTCTCGTCATTCATACTACTTGAGTAAAAGCCACTGCCAGTGAGGTGATGTCTATGTTCTGTGGCTGTCGCGCAGCCCGGGATCTTTTATCGTTTTCCTGGTTCTCACTATCTTTTTACTTGTGAGCTCACTGTCCTCGTCCTTTATGTTTTTTCTCTTCTGTTTCAGTTTTTGGATTTTTCATACAACCATTCTTGAATTCGGCTTGACTTTTCCTCTTCATTTTCAGACGCAGAATATACTTCCACATCTGCGGCGGCGGTGGCGGGCCGTCTGTCTAACTTGGCTTGAGCGAGTGCGAGCGAGGTCTAGCTTCAATTCGCCTATTTTTTCTTGCGCTTTCAACTCTAACAAGCTTCTTCTATCACAACCGCTTTGATGGCTTAAGTATGTTGTCGAAATTTTCACCTTGTTACTTAGTAACCGTGGTAACGTGAATCTTCTTACTTGCATTATTTTCTGTAGATGTCGTGTGTTCTGTGGTTGAGGTTTCCGTACTCGTAGTAGTATCTTCCAATGTGATTTCAGATTCTTTTTCACTTGTAGGAGTTCTTGTCAAGCTCTTACTTCTTGTTGTGGCCGTACTCTTCAAGTTGCCGGCGGTACCTACTAAATTACACGCACACGCTCTACAATGTTTGCAGTTCACCTAATTTTATTTATTGTATTTATAATACTTATCTTGTATATTTTATACGTTGCTTAATAACACGTATTTATGTTGAGTGGAAGGGCAGATGAAAATTATAGTTAACTGCTATTAGACCCGAAGCCAAATTGCCTGCGCATTTCGACAGATTGCGTAAGGCGCGATTGTCATTACTACTATGATACACGCATGTGGTCGTTATGTATCCAATTAGTCTTGATTATTACAGTAAAATGGACGTGCCATAGGGGATCCAGATTACAAACTTCCCTGCAGTAAGTTTTAGGAAGAGGAATCCTGAAATAAGAAATATGAAAATAGGAATACTATTAAATATTAATTATCAACACACTGTCACTGCAGTCCATCACAAGTCCGCTAAACATAGGTCTCTTATTTCTACCCAATGATATTGCAAATCAAAGTTAGCTAGTTTGCAAAATAATATTTTGAGAACATTACAAGCCCTGCCTCCGAATTTAAGAAAACTACAGGATTCTGTACGCTACCTAGTATAGGGAGGCCTTAAGTCTAGTACACTGTTATCGTACTGATGAGAGTAAAAAGGATAACAGTTAAAGATAATCAACATCTATATAATTCCAATTCCGAGTTGAATTACTTGTATTTTGTATAAAAAAACTCTGGCCTTCACCGTAGTTTGGCTCTCAGGGACATTTTTGCAATTGTGCCCACGTATGACAGGTGGGTTTTTAAATATTTTCAGCTGTTATTAGGAAGATCCTGCTGCCCTCCGATTCTTATGTTTCGCCTCTCTTACGAAACTCAGGGGAAGATACGGGCTTTCTTTAAAGTCGTCGCTATAAGGGAAATATTAAATTTAAATATGTAATATTAAAAAAGTAAACAACTTTGTAAAAATATAAAGGATACATTTGATACTCGATGTCTTAGTTGCGACTTCAGAAGCTATTAATAATATGGATATTATTTTTATCTTGTTAGTTTATTTGAAGTCGGTTTTTAATTTTTATAGTTTATTTATTAGGCCCTTTTGAGTGGACTAAGTTATATCACAACGTCATACTAACAATTCACATAAATGTCATCTAAAAGTTTACAGTAAAAATTAAATTCCTTATTGATTTTTTTTTATTTAAAGCTGACTACTCTTAGGTTATACGCTTTTATTTAATTAAAATAATCGTTAAAATCGACCCACAATTGGTGACGATATCCTGTAACGCACAAAACAAAAACAATAGAGATTAGAACCACGTCCTTTATTGTAGTCGGCTAAAAATATAATACATACTAGCTGTTCCCCGCGACTTCGCCCGCGTGGAGTTATTTTTCGCGGAACCCTAAAATAAAAGCAGCCCAAGTTACTCCTTATGACATTGGGTATCTGCCAGTATGTATAAATATTGACATTAATATTTATACGATACTAACGTCACTCAATTGTTTTGCCTTCCCGGATCCCCTCCACTAACACTTAAACTTTATGGTATGGTATTAAAGTTCAAATTGACATTTAAGTATTATTACTCAAGATGGTAGTGGACGGCGTTTAGGTTCGAGTGAAGTCCCCTGATGTTGCAGAAATTCACGGATAGCGTGGCAAGGGTCGCCTTGGTCTTGTTGCTCAGTTTGCCCCGAGCAGTTATTGTGTTGAGCGGAATTTTGCCCCCCCAGAATACGCGGGGCTGCCTGAGCACCCACGCTCAGGAGTGGAATAGCATGGTCGTGGATGCTCAGCGAGGGATTCTCCAGGGGTACTGGTACCCTCCTGGGGTAGTTTATGACGTAATTCCGCTACCATGTTCATGGGGGGGGGGGGGGGGAATTCTGAATCTTTTGTATGAGAATATAGAAAAGTGTTGTTTTTAGACTTTTTCAGACAATTTTTTAAAATTTTCTCTCGGTAAGAACAATGTTCGTACTTCAAGGAATATTATAAAAAAATAATTAGCAAAATCGGTTCAGCTGTTCTCGAGATTTGCGCTTAGCAACACTTTCAGCGATTCATTTTTATATTATAGACAAGCTGTGCCCCGCGACTTCGCCCGCATGGAACTACGATTTCATGGATATCATTTTTTTTGCGCGGAATCCTACTTTTCTTTTTGAGTAATATTACCATCTTATAAATATTGACATTTATATTTATACGATACTATCGTCACTCAATTGTTTTGCTTCCCGGAACCCCTCCACTAACCCTTAAACTTTATGGTATGGTATCAAAGTTCAAATTGACTTTTAAGTATTATTACGAATGTTTTGTATGGGAATATAGATAAGTATTGTTTTTAGACTTTTTCAGGCAATTTTTTAAATTTTTCTCTCCGTAAGAACCATCTCCGTACTTCAAGAAATAATATTTAAAAAAAAATTAGCGAAATCGGTTCAGCTGCTCTCGAGATTTGCGCTTAGCAACACATTCAGCGATTCATTTTTATATTATAGATAACGTAGTAAACTTTTTATTCCCACGTTTTGACTACGTTATTCAATTGAGGCACGCCCAAAGGGATGTTAAAGAACTTGTCAGTTGAACTAAGCGCCAAGCAAATTGAGAATGACATTCTTTGCGGAATATGGGTACTTTGTATAATCAGATTTTGGTTCCAATCTCTATGATTCAGGAAAGCTTGTTCTATACAAAGTACGTGATTCGGTATTGTTTTGCATATTGTCATTCTATTTAATAAAGGTCTTACAGATATCTTTAAAAAAATGTCTAATTAATATATATATATATATATATATATATATATATTATAAATACAATTAGAATTTTGAAAACTCGACCGTATTTCTCAAATTCCAAGCTCCAGTGGGAGCACATAATATTCAACTAACGTCGAAATGAAGTAACGCAATTTTCGCAATTTCATTACAAGGCAACTAATTTTAAAATAGCAGAGCCGCGCTGCAGCTATTCGACTGGATCTGGAAAAGACCATGCTCAGCGTAAAATGGCAGCTCAATGCTGCTATACTTCGTGTGGTAAGTGTAGAGAACCGGAGCCTCTTTTAGTGGTAACAAAGCATTTTTGCTTACTGAAATCGATGATATTGGTCTATGGGCCAAAATATCCACTTATATTCAGGTAGACTAGACTGTGTGCTCGTTTTTCTACCTCATTCGATAAAAATGATAAAAGAGCTGTCTGATAAATCAACAACTAAATTAAGCTAGGTAGGCACCTAGCTTACTTTCAACGTAGCATGCCATATGGTATGGTACTATATAGATCTGTAGCCAGATTAAAACTAATTCATTTTGCAAAACTAAGCGATACGGGTATGTACGGGGATGCTAATATTCTTCGGTGGAGGTTAGATTGCCACCTACGACGACTTGACCTGGCAAATTATAACGCACGCACCCTGAGGACTGACGAAAAGATACTGGAACTGGAAGAAGAGATAAGCAAGCTGCACTGGAATTTTATAGGATTATCCGAGGCCCGAAGAGAGGGTGAGGGCACGGTAATCCTTGAATCCGGCAACTTGTTCTTTCGCCGGGATAGTGACCATTTGTCCCAATGAGGTATCGGATTTATCGTCCACAAGTCTCTCGTTAACAACGTTGTAAAGATTGGGAGTGTGTCGACGAGGGTTGCGTACCTTATACTCAGAATCACCAGACGATATTCACTGAAGGTCATACAGGTTTACGCACCAACCTCGGCACACCCAGATGAGGAGGTGGAGGAAATGTATGAGAATATCTCTAGAGCCACGCATTCCTCCAAAACTAAGCACAAGCACTAACACAACACTAAGCAAAACTAGGCACAAGAGAGAACGGTGAGCTGAAAGTAGGGAAATTCGGAATAGGGCAACGAAACCCAAGCGGCTAGCAGCTGGCTGACTTCATGGAGAAAGGATGACTCTTTCTTCCAGAAGCGGCCCCACAGGAAGTGGACCTGGTCGAGCCCCGACGGTTCGACGAAAAATGAGATTAACTTTATTATGACGACTAGGCGGCAACTTTTCAGTGATGTCTCTGTGATTGCGACGGTGGAAATTGGTAGCGATCACCGAATGGTTAGAGGCACACTGAACCTAAACGTTAAATTGACGAGGTCTTGTCTAATGAAGTCAACGCTCCGTCCCCCTCGTGCTCAAGTCCAAAGTCCCGAAACCTTTCAGCTCGAGTTACAAAACCGTTATTAGTGCCTAGAAGACTGCAATGAAGTGAACGATATGAATGACAAGCTCGTGGAAACTTTCCATGCGGTCGGAGCTAAGTTCTCCAAGACCCGCCGCAGAAGAACTCAAAAAATCTCCGATCACACTCTTAATCTCATGACTGTTAGAAGGGAGATGAAGATACAATCTTCAACAGATTTGACAGCATATAGGCAACTGAACAGACAGATCTCCAAATGCATGCGGCGGGACTAACGCAATTTCAATACAGCTTGTATTGAAGAAGTGATCGAGCGGAACCAAGGCTCCAAAGTCTTTGCCAGAGATCTGTCTGCCAGAAAGAGCCAACTGTCAAAGCTGAAGACCGAGTGTGGCAGCATTGTTTCCGGGACACCTGAGATTTTGAGTGAGATTGAGAGGTTCTACTATTCATTTTTAAGTATTTCTGGAATACATTCATAACTATGAACTACTAAGCCATAGCATAAAATAAATTTTCCCGTTAATCGGGTAATAGTTAATCTGCTGGCATATACAATTTTTCACGCACACTAGCATCATGCAGATTGTCTTATAGACACTACAATATTAAGATGTCGCAGTCGCGGAGCTGTTACTTGCAGGGAGCACGGTATCTAGTCAGAGCGCGCGATGACTTATCATTAATCTATGGCTATCCTGATGTATTTCCGAGATCAAAATTGGGATCCTCTATTGTAATTCTCCGACATCAGAAGTGGGATCTCGAGTTGTAATTTCTGACATATCATCATCATCATTACAGCCCTTCACAAGTCCACTGCTGAACATAGGCCTCCCCCAAAGAATGCCACAAAGCACGGTCCTGAGCCACCTGCATCCATCGACTTCCTGCAAATCTTACCAGGTCGTCACTCCATCTAGTGGGGGGACGCCCTACACTTCGCCTGCCGGTACGAGGCTGCCACTCGAGAACCTTTCTTCCCCATCGGTTGTCGGTTCTTCGAGCTATATGGCCGGCCCATTGCCACTTCAGCTTACTAATCCGTTGGGCTATGTCGGTCACTCTGGTTCTACTGCGGATATCCTCATTACTGAGTTTATCACGCAGAGAAACTCCGAGCATAGCCCTCTCCATAGCTCGCTGAGCGACCTTGAGCTTCCTCATCCGGCCAGCAGTGAAGGACCACGTCTCAGTTCCGTATGTCATCACTGGCAACACGCACTGGGTGTACAGTCTCGTTTTCAAGTTTTGAGGTATACCTGACGAGAAGATGTGCCGTAATTTCCCGAACGCTGCCCAACCGAGTTGAATCCGTCGATTGACCTCTCGGTCGAAGTTGGACTTACCTAGTCGGACTATTTGTCCCAGGTAAACATACTCGTCAACAACTTCGAGCTTAGTGTTCCCAACAACTACCGGCATAGGTGTGACATGGACATTAAACATGATCTTTGTTTTGTCCATGTTCATCTTAAGACCTATCCGTTGGGAAACACTATTGAGGTCATTTAGCATAGTGCTTAGGTCCTCCAGCGATTCTGCCATAAGCACTATATCGTCGGCAAATCGAAGGTGAGTGATGTACTCGCCATTGATGTTGATACCGTATCCTTTCCAGTCCAGAAGCTTGAAAACATCTTCCAATGCAGCGGTGAAGAGTTTCGGGGATATGACGTCACCCTGTCTTACACCTCTCTGCAATTGGATAGGTTTCGTACTCTGGTTCTGTACTCGGATAGCCATCGTATCCCTACTGTACAAGCACTTCAACACTTCGATATACCGACAGTCAACTTGGCATCGCTGAAGGGACTGCAGCACCGCCCAAATTTCGACGGAATCAAAGGCTTTCTCATAGTCCACATACGCCAGACATAGTGGCAAATTGTACTCCTCGGACTTCTGTACAATTTGCCGAAGGGTATGTATGTGGTCTATGGTGCTAAAGCCTTTTCGGAAACCGGCTTGTTCGGGAGGCTGGAAGTCGTCAAGTCTGCGCGCGAGACGATTTGTAATGACTCTCGAAAACAGCACGTAGACGCGGCTCAGAAGGGAAATCGGTCTGTAGTTCTTCAAGAGAGCGTTGTCGCCTTTCTTGAAGAACAAGACCACCGCACTTCTGCTCCACGCCTCCGGTGTAATGCCACCATGGAGGACGGAATTAAAGAGCTTCTGAAGGACTTCAAGTACCGGTTTTCCACCCGCTTTCAGAAGCTCCGCTGTAATTCCATCCTGGCCTGGGGCCTTGCCGTTTTTAAGGTGCTGGAGAGCCATTCTAATCTCGCTCAGACTGACGTCCGGGATATCATCGGAATAATGTCGGATAAGACTCGCTCTTGGATCGTTACTCACACTTGCGTGTGGCTCCAACGATGACGTGTACAGCTGCCCATAGAACCTCTCAATCTCACTCAAAATCTCAGGTGCCCCGGAAACGATGCTGCCACATTCGGTCTTCAGCTTTGACAGTTGGCTCTTTCTGGCAGACAGATCTCTGGCAAAGACTTTGGAGCCTTGGTTCCGCTCGATCGCTTCTTCAATACGAGCTGTATTGAAGTTGCGTAAGTCCCGCCGCATGCATTTGGAGATCTGTCTGTTCAGTTGCCTGTAAGCTGTCAAATCTGTTGAAGAATGTAGCTTCATCTCCCGTCTAACAGCCATGAGATTAAGAGTGTGATCGGAGAGTTTTTGTGTTCTTCTGCGGCGGGTCTTGCAGAACTTAGCTCCGACCGCATGGACAGTTTCCACGAGCTTGTCATTCAAATCGTCCACTTCATTGCAGTCTTCTAGGGACTGAAAACGGTTTTGCAACTCGAGCTGAAAGGTTTCGGGACTTTGGATTAGAGCACGAGGGGGACGGAGCGTTGACTTCATTAGACGAGACCTCTCCAACTTAACGTTTAGGTTCAGTGTGCCTCTAACCATTCGGTGATCGCTGCCGGTTTTCACCCTCGCGATCACTGAGACATCACTGGACAGTTGTCGTCTGGTCGTCATAATGAAGTCAATCTCATTTTTTGTCGAACCGTCGGGGCTCGACCAGGTCCACTTCCTGTGGGGCCGCTTCTGGAAGAAAGAGTTCATCATAAAGAGTCCCTCTTTCTCCATGAAGTCGGCCAACTGCTGGCCCCTTGGGTTCCGTTGCCCTATTCCAAATTTCCCCACTTTCAGCTCACCGTTCTCTCTTGTGCCTAGTTTTGCATTGAAGTCTCCCATTAACACCGTATATTGGGTTTTGGAGGAATGCATGGCTCTAGAGATATCCTCATACATTTCCTCCACCTCCTGATCGGGGTGTGCCGAGGTTGGTGCGTAAACCTGTATGACCTTCAGCGAATACCGTTTGGTGATTCTGAGTATAAGGTACGCAACCCTCGTCGACACACTCTCAATCTTTACAACGTTGTTAACGAGAGACTTGTGGACGATAAATCCGACACCTCCTTGGGACAGATGGTCGCCCTCCCGGTGATAGAGCAAGTTGCCGGATTCGAGGATTACCGTGTCCTCCCCCTCTCTTCGGACTTCGGATAATCCTATAATATGCCAGCGTAACTTGTCTATCTCTTCTTCCAGCTCCATAATCTTCTCGTCAGTCCTCAGGGTGCGTGCGTTGTATGTTGCCAGGTCGAGTCGTTGTAGGTGGCAACCGAACCTCCACCGGAGATTCTTAGCACCCCCTGCCCCGCCGTTACCATGGTCGCCACCGTAGCCAGGAATAGCGGGGCCGCCGGGGACTGCGGGCCGTCTCTTCGTAACTTTCATTATGGGGGGTATATTGCCATAGTTGCCACGCTTGGCGAGCGGGTTGGCAACCGCAGTTTTTTATTGTATTTTGTCGTTACCAGGAAGATGCTGCTGCCCATCTCCTGCCTGTTTCCCTTTGTCGCCTTTTACGACACCCACGGGAAGATATGGGGTAGTGGATATTCTTAACCGCCACTACACGGTCTGACATATATATATATATAAAGAGTGCGAGGAATCAGCATTTTGTTCCCATCGACAATCCCTCATGCTTGACTTATAAATATTGAGAGTAAACCTGCATGAATGAGAAACTTTCCACATAATGTGTGCGTTGTTACTTCTCCAAAACCTTCTCAAAATTTACAGGATATCAATTGGTACTCGTAACTACAATACAAGCATTACGCACGTTCTTATAACGAAAAATATATAGGACATTTTGATTAAAATTTTCATTGTTTCATAATACGACATCGTTCCAACATTCAAAAATATAACCAATTTTTAAAGTAAATACTGTTGCGAGAGGTCTGTATTTAAATGTAAAACGGAAATCACAAACCGCTATTCGATAGCCATGACAATTGACAGTCAATACACAAAAATACCGAAATTTAAAGAAGATAAATGTAACAGAAAAGTGGCTATAAATGCTATATTCATGAAAATGAACATCATGTGAAAATGTTTGTCCGTTTAACAGAGTTCTAATTTGGCCCGCTATTACAAAGTCAATGAAATTATTACAATTACATTAAATTTTAAAGTCAAAGGAAAATTATTTTTTATTTTTCTATTGTAGAAATAAACAACTACTAAACAGACAGTAACACTGTTTAATAATAAATATTTCAATGTTGTTGAACATTTAATATACCTAAAAATTAATGTTTGTTTGTTCGTATTTTATGCGCTGACATACCGTTCATCAGATTGCGGTAAAACTTTGTCAATTTATTGCTTGTACTTGCGAGAAGGTTATAGGCATAGTACAATTAACTTACAGGAGGTGACAAATTTTTTTAAACGTTATATATCATTCAACTTTAATGAATTTATTATCATTCCTAATTAAGCCGTATAGCTCTTCCAAGTTTAAAACTATATTTACTCGTACACAATTGTTCCTACTGCTAGAACAATATAAAAGTTATTGTGCATTCAGTTTTAGTGGTATAAAAGCACCATTGTATTTTTTTATAAGTATGGGCTTATTAATGCACACAATTGTATATTTTTATTCAATATAGGTTATTACATAATACATATTAAAGAAAGTCATTTTTTCATTTCCCATTGGTTTGGAAAATACCTTCATCCTGGAAAGAAAGGACAAATCTAACTTGATTATTTTATCTCTATATATAAAAATCAGTTGCTATTCGTTAGTCTCGCAAAAAGTCTAAAATTCCTAACCGATTTAGTGAAATTTTTATTCGTGTTTGAGTGGGCCTTTGGATGATCTAAACGATTCACAATTGGACCCGGTAGGTGGCGTTATTGTCAAGATCCAGAAATCACCCGTGTAAAGCCGGGTCGAGTCGCTAGTTAGGCATAAAATTTTACAATAACTTTTTTCAATAATAATTTATAAGAATATATGACAGAACCAGCATAATAACGATCACTTCAATTCCAGGGGATCTTTTTGTCATGCCTTGTGCTGGCGGCGTAAGAAAATCCACCACTTCATTTAGTTTCGTTGATTTGGTAAGAGGTGACTATAGGACATTCCAGATTGCAAATTTTTTGTTGATATTAGGAATACGCTACTGCTCATCTCCTGGTTTGTTACCCTCTGTCTTACGACACGTAAGAGATGCTATGGGATAGTGGATATTTTGACACCGCCACTATAGGTACGATAAACTAAACTAAACATTTTATACGTTTTACTGGAAATGAGGCATTCCATCTTAGTCCTCACGGGTGACAACTTATCTACATTTTGATTTGTAATAGAGGATAGATGTAGATGTCTATGGGCCGCAGCAACCACTTACCATCAGGTGGACTGTGTGCTCGTTTGTCACCCTTATCCTATAAAAAAAAGTGGTAGAGCCATGCTGCAGCTATATTAATCGTATAGTTGTAGCGCGAATGGGTCGGCTCGACCAAGGAAGGACCACGCTCTCACAGAATAGCTCTCACAGTATGGTGAGTGTAGAGAACCGGAGACCCTTTTTACTGGAAACAGATATTTCATCTTAGTCCTTAGGGATGACAACGCATCCACATTTTGATTCTTAATGGAAGATAAATGTAGATCTATATGGGCTACAGCATCCATTTACCATCAGGTGGACTTTGTGGTCGTTTATCACCCTTATTCTATAACAAAAATGTCAGTTTTTCAGACTACATGAACGACCTATTAACATTTCAGCTTACTGGTTCGTAATACTATTATTTCATTTATTTTGCTAAGAAACAGTTTTTTATTTTTATTTTAATATACACTAAGGAGCCGTCCGAGTTTTTCCTCGGTAGGATCTATTAATCTGGCGTTATTTTGATTTAAGATAATCAAAGACCATTTAATAAAAAAAAAAGCTTTTTCGAAAATTCTCCAAGTTTTTCGGATAAAATGTAGCCTAGATCACTACTGCTTATTGCTCTCTATCTGTTTGTGAAGTTTTACTACAATCGGTTCAGTCATTCCGAATTCCGAAGATTAGCCCGTACAGACAGACGGACAATCATAATGGTTTAAAAATGACTCAATAAAAGGCAGTTTTTTTTTTCGATTTCATAAATAGATAGTAGATATGTATTATTTACTACAATATAAATATAAAAAATAGACCAGCCGAGCCAATAATAGTTACAAGTTGATTTTGATACGTTTTACGTATCAAAATCAACTATGTGATAAATGAATATGATAAAGAAAGCGATTTTTTATATTAATTGTCTGCGCATGTGAACTATTAGTGGAAACGATGAAACAAGTTAGTGATCTGATGTTGATGCAAGGTCTGGTTAAGCGCCTTGATACACTATCCTAATCGACTAAATGCTGGCTCAAGACGCCGGCGAAATATCCCAAAAACGTAATATGTGTAAGTAATAGTTACTAATATTGTGAAGAAAATTTTAAACAAATTATCATAGAGGATCCTGTACAGATTGCGCTATAACTCTGTTAACTTATTGCTTACACTTGCGCGAAGGTTATAGACATAGTAAAATTAACTTTACCGATTATCGTATTATCGTTCCAAAAAATTTATTTGCAAGTTATAATATTATATTACTTAATTTCAATGAATTTATTATCATTCCTAATCAAACAATTAACTCTTCCATATTTAAAATGAAATTTTCATTTTTTTTCTGGGGCAGCAACGTGCCGGGTACTAGCTTTGTTCGTATTTTATGCTCAGCCATACCGTTCATTAGATTGCGGTAAGACTGTCAACTTATTGCTTGCACTTGCGCGAAGTTTATAAGCATAGTACAATTAACTTACAGCAGGTGGCGCGCGTATTGTACCGACAAATTTATTTTAAACTTATATATCATTCAACTTCAATGAATGTATTGTCATTCGTAATTAACGTTATAACACTTCCAAATTTAAAACGATATTTTCACAATCGTTTCTTCTGCGGCAGCAACGCGCCGGGTACCAGCTAGTATAAGATAAAATTATATATAATCATAAATAAAATGAAATTAAACACATAACAACTGGATAATATAACACTAAAACAGTAAAATAAATAAATAAATAAAAACCCAACCAGAGACTAAATCTAAACCTACAAAATATCGCATCTTTTTTCAGTATTTTGCCTCTTGGTTTTTATAAGGTATGTATGTTCAATATTTGCTTTGATACATCTATTTCAATTGTTTAAGAGAATCCACTACCCGGGTGTAAAGGACCCGGTTTTTTCTTTACAGTAAAGTAAGTCGTAAATCAGTAGAATGAAAGACTTATTTTTTGTTTTCTATCCAAAAAGCATACCCCTAAGCAACCGACCGGAAAGCATCCATTACACTCTGGTCAATTTATTTACTGAAAGAAAGCATTTCCCTTAAAACGACGATCTATTTAGCTGTGATCGTGTTTCGTCTGTAAATTATAGGACCATTTTATTTTGGAACTAGCTGTTTCCCGCGACTTCGTCTGCGTGGAATTTATTACGGTTAGATGATTACATGGGTTTTAATTTTTTTGCGCGGTACCCTAATTCTTTTTTTAAAATACTAGCCTAAGTTACTCCTTATAAAATCAGCTATCTGTCAGTGAAAGTCCCGTCGACATCGGTCCAGCCATTTCGGAGATTATCCGGAACAAACAAACAGGTAAAAAGCTGTTATTTTGACATTACAAACAGGTTCTTCAATTTTATTTATTTGTATAGATATAACTATAAATACTTGTTTAGATTGAAGGAATAAAGGTAGCTACTAATTAAAATAATTTAAAAATCGACTATTAGACCTAACCTATTTTAGTACCTTACCAAACAGTAGTAAAAATGGCGGAGGAGGCCTATGTTCAGCAGTGGACTTTTATAGACTGTAATGAATGGATGGCAAACTAAACTTATTATTTTGATATTTCTGAGAGATTCTTAGATCTATCTATAGATATCTTCATATCTCTTTTTATTTTCTGCCGACTTCCAAAAAGGAGACGGTACTCAATTCGACGCGTATGTTTTTTTTATGTGTGTTACCTCATAACTTTTTACTGGGTGGACCGATTTCGATGATTCTTTTTTATATGAAAGCTGATACTTCTCGTGTGGTCCCATATAAATTTGATCAAGGTCAGACCAATACTTTTTGAGTTATTTGAGTTATTCTTGATAACTTATATTGAAGTCGGCTGTACAAAATTTTTAATTTTTTAATTATATTGTTTGTACTTTGTATTGTTTGGTTATGGTAATAAAAAAGGCTTATTTTTACTATTGTTATAGAATGTATCGTTACAATAAACGTATAACGCAAAGCAATGGAAAAGTGCATTGCGACGTGTAACTCTGGTGGATATTGTTTGCCGGTGGGAATCACTTTGCAACTCGATTACGTTTTTTCATTACGGTAATCATTGAGTTATATGTACTACGTACTAGAGAAGCCTTTCCAAACAAAAATTGTGTCCTACTCATGTCTTCGCGCATGCGCGGGAGTAGTAGTCGCGCATGCGCGTAGACTTTAATTTAATATAAAATAAGATATTAATATAAAATAAATATAAGAATTTAATATAAAATATCTTAATTTAATCTAAACAAACATATTTCTAAATAAAATGTAATAATAATTATTTTATGGAATTCAAAAATCTTCAATTTACGCAATATTTAGTTTGTATGGATTGCACTACAGTTCAGTTGAACATAGTCAATGTTCGGAATGGCTTCTCTAGTACGTAGTACATATAACTCAATGACGGTAATATTTTGTAAAACTATCACTATCACTATACCTACAGTCTTTCAAAGTCCACTGTTAAACATAAGCTATGGGATTGTTTCATTATGGGGATTTGCTACAGTTGCTACGTTTGCCAGGACGGGTTGGAAACAGTAGTTTTTTTTTCTATTTCTTATTAGGAAAACGCTGACACCCATCTGTTGGTTTATTTTCCTATATCACCGCTTACGAACGCCCATGGTACGATATGCGGTGGTAAATATTCTTACACCGCCACTACGCCGTGTAACTTAAAACAAGGTATTAATAAAAAAATTAAAAAGAAGAAGAAACATCAAAAAGGAGCCAACTAAGCTTTCACACTAGGGTAACAGTAGCGCACTACGGGTTCGTACGTACTACGTAACACCTGCAACACAGCCTGCATTCCGTTTGCAGCGCGTGTTAAACTCAGGCGACGCGGCGTGACTTCTTTCTACAATTTAAAATATTACAAATGGTGTTGTGGCCACTTAGCACGCACACGTACTGCTGATATACCTCTGCTACGTCTTTCATTCAATATGATATAAGATAAATTTGGATTTATTCTGATCATATTTTGTAAATTTTTTGTAGGAATGTAATTGAACTGAAATTCTTATTTTATTAGTTATTCAAATTCAAATTTTATTTATTTGTAAATACAGGTAATGAGACAGAATAGATCTTAAAAAAATGATGTTCGTTATATAAAAATAATATTTATGGATTGTAAGCGCATAGACAGTAATTCAAAGAGTAACAAATGGTGATCATGTACCCATTGTTTTTTATCAATATGGATTTTTGATTTGTACATATGTAGTGAAAGTATTGTTTTTATTTATCATCACATTCGGAAAATAACTCGATCCTCAGAATAATCATTGTGAATTTTTTTACAATAATATTATATAATATTTTATTCAATTATTTATTTGAATTATAATAAATCCAGCATGGTAGCGATTACTTTATTGTCAGAAGTATTTTCGTTTTTTTTTTTTTTACTTATTATAAGCCAGTGTTTGACCATAATCCCACCTGGTGGTAAGTGGTGATGCAGCCTTAGATGGTAAATTGCACTGTCATAGAGTAAAAAAGCCTGTTCACTCTTGCCTTGAAGACGCCCAGATTGTATTCGAATGGAAAAATTATATAAGTATATAATAGACAAATTATTCCCCTCCTTTGCTGTACGCATTACAAAAAACGAAGCAAACCATTTGGTTCTAATGCGTGGAATATCGACAACAAAGGTGTGAAGACCCGCCGACAAACTGGTTGTCCGATAGTGGAAAGGAGAGAGAGTAATTAAAGTGTGTAATTCCAGCGCACATTCACCGAAATTTATCCTATAGAATATCGAGAGACTAGCTACCCTGCGCCTGTGCTTGAGGCTGACAAGATTAGTTTCAACCAAATTAAGGTCACCATTGAGCATCTTAGCACGTCTCTCCACTGAGTCCAATGCTGCCAGGAGGTATTTTGCAGCACCAGCTGCTGTCACATATGGATGTGTTGCGCTTTATATAAGGTAAGAAGCTGCCCCGGCGTGAAGTACCGCCACACCCTTGCAAGGACACCAAGTTTCCTTGTGGCTGCTTTGGCTCTGGACTCAATGAACCACCCAATGTTGAGGTTCGGAGAAAATTCAACCCCTAACAACTGAAGGCGGTCAGTGTACCACAAAGATTCATTTCGGAAAGTAGGAGCCAGGGTGAGTGGGCTCTTTTTAGCGGTGAAAAAACACGCTTGTGTTTTGGAGGCGTTGAATCTCACGAGATTGGCATCGCCCCATTTGGAGACTGCCTGTAGTGTGAGATTCACAAGCTCATCCATAACCTCTCGTTCGGACTGGATTTGATCCTGACTAGCCCGAGCACTTGTTAGCATCTCTCCACAACTGTGCTGTCGTCTCATGAAGTCAACGCTCCGTCCCCCTCGTGCTCTGTTCCAAGGTCCCGAAACCTTTCAGCTCGAGTTACAAAACCTTTTCCAGTGCCTAGAAGACTGCAATGAAGTGGACGATGTGAATGACAAGCTCGTGGTAACTGTCCATGCGGTCGGAGCTAAGTTCTGCAAGACCCGCCGCAGAAGAACACAAAAACTCTCCGATCCGAAAATATTTATCGCAAAAAGTGTACCTTTCTCTCTATAAATTCGACTGGACTAAAAGCGTGCTATGAAATCAATGACAGTGTAGTGTTAGCAGAAAATATTGCTTGAAGTCAGAACAAGAACAAAAAAACTTTCTATATTTGCAGTAGAAGTTTATACGGGTATACCTCACAGCACATAATAAATTACTTTATACATATCTTATATATACAATTAAAAAACCTTAACTGTACACCAAGAATAGATTAACATAACAAAAAAAATGTTGAGGGAAATCAAAAGGCGCTCTTATTGGTACAGTTTCCTGCAAACAATCCCACATAAAGAAATAAAAAAAAGACGAGAAGAATTAATAATTATATATCTCACAGCTGCGCTATGTAGATCAAAGACTAAGCGGTAACTGTCATTTCACAGTTCGCAAGCAACTCGGCCTATCGCAGTTACCTCCATACTATGATAAGATTATAGAGCTCATATTAACGCCCATTTTATGGCATACCTAAAGCAGAACGACCTCCTCTACGAACGAATGGAATCTGCCATAATTAGTCGCCATTGGCCTACAAACCTGAACAAACGCCCTCCCATAATGAAAGAGAGAAAGCTTGTACCATAGTGCACCTTTTTATACACCTGTGCCTAGCAGTGGAATGTATGAAGCCTAAGACTTCTCGTTTGTGGTCCAAAGGAAATGATACACGGTCTGTATTAAACTGACTGTGATACTATTAAAGTCGACGACGTGAATAATGGACTTCACATAAGTCCGCCAATAGGCATTGGGGCAGCGGGCGGTCACTTCCTTGCCCTCAAACCCTCTCAGAAATGAAAGGATACCTATGCCCAGCAGTGGGACATATATATATATATATATAGGCTATTACTTTAAGCTGTAGTGGCTAAGAAGCCGGACGCTTCTTTAAAATAATAAAGAGTGCGAGAAATCAGCGTTTTGTTCCCTTCGACAATCCCTTATGCTTGACTTATAAATATTGAGAATAAACCTGCATAAATGAGAAACTGTCCACATGATTCTTATAACGATAAACATATAAGAACATTTTGATTTTTGATTAAAATTTTCATTGTTTCATAATACGACATCGTTCCAACATTCAAAAATGTAACCAATTTTTAAAGTAAATACTGTTGCGAGAGGTCTGTATTTAAATGCAAAATGAAAATCACAAACCGCTGTTCGATAGCCATGACAATTGGCAGTCGATACACAAAACAAAAACGAAATTTAAAGAAGATAAATGTAACAAAAAAGTGACTACAAATGCTATATTCATGAAAATGAACATCATGAAAATAATTGTCCGTTTAACGGAGTTCTAATTTGGCCCGCTATTACAGTCTTAAATTTTAAAGTCAAAGGAAAACTATTTTCTATTTTTCTATTGAAGAAATAAACAACTACTAAACATACAGTAACATTGTTTAATAATAAATATTTCAATGTTGTTGAACATTTAATATATACCTAAAAATTAATGTTTGTTAGTTCGTATTTTATGCGCTGACATACCGCTCATCAGATTGCGGTAAAACTTTGTCAACTTATTGCTTGCACTTGCGAGAAGGTTATAGGCATAGTACAATTAACTTAGAGGAGGTGACAAGTTTTTTTGAAAGCTATAATATCATTCAACTTTAATGAATTTATTATCATTCCTAACTAAGCCGTATAGCTCTTTCAAGTTTAAAACGATATTTACACAATTGTTCCTACTGCTAGAACAATATAAAAGTTATTGTGCATTCAGTTTTAGTGGTATAAATGCACCATTGTATTTTTTTTATAAGTATGGGCTTATTAATGAACACAATTGTATATTTTTATTCAATATAGGTTATTACATAATACATTTTATTGAAAGTCATTTTTTCATCTCCCATTGGTTTGGAAAATACCTTCGTCCTGGGAAGAAAGGAAAAATCTAACTTGATTATTTTATCTCTATGTATAAAAATCAGTTGCTATCCGTTAGTCTCGCAAAAAGTCTAAAATGCCTGGACCGATTTGATTAAATTTTTATGTGTGTTTGTGTGGGTCTTTGGATGATCTAAACGATTCACAATTGGACCCGGTAGGTGGCGTTGTTATCAAGATGCAGAAATCACCCGTGTGAAGCCGGGTCGAGTCGCTAGTTAGGCATAAAATTTTACAATAACTTTCTTCAATAATAATTTATAAGCATATATGACAGAACCAGCATAATAACGAATACTTCAATTCCAGGGGATCTTTTTGTCATGCCGTGTGCTGGCGGCGTAAGAGAATCCACCACTTCATTTAGTTTCGTAGATTTCGTAAGAGGTGACTATAGGACATTCCAGATTGCAAATTTTTTGTTGATATTAGGAAGACGCTGCTGCTCATCTCCTGGTTTTTTACCCTCTGTCTTACGACACATAACAGACGCTATGGGATAGTGGTTATTTTGACACCGCCACTATAGGTACGATAAACTAAACTAAACACTTTTATACGTGGTAGAGCCATGCTGCAGCTATATTAATAGTATAGTTGTAGCACGAATGGGTCGGCTCGACCGGGGAAGGATCACGCTCTCACAGAATACCAGCGTAAAATAGCAGCTCAATGCTGCTATGTTTCGTATGGTGAGTGTAGGGAACCGGAGACCCTTTTTACCGGAAAAGAGTCATTCTATCTTAGTCCTCACGGCTGACCACGCATCTACATTTTAATTCGCAAACGAAGATAGGTGTAGATGTCTATGGGCCGCAGCAACCACTTATCATCAGATGGACTGTGTGCTCGTTTGTCATCCTTATTCTAAAAAAAAAAATATTAGTAGAACTAATTGAAAAAATACTGTGCATTTTGTTCTATACAAATAATAGTTAAACTAGTTGGACATTCTCTTAAGTGTGTTAAGTAGAATAAGCTAAATTGCAAAAACCCAAATTAAAAAAAATAATTTCAAGCAAATATGCAGATTTATTTGTATTTAAGGAAATGTATCCATTTGTTGTTTTAATAATATATTATACGATTATACGTATGTGATATTTCACACCGTATTTAGAAGTTGTCACGGTCACAATCTGCTAGGAGAGTCTTAATAAAGTTATCATTATTTAACTCTTTTTATAATACTTAGAGAATACACTAAATATAGGAGTTCTCCCTTCCTTAACACATGTATGTGCTAAAAGCCACTGAAAGATACATTGAAGCAATCTCAGGAAGTTTCAAGTGTGCTTTAAGTCAAGGATCTCTCTGTTTGCAGTCTGAGAATCCTTCAATTGATTAATTTTCTTTTTATTTTAATAACTCTTTCGGAAATACTACCACAAATATCAAAAGCGATGAAAATTTCAATTGACCAAAATGATGGGTATGCGGTGTTGTCATTAAAAATTAATAGTGGACTATATTATTATATAGCGTAGAGTGAGGAGTAAAAAGGTTTACATATATTGTCGATACTGTAAAATACCCTAATTCGGGCAATGAGAAAAGTGTGAGTAAACACATGAGCACTTGCCTGGAATTCTGCTGATCTGATGACATTTCAGGTGCTGCAGTCACATTAAATTATCCATAATTTAATGTGTGTTCCAACTCACTTCCTTTAACAATTAAGAAATCCCAAAGCATTGAGTCTTTTGAAAAATGGTTAAAAATTATTATTTAAATATGTTGTGTTCTACGTAATATATTTTATTGTCATATCTACTTTTCTTGATCAGGTTTGTGTATATGATATATAACTATAATGTATCACAAAAATATTTATAAATATGTATATGCATAATGTTTGTGTATATGTATGCGTGTATATGCATACAGGGTTATTACGCAATAACCGGCCAAATTTTCAGAATAATTTATATAGGCAAATGGTGAAAAAAATTTACAAAAAAAATTTCAAGCATTCTGGCTTTTTTATCTTAATTCCAAAATGCGTTGTAATGCATTATTTTAAGTGATTGTCTTTCATAAATATCTAACGCCTGCTATTTTACTAGGCACGCACACATTTTTAAGGGTCGATCGTTCGACAAAAATTTTGTGAATTGAATCGCACACAGAGTAGCACGCGTACGCGTAGTTGTCGCCCATAAATCACATTCAATTTGGGATAATTTCAAATAAAAGAAGAAGCCTTATTTACTCGTTTTTAAAAAAACTGCAGTAGCGCTATATCATTATTTATATATTTGAACTTAGTTTTAAAATTTGGCTAATCTTTGAAAAATAACCCTAGCTATAATATTATCTATTTGATTATTTCATTGTCTCTATACTATATATTAGTGACCGACCGAAGGTTCGGTTTCGGTTTCGGTTTCGGCAAGTTTCGGCAAAAAAATCTAGTTTCGGTAATAGTTTCGGTTTCGGCAAAAAATCTGCCGAACCTTCGGTGGCGCCGAAACTCAGTGTTCGTGGATTATCGTGCGTCGTTCGGAAGAGTTCGTGAGTTGTATATTATTCATAATTATATAGAAACAGAAACTTTTTATTCAATATACATTATAAATAATTCTTATTGAAAGTCACTCTTTTGTTTAATTACCATTGGTTCGAAAAAAAACCTTTGCCCTTGGAAGAACCCAGTGGAATTTTTTTTAAATAACAGCTTACAATCAGAGGCGTAGCGGGGAATAAATAAACGTGGGCGATGATCCTACCAAAAATGCTTTGACATGACATACCAACTCTAACAATCTCTCTCTCAATCTAACAGCCGCGGTCTTTGAAGGTAGCTACAATAGCCTCACAGTCGCACTTAAGAGAAGCTTCTTGCGAGGCCCCAAACAAACACGTTTTTTACCTGGTAGAGCCATGCTGCAGCTATATTAATAGTATAGTTGAAGCACGACTGGGTTGGCTCGACCGGGGAAAGACCACGCTCTCACAGAATACCAGCGTAAAATAGCAGCTTAATGCTGCTGTGTTTCGTATGGTGAGTGTAGAGAACTGGAGACCCTTTATACTGGAAACAGATATTTCATCTTAGTCCTTAGGGATGACAACGCATCCACATTTTGATTCTTAATGGAAGATAAATGTAGATCTATATGGGCTACAGCATCCATTTACCATCAGGTGGACTTTGTGGTCGTTTATCACCCTTATTCTATAACAAAAATGTCAGTTTTTCAGACTACATGAACGACCTATTAACATTTCAGCTTACTGGTTCGTAATACTATTATTTCATTTATTTTGCTAAGAAACACTTTTTTTTATTTTAACATACACTATCGAGCCGTCCAAGTTTTTTCTCGGTAGGATCTATTAATCTGGCGTTATTTTGATTTAAGATAATCAAAGACCATTTAATAAAAAAAAAATCGAAAATTCTCCAAGTTTTTCGGATAAAATGTAGCCTCTAGATCACTGCTTATTGCTCTCTATCTGTTTGTGAAGTTTTATTACAATCGGTTCAGTCATTCCGAATTCCGAAGATTAGATCGTAGAGACAGACAGACAATCATTTTAAAATGTTTACTCATGTCGTAATGGTTTGAAAATTACTCAATAAAAGGCAGTTTTTTTTTTCGATTTCATAAATAGATAGTAGATATGTATTATTTACTACAATATAAATATAAAAAATAGACCAGCCGAGAAAAGTTACAAGTAGATTTTGATACGTAAAAGTGATAAATCAATATGATAAAGAAAGCGATTTTTTTATATTAAATTTCTGCGCATGTAAATTATTGGTGGAAACTATGAAACAAGTGATGCAAGGTCTGGCTAGGCGCCTTGATACACTATCCTTATCGACTAAATGCTGGCTCAAGACGCCGGCGAAATATCCCAAAAACGTATTATGTGTAAGTCATCATCATTACAGCCCTTCACAAGTCCACTGCTGAACATAGGCCTCCCCCAAAGAATGCCACAAAGCACGGTCCTGGGCCACCTGCATCCATCGACTTCCTGCATATCTTACCAGATCGTCACTCCATCTAGTGGGGGGACGCCCTACACTTCGTCTGCCATGTATTATGTGTAAGTAATAGTTACTAATATTGTGAAGAAAATTTTAAACAAATTATCATAGAGGATCCTGTACAGATTGCGCTATAACTCTGTTAACTTATTGCTTACACTTGCGCGAAGGTTATAGACATAGTAAAATTAACTTTACCGATTATCGTATTATCGTTCCAAAAAATTTATTTGCAAGTTATAATATTATATTACTTAATTTCAATGAATTTATTATCATTCCTAATCAAACAATTAACTCTTCCATATTTAAAATGAAATTTTCATTTTTTTTCTGGGGCAGCAACGTGCCGGGTACTAGCTTTGTTCGTATTTTATGCTCAGCCATACCGTTCATTAGATTGCGGTAAGACTGTCAACTTATTGCTTGCACTTGCGCGAAGTTTATAAGCATAGTACAATTAACTTACAGCAGGTGGCGCGCGTATTGTACCGACAAATTTATTTTAAACTTATATATCATTCAACTTCAATGAATGTATTGTCATTCGTAATTAACGTTATAACACTTCCAAATTTAAAACGATATTTTCACAATCGTTTCTTCTGCGGCAGCAACGCGCCGGGTACCAGCTAGTATAAGATAAAATTATATATAATCATAAATAAGATGAAATTAAATACATAACAACTGAATAATATAACACTAAAACAGTAAAATAAATAAATAAATAAAAACCCAACCAGATAGGAGGCCTCGGCAGGGGAGACTAAATCTAAACCTAGAAAATATCACATCTTTTTTCAGTATTTTGCCTCTTGGTTTTTATAAGGTATGTATGTTCAATATTTGCTTTGATACATCTATTTCAAGTGTTTTAGAGAATCCACTACCCGGGTGTAAAGGACCCGGTTTTTTCTTTACAGTAAAGTAAGTCGTAAATCAGTAGAATGAAAGACTTATTTTTTGTTTTCTATCCAAAAAGCATACCCCTAAGCAACCGACCGGAAAACATCCATTACACTCTGGTCAATTTATTTACTAAAAGAAAGCATTTTCCTTAAAACGCCGATCTATTTAGCTGTGATCGTGTTTTGTCTGTAAATTATAGGATCATTTTATTTAGGAACTAGCTGTTGCCCGCGACTTCGTCTGCGTGGAATTTATTACGGTTAGATGATTACATGGGTTTTAATTTTTTTGCGCGGTACCCAAATTATTTTTTTAAAATACTAGCCTAAGTTACTCCATATAAAATCAGCTATCTGCCAGTGAAAGTCCTGTCGACATCGGTCCAGCCATTTCGGAGATTAGCCGGAACAAACAAACAGATGAAAAGCTGTTATTTTGACATTACAAACAGACTTCAATTTTTATTTATTTGTATAGATATAACTATAAATACTTGTTTAGATTGAAGGAATAAAGGTAATATTTTTGAGCTACTAATTTAAAAATCGGCTATTAGACCTAACCTATTTTAGTACCTCACCAAACAATAGTAAAAATGGCGGAGGAGGCCTATGTTCAGCAGTGGACTTTTATAGACTGTAATGAATGGATGGGAAACTAAACTTATTATTTTGATATTTCTAAGAATCTCTCTCTTCATTTCTCTTTTTATTTTCTGCCGACTTCCAAATAGGAGACGGTACTCAATTCGACGCGTATGTTTTTTTTATGTGTGTTACCTCATAACTTTTTACTGGGTGGACCGATTTCAATTATTCTTTTTTTATATTAAAGCTGATACTTCTCGTGTGGACCCATATGATCAAGGTCAGACCAATAGTTTTTGAGTTATTTGAGTTATTTTTAATAACCTGTATTGAATTCGGCTGTACAAAATTTTTAATTTTAAATTATATTGTTTGTACTTTGTATTGTTGGTTATGGTAATAAAAAAAGGTTTATTATTACTATTGTTATAGAATGTATCGTTACAATAAACGTATAACGTAAAGCAATGGAAAAGTACATTGCGACGTGTAACTCTGGTGGATATCGTTTGCCGGTGGGATGGTAATCACTTTGCAACTCGATTACGTTATTTCATTACGGTAATATTTTGTAAAACTATCACTATCACTACAGTCTTTCAAAGTCCACTGTTAAACATAAGCTATGGGATTGTTTCATAAGGGGGAGTTGCTACAGTTGCTACGCTTGCCAGGACGGGTTGGAAACAGTAGTTTTTTTTTTCTATTTCTTATTAGGAAAACGCTGCCACCCATCTGTTGGTTTGTTTTCCTATGTCACCGCTTACGAACGCCCATGGTACGATATGCGGTCGTGGATATTCTTACACCGCCACTACGCCGTGTAACTTAAAACAAGGTATTAATAAAAAAATTAAAAAGAAGAAGAAACATCAAAAAGGAGCCAACTAAGCTTTCACACTAGGGTAACAGAAGCGCACTACGGGTTCGTACGTACTACCTAACACCTGCAACACGGCCTGCATTCCGTTTGCAGCGCGTGTTAGCGACGCGGCGTGACTTCTTTCTACAATTTAAAATATTACAAATGGTGTTGCGGCGACTTAGCACGCACACGTGCTGCTGATATATCTCTGCCACGTCTTTCATGCAATATGATATAAGATAAATTTGGATATATTCTGATCATATTTTGTAAATTTTTTGTAAGAATGTAATTGAACTGAAATTGTTATATCGAGGTTATATCGAGAAACTCCCACTTGTTTGTGCAGTATAAAATTCACTGTAGGTGCCGTGCGCGAGAGATTCCGCTTAAGTCATTCACGAGTGTGGTCATTCTACGAGTGTTAAGATCGTGTCGTGGTTCTGTTCGTTGTTGTAATTCTTCTAGTGCAGGCAAGGAGGATTGGTGTTGCTGAGAGGCTGCCCTGTGTTACATTGAGATAAGTAGTGTTGCTGTTGGTTTACATATTTTGATGTTATCATGTAATTACATACCTCACGTTACACTGGTGTGTGATTGTGGTGGAGAAGTGTTACGGTGGTCGAACTGTAATTTCACTATACTAAATGTATGGTGCTTACGTTATCTTATTACCGATAATGATTAATTGCGTAAGCACGATAGCAAGTTGAACATCCGCTCACACGCTTTTATTATTTTTAACAATTAACGCTATCCTCATAGATTAATGATAAGTCATCGCGCGCTCTGACTAGATACCGCTGGTGCTCATGTAAAATGCAACAACAAATACTACGCCGAAATCGGCGTACCCGAGCCAGTCGCGTTGCAGGCAACGTGAGAGGTGAACGTACCGAATGTTTTATTAAATTTTGATCATAATCCGAAGTAAAATACCAGTTTACGTATTGAAACTGTGTAAAAATAATACTACAACAAATAAGAAAGACACTAGAATCACATACTATCATTAAGTATCATACAATTTCGAAATTTTAACATGAAATAACACGAGCCATAAATAAGTCACAAAATATCAATGAAGCTATTCAGTGTTGCCGCAAATGCAAAAATAAAGTTCCCCGTGGCTGAGATTTTTATATGTGAATTTATTGTTACTATATTTTATAATATAATATATTTAACTTATTATAATATAACCTAACTCTATATTATTTAATGTTTATTTCTGTAGTATTGCTCAAATGACATAATTGCTGTTTATTAGGGTTCCATACCCAAAGAGTATCAACGGGGCTCAAGTCTCCACTATCGTTCCGTCTGTCTGTCAGTAGGCTATATCTTATGAACCGTAATATGTAGAATTTTCACAGAATGTGTATTTATATTGCTGCTATTACAACTTAAAATAAAAAAGAAAACAAGTAAAATATTAAAGGACCCAAAAAAATCACGTTTCTTGTATGAAGACCATACAAGAAACGTGATTTTTTTCTGTATTGATATAGTCATTATTTTCTTTTGTTGCTTGTGTTCTTTAAAAGAAAGCTTTCTGGATGTTTTAATATTTAAGTTTATAATTTTTTTCCATTATAATTGGGATGCTAAATCCATATTCCTTTAAATCTCTGGTATTGAATATATCAAATAAAACTACTTGTCGCATTTTTTAAATAAAAATCCCAAGATTTCTACAGCAACGTTTATTTTTTATTATGTCACTACCTACAAGATGGTAACAAATTATCGAACAGAATGGACCCATATATATTATAATTAAATGTAATAAAACTTTAAAACAAAAACGTCTTGAATTTGTATACAATATACGAAGAAAGTTTTTCCCCGGTCTTATATACTAACTAAAAGTGTAACAAAATAGTACTTAATAACTTAGGGAATGATTCTGCCCGTCAACATGAATATGTTTTTATTATGGGATCATCTTCGAAATTTTCAATTTATACATGATAGACCCATACTGCAGCTATATTACTAGTATAGTTGTAGCACAAATGGGTCAGTTCGACCGGGGAAGGACCACGCTCTCACAGAACACCAGTGTAAAATAGGAGCTTCACGCTGCTGTGTTTCCTATGGTGAGTGTAGAGAACCGGAGGCCCTTTTTACTGGAAACGAGGCATTCCATCTTATTCCTCAGGGGTTGCAACGCATCAGCATTTTGATTCTTAACCGAGAATAGATATATATGTCTATAGGCCACAGCAACCACTTACCATCAGGTGGACTGTGTGCTCGTTTGTCACCCTGATCCTATAAAAAATATCTCAAAGTCAGTAATTCCATACACAATTTCGTACAAACTTGCTCAAAATGTATGGAAGACCTGATTTTTCTTGTGATTTGGAAGATAGATCTATAGTAAAAGTTATTCATATGTACGCGTAGAATAGAAAGCACTATTTTGATTACACCATACATATAACTATTTTTTTAAATAATTTGTGAATATTAGTTAGACATGTAAATAAAAAAATTAAACTGATAAAAAGGAGGCCTTATCATTTATGTCATTTATTCAGAAGAAAAACCTATACTTACACCATCATCATCATTACAGCCCTTCACAAGTCCACTGCTGAACATAGACCTCCCCCAAAGAATGCCACAAAGCACGGTCCTGAGCCACCTGCATCCATCGACTTCCTGCATATCTTACCAGGTCGTCACTCTATCTAGTGGGGGGATGCCCTACACTTCGCTTGCCGGTACGAGGCTGCCACTCGAGAACCTTTCTTCCCCATCGGTTGTCGGTTCTTCGAGCTATATGGCCGGCCTATTGCCACTTCAGCTTACTAATCCGTTGGGCTATGTCGGTCACTCTGGTTCTACTGCGGATATCCTCATTTCTGAGTTTATCACGCAGAGAAACTCCGAGCATAGCCCTCTCCACAGCTCGCTGAGCGACCTTGAGCTTCCTCATCCGGCCAACAGTGAAGGACCACGTCTCAGTACCGTATGTCATCACTGGCAACACGCACTGGGTGTACAGTCTCGTTTTCAAGTTTTGAGGTATACCTGACGAGAAGATGTGCCGTAATTTCCCGAACGCTGCCCAACCGAGTTGAATCCGTCGATTGACCTCTCGATCGAAGTTGGACTTACCTAGTCGGACTATTTGTCCCAGGTAAACATACTCGTCAACAACTTCGAGCTTAGTGTTCCCAACAACTACCGGCATAGGTGTGACATGGACATTAAACATGATCTTTGTTTTGTCCATGTTCATCTTAAGACCTATCCGTTGGGAAACACTATTGAGGTCATTAAGCATAGTGCTTAGGTCCTCCAGCGATTCTGTCATAAGGACTATATCGTCGGCAAATCGAAGGTGAGTGATGTACTCGCCATTGATGTTGATACCGTATCCTTTCTAGTCCAGAAGCTTGAAAACATCTTCCAATGCAGTGGTAAAGAGTTTCGGGGACATGACGTCACCCTGTCTTACACCTCTCTGCAATTGGATAGGTTTCGTACTCTGGTTCTGTACTCGGATAGCCATCGTAGCCCTACTGTACAAGCACTTCAACACTTCGATATACCGACAGTCAACTTGGCGTCGCTGAAGGGACTGCAGCACCGCCCAAATTTCGACGGAATCAAAGGCTTTCTCATAGTCCACATACGTCAGACATAGTGGCAAATTGTACTCCTCGGACTTCTGTACAATTCGCCGAAGGGTATGTATGTAGTCTATGGTGCTAAAGCCTTTTCGGAAACCGGCTTGTTCGGGACGCTGGAAGTCGTCAAGTCTGCGCGCGAGACGATTCGTAATGACTCTCGAAAACAGCACGTAGACGCGGCTCAGAAGGAAAATCGGTCTGTAGTTCTTCAAGAGAGCGTTGTCGCCTTTCTTGAAGAACAAGACCACCGCACTTCTGCTCCACGCCTCCAGAGTAGTGCCGGAATTAAAGAGCTTCTGAAGGACTTCAAGTACCGGTTTTCCACCCGCTTTCAGAAGCTCCGCTGTAATTCCATCCTCGCCTGGGGCCTTGCCGTTTTTAAGGTGCTGGAGAGCCATTCTAATCTCGCTCAGACTGACGTCCGGGATATCATCGGAATAATGTCGGATAAGACTCGCTCTTGGATCGTTACTCACACTTGCGTGCGGCTCTAACGATGACGTGTACAGCTGCCCATAGAACCTCTCAATCTCACTCAAAATCCCAGGTGCCCCGGAAAAGATGCTGCCACATTCGGTCTTCAGCTTTGACAGTTGGCTCTTTCTGGCAGACAGATCTCTGGCAAAGACTTTGGAGCCTTGGTTCCGCTCGATCGCTTCTTCAATACGAGCTGTATTGAAGTTGCGTAAGTCCCGCCACATGCAATTGGAGATCTGTCTGTTCAGTTGCCTGTATGCTGTTAAATCTGTTGAAGAATGTAGCTTCATCTCCCGTCTAATAGCCATGAGATTAAGAGTGTGATTGGAGAGTTTTTGTGTTCTTCTGCGTCGGGTCTTGCAGAACTTAGCTCCGACCGCATGGACAGTTTCCACGAGCTTGTCATTCAAATCGTCCACTTCATTGCAGTCTTCTAGGCACTGAAAACGGTTTTGTAACTCGAGCTGAAAGGTTTCGGGACTTTGGATTAGAGCTTCATTAGACGTGACCTCTCCAACTTAACGTTTAGGTTCAGTGTGCCTCTAACTATTCGGTGATCGCTGCCGGTTTTCACCCTCGCGATCACTGAGACATCATTGAACAGTTGTCGTCTGGTCGTCATAATGAAGTCAATCTCATTTTTTGTCGAACCGTCGGGGCTCGACCAGGTCCACTTCCTGTGGGGCCGCTTCTGGAAGAAAGAGTTCATCATAAAGAGTCCCTCTTTCTCCTAAAGTCGGCCAGCTGCTGGCCCCTTGGGTTCCGTTGCCCTATTCCAAATTTCCCCACTTTCAGCTCACTGTTCTCTCTTGTGCCTAGTTTTGCATTGAAGTCTCCCATTAACACCGTATATTGGGTTTTGAAGGAATGCATGGCTCTAGAAATATCCTCCCTCATACATTTCCTCCACCTCCTGATCGGGGTGTGCCGAGGTTGGTGCGTAAACCTGTATGACCTTCAGCGAATACCGTTTGGTGATTCTGAGTATAAGGTACGCAACCCTCGTCGACACACTCTCAATCTTTACAACGTTGTTAACGAGAGACTTGTGGACGATAAATCCGACACCTCCTTGGGACAGATGGTCGTCCTCCCGGTAATAGAACAAGTTGCCGGATTCGAGGATTACCGTGTCCTCCCCCTCTCTTCGGAATTCGGATAATCATATAATATGCCAGCGTAACTTGTCTATCTCTTCTTCCAGCTCCACAATCTTCTCGTTGGTCCTCAGGGTGCGTGCGTTGTATGTTGCCAGGTCGAGTCGTCGTAGGTGGCAACCGAACCTCCACCGGAGATTCTTAGCACCCCCTGCCCTGCCGTTACCATGGTCGCCACCGTAGCCAGGAATAGCGGGGCCGCCGGGGACTGGGGGCCGTCTCTTCGTAACTTTTATCATGGGGGGTATATTGCCATAGTTGCCACGCTTGGCGAGCGGGTTGGCAACCGCAGTTTTTTATTGTATTTTTGCCGTTACCAGAAAGATGCTGCTGCCCATCTCCTGCCTGTTTCCCTTTGTCGCCTTTTACGACACCCACGGGAAGATATGGGGTAGTGGATATTCTTAACCGCTACTACACGGCCATAATATACTTACATAATATACACAAATATATTGATACATTCGTTATTAATAAACTATTCATTTTTAAGTATTTCTGGAATACATTCATAACTTTGAACTTAACTACTAAGCCATAGCAAAAAAAAAAAATTTCCCGTTAATCGAGTAATAGTTAATCTGCTGGCAAATACAATTTTTCACGCACACTAGCATCGTGCAAACTGTCTTATACACACTACAATATTAAGATGCCGCAGTCGTGGAGCTGTTACTTGCAGGGAGCGCGGTATCTAGTCAGAGCGCGCGATAACTTATCATTAATCTATGGCTATCCTGATGTATTTCCGAGATCAAAATTGGGATCCCCTATTGTAATTCTCCGACATCAGAAGTGGGATCTCGTGTTGTAATTTCTGACATATATATAAAATATTTGAAATTATAAAGAGTGCGAGGAATCAGCGTTTTGTTCCCTTCGACAATCCCTCATGCTTGACTTATAAATATTGAGAGTAAACCTGCATGAATGAGAAACTGTCCAGATGATGTGTGCGTTATTACTTCTCCAAAACCTTCTCAAAATTTACAGGATAACAATTGGTAACTACAATACAAGCATTACGCACGTTCTTATAACGAAAAATAAATAGGACATTTTGATTAAAATTTTCATTGTTTCATAATACGACATTGTTCCAACATTCAAAAATGTAACCAATTTTTAAAGTAAATACTGTTGCGAGAGGTCTATATTTAAATGCAAAACGAAAATCACAAACCGCTGTTCGATATCCATGACAATTGGCAGTCAATACACAAAAATATCGAAATTTAAAGAAGATAAATGTAACAAAAAGTGGCTATAAATGCCATATTCGTGAAAATGAACATCGTGAAAATAATTGTCCGTTTAACGGAGTTCTAATTTGGCCCGCTATTACAGTCTTAAATTTTAAAGTCAAAGGAAAACTATTTTCTATTTTTCTATTGAAGAAATAAACAACTACTAAACATACAGTAACATTGTTTAATAATAAATATTTCAATGTTGTTGAACATTTAATATATACCTAAAAATTAATGTTTGTTTGTTCGTATTTTATGCGCTGACATACCGCTCATCAGATTGCGGTAAAACTTTGTCAACTTATTGCTTGCACTTGCGAGAACGTTATAGGCATAGTACAATTAACTTACAGGAGGTGCCAAATTTTTTTGAAAGTTATATATCATTCAACTTTAATAAATTTATTATCATTCCTATTAAAGGCGTATAGCTCTTCCAAGTTTAAAACGATATTTACTCGTACACAATTGTTCCTACTGCTAGAACAATACGAGTATAAAAGTTATTGTGCATTCAGTTTTAGCGGTGTAAAAGCACCATTGTATTTTTTTATAAGTATGGGCTTATTAATGAACACAATTGTATATTTTTATTCAATATAGGTTATTACATAATACATATTATTGAAAGTCATTTTTTCATTTCCCATTGGTTTGGAAAATACCTTCGTCCTGGGAAGAAAGGAAAAATCTAACTTGATTATTTATCTCTATGTATAAAAATCAGTTGTTATCCGTTAGTCTCGCAAAAAGTCTAAAATGCCTGGACCGATTTGATGAAATTTTTATGTGTGTTTGAGTGTGTCTTTGGATGATCTAAACCAGGGGTTTTCTAAGTGGGGGGCGCGCCACCCAGGGGGGGGCGCAGAGACCTGCAAAGGGGGGCAGGAGCTGGCTGCGTAGTTAGGGACCTTACGAACAAGAAACGTCAGTAGGAAGGTGCAGTGTATGTACACCGAAAAAATTGGTGAATCAATGTTTTGGGCCTAATATTTTACAATTTATTCCAAAATAGTAGAGGAAGCCCTTCAGTCATATTTACCCATTTCCTGTACATATTTGTGCGAAAGGAGATTTTCTGCTGTTGTAGCAATAAAAACCAAGCCCAGAAATAAACTTACTCTTAACATCGATAGTGCTTTGCGTTGTGTGATTTCTGTGGTTAAGCCTTAAATCGGAAACCTCGTTAAAACCATGCTAGCTCATCCATCTACATTCGATTAAATAAGAAGTAATATTATATAATTAAGTAGTTTTTGTATGATATTATGTAACTTTAGCATTAAAAATTTGACTTTATTGAACAGAACTACTATTTTCTAACCTGATAGTAATCTAAAATTAACTGAGCAAGGGGACGCGGATATTTTTTTGGTAGAAAGGGGGCGTGTCAGATATAAGTTAGGGAACCACTGATCTAAACGATTCACAATTGGACCCGGTAGGTGGCGTTGTTGTCAAGATCCAGAAATCACCCGTGTGAAGCCGGGTCGAGTCACTAGTTAGGCATAAAATTTTACAATAACTTTTTTCAATAATAATTTATAAGAATATATGACAGAACCGGCATAATAACGATCACTACAATTCCAGGGGATCTTTTTATCATGCCGTGTGCTGGCGGCGTAAGAGAATCCACCACTTCATTTAGTTTCGTAGATTTCGTAAGAGGTGACTATAGAACATTGCAGATTGCAATTTTTTTGTTGATATTAGGAAGACGCTGCTGCTCATCTCCTGGTTTGTTACCCTCTCTCTTACAACACGTAACAGACGCTATGGGATAGTGGATATTTTGACACCGCCACTATAGGTACGATAAACTAAACTAAACACTTTTATACGTGGTAGAGCCATGCAGCAGCTATATTAATAGTATAGTTGTAGCACGAATGGGTCGGCTGAACCAAGGAAGGACCACGCTCTCACAGAATACCAGCGTAAAATAGCAGTTTAATGCTGCTGTGTTTCGTATGGTGAGTGTAGACAACCGGAGACCCTTTTTACTGGAAAAGATGCATTCTATCTTAGTCCTCACGGCTGACAACGCATCTGCATTTTAATTCGCAAACGAAGATAGATGTAGATGTCTATGGGCCGCAGCGACCACTTATCATCAGGTGGACTGTGTGCTCGTTTGTCGTCCTTATTCTATAAAAAAAAACAGCAGTAGTACTTATTGGAAAAATACTGTCCATTTTGTTCTATAGAAATAATAGTTAAACTAGTTGGACATTCTCATAAGTGTGTTAATAGGATAAACTAAATTGCAAAACCCAAATTAAAAAAAAATTTCAAGCAAATATGCAGATTTATTTGTATTTAAGGAAATGTATCCATTTGTTGTTTTAATAATATATTATACGATTATACGTATGTGATATTTCATACCGTATTTAGACGTTTCCGCGGTCACAATCTGCTAGGAGAGTCTAAATAAAGTTATCATTATTTAACTCTTTTTATAATACTTAGAGAATACACTCAATATAGGAGTTCTCCCTTCCTTAACACATGTTGTGCTAAAAGCCACTGAAAGGTACATTGAAGCACTCTCAGGAAGTTTCAAGTGTGCTTTTAGTCAAGGATCTCTCTGTTTGCAGTCTGAGATTCCTTCAGTTGATTAATTTTCTTTTTATTTTAATAACTCATTCGGAAATACTACCACAAATATCAAAAGCGATGAAAGTTTCAATTGACCAAAATGATGGGTATGCGGTGCGGTTATTAAAAACGAGTTGAATGTAAATTCAAGAAAAACAACTTCCTTCTGCGTGAATCCCATATCTCTGGTGCCCTTTGACCTACAGGACCCAAATTCAAACTCGACCGAGCTACTACCTCAAGGTATGCACATACCAAATTTAAAGTCAATCGGTCCAGTGGAACGGAAGTTATCTTGTCGGCATACAGACTAACAGACTGCCAGCTAAAACCATTAACTTCCTTTCAATGCTATGCAGAAGGAAGTTAATAAATAGTGGACTATATTATTATATAGCGTAGAGTGAGGAGTAAAAAGGATTGCATATATTGTCGATACTGTAAAGAAAACCCTAATTCGGGCAATAAGAAAAGTGTGAGTGAACGCATGAGCACTTGCCTGGAATTATGCTGATCTGATGACATTTCAGGTGCTGCAGTCACAATAAATTATGGAACTCACTTCCTTTAAATATTAAGAAATCCCAAAGCATTGAGTCCTTTGAAAAATGGTTAAAAATTATTATTTAAATATGTTGTGTTCTACGTAATATATTTTATTTTCATATCTACTTTTCTTGATCAGGTTTGTGTATATGATATATAACTATAATGTATCACAAAAATATTTATAAATATGTATATGCATAATGTTTATGTGTATATGTATGTGTGTATATGTATACAGGGTTATTTCGCAATAAGCGGCCAAATTTTTAGAAAAAGTTCTGAATAAGTTATATAGGCAAATGGTGAAAAAATTTAACTAAAAAAAATCTCAAGCATTCTGTCTTTTTTATCTTAATTTCAAAAGGCGTTGTAATGCATTATTTTAAGTGATTGTCATTCATAAATATCTAACGCCTGCTATTTTACTAGGCACGCACACATTCTTAAGGGTCGATCGGTCGACAAAAATGTTGTGAATTGAATCGCACACAGAGTAGCACGCGTACGCGTAGTTGTCGCCCATAAATCACATTCAATTTGGGATAATTTCAAATAAAAGAAGAAGCCTTATTTACTCGTATTTTAAAAAACTGCAGTAGCGCATATCATTATTTATATATTTGAACTTAGTTTTAAAATTTGGCTGCTTTTCGAAAAATAACCCTAGCTATAATATTATCTATGTGATTATTTCATTGTCTCTATACTATATATTAGTGACCGACCGAAGGTTCGGTTTCGGTTTCGGTTTCGGCAAATTTCGGCAAAAAAATCTGGTTTCGCTAATAGTTTCGGTTTCGGCAAAAAATCTGCCGAACCTTCGGTGGCGCCGAAACTCAGTGTTCGTGGATTATCGTGCGTCGTTCGGATGAGTTCGTAACTTGTGTATTATTCATAATTATATAGAACCGGAAACTTTTTATTCAATATAGATTATAAATAATTCTTATTGAAAGTCACTCTTTTGTTTAATTACCATTGGTTCGAAAAAAACCTTTGTCCTTGGAAGGACCCAGCGGAACTTTTTTTTAAATAACAGCTTACAATCAGAGGCGTAGCGTGGAATAATATAAACGTGCCCACGTTGATCCTACCAAACATGCTTTGACATGACATACCAACTCATATCTATTAATTCATGACAAGTCTCGTATTCCGTCAATGTAACTGTGCCGGACGGGCGTAACTCTCCGGAGTAAATGTTGTCGAAGATACTCCGCGAGCCGCTCACGTCCTACACCTATAGGTTCCGGTGGATACTTTCACTACCGCCTTTGTGTATGCTGTTGGAGAACTGTGGACTGAGGTTCAGAATTAAAAATGCACGATTTATAAATTAAAATAGCAAGGGAGTGGCCAGCGGTTCGACTGATTAATTAGTTGCGAAATATTATAACTTATTTATTTATTTAACACTGTTTTTTGACTATGGTTGTTCACTATATTTTTCAAAACACAGATTTAATTAAACACACAGCAATATTAAAATTTCTATTGGTTTTTTAAAATTTCTATTCGTATTTTCAAAATATCTGTTGGTAATATCAAATTTCTATTGGCAGTAACAAGTTTCTATTGGTATTTTCTACTATTTCTATTGGTAATTTTGAATATCTATTGAAAGTAACAAATTTCTATTGGTAGTATCCAAAATATCTATTGGTAGCAGCTGGTTTTCTAACACTACTGACTAGCAGCTATTAATCAACTAAAATTAGTTGAATTTAACACTTTTGTAACTGCGAATATCAGTTACCACTTTTTCCGTCTAGCTAACACTTTTCACTATATGTAACGGCGAAATTTCCGTTACCACTTTATTCGGCTAGCTAACACTTTTTCACTATATGTAACTGCGAATATCAGTTACCACTCTTTTCAGCTAGCTAACACTATTTTACTATATGCAACTGAGAATTTTCAGTTGCCACTTTTTCCGACTATGTGTAACTGCGATTTTTCAGTTACGACCTTTTTCGGCTAGCTAAACTTTTTCTATTTCACTTTAACTTTTCACTGTGTTCTGCTACTAGTCACTTCAGCTACTACCGGATACTACTGCTTGTTACTGGTAGTTCTTCCTACTACAATGTTACTGTGATTTGCCCCCATAAGGTAGACTTCGGCTATACTCTATAGAGAGCCGCTTGCCAATTTCCGGTTTTGCCTTTTTATTATCAAACATTTTCATTACGTAATTTGCACAAATCGCAATTTTTCTATATAATGCTAATTTTTACATTAACACGCTATACACTTTAAAATAGACATTTTGGTCCTTTATCATTATGTGATAAGGGTTACTTGATATATTTACATTCAAAAAAGTTATTAATCAAAATGTACCAAATTTACATAACAAAAGTGCACATTAAATCTTTAAATTTACTATATTCATCAAATGCGTTTATTTACACAAATTATCTATTTACTTATTTCAATCTATACACCATATGCTAACTAAATATCGTATTTACAATTCTTTCAGAACATAAAAATATTCTCATTATTTTCATATAAACTATTGCGCAGTTAATTAACTTCTAGAAAGTTCCACGATATGCTGCGCTGTGATTGGTCGAAATTTTATTTAATGTTTAGTCGTATATATCAACTTATTATTAAAACGATACTTTATACAAATATATTACGAGTTGTAAACATACTGTAAAACTATATTAAACACAATTTATTCGATTTTGTTGCCAATTTCACTTTTTAAAACAATTTAATATTCTTTAATCACTTTTTGCTTAAAGTCTTTAAACCGTCGCGAACAGTAACAGTCGCGGTCTTTGAAGGTAGTTACAATATTCTCACAGTAGCACTTAAGAGAGGCTTTTTGCGAGGCCCCAAACAAACACGTTTTTTACGTGGTAGAGCCATGCTGCAGCTATATTAATAGTATAGTTGAAGCACGAATGGGTCGGCTCAACCGGGGAAAGACCACGCTCTCACAGAATACCAGCGTAAAATAGCAGCTTAATGCTGCTGTGTTTCGTATGGTGAGTGTAGAGAACCGTAGACCTCTTTTTACTGGAAAAGAGGCATTCCATCTTAGTCATCACAGGCGACGACGCATCTGCATTTTGATTCTTTATTGAGGATAAATGTAGATGTCTATAGGTCACAGCAACCACTTACTATTAGGTGGACTGTGTGCTCGTTTGTCACCCTTATTCTATAAAAAAAACACAATTAAATTTGTGACTTTCTTTTTCAAGCGTAAAAGTGATCAAATTAATTAGTCATCAGTGGTAAAGTTTGAGGGTTTCGCATTTTAGGGGGACTCGCGAGCCCCCTTTAATTGCGACGCCGTGGGCGAGAGCCCACTTCGCCCACGCCTAGATATGTCACTGCTTACAATCATGTATGTAATACAATTAACAACACAAAACAAATTATAAATAGCTTGGTAGTGATTACCTCATTCCCAGGGGTTATTATCATCCATAAATTCTTTAATATTATAATAACCCCTTTTTATACAAACCTAGTTTATTAAAATATTTGAACTTCGCGCAGGTTTTGTGTATTTTCTGCGATTTCGTTAAGTTATGTGTATATTGTGTGTAAGTGTGTGAGTGTGATATATTATTAATAATATTAACAATATTGTGAACACAATAAAATATGTTCCGAATAAAACTCAAAAAAAACTTTTTATGGGTGTAAGTGTTGATTTTTTTACAAAATGTCTTTAAAAAGTACTTCTTTTTATTATAGATTTTTACTTTAAAATTAATAAATATATTGCTACATGACTATTACAATGACTGTTTTTCATTATAATGCATTACCTACCTCTATATGTATAAAAAATATACCTGATTTCGGTATACAATAAAAAAATTACACGTCTAAATAAGGTTCGGTTTCGGTTTCGGTTTCGGCCGAAACTGAAACCCAGACCGAAAGTTCGTTTTCGGTTTCGCTTTCGGTTGAAAATCCTGTTTCGGTCGGACACTACTATATATGACTTATAGTATTAATATATACTTGTTTATTTACTATTTATGCACACATCTATATTTTAAAATGAAAATGACCACCTTCACCAAGGTTTTCCTGAAAGATATCGCTGTTTAGCGATAAGGCCGCCTAGTTGTACATTAATTTATAAATTTAAGTTTGTAGTGTTCTGTAATATTTTGTAAGCAATAATGAGTGTAAATAAATAAATAAATAAATAATCTGGTGCCAGCTTTGTTCACACACAAACTTTACAGTTATTCGCGGAATACAACGTTATTGTTAATATTACTGCATTTAATGATATTATAGTATAGTTTTATATCTTAATACACAAAGGCGGGTACAATGGCTGCATTGGCGCAATGTAGACATTTAAAAAAGTCGCGATGTTTTCTTGAAGATTCTTCCCAGGATAGAGGTATTTTCCATACCAGTGGTAAATTAAACATAAGAATAACTTTTAGCATCATTTATAACCTATATTGAATAAAAATATATTTCTATTTATGTTAGTTTCAAAATCTGGAAATTATTCAGTTATATTTGCCGCTTTTAGAAGCGACCATATACTGCAGTCAGAGCTCGCCTCTCTTGCCTGCAATCTTAATGGTTTGTGCTAAGTTGAGCGTGCTATGGTCCAATAGCACCTAGTGCTAATCCTCCTTTGCTTAATTATTCCGCCGCGTCGTTGCCTCTGTAATCACTGTAGCTTTTGATCCATTGTAAGGTTACGCTGTGCAATTAACATATCTTTTGTTAAAGCCGGTGGCATTCGTGTATTAGCCCCGAGTATTTTCTTCTCTGTTTAGGCTTGATAGTGTTAGATACCACCCTCTTGAATATTTTTTTGCATCGGTCTGAAGGGTAAAGAAAACCTCAGAGGGGATAAAGCATCTGATAAAGCATCATCTAGTCTTGCACGGCAGTAGCCACTTACCACTAGGTGGATTCTAAGTTCGTTTGTTGATTCACTTTTATTAAAAAAAAAGAATTCGTCACATTGTTACACACAATTCCACTGAAGAAAATATGACTCTCCCATAGATTGACACAAGGTACACTCCTGACTCCTGAGTCACCTGCGTGTTTAGTCACTCCTGAGTCACCTGCGTCTATCTAGTGGGAGGTCGCCCAACAGTGCTCTTTCCAGTACGAGGTCACCGCTCGATAACCTTTCTGCACCATTGGTTGTCGGTTATTCGATTATATGGCTGGCCTTTTGCCAAAAGTTATGTCAGTTACTCTTGTTCTTCTACGGATATCCTCGTTATAGATTTTAACCCGCAGGGAAATTATGATTACTACATACGTTAATACATAGTAAAAGATATTCCTAGGTATAGATAAACACAACATGTACAGTTGAAATAAATGGCAATGAAGAAGAAAGAAAAGAATACGGAATCATTATGAGCTGTTAAATGTGTTTAATATATATATATATATATATATATATATATATTAAATATAATCATATATATCTCACAGCTATGATGCTTGGCCTACGTCATTCACCCATCAACTATCTTTGAGCGAACATCTCTATATAGTGTGAATAAATGGAAACATTTAATCTTTTAAAGTGATTTCTGAACATATAATGTAGTTAAAAATAAACTTAAAATATTATAAGGTATACATTTTAGTTAAATAAAAATCTTTAACAAGTTCACCGTGATTCGAAAGGAAAGTCGACGTTGTTAAAAAGTTGCGCTAATTTTGTTTGAACTACTCAAATAACTTGCTGTTAATTTTAATTTAACATCCTATAGTAATAATACTCAGTACTTGAGCAATCAGGGTTGGATTCCCGCCAGCATTTAGTTAATTGTATATTGCAATAAGTGCTGTTTTAACACTCCTTCCGGAAAGATTGCCACAAAACACGAGTCTGAGTCACCAGCATCCATCGACTTTTTATATGACTGGTTAGGGTGGAAAGCGTTCCTCGGAGCGGGGCTGTCACCTTGCGTTACAGACTTTCTTGTTTCACAATATCCTGAGTGGCAGCTGCACGAATGTACGGGAAACGGGCCGTTATGCCACACGCCTTTCCGATCACCGAAATAAATGATACCTAAATAAAGAACTTAAGGCTGAAAGCTGGCTATATGGCCGCATAAGCCGGCCATCTAGCTCGAAGAACCAACAGCCGATGGGGAAGAAAGGTTCTTGAGTGGCAACTTCGTAGGGGCAGGCGAAGTGTAGGGCGATCCCTTCTCCTAAATGGAATGACGACCTGGTAAGATATGCAGGAAGTCGATGAATGCAGATGACTCAGGACCGTGCTTTTTGGCATTCATTGGGGGAGGCCCATAGAATAATGTGGTGTATGTATTATTATATTATTCTATGGAGGTGTATGTTCAGCAGTGTTCAGACTTGTGAAGGGCTGAAATGATGATGATGTAGGCTGATAGTAGAATATAAACCATGAAATAAACTTTTCAATGGCTATTTTCACTAACTCTGGATTACAAAGGTAGTGAACTTTCTTCGGGGCTACTACTACGCATAAGTCTCGCGGGTTGTCGCAGAGTTTTCCTAACACTTTAATCTTTGGCATTTCATTCATTGTTAGCGCTTCGGGACGTCCAAATCTTCATTTCTAGGCTTCCGCGATGGGTCTTGGATCCTGGATGGAGTTATCTGATAAAAAAAGCCACCGCTTGCCTCCATGGCTGCACCCCTGACGCTTTTTCTTAATCTTGATATGTTTTCAGTCGAAAATAAAGCTTCAGTTTCACCGAATGCGAGCTACCTGTTGCACTGCACGTTGGCTATAGGTAGTTCCTGTAGATACTGCAGGGCGTTTCTCGTCATTCATACTACTTGAGTGAAAGCCACTGCCAGTGAGGTGATATCCATGTTTTGTGGCTGTCGCGCAGCCCGGGATCTTTTATCGTTTTCCTGGTTCTCACTATCCTTTTACTTGTGAGCTCACTGTCCTCGTTCTTTATGTTTTTTCTCTTCTGTTTCGGTTTTTGGATTTTTCCTCCAACCATTCTTGAATTCGGCTTGACTTTTCCTCTTCATTTTCAGACGCAGAAGATACTTCCACATCTGCGGCGGCGGTGGCGGGCTATCTGTCTAGCTTGGCTTGAACGAGTGCGAGCGAGCTCTAGCTTCAATTCGGCTATTTTTCTTGCGCTTTCAACTCTAACAAGCTTCTTCTACCACAACCGCTTTGATGGCTTAAGTATGTTGTTGAAATATTCAGCTTGTTACTTAGTAACCGTGGTAACGTGAATCTTCGTACTTGCAGTATTTTCTATTTCACCAGACTGGGTTGCCACATTGGTTCTGAATGCTTTAATAACTTGCGTTATGCTGATGATATGGTGCTGCTGAGTACCTCAATTGGTGCGCTGCGTGCACTACTCCAGATATGTGAGAAATATGCAATGGATCATAACCTATTGTACAACACCAACAAGTCTGTTTGTTTACTTTTTAAGAGTGGTAGGGTTCAACCTCATATCACCCCATTGTATTTGTGTAATTCACAAGTGGAGTGGGTAACGACGTTTAAATACCTGGGTCATATTGTTACTCAGGATCTGTGTGATGGTTCCGATATGGACCGCGAGCGTCGTTCCTTGTCAGTGCGTGCCAACATGATAGCTAGACGCTTTCAAAGGTGTTCTTATACCTCAAAGCTGGCGTTGTTTTCAGCTTACTGTCAGCCACTTTACACTCCTCAGCTGTGGACGAATTACACTAAAGAGGAATATCGCAGCTTAAGGTGCAGTATAATGATTCGTTCCGCGTGTTGTTCCGTCAGCCACGATACTGTAGCGCGTCCCAGATGTTCGCAGAGGCCCGTGTCGTTGGTTTGGATGCGTTGATCCGTCACCGTATCGAGCGATTTAGAAGTTTTGTTTTTGGATCGCAGAATAATCTCATCAAAATTATTTGTAATATGTATGCATGTAGTGAAATTTTTAGTAGGTGGTCAAATTTATTAAAATCTTATTAATAAAATGTAATAATATCATTGATTAACCAATAATTATAATTAAAATTTAAGGTATAGTGTAAAAAAAAATTTTAATTTTAATTTTGTAATGGATCTATGTTGTCTGTACCAAATAAATTATTATTATTATTATTATTATTATAGATGTCGTGTTTTCTGTGGTTGAGGTTTCCGTACTCGTAGTAGTGTCTTCTGATGTAATTTCAGATTCTTTTTCACTTGTAGGAGTTCTTGTCAAGCTCTTTCTTCTTGTTGTGACCCCCGTAGTTTTCAAGGTGCTGGCGGCACCTACTATATTACACGCACACGCTCTACAATATTTGCAGTTCACCTAATTTTATTTATTATATTTATAATACTTATCTTGTATATTTTATACGTTGCTTAATAACACGTATTTATGTTGAGTGGAAGGGCAGATGAAAATTATAGTAACTGCTATTAGACCCGAAGCCAAATTGCCTGCTCATTTCGACAGAATGCGTAAGACGCGATTGTCATTACTACTCGTACTATGACACACGCATGTGGTCGTTATGTATCCAATTAGTCTTGATTATTACAGATATCAGCAAAAATGTATCAGTATAATGGACGTGCCATGGGGGATCCAGATTACAAATTTCCCTGCAGTAAGTTTTAGGAAGAGGAATCCTGAAATAAGAAATATGAAAATAGGAATACTATTAAATATTAACTATCAACACACTGTCACTGCAGTCCATCACAAGTCAGCTGAACATAGGTCTCGTATTTCTACCCAATGATATTGCAAATCAAAGTTAGCTAGTTTGCAAAATAATATTTTCAGAACATTACAAGCCCTGCCTCCGAATTTAAGAAAACTACAGGATTCTTTACGCTACCTAGTATAGGGAGGCCTTAAGTCTAGTACACTGTTATCGTACTGATAAAAAGGATAACAGTTAAAGATAATCAACATCTATATAATTCCAATTCCGAGTTGAATTACTTGTATTTTGTATAAAAAAACTCTGGCCTTCACCGTAGTTTGGCTCTCAGGGACATTTTTGCAATTGTGCCCACGTATGACAGGTGGGTTTTTTAATATTTTCAGCTGTTATTAGGAAGTTCCTGCTGCCCTCCGATTCTTATATTTCGCCTCTCTTACGAAACTCAAAGGAAGATACGGGCTTTCTTTAAAGTCGTCGCTATAAGGGAAATATTAAATTTAAATAATATTTAAAAAGTAAACAACTTTGAAAAAATATAAAGCATACATTTGATACTCGATGTCTTAGTTGCGACTTCAGAAGCGATTAATAATATGGATATTATTTTTATCTTGTTAGTTTATTTAAAGTCGGTTTTTAATTTTTATAGTTTATTTATTAGACCCTTTTGAGTGGACTAAGTTATATCACAGCGTCATACTAACAATTCACATAAATGTCATCTAAAAATATACAGTAAAAATTAAATTCCTTATTCATTTTTTTTATTTAAATTTGACTACTCTTAGGTTATACGCTTTTATTTAATTAAAATAATCATTAAAATCGACCCACAATTGGTGACGATATCCTGTAACGCACAAAACAAAAACAATAGAGCTTAGAACCACGTCCTTTATTGTAGTCGGCTAAAAATATAATACATACTAGCTGTTCCCCGCGACTTCGCCCGCGTGGAGTTATTTTTCGCGGAATCCTAAAATAAAAGCAGCCCAAGTTACTCCTTATAACATCGGCTATCTGCCAGTATGTATAAATATTGACAAATATGGACATTAATATTTATACGATACTAACGTCACTCAATTGTTTTGCCTTCCCGGAACCCCTCCACTAACACTTAAACTTTATGGTATGGTATTAAAGTTCAAATTGACTTTTAAGTATTATTACGAATCTTTTGTATGGAAATATAGAAAACTGTTCTTTTTAGACTTTTTCAGGCAATTTTTTAAATTTTTCTCTCCGTAAGAACAATGTTCGTACTTCAAGGAATATTATAAAAAAATAATTAGCAAAATCGGTTCAGCTGCTCTCGAGATTTGCGCTTAGCAACACTTTCAGCGATTCATTTTTATATTATAGACAAGCTGTGCCCCGCGACTTCGCCCGCATGGAACTACGATTTCATGGATATCAATTTTTTTGCGCGGAATCCTACTTTTGTTTTTGAGTAATGTTACCATCTTATAAATATTGACATTTATATTTATAGGATACTATCGTCACTCAATTGTTTTGCTTCCCGGAACCCCTCCACTAACCCTTAAACTTTATGGTATGGTATCAAAGTTCAAATTGATTTTTAAGTATTATTACGAATGTTTTGTATGCGAATATAGAAAAGTATTGTTTTTAGACTTTTTCAGGCAATTTTTTTAATTTTTCTCTCCATAAGAACCATCTCCGTACTTCAAGAAATAATATTAAAAAAAAAGAATTAGCGAAATCGGTTCAGCTGCTCTCGAGATTTGCGCTTAGCAACACATTCAGCGATTCATTTTTATATTATAGATAACGTAGTAAACTTTTTATTCTCACGTTTTGACTACGTTATTCAATTGAAACACGCTCAAAGGGATGTTAAAGAACTTGTCAGTTGACCTAAGCGCCAAGCAAATTGAGAATGACATTCTTTGCGGAATATGGGTACTTTGTATAATCAGATTTTGGTTCCAATCTCTATGATTCAGGAAAGCTTGTTCTGTACAAAGTACGTGATTCGTTATTGTTTTGCAAATTGTCATTCTATTTAATAAAGGTCTTACAGATAGATATCTTTTAAAAAAAAAGTCTAATTAAAAAGCGTATATATATATATATAGTATATATATATATATATATATATATATATATATATATATATATATATATATATTACCGTATTTCTCAAATTCCAAGCTCCAGTGGGGAGCACATAATGTTAAACTAGTTTCGAAATTAAGTAACGCAATTTTCGCAATTTTATTACAAGGCAACTAATTTTAAAATAGCAGAGCCGCGCTGCAGCTATTCGACTAGATCTGGAAAAGACCACGCTCAGCGTAAAATGGCAGCTCAATGCTGCTATACTTCGTGTGGTAAGTGTAGAGAACCGGAGCCTCTTTTAGTGGTAACAAAGCATTTTTGCTAACTGAAAATGATGAGAGATGTTGGTCTATGGGCCACAATATCCACTTACCTTCAGGTGGACTGTGTGCTCCTTTTTCAACCTCATTCGATAAAAATGATAAAAGAGCTGTCTGATAAATCAACAACTAATTTTACTTTCAATGTATCATGCCATATGGTATGGTACTATCTAGATCTATAGCCAGATTAAAACTAATTCATTTTGCAAAACTAAGCGATACGGACATGTACGGGGATGCTAATATTCTCCGGTGGAGGTTCGGTTGCCACCTACGACGACTTGACCTGGCAACTTATAACGAACGCACCCTGAGGACTGACGAAAAGATACTGGAGCTGGAAGAAGAGATAAGCAAGCTGCACTGGAATATTATAGGATTATCCGAGGTCCGAAGAGAGGGGGAGGACACGGTAATCCTTGAATCCGGCAACTTGTTCTATCGCCGGGATAGTGACCATCTGTCCCAAGGAGGTGTCGGATTTCACAAGTCTCTCGTTAAAAACGTTGTAAAGATTGGGAGTGTGTCGACGAGGGTTGCCTACCTTATACTCAGAATCACCAGACGGTATTCACTGAAGGTCATACAGGTTTACGCACCAACCTCGGCACACCCCAATGAGGAGGTGAAGAAAATGTATGAGAATATCTCTAGAGCCATGCATTGCTCCAAAACTAAGCACAAGCACTAACACAACTCTAAGCAAAACTAGGCACAAGAGAGAACGGTGAGCTGAAAATAGAGAAATTCGGAATAGGGCAACGGAACCCAAGCGGCCAGCAGCTGGTTGACTTCATGGAGAAAGGATGACTCTTTATGATGAATTCTTTCTTCCAGAAGCGGCCCCACAGGAAGTGGACCTGGTCGAGCCCCGACGGTTCGACGAAAAATGAGATTAACTTTATTATGACGACTAGGCGGCAACTTTTCAGTGATGTCTCTGTGATTGCTACGGTGAAAATTGGTAGCGATCACCAAATGGTTAGAGGCACACTGAACCTAAACGTTAAGTTGGAAAGGTCTTGTCTAATGAAGTCAACGCTCTGTCCCCCTCGTGCTCTAGTCCAAAGTCCCGAAACCTTTCAGCTCGAGTTACAAAACCGTTTTCAGTGCCTAGAAGACTGCAATGAAGTGAACGATATGAATGACAAGCTCGTGGAAACTTTCCATGCGGTCGGAGCTAAGTTCTCCAAGACCCGCCGCAGAAGAACACAAAAATCTCCGATCACACTCTTAATCTCGATAACTGTTAGAAGGGAGATGAAGCTACATTCTTCAACAGATTTGACAGCATATAGGCAACTGAAGAGACAGATCTCCAAATGCATGCAGCCAACTGTCAAAGTTGAAGACCGAGTGTGGCAGCATCGTTTCCGGGCCACCTGAGATTTTGAGTGAGATTGAGAGGTTCTATGGGCAGCTGTACACGTCATCGTTGGACCCACACGCAAGTGTGAGTAACGATCCAAGAGCGAGTATTATCGGACACTATTTCAAAGATATCCCGGACGTAAGTCTGAGAGAGATTAGAATGGCCTTCCAGCACCTTAAAAATCGAAAGTCCCCGGGCGAGGATGGAATTACAGCGGAGCTTTTGAAAGCGAGTGGAAAACCGTTACTTGAAGTCCTTCAGAAGCTCTTTAATTCCGTCCTCCATTGTGGTACTATTCTGGAGGCGTGGAGCAGAAGTGCGGTGGTCTTGTTCTTCAAGAAAGGCGACAACGCTCTCTTGAAGGACTACAGACCGATTTCCCTTCTGAGTCGCGTCTACGTGCTATTTTTGATAGTCATTACGAACCGTCTCGCAAGCAGACTTAACGACTTCCAGCCTCCTGAACAAGCCGGTTTCCGAAAAGGCTTTAGTACCATAGACCACGTACACACCCTTCGGCAAATTGTACAGAAGACAGAGGAGTATAATCTGCCACTTTGCCTTGCGTATGTGGACTATGAGAAAGTCTTTGATTCCGTAGAAATTTGGGCGGTGCTGCAGTCCCTTCAGCGGTGCCTAGTTGACTGTCGGTATATCGAAGTGCTGAAGTGTTTGTACAGTAGGGCTACGATGGCTATCCGAGTACAGAATCAGAGTACGAAACCTATCCAACTGCAGAGAGGTGTAAGACAGGGTGACGTTATATCCCCGAGACGTTTTCAAGCTGCTGGACTGGAAAGGATGCGGTATTAACATCAATGGCAAGTACATCACTCACCTTCAATTTGCCGACGATATAGTCCTTATGGCAGAATCGCTGAAGAACCTAAGCACTATGCTCAATGACCTCAATAGTGTCACCCAACGCATAAGTCTTAAGATGAACATTAACAAAACAAAAATCATGTTTAACGTCCATGTCACACCTATGCCGGTAGTTGTTCTCGAAGTTGTTGACGAGTATGTTTACCTGGGACAAATAGTCCGACTAGGTAAGTCCAACTTCGACCGAGAGGTCAATCGACGGATTCAACTCGGCTGCGTGATAAAGTTCGATATGAGGATATCCGCAGTAGAACCAGAGTAACCGACATAGCCCAACGGATTAGTAAGCTGAAGTGGCAGAGTGGGCCGGCCATATAGCTCGAAGAACCGACAACCGATGGGAAAGAAAGGTTCTTGAGTGACAGCCTCGTACCGGTGCGTGAAGTGTAGGGCGACCCCCCACGAGATGGAATGACGACCTGGTAAGACATGCAGGAAGTCGATGGATGCAGGTGGGAGTGGCTCAGGACCGTGCTTTGTGACATTCCTTGGGGGAGGCCTACGTTCAGCAGTGGACTTATGAAAGGCTGTAATTATGATGATGATGATGATGATTATTTTACAAGTTGCCTTTGAACATAATTATATCTAGGTACCTATCTACATCTATTATTCCATTATATTATACATATACAAGTAAACTGATTCATTCACTGCAAATGTAACATTGTGATTCTATATATTTAAATAAGATTACAAAGTTATTTATTTAGTTGGTGTATCCAGAAAACTGGACCGAAATTACAAAATATTTTAGTTGTTTCTCGATTTATATACTACACACTAATTCTATTCTAAATTTGAAGCTTATACGTCTGCTAGAATTTCTTTATAGTTTTGATGATCGGTCAGTCAGTGAGTGACAAAATTAAGAAATTTTAACTAGTTATAATTCTTACTGGTTCAAATTGAATTAAATTTGAAATATACCGAGCTTATACAATGCATGCTTGGTTACTGAAAATTCAGGCTTCTACTTTTATCCACAACGAATTTATATGGGGTCGAAAATGGCCTGAACTGCTACGAGAAAAGGATGGTACGGCGGTGCCGCTTTTTTGCTCGACTTGGCGGGGGCACTGCCGGTCCCCGCAGATATAAAACAATAAAGTTTATCTGTAATATCAATATACTTACACATCGATAACTGCCTTTTTTAGCTGAGGGAGTTATTTGTAAGCCATTATGTCATAAATAACCATTTAGAAAAAAAAAACCGTCTGTCTGTCGGTGTAAGGGTTAATAATCTTCGGAATGGTTGACTCCATTCTGATGAAACTTGACGAAGAATTAGAGAGCTAATTCCGGAGTGATTTAGGCTATATTTTTCCAAAAAAACTTGGAGGTTTTTTAATAAATTAAAAAATTGATCAAATAAATGGTCTTAGATGATTTTCTTAAATCTCAATAACGCCACATTAATAAATCCCACTGACACAAAACCGGGCGGTTCGTTAGTTCATAATAAAAGCCAAGGCTCAATTCCTGAATATTTTATAGAACGTTATTGCACAAAGCAATATCCCTTGTCAGCGATACAATCAGCGAAGTAAAACAAACAAAACGAAAAATTTATTCACTTTCTCACAAAACAAATATGCGACTGTGTTTTTCGTGGCAAAACGGATCGTTTAGAATAACGAATTGGCTGGCTTACAATTTTTATTTTGCTATATCTTTTAATTGGGTATCATTCGGTGAATGCTTATATTTTATGAGGACTTTAATAACGATTTATGATATACCATCGTGGTTAACTGCTAACCGATATCTAGGGTTTTTATAGAACGAGAGTGACAATCGAGCACACAGTCCACCTGATATTAAGTGAGTACCGTAGCCCATAGACGTTGTCACCCCTGAGGACTAAGATGGAACGCCTCATTTCTAGTAAAAAGGGTCACCAGTTCTCTACACTCACCATACGAAACAAAACAGGGTAAGAGAAAATGTCCCTTATGTATAAATGAGACTAATAACTAAAAATATTGTGCCAACTGTGTTACTTACCTAGCATGTTGTAGAAGGCGATCAGTGGTATATTGGGTATTTGTGATTTTGTGATTTTTAGGTGATGGGCTGGCAATTTATTACCTCTTTACAATTTCCGTCTAAGACGATATTTTTTTTGAATTTTCCAAATTGTTTGCTGTTCTTTGAAGTCTGCTTAGGCTAGAGATACCATATGTCAGGATTAGTTCTGACATGCCAGGACTTTTGGGCTCTAGTCAGGATTGCGGTTGGATTTTGAAAATTTCAGGATCTTTAAACAAAATACAGTAAGTTTTTGCGTGGGACGGTTGTAGTTTGCGACGTAGATTGATAGTGATAGTGCACAAAATCAATTATAGATTTCTTTTTTTTCAACGCTTGTTAATTACGTTTACAACAAACTGTCATGACTTCTTTATGGAAATTAGGTTATTAGTCAGGACTTTCAATTTTTACTCTAGTAACTCAAGCCCAGCCTCTCAGGAATTACCTGAATCTCGCTATACAACATGTAACAAAAACCCTGTGGTGCCCGTTAAGTACGTTATCAGGATCATTATTCAAACGTATAGAAATAACTTTTTTTTTAAATTCGAACAATATTTTCTTTATTTTATTTAAAAAAAATTGTATGTGGTTTTATTAACTCTGCATTATCTGGGGAGTAAGAGGATTGTCAAAGACCCCGCTTTACTTAGCTTTAGCATCGGCTAGTGTCACTAAGAGGTAATAAAACCACATAAAATAAAAAAATCCTCAAATGAGGAGGTGGAGAAAATGTATGAGAATATCTCTAGAGCCATGCATTGCTCCAAAACTAAGCACAAGCACTAACACAACACTAAGCAAAACTAGGCACAAGAGAGAACGGTGAGCTGAAAATAGAGAAATTCGGAATAGGGCAACGGAACCCAAGCGGCCAGCAGCTGGTTGACTTCATGGAGAAAGGATGACTCTTTATGATGAATTCTTTCTTCCAGAAGCGGCCCCACAGGAAGTGGACCTGGTCGAGCCCCGACGGTTCGACGAAAAATGAGATTAACTTTATTATGACGACTAGGCGGCAACTTTTCAGTGATGTCTCTGTGATTGCTACGGTGAAAATTGGTAGCGATCACCAAATGGTTAGAGGCACACTGAACCTAAACGTTAAGTTGGAAAGGTCTTGTCTAATGAAGTCAACGCTCTGTCCCCCTCGTGCTCTAGTCCAAAGTCCCGAAACCTTTCAGCTCGAGTTACAAAACCGTTTTCAGTGCCTAGAAGACTGCAATGAAGTGAACGATATGAATGACAAGCTCGTGGAAACTTTCCATGCGGTCGGAGCTAAGTTCTCCAAGACCCGCCGCAGAAGAACACAAAAATCTCCGATCACACTCTTAATCTCGATAACTGTTAGAAGGGAGATGAAGCTACATTCTTCAACAGATTTGACAGCATATAGGCAACTGAAGAGACAGATCTCCAAATGCATGCAGCCAACTGTCAAAGTTGAAGACCGAGTGTGGCAGCATCGTTTCCGGGCCACCTGAGATTTTGAGTGAGATTGAGAGGTTCTATGGGCAGCTGTACACGTCATCGTTGGACCCACACGCAAGTGTGAGTAACGATCCAAGAGCGAGTATTATCCGACACTATTTCAAAGATATCCCGGACGTAAGTCTGAGAGAGATTAGAATGGCCTTCCAGCACCTTAAAAATCGAAAGTCCCCGGGCGAGGATGGAATTACAGCGGAGCTTTTGAAAGCGAGTGGAAAACCGTTACTTGAAGTCCTTCAGAAGCTCTTTAATTCCGTCCTCCATTGTGGTACTATTCTGGAGGCGTGGAGCAGAAGTGCGGTGGTCTTGTTCTTCAAGAAAGGCGACAACGCTCTCTTGAAGGACTACAGACCGATTTCCCTTCTGAGTCGCGTCTACGTGCTATTTTTGATAGTCATTACGAACCGTCTCGCAAGCAGACTTAACGACTTCCAGCCTCTTGAACAAGCCGGTTTCCGAAAAGGCTTTAGTACCATAGACCACGTACACACCCTTCGGCAAATTGTACAGAAGACAGAGGAGTATAATCTGCCACTTTGCCTTGCGTATGTGGACTATGAGAAAGTCTTTGATTCCGTAGAAATTTGGGCGGTGCTGCAGTCCCTTCAGCGGTGCCTAGTTGACTGTCGGTATATCGAAGTGCTGAAGTGTTTGTACAGTAGGGCTACGATGGCTATCCGAGTACAGAATCAGAGTACGAAACCTATCCAACTGCAGAGAGGTGTAAGACAGGGTGACGTTATATCCCCGAGACGTTTTCAAGCTGCTGGACTGGAAAGGATGCGGTATTAACATCAATGGCAAGTACATCACTCACCTTCAATTTGCCGACGATATAGTCCTTATGGCAGAATCGCTGAAGAACCTAAGCACTATGCTCAATGACCTCAATAGTGTCACCCAACGCATAAGTCTTAAGATGAACATTAACAAAACAAAAATCATGTTTAACGTCCATGTCACACCTATGCCGGTAGTTGTTCTCGAAGTTGTTGACGAGTATGTTTACCTGGGACAAATAGTCCGACTAGGTAAGTCCAACTTCGACCGAGAGGTCAATCGACGGATTCAGCTCGGCTGCGTGATAAAGTTCGATATGAGGATATCCGCAGTAGAACCAGAGTAACCGACATAGCCCAACGGATTAGTAAGCTGAAGTGGCAGAGTGGGCCGGCCATATAGCTCGAAGAACCGACAACCGATGGGAAAGAAAGGTTCTTGAGTGACAGCCTCGTACCGGTGCGTGAAGTGTAGGGCGACCCCCCACGAGATGGAATGACGACCTGGTAAGACATGCAGGAAGTCGATGGATGCAGGTGGGAGTGGCTCAGGACCGTGCTTTGTGACATTCCTTGGGGGAGGCCTACGTTCAGCAGTGGACTTATGAAAGGCTGTAATTATGATGATGATGATGATGATTATTTTACAAGTTGCCTTTGAACATAATTATATCTAGGTACCTATCTACATCTATTATTCCATTATATTATACATATACAAGTAAACTGATTCATTCACTGCAAATGTAACATTGTGATTCTATATATTTAAATAAGATTACAAAGTTATTTATTTAGTTGGTGTATCCAGAAAACTGGACCGAAATTACAAAATATTTTAGTTGTTTCTCGATTTATATACTACACACTAATTCTATTCTAAATTTGAAGCTTATACGTCTGCTAGAATTTCTTTATAGTTTTGATGATCGGTCAGTCAGTGAGTGACAAAATTAAGAAATTTTAACTAGTTATAATTCTTACTGGTTCAAATTGAATTAAATTTGAAATATACCGAGCTTATACAATGCATGCTTGGTTACTGAAAATTCAGGCTTCTACTTTTATCCACAACGAATTTATATGGGGTCGAAAATGGCCTGAACTGCTACGAGAAAAGGATGGTACGGCGGTGCCGCTTTTTTGCTCGACTTGGCGGGGGCACTGCCGGTCCCCGCAGATATAAAACAATAAAGTTTATCTGTAATATCAATATACTTACACATCGATAACTGCCTTTTTTAGCTGAGGGAGTTATTTGTAAGCCATTATGTCATAAATAACCATTTAGAAAAAAAAAACCGTCTGTCTGTCGGTGTAAGGGTTAATAATCTTCGGAATGGTTGACTCCATTCTGATGAAACTTGACGAAGAATTAGAGAGCTAATTCCGGAGTGATTTAGGCTATATTTTTCCAAAAAAACTTGGAGGTTTTTTAATAAATTAAAAAATTGATCAAATAAATGGTCTTAGATGATTTTATTAAATCTAAATAACGCCACATTAATAAATCCCACTGACACAAAACCGGGCGGTTCGTTAGTTCATAATAAAAGCCAAGGCTCAATTCCTGAATATTTTGTAGAACGTTATTGCACAAAGCGATATCCTTTGTCAGCGATACAATCAGCGAAGTAAAACAAACAAAACGAAAAATGTATTCACTTTCTCACAAAACAAATATGCGACTGTGTTTTTCGTGGCAAAACGGATCGTTTAGAATAACGAATTGGCTGGCTTACAATTTTTATTTTGCTATATCTTTTAATTGGGTATCATTCGGTGAATGCTTATATTTTATGAGGACTTTAATAACGATTTATGATATACCATCGTGGTTAACTGCTAACCGATATCTAGGGTTTTTATAGAACGAGAGTGACAATCGAGCACACAGTCCACCTGATATTAAGTGAGTACCGTAGCCCATAGACGTTGTCACCCCTGAGGACTAAGATGGAACGCCTCATTTCTAGTAAAAAGGGTCACCAGTTCTCTACACTCACCATACGAAACAAAACAGGGTAAGAGAAAATGTCCCTTATGTATAAATGAGACTAATAACTAAAAATATTGTGCCAACTGTGTTACTTACCTAGCATGTTGTAGAAGGCGATCAGTGGTATATTGAGTATTTGTGATTTTGTGATTTTTAGGTGATGGGCTGGCAATTTATTACCTCTTTACAATTTCCGTCTAAGACGATATTTTTTTTGAATTTTCCAAATTGTTTGCTGTTCTTTGGAGTCTGCTTAGGCTAGAGATACCATATGTCAGGATTAGTTCTGACATGCCAGGACTTTTGGGCTCTAGTCAGGATTGCGGTTGGATTTTAAAAATTTCAGGATCTTTAAACAAAATACAGTAAGTTTTTGCGTGGGACGGTTGTAGTTTGCGACGTAGATTGATAGTGATAGTGCACAAAATCAATTATTGATTTCTTTTTTTTCAACGCTTGTTAATTACGTTTACAACAAACTGTCATGACTTCTTTATGGAAATTAGGTTATTAGTCAGGACTTTCAATTTTTACTCTAGTAACTCAAGCCCAGCCTCTCAGGAATTTCGCGAATCTCGCTATACAACATGTAACAAAAACCCTGTGGTGCCCGTTAAGTATGTTATCAGGATCATTATTCAAACGTATAGAAATAACTTTTTTTTTAAATTCGAACAATATTTTTTTTAAATTTTTAAAATTTAAAATATACCTCAGCGCAGCAGGCAGCGTTGAGGTATATTTGCTTTATTAAATGAATATTTGCAAGCCTCGGTAGCGCAGTAGGCAGCGCGTAAGTCTCATAATCTTAAGGTCGTGAGTTCGATCCTCACCCGGGGCATCGTTTTTGTTAGTTCATTTTCTCTAAACAATATAAAGCTTTTATAATACCTAAAAAAACGTTTGTAATACTTTATGGGGTGGTGAGGATTCCGTGCGAGATATTTGTCAGTTATTTTTCATTATTACGTTTTTAAAAACAATGAAAAATCTAATAATTAAAAACTTTTTATGAAGATATTATTTATTTATTCTTTATTGCATTCCTTATAACAAAAGAGTACAAAGCGCGGACTTAATGCCTTGAGGCATTCTCTGCCAGTCAACCCATAGAGAGATAAGAGTTTGACGTAAATATAGCAGTATAGAATAAAAACAAAATTAAAATGATAATTAACTACTAACTATATATATTTTACTAAAAAATAAACTAAAATAGTCACGTCGCTACCGAAGATATTGCTGAAGAGGCACAGATGACTGAATATCCATGCACCGATGATTAGGCAGAAGAAATAAACGAAGTTTAATTATAGTATAATTAATGGAATCAGGCGTTACTTTGTGGAAATCCATTATATTAAAGTTGTTAAAAAAATTACCTCACGTACATCCGACGTGACTCAACGGTCAGCCACCGTAGAGTCTACATCACCTGAAGATGCCTCATGTAGAGGCGAAACACGTGTCGTATTGTCGTCAGTGGTGTGACTTTCCTAGTGTAGTGGTGTTGGGAGTAGTGGTTCTGGGATTAATACACGCAATTGAGGCAGGGCGGGAGGTGCTCTTCAAACTAGGTAAGACACATCATTTTATTTTATCGAGCGGATGTACGTGAGGTAATTTTTTTACCAACTTTATTATATTAAGTATACTAGCTATAGCCGGTTTTAAGAAAATGGGGCTATGCTATGCTTCAATAAATAAACATAATATTATCTTTCTTCTCTATCTTTTTCTATACATATTTTACACGTGTCAGGCCCATGATGCAGCTATATTATAGTTGTGGCACGAATGGGTCGGCTCGATTGGGTAAGGACCACATAGTCAAAGTATACCAGCGTGGAATAGCAGCTTGATATTGTAGTGTTTCGTATTGTGACTTTAGAGAACCAGCGACCCTTTTTTTACTGGAAATGATTAATGCCATCTTAGTCCTTAGTGGTGACAACGCTTCTGCATTTTGAGAATAGATGTTAAGTCCAGCAATCACTTACCATAGGGTGAACTGTGTGATCAATTGTCACTTTAATTCTATAAAAGAAACACATCCTATTATTTTCTAATATATAAAATTCCCGAGAATTATATATATTATATTTTATTATATTTATTATATATTATATACGCTATTTTGTACGCGGTAGAGCCATGCTACAGTATAGTTGTAGCACGAATGGGTTAGCTGGACCGGGGAAGGACCACGCTCTCACAGAATACCAGCGTAAAATAGGAGCTTAATACTGCTGTGTTTCGTTTGGTGAGTGTAGAGAACCGGATAACTTTTTTATTGAAAAAGAGGCATTCTATCTAAGTTATCACGGCTGACAACGCATCAGAATTTTATTCGCAATCGAAGATAGATGTAGATGTTTATAGGCCACAGCAACCACTTACCACCAGGAGTGGACTGTGTGCTCGCTTGTCACCCTATAAAAGAAAAATATATTATAATTATGGTTATGAACGCGTAATTATACGAGCTACAGATTTTGGGCAATGACGAAACTCAGTCGACTAGACTGGAAATAGCCACGATTATCAATACTAGGAGACGGACAATGGAGAAAGATTAAAAAAAATGCTGGTTATGCAAGTACATATTTCGTCCGGGAAATCGAACTTGCAGCGCTGCGGCGTAGCTAACTGCATAGTCACAGCACTACCGGACCCATGATTATTTTCCTCACTACTTGGTAATTACGTAATAATATCGCATACTTTACTGGTAGACGAAGTGTATGGCATCACCCACCAGGTGGAGCGATGACCTGGTAAAACATGCAGGAAGTCGATGGATACAGGAGGCCCAGGACCGTGCTTTGTGGCATTCCTTGCGGGAGGCCTATGTTCAGCATTGGACTTGTGAAGGGCTGTAATAATGTTGGTGATAGCATAACTTTAGTACCCAATCGTTTATAAACATTAAATAAATTACCATATAAACGTGTGCGATTTTACTGAAGTTAATTTAATATACAATCAATAGATAATAATAAAAATTACAAAAGTATAGCTTTTAATTATAATGTGAAACACGATGTCCCGCACTGATACCAGAACAGTATCGCGATCAAATGAATCATAAATAGATAGGGAGATACGAATGGACCATTGTAAAATGTTTGTGTCACGCCAACGCTACGCAATTTGTCGACAAAATTAAACTTTGTAATAAAAAGTAAAAGCAGACTTCAATGAACTAAAAATAATAAAACAATTCCATATTCAATAGTGCGAGCTAAGACATATAGTTCAAGCGGTGACCGTCGAAAAAGGTTGCTCATTCGGAATAAGGAGAAAAATTTATACTTTTTTATTTGATGGGTATTAGTAAAATAATAAACCAGCGGTCTGGTTGTTTGTAACTAAGAGAACCAGTTGCGACGCGGCCATTTCTTAGTGTCAGGTGCCTGGTTGTGAAGGTTAGTGGGATCCGAGGTACGGTTGCAACGCTAGTCGACCGTAGATAGTTGGGGGCCCAATTAATGAGCGAGCCAGTCACGAAAGGCTGCCCCGCCATCTTAGGAAAAATCCTGGGATGCCTCTACAATGCTGGTTGGCGACCGGAGGAGAGAGTCTGGTGGCGATTCTCAGCGGAGTTCGAGCGTCCCCGCGATCTCCATGCCAGGTACCGTCGATGCTATGACTCTGTTTGCGTCCCTAGGTTATATGTGTGACGTCTCATCCACCTGCCATTCTCTCAACCTATTCACTCCACTAATTATGAAACTTAATTAATAAAATTATGAATTTTAGTTAATTATACTAATGGATGTCAGTCCTAATTTGCTTACGAGTAGTCAGTTATTCAACATGTGATTTGTACATAAGAAAATCGAAACAGTTTGCAAATGTTCATGAGTATAGACCTAGTTAATACTGATATTTCAAATAATACACTTCTCAGACGACTACAAACAAGGCGACACTTGTCTCAAAGAATAGGTACTCGAGACTTCCTGAGTGTACTTCAACGTAACATGTAAAAGTAGACAATATATGTAGTTTATTTTTCAGTGCGTAATGAAGCAGTCAGGACGGAATGAATGCAGTATTTGTATAGTGTTTTGACAGCGTAATAATATCTATCACCCTAAACAAGGATAGATGACCACAGTCTCCACTTACCATCAAATTGTCGTTTACGCTGCAAAGGGGCACCTCAATTTTTCAAAACATTACGGGAGAGCAAGAAAACATTTATTACTCCCCGATTACAAGTGTGGCGGGTGGAAGGAAAAGGGGAGATCTCCCGCCGGGTAAAGTGTTCTGCCCGGGGAGCGGCTAACGCTCCGATTGGTAGTTCGGAGCTATTCTATATATGCTGCTTTAACTTCGTAACTTTGTTAGTGCGATTTAGACTTCGATGTGTTTCGCTTGTGGCGCAACGACAGCGCCGCCATACTAGCTTTTTTTTCATCAGAAAATTAAATATATTAGACTTAATGAAAAACTACAAATAGGGCACTTTTTTTCATCAGAAAATTAAATATAATAGACTTAATGAAAAACTACAAATAGAGCACTACAATAGACTTTAAAATTTGAGATTTTGCAAATGCAAGCGAGATTTGTTTTGTTCACGAATGACACCAGGCCTTCTTTCTTCTTTCTTTCTTTTTTATGGCGGTTTTTAATTATTCACCAATGTCAGCGTGAAAGTGTTTATTGAGTACAAGCTCAGTAGTTACCAATACTATGCCCATGTACTAAATAAGATTGTGATAATACAAGTATCTTATTTTCTTTAAACAATTAAATTTTCCTTTTTATCTTGTAATACTAGTGGTTGTACTGTTGAATTACCTAGAACAAATAACAAACACAGTTGCTATAACTACATTAGTATATTAGTATTGACAAATATTAAACTTTTATACTATTAGTGTTAATAAAATCACACAGAATATATACATAAGGAGTGTTTGTGTAGGTTAAAAATGAATCAAAATTTAAAGGACGAGGGATGTCAGGAGGAAGATGATCATAGAGTGAACAAGATAATTTAGGCCAGTTAAAAAAAATCGTCAGAGGTTCCCTCATCTAACCCACATTCGCAGAGGGATCTATCTCTAATCCTCAGTTTGGCTAAATGTACTGGTGTACAAGCATGGCCAATTCCACCAGGCCTATATAGCCCGATAGCGTGTACATGGATGGTCTAGTCTATCTTTCTCGTTCTTACATACGCGTACACTATGCTCTTATTCTTTTGCATTGGCAATCTATTCTAACATAGTAATTCACTAAATCTATGTTTTAACGGATTACACTGTGATATTTGAAATATTAGTATTAACTGGATCTAATGGAATGGAACTTCTCGTCATCGTCCTTAAGAAACCTTCTAAAGGACGATGACGAATGCTTGAAGTTGAAGTTTCAGAAGATTGTAGGTTGTGTTTTCATGTATCGTTGGGGTAACCTATTTGCCTGGGAAGAACGGAGAAATCTCCCGGACATGGTTTAACCTGAGAAACGACAAACGCTTCATGTGGTACGGAGCTGTTATTTATATTGTACCGAACTACTTCGTATATATACGTAGATAGCGTAATTTACACTCTTTGATTCGTTTCGCTTATGAGGCAACTATAGCGCCGCCTCACTATGTTAGTTTTATGTCCGCTTCACACTTGGTCCGAGAATCTGGCGAGATATTGTGGCGAGTAAATACCGCGAAATAAGCCCACATGGTTTCACATAAAGTTCGCACATTGGTTTTCAAGTTTGATGGAGCTGGAGATCCTGTTATAGGCATTAGTGTACAATAATTATCAATATCTTCTGAATTCAGTAGCAGACTCATCAAAAATAGTAAACAAAACTATTTCAGTTATTTTTATTATCATAGTAGTAGCACGAAAAGCTTCGACTGGGTGGGAGCTTATTAACGTCCACTGCTGATCATAGGCCTCCCCCATAGATTGTCTCACGGGGGGATATTTGCCATAGTTGCCACGCTTGACAAGCGGGTTGGCAACCGCAGTTTTTTGTTTTTAGTCGTTACTAGGAATACGCTGCTGCCTAACTCCTGATTTGTTTCCCTCTGTCGCCGCATACGACAAGCACGGGTTGATTTGGGGTAGTGGATATTCTTCTACCGCCACTACACGGTTTCATTGCTACTGGGTTCCATTGTTGCGACTGAATCTCACGAAAAATAAAAGAAAACACTTTTGTAATGTACTTTTTATTGATATTATAAATATGTTTCTATTTGTGAATATTGGAACTCATGTCATAATGGCACGCAAATAACTCAATAAAAGTCAGGTTTTTTTTTTCATTACCACAGATAGACACTTCAATTTTATTTATACGTATGTATTATTTACTACAATATTGTATAAAAGACAGACCAGCCTAGCCAATTATTATAATAATGGTTAGAAGTAAATTTTGATAAGTAAAGGTGGTGCGATTTTTTATATTAAATGTTTGCGCATGTGAACTATTCTGTTATTCAAAGAAAATAGTTTATTTATAAAAAAAAAACTTGTGTACTTTTTTAAGATTTGAAAAGTTTAGGAAAACTTTCAACAAATATGCATTAAATTATAAAATCTTTTTCAACGACAATGTTAGATACAATAACAAAATTGAAAATTACTAAAGAAATATACTTTTTACTATCTTATAATTTCCTACCTAATGAGAATAATTTGCGGTGAATTTAAAGAATATATTGTTTGAATCCACTAGCCGGGTCTAAAAGATCCGGTTTTTGTTTTTGAGTTATAATAAAAAAATAAGCTTAATACTACTAAAGTAGTATAAGTTATAGTATAAGTAAAGTATAAGTTAGTCAATAGAATGAAAGACTTATTGGTTTTTTTGTATTCTGAAAGCAAACACCTAAGCAACCGACCGGAAAACATCCATTACACTCCAGTCAATTTATTTACTAAAAGAAAGCATTTCACTTAAAACAACGATCTATTTAGCTGTAAGTATAAGTACTTCTTTAAAAGGAAGGAATAAAAGTAATTGTTTTTGGGCTACTGATGTCAAAATCGGCTCTTAGACATCCAAATGTGATCATTTGCGCAAATTTCTTAGTCTATTTTAGTACGTAACGTATGTATGGTTTATACTTCCATAACATTTATAATAATCTAAAAACTAGAGCGTGTAAACTAACAGTGTAGTGGCGATGTAAGAATATCTACTATCCCATATCATTCCGTGAGTGTTATAATAGGCGACAGAGGGAAGCTAAACCAGGAGATGGGCAGCAGCAACTTCCTGACAACAATACAAAATAATAAAAAATTGCAGTTGCCAAACCACCTGCCAAGCGTGGCAACTATGTCATAATCCCCCTATGAGGCAATCTATGGGGAAGGCATATATTCAGCGGTGGACTTTGTAACAGATCTTATTTTAAATTACACTGTGTAGTGGGGATTTGTTTTTAAAAAATCGAAAAATTGATCCAATAAATGGTCTTTGATAATTATCTTAAATCTAAATAACGCCACGTTAATAAATCCCACTGACACAAAACCGGGCGGTTCGTTAGTTCATAATAAAAGCCAAGGCTCAATTCCTGAATATTTTATAGAACGTTATTGCACAAAGCGATATCCCTTGTCAGCGATACAATCAGAGAAATAAAACAAACAAAAAGAAAAATTTACTCACTTTCTCACAAAACAAATATGCCACTGTGTTTTTCGTGGCAAAACGGATCGTTTAGAATAACGAATTGGCTGGCTTACAATTTTTATTTTGCTATATCTTTTAATTGAGTATCATTCGGTGAATGCTTACATTTTATGAGAACTTTAATAATGATTTATGATATACCATCGTGGTTAACTGTTAACCGATATCTAGGGTTTTTATAGAACGAGGGTGACAATCGAGCACACAGTCCACCTGATGTTAAGTGAGTACCGTAGCCCATAGACGTTGTCACCCCTGAGGACTAAGATGGAACGCCTCATTTCCAGTAAAAAGGGTCACCAGTTCTCTACACTCACCATACGAAACAAAACAGAGTAAGAGAAAATGTCCAATATATGAATGAGACTTATAACTAAAAATATTGCGCCAACTGTGTTACTTACCTAACATGTTGTAGAAGACAAAAAAGAGTGACAAAGCAAATTTATGTTGCAGAGGTGAACGGCATAGTCGGGAAGGGTCGCCCTAGGCGAAAGTTTATCGACCAAATTGGCGATATATTAAAAATGGGCCAAATCAAGAGTACCCTTAACCGACGAGCGTGTATGCGTAGGTATATGGATGTGGAGGAAGCGAGAGAGGTGTGTCAGGATCGTGCCAAATGGAAGTCCATAATCTCTGCCTACCCCTCTGGGTGACAGGCGTGAGTGTTTATGTTATGTTTATGTTATGTTATGTTGTAGAAGGCGATTAATGGGATATTGGGTTTGTGATTTAGTAATTTTTAGGTGATGGGCTGGCAATTTATTACTTCATTACAAATTTCCGTCTAAGCAGATATTTTTTTCTGATATTTCCAAATTGTTTGCTGTTCTTTGGAGTCTGCTTAGGCTAGAGATACCTTATGTCAGGATTAGTTCTGACATGCCAGGACTTTTGGGCTCTAGTCAGGATTGCAGTTGAATTTTGAAAATGTCAGGATCTTTCAACAAAATACAGTAAGTTTTTGCGTGGAACGGTTGTAGTTTGCGACGTAGATTGATAGTGATAGTGCACAAAATAAATTATTGATTTCTTTTTTAAAATTTGTTAATTACGTTTGCAACAAAATGTCATGACTTTTTTTATGGAAACTAGTCAGGACTTTTCAATTTTTATTCTGGTAACTCAAGCCTAGCCTCTCAGGAATTATATGCATGTCGCTATATACAAGAGTATATTTCTTGTAACCCGTCAGTAATTATTTGAATCGTTTACTTCAAGATAGTAGATAATAGACCAGGTTGTTGTGGTGTTCGTTACATCGCAACAATTATTCTTTCCAAACATTCACAACATCAGGAGTGAGATAAGCTCCCCACTGTCGCTCACATGTAGTTTGGAACTTTGGAATTATGAGAAAGTTATTTCGGTTCTATACGTATATAGACTTGATACGTGATATGAGATAACAAGTGACCGAACACGGATCTCTACCACTCTCACTCTTTTGTTTTAATATGTTTAACTAAACATCGAAGTAACAATCAGTACTTACGTACTTACCATCTCTGGTAAAATGCTCTCTCTAGTTTAATGAGTAGATAAATATCCTCTCTAATATAGTATATTCCTCATTCCTTTCATCATAATCATCAACATAATTACGGCCTATCGAAAGACCACTCCCGAATATCTACTCCGTAGATCGCCTCATTGGGGGGATATTTCTCACAGTTGCCACGCTTGGCAGGCGGATTGCCAACCACAGATATTTATTATTTTGAGGTGTTATCAGAATGATGCCGCCGCCTTTCTCCTGTTTCATATCCATCTGTCGCCTCTTACGACGCTCATGTGATGATATGGTATAGTGAATTCTCGTGCGTCGCTACTACATGGCATAATATCGTTCGTGATGAGTACAGCAAAGGAGTGGAATAAGTTGCTAGCATCTGTGTTTCCAGCCGATTACAGTGTGCGTGTCTTCAAGGCAAGAGTGAAAAAGCTTTTGTTAAGTCAGTGTGCTTTACATCTCAGACTACGTCACCATTTACCATCAGATGGGATTGTAGTTAAGCCCACTGAGTTAACAAAATATTCATTCTTGTGGAATCCTTCAAAATCCAGCGCTGGAGATGTTGTGATAGATTCAATTACACCATCACACCTCGTTATTTTTTAACTGAAATTATAAAATATTCAAATAAAATTATTTCTTTACAACTTTTCAATATTGTCATTGCATCTAATATTAGTGTTGAATATGTAAAATAATTTTATACGTGACAATTGAAAGTTATCGTCATAAATAAACTATCCGTTATTAATTTTAAAACAGACTATTAATAATATTTAGTTTGCGTAAGAATGAGTAACAGTGTTAAGAACTGCAGTTCAATTTCAGTATGCAGGATTCTCACAAAGACTTAAAATTACTGGTTCCATAACGCCACTTTAAACGGTTTTGAAATAAATAAGGATCACCTGCAATATAATTTTGAATGAACGAAATTATTTTGAGTTGTTTTTAAAAACACTATACAAATACTGCATTCATTCCGTCCTGACTGCTTAATTACGCACTGAAAAAATAAACTACATATATTGTCTACTTTTAAATGTTACATTGAAGTACACTCAGGAAGTCTCGAGTACCTATTCTTTGAGACAAGTGTCGCCTTGTTTGTAGTCGTGTGAGAAGTGTGTTATTTGAAATATCAGTATTAACTAGGTCTATACTCATGAACATTTGCAAACTGTTTCGATTTTCTTATGTACAAATCACCTGTTGAATAACTGACTAGTCGTAAGCAAATTAAGACTAACATCCATTAGTATAATTAAATAAAATTCATAATTTTATTAATTAAGTTTCATAATCAGTGGAGTGAATACGTTGAGAGAATGGCAGTTGGATGAGACGTCACACATATAACCTAGGGACGCAAACAGAGTCATAGCATCGACGGTACCTGGCATGGAGATCGCGGGGACGCCCGAACCCCGCTGAGAATCGCCACCAGACTCTCTCCTCCGGTCGCCAACCGGCATTGTAGAGGCATCCCAGGATTTTTCCTAAGATGGCGGGGCAGCCTTTCGTGACTGGCCGGCTCATTAATTGGGCCCCCAACTATCTACGGTCGACCAACGGTGCAATCGTGCTTCGGATCCCACTAACCTTCACAACCAGGCACCTGACACTAAGAAACGGCCGCGTCGCAACCGGTTCTCTTAGTTACAAACAACCAGACCGCTGGTTTATTATTTAGCTAATACCCAACAAATAAAAAAGTATAAATTTTTCTCCTTATTCCGAATGAGCAACCTTTTTCGACGGTCACCGCTTGAACTATTTGTCTATTTGAATATGAAATTGTTTTATTATTTTTAGTTCATTGAAGTCGGCTTTTACTTTTTATTAAAAAGTTTAATTTTGTCGACAAATTGCGTAGCGTTGGCGTGACACAAAAATTTTACAATGGCCCATTCGTATCTCCCTATCTATTTACGAGTATGATTCATTTGATCGCGATACTGTTCTGGTATCAGTGCGGGACATCGTGTTTCACATTATAATTAAAAGCTATACTTTTGTAATTTTTATTATTATCTATTGATTGTATATTAAATTAACTTCAGTAAAATCGCACACGTTTGTACGGTAATTTATTTAATGTTTATAAACGATTGGGTACTAAAGTTATGCTATCACCATCATTATTACAGCCCTTCACAAGTCCACTGCTGAACATAGGCCCCCCGCAAGGAATGCCACGAAGCACGGTCCTGAGCCTCCTGCATCCATCGACTTCCTGCATGTTTTACCAGGTCATCGCTCCACCTGGTGGGTGATGCCATACACTTCGTCTACCAGCAAAGTATGCGATATGATTACGTAATTTCCAGGTAGACGTAGTGAGGAGAATAATCAAGGATTCGGTAGCGCTGTGACTATGCGGTTAGATACGGCGCAGCGCTGCAAGTTCGATTTCCCGGAAGAAATATGTACTTGCATAACCAGCAATTTTTTTTTAATTTTTCTCCATTGTCCGTCTCCCAGTATTGATAATTGTGGCTATTACCAGTCTAGTTGACTGAGTTTCGTCATTGTCCAAAATCTGTAGCTAATGTACCTAGGCGATCATTACCATTATTATGATATTTTTTTTATTTTATATAGTGAGAAGCGAGCACACAGTCCACCTGATGTTAAGTGGCCTATAGACATCTACATCTATCCTCGATTGCGAATAAAATTCTGATGCGTTGTCAGCCGTGATAACTTAGATAGAATGCCTCTTTTCCAATAAAAAAGTTATCCGGTTCTCTACACTCACCAAACGAAACACAGCAGTATTAAGCTCCTATTTTACGCTGGTATTCTGTGAGAGCGTGGTCCTTCTTTGTTCGAGCTGACCCATTCGTGCTACAACTATAGTGTAGCATGACTCTAACGCGTACAAAATATGCTCGGGAATTTTAATATTAGAAAATAATAGGATGTGTTTCTTTTATAGAATTAAAGTGACAATCGATCACACAGTTCACCTGATGGTATAACATCTATTCTCAAAATGCAAATGCGTTGTCACCACTGAGGACTAAGAGTGCATTAATCATTTCCAGTAAAAAAAGGGTCGCTGGTTTTCTAAAGTCACAATACGAAACACTACAATATTAAGCTGCAATTCCACGCTGGTATATTTTGACTATGTGGTCCTTACTCAATCGAGCCGACCCATTCGTGCCACAACTATAATATAGCTGCATCGTGGCTGTGACACGTGTAAAAATATGTATTGAAAAAGATAGAGAAGAAAGATAATATGTATATTTATTGAAGCATAGCATAGCTCCATTACCTTAAAACCGGTTAGCTACTTCTTATATTTCTTCTGCCTAATCATCGGTGCATTTAACGTCATCTGCGCCTCTTCAGCAATATCTTCGGTAGCGAAACGACTATTTTAGTTTATTTTTAGTAAAATATATATAGTTAGTAGTTAATTATCATTTTTATTTAGTGTTTTATTCTATACTGCTATATTTACGTCAAACTCTTGTCTCTCTATGGGTTGACTGGCGGAGAATGCCTCAAGGCATTAAGTCCGCGCTTTGTACTCTTTTGTTATAAGGAATGCAATAACAAATAAATAAATAATATCTTCTTAATCATTACATTTTTAGATTTTCATTACGTTTTTAAAAACGTAATAATGAAAAATAACTGACAAAAATCTCGCCCGGAATCCTCACCACCCCACAAAGTATTACAAACGTTTTATAGATATTTTAAAAGCTTTATATTGACTCGAGAAAATGAACTAGCAAAAACGATGCCTCGGGTGGGGATCGAACTCACGACCTTAAGATTATGACACTTACGCGCTGCCTACTGCGCTACCGAGGCTTGCAATTTTACATGGTAGAGCCATACTGCAGCTATATTAGTAGTATAGTTGTAGCACGAATGGGTCGGCTCGACCGGGGAAGGACCACGCTCACAGAAAACCAGCGTAAAATAGCAGCTTAACGCTGCTGTGCTTCGTATGGTGAGTGCAGAGAACCGGAGACCCATTTTACTGGCAAAGAGGCATTCCATCTTGGTCCTCACGGGTGACAACGCATCTGCATCTTGAGTCTTTATTGATGATAGATGTAGATGACTATGGGCCGCAGTAGCCACTTACCATCAGGTGGACTGTGTGCTCGGTTATCACCGTAACCTATAAAAAAATGAACTTGCAAAAACGATGCCCCGGGTGAGGATCGAACTCACGACCTTAAGATTATGAGACTTACGCGCTGCCTACTGCGCTACCGAGGCTTGCAAATGTTCATTTAATAAAGCAAATATACCTCAACACCTTTAGAAAAACACTGAGTGTGATTTATAGTTAACATATTAAACCTTTAGAAAACCTGTAAAAAAGACATAATATAATATAGAAAAACACCGGATTTGTTTTGCTGTTACCAAATCGACCTTTTTTCTTTGGGAAATGCCTACATATACCCAACTCACAGGAGCAACGACGAATTATATCGGACTCGCACTTACTAAAAATTTCACCACATATAGGCAAGACCACAGAAAAACTTTAGCACAAATCCGCGGCTCCACCAGCGTCAACCATCCCTCGTTCCCCTCTTTAGGAAACGACAACTCCTCTACCCGTTGTTCTCCTCAGGCGCAACGGATAACCGCCTCCTCCGAGAGTCCGCTATGTGCGGGCCATGGGACTAGGAAAAACGCGGGAAACATCAGCCTTCCCAGCCCCTGCGGCGGTTCTGGTCTATTGCTCCCCCGCCAACCCAGTATCGGCAATGGAAAAAAGGGAGCATGGCCCATCGAAACAACGACACTCTTATCCAACCTCGGCCTTAACACCGCCGCACCAGCGCTTCGACTCCTATAGAGTCGTGGAAGACAAAGCTAGTGGTGCCTCATTATACCAACACAATACTGTGACTTTCTCTCCTGAACTGCCCTTCACAGCCGTGGTAGCGAGGAGTGGGTTCGCCAAGCCCACTCATAACAGCCACCTAAATGAGCTCCTCCTAATTCACCTTAAGTGACCAAGGCATGACTATTAAGTCCTTTCGTCACGACAAAGCGGGAACCCGTTCGCGTGTTACCTTGCGCTATCAATATTATGTTTGAAGTTAAAATCTAAACATAACTTCATATTTTTTGTGAACATTGAATTCATGAGATTTCGGATCTGCCTAGAACTCTCTATTCACCCTAGTTCTCCGTCTAGGTAGAGTACCCTCTTACCTAATTCTGTCGCCAAACAACCTTGCATTAACTCGTATGTGCGTCATTTTCATGTGCACTGAGAAAAGAAACAGATACATTTAGTCTATTTTCAGTGCAAAATGAGATATCTGCTTGCTTATCTTCTCTTAATGGTACGAACATATGTGGCAAACTTGAAACAAAGTAAGCTACAGATGCGTTATCACTTATGAGGACTAAGATAGTGGCAAAAATAGGTAAGAGGATGGTTTTTACTCAGATAGACTCTTAGAAAGAAAAGGAGTCAACACAGCACTACTATTTTCCTATTCCAATTTCATTTGGTTGATGCTATTGGGTGCTTTTCCATTCGCCGGCACGGATCGACACCGGTGCCGCGCCTTCTTTTATCCACTGCGCCAGTGCTGCCATATTTACAAATTTATCTGTGTTCATACAGATTTTTGAACCTCATTACAGATAACAGATTTAATACTACTTTTATACAGATTTTATATACCAGCACCGGCACTGGTATACGCTCGGCTTTTCCGTACTAACTCGGACTTCAGTTCTACAACGTGAAAATAGTCTCTTCAAGTCGTTTTTATTTGTTATATCTATTACATTTAAGAAGAAAATATAATTTATTTATAATTTAAATAATATAATTATAATTTTTGGATTCATCCAATCTTAAAGGCACGTAGAAGGAAAATATTACAAATAGTATTTGAAAAGTTGAAAATAGACCCTAAAAATATTTCAACTACTTCCGCATGAGCGAGGAGACATTTCATCATTTCACAAGTCGATTTCGAGACTCCATCTCAACGCGTGCCTTCTACCTCGGCCATCGCACATACACACGCACACGGCTACAATACGTACACAAAATACAGTTTTACCAGCCGGCACCGAGCGGTGCCGGTGACTGCACCGGTGGAAGTAATCGCCGTGCCGGCGCCAGCGACGGTAAGTGGAAACATATGCCATATACTTTAGACATTTTGCTTCCACGGCAGCCGGGCCGTTACCAGCGCCAGTGCCGTGCCGGCGAATGGAAAAGAGCCCATACATTTAATACATATTTGCTTCCCCGGCAAGAGGGTCGGTGCCGGCACCGGCGAATGGAAAAGTGCCCGTTGTTGTTGTTAGGTTTCACGATTAAAGACAAGCAAAGGTCTTAGACCATACAGCCTACTCTTATGTGTATTTTGTTCACACGTCACATTGCAAAATTTTTCGGAAGATTTTAATGAAAATTTAAGTCAGCGAAAAGTTAATGATGATAATATCTCAAGACGTTCAAACGGATAACCAAATAATTGATTTAAATGTCTATCGAAGCACTTGTTACATGGTTACTACTAGTTCACATGCGTAGACATTTAATACACAAAATCACATGCAAATTTGTTATATTGCAGTAAGTAGTAAAGTAAGGTCAATATTGCAGTTAGTAGTAAAGTAGGTAGGTTGAATAATTTAATATTAAAAAGGGATTCTTTATTTAGAGCGTGGAAAGCGTCACCAAAAAATATGAATAAGCGTTTAGAATATACGAGATTTAGAAATAGAGTAAATAAAATTATAAATGACGCCAGAAACAAGTATAGACAAAAATAAATAAAGGATTGTAATGGTGATAGCAGAAAAATATGGTCAAATATTAATACATGGTTAGGGAGAACTAAGGCAGATTTGGATTTAGTAATTAAAAAGTACTTCGGTAGAAATTATAGTTTATATAACATTTGCACAAAATTTTCTAATACATTTACTAATGAAATAATAGACATTAAGTATACTTGTAATTTAAATTTTTTAGATAGAAACATGTACGTTACACAGAGCGAAGTGTCTTTTAGGTTTAAGAGAGTGAAATCATACGATATAGTAAAAGTAATTCATAAATTGCACCATAAAAAAGTACCAGGTTTGGACGGGATTAGGGTGAAAGATTTAAAGTTAGTAAAGAAAAAAATAAGTCCAATACTAGCCCATTTCGTTAATATGTGCTTGTCAAAAGGTGTTTATCTTGATTTATTAAAGAAATCATTTGTTCGTCCCATATTTAAACACGGAAGTCATTTAGATTTCAGTAATTACCGGCGAATTGCCATTTTATCATCGGTCAATAAGATTGTTGAAAAGGTGGTTGTTGGCCAAATAACCGACTTTTTGGAACAGCATAGTATAATATCAGAGGCACAACATGGATTTTGAAAAAATCGTAGCACAACTTATTGCGTGCGATGGAGGAGTGTGGAATCAGGGGCCCTACAAATAACTTTTTTCGTAGCTATCTATCCAATAGGACGCTCCGTACTATAGTGGATGGTGTTGTAGGAGAGGAGGCCCGTATTAGCTTGAGTGTACCGACTGGTTCTGTTAACGGTCCTATCGGTTATATTATGCATGTAAATAGTGTAACTAATGTAATAAAAAATAGTGAAGAGTATATGTATGCGGATGACATATGCTTGCTATTTGCCTCTAAAGAAACAAAAGAATTGCAAAATAATATACAGAGTGACTTTGAGAATATAACAAAGTGGGCCCATGATAATGGCATAATCCTTAATTTTAATAAAACAAAATGCATGCTTATACACTCTCCATATAATGCGGCAGCGAAAAACATCACATTAAATGAGATGGCTGTTGTGGGCCACTGTTTTGAGTGCTTACATAGTAATAAAATGAATTGTAAATGTAAAGGAATTGAATTTGTCGATAAGTTTAAGTATTTAGGACTGGTAATTGATCAAAACTTTAATTGTAAACATCAAATATCTGATGTTTGTTCAAGGCTGTCAGCGATATTAGGTAAATTCTATTTTTAAATTACATTTTGAACAAAAAAATCTATGTACCTTCTATACTATGCTTTGGTGGATTGCCTCATAGGTTATGAACTTGGTGACAAGATTTCTAAAATATCTTGTTAACGAAAAAGTTAAAGGAAATTGTAAGAAAGATTATAACAAGTTATTCTCTATTTGTAAAATTTTACCAGTAGAACACAAAGTTAACATGTTATTAGTTTTGGAAAACATTAATAAAAATCATTATAAAGAAAAAGTGGATAATAAATATAAAACCAGGAAAGTTAGAGAAGGGAAATTAGTTCAGCCTAGTGTTAAAAACTACTATGGTAAAAGATGTACAAAATATTTAATACCAAAGCTTTTTAATGAAATAGACTGGGTAAGGCAAGGTAGAACTGAGTGTAAATTTACAAATAAAAAGAAGCTTAAGAATTATTTTTTGGATAAAATAGAAGATACATGATAGCGTATGTATATGACAATTTGTAAAATTGATATTATAATATTTATAATCTCTATTTGGTTGCAACGTTATGTGGGTGGGATGTTATATTAGAATTATAAGAATATATAACAGTGTTTATATTTAGGATTTCTATTTGTTTGCAATATTATGTGGGTGGTGTACCTATTTAATTATGTAATAGGATATAAGAGTGCATTTATTCGCCAACAAACTGTCTTTACAGTTATAAAATAATGTTATGTTTTTGTAAATTTTGGTAAATAAATAAAAAAAAAACATCACCTTAATGTATCATAATTTAAAATCCACTTTAAACCATTATTAAACAGGAGCCGCAATCCACTGGCAGTCAAGTTCCCGCTAAAATGTTTCATGAAATTTATATCAAATGTTGTGATATAAATTTCAAGGATTAATTTTATCTACTTGGGCTGCTTGAGATACTATCGTCATTAATTTTCCAATGATTTAAGCTGTTTTCAAGATCTCTCAAATACTTCGCCATGTGATGTATCAGGTATTATTAACGAATTAGTGAAGAAAATTCTCATCCGGTATGGCTGTATGGTCTAATACCTTTTACCTTAATGAGAGCATCCACGACTTTTTCTGGGTGCTACCAGGATAGCGCGACTTTAGATGCGATGAAATATTTGACAGATTGTACAGCGGGATAAGTTAATTTGTTAGAAAAGTATAAAGATTGATGTTTCTTTCTAAAATAATAGTTATATTTTATAATAATTAGATTAGAGACGAATAAACCAATCTATGGATATTCCTAAAAGTAAAATAATTAAAAAAAGAGTTAAAAATTCACAAAAAATTAAAGAGCAAACTACTGAGGCATTGTTTTGAGTAGAAATATAATACTGTAGAAAGTAATAAACATTTATTAACAACTTTTTTCTCAATTAAATGGCTTTAGTGACAAAAAACTTTACCTCAGTACCAACTAGCGACATCTGGTGAGCGGAAGATTATTAGTCCTCATTAGCAACTCTTGACAATAACAACAAAAAACAATGGATCAAGGATTTTCCGTCATGTTCATTTTAAGTTTTTTGAGGAGTTTAGGTGGGAACTTGACCGCTCGCAGATTGAACCTGTCGTATCGTTTTAATATTGGTTTAATTGGATTTTGATACGTAAAAGTGGTTCAATTTTTTGCTTAACATATCTGCACACGTGAACTATTAATAAAAACGATGTAAGTGTTTCAATAGCGATATAAATCTCAGATTATTTATCTGCATAAGGTAGTACCTTGAGATAATATTGTCAACAAAAAATATAACAACAAAAAAATCGAAGAGAGTATGTCACAGAATACATATATGTATATGTATCACAGAAAACTTTTTTATATGATATGTATCAGTGTGACCATATGTGGCAGGTTCCTGCCATTTTGGCAGGATTGGCCCCTTATTTTAGCCTCTGGCACGATCGGTTGTCGTTTTATAAAACCTGGCAGTATTGGTGTATTAAAAATAGATTTATTATGGCAACTTAAAATGACGAAAATGGCTACCCTAGATACTTCGCCAGCATGTTGGGGATTTCCCTGTATTTCTCGATTTATCGTATTATGTTTGTATCACATTCAATAAACAACTTTTAAAAAAATGTGTATAAAGTTGATAATCTTAAAAAGAATTAACACGAGTTAGTTAATATTTCAATCAGTCATAAGTAGATTGGTATCGCATTAGATTTTATGGTGATAACATCTTGTTAGTAATATTTCGTGGACGATAGTAGTTATAGGTGGCGATGATAAAGCGAAAATATGAAAGGGCGTATAGAGCGAAGTGGGAGCAAGATCTTTTACTTTCATCATGGATCTCCAAAGCTAAAGATGATCCTGACTGTGTAACTGCAAATTGGCACCCTGACTGTCCGCTTTAAAGGAGCATGCCGCTACTAGTAAACATCAAAAAAATATGAGTGGATTCAACATGCGAAAGAATATTCTCTCAAATAATTTTAATTAAGACAAAAACACAAAACATATTTATAAACAATCTTAAATACTGTCTATCTTGTACGTTAAACAAGGCATTGGTGAGCATGGCGATTGCATTGCATTCAAACCAACGAAAGGTATGTTTAATTTTAATTGAAAAAATAGCATTTATATGTGTATTTTTACTTTTCTTAGTTTAATACAATGGTAAATATAGTTGGCAGTATTTAGGCATTATTCACTACAGACTTTGGCAGGATTTGGCAGATTTTTAACCAAAGTGAGGCAGGATCTGTATTTTAAACATGGTCACCCTGATATGTATTCTGTGGTAATTGCTAATCACAGAGTACTTTTATATATACTGTTGCTAATTGTGTTGTGTTTTCAGGCTCAGTAAGGCTAGAACCCAGAGCCGTAAAGCCAGTTTAAAAATAAAAAAATAAAGTTTTGTGTTCTGTGATCATATGTCATATGTTTTTGAATGTATTGTGAAAAGTGATCGATTTATTGTATTATTTAAAAAAGCTCAAATTTATACCTTTAATTTTATATTTTACTGAACCATTTGTTATTTTTAACGATATGTTTAATAGAACTGTAAGATTATCTTTTATAAATCATACAAATATCTTGCCTAAATATTTCACTCTAGTATTTGTAATTAGTTTACAACTGCATTACTTTTAGTTTTAATAAAAAGAAAACCATAATTATGAAGCGTACAACTAACTTACTAATAATTTCTCTTATATTATTTACTAATTATTTATATTATGCCAAATGTAAGTATACATAACTATGATTTGAAAAGAGCTTTCTACAATAAAAAAATAAGTGACAAAGTTTGTATTGTTAGTAATAAAATATATATTATTGTCTGTATTAAAGTTTACTGCTGAACCTCGGCCTCCCCATAGATTGTCTAATAGGAAGATATTTGCAAATAGTTGCTATGCTTGGCACATGAGTTGGCATCTGCAGTTTTTTATTTTTATTCAGGTGGTATCAGGAAGTTGCTGCTGCCCATCTCCTGGCTTAGCTTCCCTCTGTTGCCTATTATAACACCCACGGAATGATATAGTGGATATTCTTACACCACCAATACATTGATAAATAAATATAGATGCAAATAAAGAAATAAATATATGTAAAATATGTTATGTACTTTGACATTGCAGGTTCAATATACCACAATTTAAAGTACTTTGAAACATTGCACTCATCGAGTCTTAACCATCATGTAGTAAAGAGAGGAACTAAGCTTTCAAGCCATCCCTTCAACGTTATCAAGGAGTTGCACTTCAGAACACTAGGGAAAGATTTCAGATTAATATTGCACCCGCATAATTCAGTATTGCATTCAAATTTTAAAGCATATACTGTTGATGGTGATGGGAAAAAGACTATTGTTCATGTTGGTAAGTTTTAAAATATAAATTTATAACAATGCACATGTTATCTATAGATTGGTTGGTTGTTAATTTTTAATGAAAAATATTGATGTATGTTATTGTAATTGCAAAATTAAAAAATCTATAATATAAATAAAATAAAAATTCTATAATAAAATAAAGATGTGGCAATGTTTTATCTTATACTACCACCACCTTGCAATTCTAATATGAATTTGATAAAGTATTCTTGTGTCAACTTTAATATACTACTAGTGTGGTGTATATGTGCTCTTTTGATGTAAAGATGGATGTAAAATTTACCTTGTATTAATTTTTGGTTTCCTATGTGATTTGTAGCATGAGTCTTAATTCATAATTGAGAAAAATATAATAAGAAAAATCAGTACAGTGGTTGGTGCAGCCTTCCCTTCATTTCTGAATTGAATTCTCTTCTGGCTTCACTTAGCAGGAAGAAAGTTCCCCTTTACTCTAGTCCATGTTATGACCCTAATCCTATGTTACTATAGGTCCAATATTATTTAATGTTGAATACTTCAGCAGATCTAAATAATAATCTTTATATTGTACTCTTTATTATAATTTGAAAGTCTTAAATGTAGGCATATCCTAATTCTTCTTTTCAATTTCAAGATTTAGTTTTTGTATATTATATATATATATAATATACAAAAAAAAAAATATATATATATATATATATATATATATATATATATATATATATATATATATAATTATATATATATATATATATATTGCTTTCAAATTAAGTTTCAGACAAACAAAATACAGAAAAATAATAAAACACTTAAGTAAATAAAATATTTTAAATTATATCTAAAACATAGTATTAGTATACCCTCTGGGTAGTAGGTGTTGCTATTAATCGATCAATTTTTGTTTCAGATCGAGATAACTTTTACACTGGTAGAGTGTTTGGTGAAACAATGTCTGATGTCAAGTTGCACATAGATGACGGAGTGATTACAGGAATAATACATACACCAGATGAGACATACCATATTGAGGTAAACTTTAAACATATTTTTTTATTTCATAACCAGCTCTCAATTTGAAATTATTTTTGTTACGCCTTTAGTCAAGTCAAACAGTGAAGAAACACCTTATAGGATAAAATTGTCGTAATTGCTACACTTGACAAGGTGCCAAAGAACTCTTGAAACTGACTTGAGTTATAAATGGCATATTTGTGATTTCTTTATAATGATATCTTATTATTCTAAATAATTAGTGATCTTTTCTATAGAATAAAGGTGAAAACAAGTCAATTGTAAGGATGCTCTGGCCTTATAGACTTCTACATCTTTCATCGGTTATGAATCAAAATGCAGATGCATTGTCCAACCTGAGCACTAATATGGAATGCCTTGTTACCTTACTCCATTTCTCTACGCTGTGCATACGACACACAGTAACATTATTCTACTGCTGATGTTTTGTGAGAATATGTTCTACCTCCACAGAACTGACCAATTAGTGCTGCAGCGTGTTTCTACCATGAAAACACAGACATATGTGGCTTGGTGTTGCAATGGCTATTGGCATTTGGTTTTTGCACTGAATGGCGACGGATTTAAATACCGCACGGAATGATTGTTTGTATGGTCATAAAATAATTGTTAAGGTCTGGATTTTTTCCCATGAACCCATTCTTGTCAGAAAACTCGTTATTTGCCTGACCTCGGATTGAAAACCGGGATTAAACAATCAGCAGTCTGCAACTTATGTATGTATAACAACTCCACAAAACTAGGAAAGTTAATCCTAGTAATGGATGTTTTTTTTTAAATAAAAAGTCCTTTTAATGTGCATACTCATTTTACTTCTTTGTTCGCAGCCTTCTTGGCGTCATTTACCAGATCAGCAGGACGGTACAATGATAACATATCGGTCCTCAGATATACGCTTCAGTTGGGCGCATGCTAATGGGAGCAGGCCACGAGTTTGCGGCTATGTAAAAGAGGGCCAAGGTGAGGAATAGAAATCACACATTTAACTTCATAGTTGTGGATTCACGATTTAGGATTTAGTCTATTTCTAAGACAAGAATGCAAACTGATTCTTAACTGTTCATTATTATTTCTTCTGCTGTTTCCTGTTGAACACTGGGTATTGATATATTTTCTTGGTACATATGGGGTGAGCGGCATGGAAGACCAGAGATCTAAAATCGGTTTTGGTATATCTGGAAATATTTCCTATATTTTTCATTTATCTTTATTATATTAATAACGTTTTTTATAAAACAGTAGTGACATACAAATCTATAGTCCACCTGATGGTAAGTGGCTACTACAGTCCATGGACACCAGCAGCGAACTACAAACATAGAAGGCTTTAGATGTGTTACCACCTCTTGGACTAAGATGGAATGCCTCAGTCTGTAATTATATTGGCTCTCTAAACCTTTCAGAAATAAGTAAGGTTTGGCAGAAGAAATAAGTAGGGGTACCCAGACGGACTCCTAACTAAAAAAGAAGGTCTGGCACCAGTAATTTAAGTTGCTGTAGTTGTTAGCCCATAGCATAGTCTAAATACAGTAGAACTCCGATTATCCAAACGCCGATTATCCGAACGCCGATTAACCGAATCGCCAATTATCCGAATCGGTCCCAAGTGTAATATAAAAAATTAAAACCAAGTACTGTAAGTAGGTAATGTAATTTTTGTTTCGTACAAGTGAGCGCACGGGGTTTCGTATATAACGGGCCGCGGCGCTTATGCTCTCTCTCTCTCTCTAGTGCACTACTTACGTATAGTGGAACTGTGTTTGTTAAACTTAATAAAGTTTATTCTGTGTGTGACAGTTCGTTTTTCTTTATTACCAGTCTGTGTCCGATTATCCGAATCGATCCCGGTCCCAATTAATTCGGATAATCGGCGTTCTACTGTACTACTAACAGTTGGTTATCGAAGACGTTTAGATGGGGCAATCGTGCGTTGCGGTGTGGGCAGAGACGCGGTCGGACCTTCCCGAGCGACCGTTTGTCACTCGGTAGTGCTCCGCCCGCGTCTAACGACTAACTGTCTGCTAGGTTGTCCTGTCATGCAAATAAATTAAAATGATTCACACTACATATGCGATAAAACAAATAAATACAAATGTCTTACAACTCTAGCAATTTATTGTTTATGTCCTGTTTTCCGACAACATAAAACGCGATGACTGACTGTATGTTCTTCTTAGGCTGTGGCCATAGTGACCATTTAGCATTTACTTTTTTATTTTTTTATATTTCAAACAAAATTTACATTACACAAAAGACGATAGAAAAGATAATAACACCATTTTGAAATGACACTGGCTTATGGTGATGCTGAATAATTATGGATATATGTATTATTATATAAACAGAAAAAACATTAATGTACATTACAAATACAATTCACCTTTAAGGGATTAACAATTTTTTGTTAAAATAATACATGTTAGTAAAATGAAATTGCAGAATTGGAGGAAGACGATGATGACAGCTACAACGACATTTTAGAAACTAAGCAGGAACAATCTGAAAAGGACAAATATCTAGAAAATTCTCAAGGGGCCCAGCATGAGGCGGTAGCTCCTCAGCACGAAGACAAAGGTGCCCCCAACTACAAAAGAGTTAAGAGGCAAAGCGACTATGAATACACACCGACGAAAACAAGATGTCCGCTGTTGCTCGTCGCCGACTATAGATTCTTTCAAGAAATGGGAGCCAGTAATACAAAGACTACTATTAGCTATCTCGTACGTAGCTTAATTATTTTATAAATTTGTTTAATCTGACAATATTTATGAAAAATGATATTTACGTGGAAGAGCCATGCTGCAGCTATATTATACTTGTAACCCGTATGGGTCGGCTCGACCGTGATTTGACCACGCTCTCACAGAATAGCAGTGTAAAATAACAGCTCAATGCTGCTGTGTTTCGTATGGTGAGTGTAGAGAACCAAAGACCTTTTTTACCTTAGTCTTAATTTGTGTGATGTAGTTGTCTATTGGCCACAGCATCCACTTACCATCAGGTGGACTGTGTGCTCGTTTGTCACCCTTATTCTGCATAAAAGAAATCACTTTTGCAATCCTTTATTTTAACTGGCTTAAAACTACTGCAAGTTAAATATCAGAAATGGTTTGTTTAAAACTTTTAGAAACCATTTTTGTGCAAACTATTTTTCAAAATTTAACAATATAAGATTTATTTATTACTAAAAATATTTAATTGATTTCAATTTCAGATAAGCCTCATCGACCGCGTACATAAAATCTACAACGATACAGTGTGGCAAGATCGACAGGTTCGTGTAGAAATAATAGTGAAGAGTTCCTTCTTACTTTAATGTTTGTTCAGATCACTGAACGACACTTAGGTGAAGGGAGCAGAGGAGCCGGTTAGCGGGTGGTATAACATGGCCCGCTTTGGCGACGACACTACGCGCGCGCATTTAATTACACTATTTGTAATTTTTACATGTTCCTTTCAATATGCACGTTACTTGTACAATTTTACGATCCGTTATTGTATTAGGAACAAAACATATTTGATATGGTCCTTCAAGCCAGATATGAAACAGCGATCTATAGTCGGCGCATTGCCACTCCTGCCTACTGATCAGGTCAGTTATAAAACACACCGTTTTTTCCTTTTAAGGTACGGAACCCTAAAAAACTGTGGCTGCCAACCCACTTGGCACTATGTCCACATTGACAAAATCCCCTCTACGAGGGAGACCTACGTTCAGCACGCTTTGCGGGCAATTACCACGCTTGGCGGGCGGATTGACAATCGAAGCTGTTCTCTTACACTGGTCTGAGTATTTTACGCCTGACGTAAATACCTGGCGTAGATGGTTATACCGCCATATGTCGGAAGCCCTAAGATGTTTTTTTTTTACTATAAGTAAAAAAAAAGTTACCACACCTGGTGGTAAGTGGTGATGCAGCCCTAGATGGTAAATCGCACTGTCTTAGCGTAACAAAGCCTATTCATTCTTGCCTTGAAGACGCCAAGATTGTATTCGGACGGAAAGATAGACGCCGGTGAATTATTCCACTCCTTTGCTGTACGCATTACAAAAGTCAAAAGTCGATGTTATTGTGTATTTCCATTAGTTTTTTTATACAACACTCACGGGACGGACCTGGGTTGTGGATTGTCTTATGCCGCCACCAAACCGCAATTGATGGAATAGATGTTTTTTTCTACATTTATTTCTACAGGATATGGACGGTTTCAAAGGAATGGGTTTCGTTATAAAGAAGATATTAGTACATTCGGAACCGACGCGGGTGAGAGGCGGCGAAGCTCACTACAATATGGTCCGCGAAAAGTGGGACGTCCGTAATCTCCTTGAGGTAAGCATATAATTTATTTATTTTTTTAGGAGAGGGGGCAAACGAGCATACGGCTCACCTGATAGTGACTACCGCCGCCATGAACAACTGCAACACCTGGGAAATTGCGTTGCGTTTCCGTCCTTTTAAAAAGGAGTAAGCTCTTTTCTAGAAGGTCCCTAAGTCGTATCGGTCCGGAAAAATCGCCGGTGGTAAACTATTCCACAGGGAGGTCGTACGCGGAAGAAAACTCCTAGTAAAACGTACAGTGGTGGACCGCCAAACATGCAGATGGTGTGGACGGTATCGCTACCATCCACACCATATGGATGCTTGGCGGTAACATACACATCGCGGCAAAACTCCCGAGAGTTTTTCCGCCATGTGCGTTCTCGAAATTTGGCGGCTGGTATTAATCCAAACAATTCCTCAGAGCAATCCCTGTGGTAAATGCAAAAAAAAATGCAAAGGGATGCAACATCTCTTCGCAGAGCTAGTGAATCGAGCCGATCGGAAAGGACTCGATCGTTGACGATTCGAGCCGCTCTGCGCTGGATGCGGTCAAGTGGAAGAAGCTGGCACTGGGAAGCCCCAGCCCAGAAATGGGAAAACAGTATTCCATGTGAGGCCAAACCTGCGCCTTAATTTCGGTCTTATTTCCATTCTATAAAGCACTGTTGAATTACATGTTTAAAGACAGTGGTTTATACGTGGTAGAGCCATGCCGCAGTGTATTACGGCTGCAGTACGAATGGAAGCTCAACCGAAGAGGAACACATTGTCACAATATACTAGCTGGAAGTAGAAGCATAATGCATTTTTAAGGTGTAGGACGAAAACCGGAGACCCTTTTTATCGGTAACGAGGTCATCTTAGACGTATGTATGGTATTTCTTTATATTTACTGCATGTAAGTGTCCAACGTTGGCTTCGGCCACCGTTTCTAGCAAGCGCCGAAATTCAACGAACTGTTACGAATGAGCGAGAGCGCGATGGACGTGATGAAGCAATTTTTATCATATCTAGAACTTGATCTATTCTATATATATTTATTAAGATTACCTTATACCTTATTATACAGTCAATATAAATATTTGATTTAAAAGTTTTAAAATTATTTTTATTATTAATTTTAGCCAATCTTGAACTGAATTTCGTAGGGGTTTTAAGCTTTCGGCTACAGCTACGGCCAAAGATTGTAGTGGTAGCCCATTAATCGGCTTCGGCCTAATTATTTGGTACAGTGTTTTCATTTCATAGCGCTACACGTTCCTAAAATACATTTATGGACCATAGAGTAGTGCACTTGTCATACAATGACTTAATGAATTGCCTAATTCGTGCAGGCGTTCATACTATCATCAATTACTGTTTATTTACCGGTTTCTATTAATAATTTATTACATTTGATCTTACCAGGTATTTAGTCGGGAATATTCTCACAAGGATTTCTGTCTGGCGCATTTGTTCACTGACCTCAAGTTTGAGGGTGGTATCCTAGGCTTGGCTTACGTTGGGTCCCCTAGGAGGAACTCTGTCGGCGGTATTTGCACTCCAGGTATTTGATTTTTTTATTTTATCATTATAGACTTCTAAATACTCATCAACAGTCACCATCAACCCATAAACACTCCACAGTCGATTTTTTCTTTAAAATACAACCCTAATCTCCAATCTTTATATGATGATAGGCAAATTGGTGATTGCTGTACATCTTGCCCATTTAACATTACAATCGCTTATCTTAAAATCATTTTTTGTATTTGAACAACCCTTCAAGCTAAAATATAAGGCAGACCCCTCGTGTGTTATGACGCCCGCAATGGTTGACAGCTTATGCATGCCCGTGTGTCAGCCGACTCCGTGTGCCCATTTGGCAATTAAACACGCTTTGTCTTTAATCTATGTTTTTCAAAGATAAAACATTGTTTTAATCTTTGAGCCACATAGATTAAAGACAAAGCCGTAATGTAACGTTTTCGAATTGAACATTCTAGTTTGTTTTAACCTGTTTTCGTTTTGTCGCGTAAAAGGAGGTAGATATTAAAAAGTCTGTTGTGTGAAAAAAATGTATTGAGGGGGGGGGGTTTATATAATGTTGTATTGTTATGCAAATAAAATAAATACCTTTTTATATAATGTCTTAATTTCATAATCCTTACACTTTATGTACAAACCAGCAATTAAAGTAATTTTATAAAAATAGAATTTAATTATAAAGCCGAATTAACTCTCTTAATTCATAACGAATCGATGCATATAAGTTTTATATATAGCTGACATACAAAATTAAAAGGACATCATTGTTTACATTAGCGCCTACCGGTATGCGCCCAAGAAAAAAACATAAAAGGCACATGAGGGGTTAATTCGATAATATAGACAGACACTAAAGTTTTATTTATATGTATAGATTTTGCTTTTGTTTAATTTTTATCGTCTTCAAACCATTTTACGCATAATGAACGCCTGATTAATTGTCTTTTTAATTCGATTTATCACATAATTCACAAATAAATCTTTCTTAACAAGACTGTATTATATCTGTGTTTTTTACGTCCAATCTTGTCTCTTAAAATCACAACGACGAATCACCAAATAAGAAGTGTGTACTGTGTACTGCAGGCTTACCGAATTGCACCCACACGCAAATTATTTTAACTATGTTTTCTACTTTTAGAACTATCATTATTATAAACAATTTACCCATGCGCGTCACTGTATTTGTAATTTACTTTAATGTTATGTTATCAAAAAATGATTGTTTTCAAGAAATTTTTTACTTAATGTTATGTAATAAGATGTTGTTTTGCTTTTACTAGTGACTATTTATTTTGATTATTTACTTTATTTTTGTTTTTATTTCAGCCATTTCGCTGCGAAATGTGAGTGTCTTATGTTGTTTTCGTTTGCTTTATATACTAGATATTATTTTATAATTTGTGTTCACTGTCATTATGAAGTCACCCTAATGCAATTTAAAAATAAACTTAATATATTTGGGCCTTCCATTTTTCCTTGATATTTTTATTTTTTCTACTTTTCTATGGCAATATTTCAGAAATACAATGGCAAGTATTTTCTTATGAATTATGTATATGTTCTGTTCTCGTAAACTACTGAATTATTTAAGATAATGTAAATATTAACCCAAGGGGCCAGCAGCTGGCCGACTTCATGGAGAAAGAGGGACTCTTTATGATGAACTCTTTCTTCCAGAAGCGACCTCACAGAAAGTGGACCTGGTCTAGCCCCGACGGTTCGACAAAAAATGAGATTGACTTCATTATGACGACCAGACGACAACTGTTCAGTGATGTCTCCGTGATCGCGAGGATGAAAACTGGTAGCGATCACTGAATGGTTAGAGGCACACTGAACCTAAACGTTAAGTTGGAGAGGTCTCGTCTAATGAAGTCAAAGCGCCGTCCCCCTCGTGCTCTGTTCCAAAGTCCCGAAACCTTTCAGCTCGAGTTACAAAACCGTTTTCAGTGCATAGAATACTGCAATGAAGTGGACGATATGAATGACAAGCTCCTGGAAACTGTCCATGCGGTCGGAGCTAAGTTCTGCAAGACCCGCCGCAGAAGAACACAAAAACTCTCCGATCACACTCTTAATCTCCTGGCTGTTAGACGGGAGATGAAGCTACATTCTTCAACAGATTTGACAGCATACAGGCAACTGAACAGACAGATCTCCAAATGCATGCGGCGGGACTTACGCAACTTCAATACAGCTTGTATTGAAGAAGCGATCCAGCGGAACCAAGGCTCTAAAGTTTTTGCCAGAGATCTGTCTACCAACTGTCAAAGCTGAAGACCGAGTGTGGTAGCATCGTTTCCGGGGCACCTGAGATTTTGAGTGAGATTGAGAGGTTTTATGGGCAGCTGTACACGTCATCGTTGGAGCCACACGCAAGTGTGAGTAACGATCCAAGAGCGAGTCTTATCCGACACTATTCCGAAGATATCCCGGATGTCAGTCTGAGCGAGATTAGAATGGCTCTCCAGCACCTTAAAAACGGCAAGGCCCCTGGCGAGGATGGAATTACAGCGGAGCTTTTGAAAGCGGATGGAAAACCGGTACTTGAAGTCCTTCAGAAGCTCTTTAATTCCGTCTTCCATGGTGGCATAACACCGGAGGCGTGGAGCAGAAGTGCGGTGGTCTTGTTCTTCAAGAAAGGTGACAACGCTCGCTTGAAGAACTACAGACCGATTTCCCTTCTGACCCGCGTCTACGTGCTGTTTTCGAGAGTCATTACGAATCGTCTCGCGCCCAGACTTGATGACTTCCAGCCTCCCGAACAAGCCGGTTTCCGAAAGGGCTTTAGCACCATAGACCACATACATACCCTTCGGCAAGTAGTACAGAAGTCCGAGGAGTACAATTTGCCACTATGTCTGGCGTATGAGGACTATGAGAAAGCCTTTGATTCCGACGAAATTTGGGCGGTTGGAAGAAAGGTTCTCGAGTGGCAGCCTCGTACCGGTAGGCGAAGTGTAGGGCGATCCCCCACGAGATGGAGTGACGACCTGGTAAGACATGCAGGAAGTCGATGGATGCAGGTGGCTCAGGACCGTGCTTTGTGGCATTCCTTGGGGGAGGCCTATGTTCAGCAGTGGACTTATGAAAGGCTGTAATGATGATGATGTATACTGCACAACATAGACATGCGATGCTTTTTAATATTCGGTGAAATAATGTGAATTTTTATGGTATCTTTATTTTTATTTAATTATAACAAGTAAGTGTTTAAATACGTGGTAGCACGATTGGGTCGGCTCGACCGAGGAAGGACCATGCTCTCACAGAATACTAGCGTAAAATATCAGCTTAATTCTACTGTGTTTCGTATGGTGAGTGTGGAGAGCCGGAGATCATTTAACTGGAAACGAGACATTTCATTTCAGTCCTCAGGAGTGATAGCGCTTCTGCGTTTTAATTATTTGATGATAAACGTAGATGATGTATATGGGCCACAGCGCCCAATTACTATGTGTACTCTCTGTAATTTTTATTCTATATAAAAGTTAAGTAACAAATAAAACACTAGTGGTTAAGGTTAATATTTTAAATGTTAATTTCTCTCTCTGTTATTCAGAACGATAAACAATTTAACCAGTAACCTAAAAATTTATATGTAATGTTTAAATTGCACTTTGGGTGACTTCTCAGCATTTTGTCTGATATGCATATATTTATATTCTTACTTATATATATTTAATATTTATTGGAAGTAATTGGAAGTAAAGACTAGAAATGAGTTGGGGGGGTGACTCGAACTTTAGGCCTAGTCAGTTTGAATAGCCTATCATGTAGTGGATGTCAAGGGGGTCATGGTTTGATAGGGGTAAAAAGTTCTCATTACACTCCTAGGGGGTCAAAACGGCCAAAAAACCATATAATTGCGGGGGGGGGGGTGGCTCGAACTTTAGGCATAGTCAGTTTGAATAGCCTATCATGTAGAGGATGTCGTGCGGGTCATGGTTTAATAGGGGCAAAAAGTTCTCATTACACTCTTAGGGGGTCAAAACGGCCAAATACCAAAAAATTGGGGGGCTGCTCGAACTTTAGGCATAGTCAGTTTGAATAGCCTATCATGTAGTGTCATGGGGTCATGGTCGAATAGGGGCAAAAACTTCTCATTACACTCCTAGGAGGTCGAAATGGCCAAAAACTATGGAGTGTAGAGTAGACTACACTACACTCCATACCAAAAACAAAAAAAAAATTAAATTCTTATTTCGGCTATAACTCCGTCTCCTTCGGAGGTTCTTACACAGTCTTTACTTCCCGCATCCCGCTTTTTACTAAGCTATAAGGAAGTTGGTACTTACCTTTATTATTCTTATGCTAACATTATGTAATATTATATTCTATTATGTATTTCTATGCTTCAGTAAATTATACATATAATATAACGTCCAGCTATGGTGCGTTTACATTAAATATTTATGATTGAATAACAAGATGATTTAATTGAATGAAATTTTTACCAACCATTTGTTCAATTGAATTAAATTAAAACATTTTACTATCCATGACATTGGATTGGCGGCGACGACTTTTATTATGACTTTTATCAACTTGCAGGTGTACACAGGTTGCAGTAGCCCCTTACTAAGAGGTAGATTGTAAACTCGTTTATCACTTCAGTTTAAAAAAAAAACAACAAAGAATGTTTTCGATACATTTCAAATTTTTCGGTATTCTACATGGCAAATTCTTCAAGTTATGTATGCCCTTTCAAGTACGCGCCAGTTGGCGCGTACTTGAAAGGGCTTATGGAAATGCTGGATGCATCGTTTGTATTGCAATGCTTTTTTAAGAACGTTTTTGATGAAGTTTTAAAAGTAAATTTAGTTACCAAATTTGAACGAATATGTTTACAAAATTCATTCGCTGAGACAATACTTTTCTGGAACCTGAATTCCAGAAAAGTATTGTTTTAGCGAATATATTTGTACATTTAGTTATTAACAAATGTATTCGTGTATCGTATCGTATACAGTGTATATACCTCTACCACCGTGCATCTTAAGGTCTCAATTAGAGGATGAGGGGTTTTCTTCTAAGCTTTCAGTAGCTTCCGTTAAAATTTTGAAATCTTCTCGTGGTCCTAGTAGACCAAAATAACACATACATACTATTTCATTGGTTATCGAAATGTAAACACGCCATAGCAAAACCACACGCACACTCACACATACTTTGACATCAACCGTACCTCGACAGAGTATTTCAAGAACGGCTACACACTATACCTGAACTCTGGGCTGAGTTCGTCTCGCAACCACTACGGGCAGCGTGTGATAACTCGCGAAGCGGATTTGGTGACGGCGCACGAGTTCGGCCACAACTGGGGCTCGGAGCACGACCCGGACGTGGCCGAGTGCTCGCCCACGGCCAGCCAGGGCGGCTCCTACCTCATGTACACGTACAGCGTCAGCGGGTACGACGTCAACAATAAGGTACGTCACGTTACCACATGTTGCTAGTTGGGACTGCTTTTTTTGTTATATGCCTCTACACTACTTGTGAAGTAGATCGAAATTGGACGAGACGAATAGTGTAGAGAGGTACTTCGATTCGCTTCGTGCAACCTCGCTTCGCCTCGGCGACTTCAGATCGCTGTCGGTTTTTTGCGCCACAGTCAAAGGACTTCGCGAAGTACCCAGAAGTTACACGAAGCGTCCCACTACACTACTCGGCGTACGCCAGCTATGAATACTTTTTTTTATATATAAATATTGTGGCGGATTGGGATTATTTTACTAGATATAGTGGACTGTATTGAGAATCTAAATCCCCTGAAACGTTCAGTTACCGCAGTCACAAAATCACACCAAAAAACAGCAACAAACTACTCACGGTCTTACTAGCCAGCCTCCCAAGATCAGCAAACGTTGACAGCTCCTGGTAGCTTCTTCTACACGGTAGAATACACTAGCAATTAGATTGTACACGGTACACTCTGGAGTAGTCCCTTTTTAAAGTTTTTGGAGAGATGTTCACATCACGAACACAAAGAGAATGTGTATGGCTTGTCTCGCCTCCTACCCTCCTCTTCTCTTTTTTTTAACTTCACAGATTATTACAACGCATATTACGTCGCAATGTTGCCACTAGGTGTGACCGGCGCTCCGATCGTAGCAGATCATTGTGCCTCGGTATAAATTTTGTGAGTTGCGGTTTATTACTGAACACACCCCCCACCGAAACCATCTTGATGGTTTCTCCTAACTATATGAAAAAGATATTAAAGAAAATATTATAACTTAAGCTACGGAACATGCAAAATAACGCTGAGACACAGAATGTCCTCAACGAGAAAAAAAAATATTAATACACGTAAAAACTAATTTGAATAAGGTAGAGGACTCAGTTTATTAACTGGTCTCTGTAGAGTACTCTTTTGAGTGCGAAGCGTAACACAACGAACAATCCCATCTGGACCGGGGTGAAGAGCCTCAATTCTACCCAAAGGCCAATTGCACGGCGGTACATTATCAGTTTTTATGATTACGAGATCACCTATTTTTATATTAGATCTATCCGAATGCCACTTTGCTTTCTGTTGCAGCGTATTTAGATATTCGTGACTCCATCTACGCCAAAACATTTGTGAACATTTTTGAATATATTGCCAACGTGATAATCGATTTATTGTTATATCCTCTACATTATACTCAGGTACTGCTGTTAACCCTTTTCCAATTAGAAAGTGTCCCGCAGTCAAAACGTTGAACTCATCAGGATTATCACTAGCTGGTAACGGACAAAGCGGCCGCGAGTTGAGAATCGCTTCTACTTTACAAAACACTGTTGTGAGTTCCTCGAACGTCAAACTTTTTTCTCCTACGGCTCGCGTTAATAGATACTTGGCGGATTTAATTCCAGCTTCCCAGAGCCCACCCATATGTGGTGCACCAGGGGGATTAAATCTCCATATAATTTGTCGTTTTGAGCAACCCTCTAATATATTGTTTTTTTGTTCGAGCATAAATCTTTGTACTTCGGTTAAATGCTTACTAGCAGCTATGAAATTAGTTCCGCAATCCGAATAAAGGAAGGAGCACACACCGCGTCGCGCTACAAAGCTGTCTAAACACGCGAGGAAACAGTCCGATGACAACGACGATAAGACTTCAAGGTGTACAGCTTTTGTCGAATAACAAATAAATAATGCTAAATATGACCGTTCAACCCTAGCATTTCGTCGTAAACTTTCTTTTGTAAAGAACGGACCACCGAGGTCCACCCCTACATGCTCAAAAACATTACAAGGTATCAATCGGGCTGCTGGCAAAGGTGCCATCTCAGGCTGTAAGAGCACTGGGTTGTGTTTAAAACAAATTTTGCATTTGGACAAAACTGACCGAATAATGCGACGGGATGCTAAAATCCAAAAATTTTGATTAATAATGTTTTGTAAGGTGCGTGGACCTACGTGTAAATATTTTTTATGTAAATATTCAATAAGTAAAAAGGTAAATCTACTATTTTTAGGTAATAAACGAGGATGCTTCGCGTTATAAGGTAACGCTGAATAATTTATTCGACCCCCCACCCTGAGGTATCCGCGTTCGTCAATAAATGGAGATAATTTTCTCAACGACGGAACGTACTTTGTGCCCTTTGACAATCTATTTATTTCATTTGCGAAGTATGCACTTTGTACTAATTTAATTAAAACATCTTGGGCAGTATTTAATTCGTTAGTCGTCAGTATTGATTGCTTCGAGTGACCGGATTTGAGTCGGAACCATCTCAATATTCGAGCAAACGTACGTTGCAGTTTATAATAAGAAGAGAAATTGGAAAAGATTCGGTCACAGAACTCTAACTTAGTCTCCTCTATCGAATTATTTTCATTTGTGATTAAATTGAAGGAGCCTAATGTATGATTTGATTTCATTTCGGGTGTATTACTTTCATGTTGGTTGATAAATGTTCTCACTGGCCACTGCGAATAGTCGTCGTACAACCAAGATGGGCCCTTCAACCACTGCTCACTGCACTCCACGAGCTGTGACGGAGACGCTCCGCGCGAGCATATGTCTGCCATATTGCACTCACTACTCACGTGACGCCAACAGTGTGGAGGTAACACTTCACATACCTGAGTAACACGGTTACTAACAAACGGCTTTAATTTGTAAGCTTCTGTCTGAAGCCACGTCAACACGATAGTCGAATCGGTTAACGCAGTAATACGAGTAATTTTTACACGAGTTAAAATGTCACGGACATATCTAATTAATTTGCTTAACAAAACTGACGCCATTAATTCCAACCTCGGGATAGTTAATGGTTTGACGGGGGCTACTTTAGATTTTGCTGTCACCAGGCGTACTTTAGTTTGACCTCTATCGTTACGACTGATCACATACACACAACTAGCATAACCGCGAGAGCTTGCATCGCAAAAGGCGACCAATTCACATTCGGTCTGTTCTGGTAGCAGCATATGTCTATCTATCTTGATTGCCGTTAGTCGCGGGAGATCATCAACGTAATTAAGCCAGCGCTTAGTTACGTCAGTTGGCAGCTGCTCATCCCATCCTATGCCCAGCTTCCATAAATCTTGCATTATCTCTTTCGCGATGAAAATGCACGGTGAAATAAAACCCACGGGGTCGTAAATAGAAGCTAATAATTTTAAAACAGAACGTTTAGTTGTTACTTTATCAGTCTTATCTACTGTGAAATAAAAACAGTCAGTCAAAGGGAACCATTTCAGACCTAGCACTTTGACTGAATATTCGTTACCATCTTTCATAAATGTAACAGGACACTCTCGGTTTTCTAACGGAACGCGTTGTAAAACTTTTGCACTATTACTCGCCCACCTTTTGAGTATAAAGCCACCGGAATTAAACATCTCTAAAAGTTCATCTTGTAACCGAGATATCTGTGACAATGAACTACAAGAATATAGAATGTCATCCATGTACACGCCCTCGCGCACAACCTTTGCAGCGAGTGGGAAACGTTCTTCCTCGTCATAGGCTAACTGTAAGAGGGTGCGGATAGCTAAGAACGGTGAGCAACTTAAGCCGTAAGTGACAGTTTTTAATTCATAAACGTCAATGGCATCGTTAGGCGAATGACGATACAAAATATGTTGATAACATCTATCTGACTGATTCAGTTTAATTGCCCGATACATTTTGCATACGTCACAAATCAAACAATATTCAAACAACCTAAAATTCAATATTATAGCCCCAATATCTCGATACAGATTAGGCCCGGTCAATAGAATATCATTAAGCGAAACGTTCGTGGACGTTTTAGCCGAGGCATCGAATACCACACGCAACGGAGTAGTGGAACTACTGGGCTTAAGTATACTGTGATGAGGTATCACATATTTGCTTGGGGTGTCCCCCGAATAAAGCTCCATGTGCCCTAGATTTTCATATTCGCACATGAACTCTGAATAGGCTTGTCGTAATACAGGTGAACGATTCAACTTGCGCTCGGTGAACAAGAGTCGCCGCTCGGCTGCCGCTCGTGACGCGCCCAACGGAGGCGGGTCTGGTATGAATGGTAACGGCACTGAATAGGTACCATCCTCAGTACGACTATAACGAGCCACGAAAATGTCTTCCGCTAATTGTTCCAAAGGATTAATCGAGGGTTTGCTTGGCAATTCTTCGATTTCCCAAAACTTACGCAACGTTTGATCTAAAGACTCTTGTTCATCAAATGAGACTGATAAATTATAATTTTTTAAATTGTCCTTATCATTGCTATAAAGTTTACCACTTACAACAAACCCGAAAGCGGTATCGATCACGCTTGGTATATCCGATGAAATAATATAAGGTTTATCCTTAATAAGTTCCGAAACTATATCATTGCCCAATAGTATATCGATACGCGAACGCTTATAAAATAATGGATCAGCTAAATTAAAATTCTTATATTTATTAATAACGTCCGAGTGGAATCGAACGTTAGGCATATCAGCAGATACCTTAGTCACTACGACCATGTTCAGTGTAAAACTAGGTAGGTCAGTGTGTAGGGACCTTAATGTGCATGTAATCATGCCGTGATTTTTTACAGCCTCTCCACCGAGACCATAAATATTAAACGAACACTTCTTTCGAGGTAAGCCCAAACGTTGAGCACACTCAGTTGTAATAAATGAGCTCTGAGCTCCAGAGTCAATAACTGCACGGCAGTATTGAAGCTGGCCGCTACTATCAATTACTAACACGCGCGCCGTTCCCAATACAACACCGTAACCCGAGTGAGCGTTATTGGAATGAAGCGTATCTATCGTATAACGCTCTGAGTCACTCATAGCCTGAGACGAGACGAGTGCTTGTTGCACTTGCGAGTCAGAGCACAATGGACGGGTGGATGTTGGCACGAGCGTGTCGCTCACTGGCTCCCTATGCAATAGATAATGATGTAGTGACGCACATACACCACAAGACATCTCACTTTTACAAGTTGAGGTATCATGATTTCCTTTTAGGCAATTATGACACAATTTTAAGGTATTGACACGGTCAATCCTTTTATCTACGGTCAATTTACGAAATTGATCGCACCTATAAATCATGTGATTTTGATTGCAATGCGCGCAAATTATTTTTTTATTTTTATTATAATTTGACACATTAGTATTTAAAACTGTCTTTGAATAACTTTTGTAGTGGTTATTATTGTTGCCTTTGTAATTGTTACATATAGACTTATTTCTTGATTGTAACGACATCGTACTATTCGATGAATGTTCGAGTACTTTAACTTGTTTATTTACAAAACTAATTAATTCCGAAAAAGATGGAAGTGAATTTTGATCCCGATTTTCTTCAAAAAGCCTCCTAGTATGCGCATCCAACCCACGTAAGGCTAAATGACAAAATAAATAGTCATGTAAATTTTTAATTTTTAATGCCTCGATGGCTTTAAAAGAGTGATCGAATGTTTCGATAAATAAAGTAAGATTTGCGGTAGTATCTTTATTTAACGGCGTAAAGTTTATCATTTTGTCGATGTACCTACCCACGAGTATTCGATCATCTTGATATTTATTACATAAACTTTGCCATACGACAGTATAATTAGCGGCTGTTATGGGCAATTTTTTAACAATGTTTAATGCCGAACCTTTAACACATGAAAGCAAATAGTGAAACTTATCTATTTCATCGAAATCTCGATTGTGGACAAGTGATACAAATGTATCGTAGAATGTGGTCCACTTCTCAATATCACCATCGAAGTCAAATAAACGTAATTTAGGTAATGACGGCCTTACATCACTCCTATCTTTCCTACTGAGGGATGCCTGCTCGTCCGGTTTTAATCTTAAATATTGCAACCTACATACTTTATAAAGTTCATCAAATGTATCTAATTCTCGCGTTGATAATCTTGTCTCCGGTTTTAATGATATATCTATTTCAATAATATTTAACACTGTTTCTTCAAACTTTGAGCGGACACTTTCTAATTCGGAATAATCGGCTAAGAAATTCTGAATTTGTGTGGGATCATTTATTTGGGATCTCGCGATATCGAAAACCTTTTGTAATTTAGCAAATAGGTATTCCTTTTTAAAAATAAGTGTTTGCCTTTTTATTTGTAATTTATCCGACATTATGAACAAATTACAAAATTAATACTTTATAAACGCACCGCGAGCAAGGGACATCCAGGTAAAAAAGAGGCAAATTAAATAAGGGATATTAAATTAATTAAATGCGTAGTTTTACTCAAATATATGACGTCCACGGGACGCGAATTAAGGGTAGAAAATTATTATTCGAAGATCACTAATTCGAATATATGCGGCTCGAAGGCCAGAAATGTGGCGGATTGGGATTATTTTACTAGATATAGTGGACTGTATTGAGAATCTAAATCCCCTGAAACGTTCAGTTACCGCAGTCACAAAATCACACCAAAAAACAGCAACAAACTACTCACGGTCTTACTAGCCAGCCTCCCAAGATCAGCAAACGTTGACAGCTCCTGGTAGCTTCTTCTACACGGTAGAATACACTAGCAATTAGATTGTACACGGTACACTCTGGAGTAGTCCCTTTTTAAAGTTTTTGGAGAGATGTTCACATCACGAACACAAAGAGAATGTGTATGGCTTGTCTCGCCTCCTACCCTCCTCTTCTCTTTTTTTTAACTTCACAGATTATTACAACGCATATTACGTCGCAATGTTGCCACTAGGTGTGACCGGCGCTCCGATCGTAGCAGATCATTGTGCCTCGGTATAAATTTTGTGAGTTGCGGTTTATTACTGAACAAATATTAAATATGTAGCTTTCTACATAATTATTTATCTATGATTAACGCATTGACGTCGTACTATTCACACAGTTAGGTACCTATAGCAGCTGTCTCTTGAACGTTATACATGTTAACGTTGCGGGAGACTCAAGATGACTGAGCTCTTCGCGAAGTAGCACGAGTGTGTAGTCACGTTCTTCGGACTGCGATCGACTTTGACGAACACTTCGTCGAAGTTACTTCGCGAGTAGTGTAGAGGAGGCAATACAGTAACGTATAGTCTAGAAGTTAAGTTTTAAATAAAAGTTTATCAGTTTCTAGAGTAGTTTACAAATACACAAAATAACGGCTCTGTGGTTTGCCCCTTAATATTTTTGACATTTTTTCGACTTTTATTTTAATTTTCTACTTTTCGAAATATCAGTAATTTGATTTATGCAGTTCTAATCTAATTAATATAAAATAACTGATATTACAGAAAGAAACTAACCTATATATATTTTCCTCATAAAATAACCTTCAACGCAATGTAATCTGTTAAATATTTCACCTCATTCCTATGTGACGCCGTCCTGGTGGCTATTAAGTCGCGGATGAAAAAAAGGATCAGGAAAAACAAAAGAACGTGTAAAAATTAAAAATAGCAAACAAAAACATTTCATTTCTTTCTTTTTATTTTCAGAGGTTCTCACCATGCAGTCTGAGGTCTATTAGAAAAGTGCTGCAAGCGAAATCTGGGCGATGTTTCTCCGAGCCGGAGGAAAGCTTCTGCGGGAATTTGCGAGTTGAAGGCGGCGAGGAGTGCGATGCCGGGCTTCTTGGTAAGCTCAGTATAAAGCAAACAACGGCCTATCAATAACATTATACGTGGTAGAGCCATGCTGCAGCTATATTTCGGGCATAGTTGTAACACGAATGGGTCGGCTCGACCGGGGAAGGACCACGCTCTCACAATACCAGCGTAAAATAACAGCTTAATGCTGCTGTGTTTCGTATGGTGAGTGTAGAGAACCGGTGACCCTTTTTACTGGAAACGAGGCATTCCATCTTAGTCCTCACGGGTGACATCGCATCTGCATTTTGATTCGTATAAATGTAGATGTCTATGGGCCACAGCAACCACTTACCATAAGGTGGACTGTGTGCTCGTTTGTCACCCTTATCCTATAAAAAAAAACATGTATTTCCATTTATAAAAGCGTGCTGTCACAAAGACAAAAAAGTACAGATTTATTTACGATCTTTTTAAACAACCTCAAAACTAGAATTTTAATCAAAATCTTTAAAGCAGTTTTATAGAATACAATGACACAACAAAATAATTCTATAATAACAAAAATAACAGAATAAATGTAATTTTCCAGTTCCAAGGTTTTCTCTCGTAAATTCTCTATGTGTGTGTGCGAACTTTCAGCGGATACTTAGCACTCCCTGCGTTACCGTTATGAAATAAAGCGTTCAATAGATGATAAAGCAATGCTGCGTAGTTGTGGCACGAATAGATCCGCTCGAGGGGTACCACATGCGGGTTTTCTCACAGCGCGGCGTTTACCTTTACCGATAAACACGTGGCATGGTGTGCCACGTGTACATAATAAAATAGTTGCATTAATTTTTTGGTCACAAATTTATATATAAATTAAAGAATAATTCATTTAAAGTATATTTGAGTATTTTTTTATTAACAATTCCATGTTTTTTAGCAATTATTAATAAAAAATAGTAAAATTTTTGAATGAAAACTAGTTGTGATTGATTGTGACGTCATTCTATATGTTGAGGCTGTGAGTCAATCGCAGTCATCCTATACTTTTGTATTTTCTATATTCGGATCAACATGTGTCATAAAACATGTATAACCTGTATTATGCAATGCCATTTTATTTTGACAACGTAAACATGAGTGTTATAAGCGTCTCCCACACAGAAGCGGCTTGCGGTGGCGGCCAGTTGTATTCGCTTGCAATGTAAGTGAGTGCAAACCCGTGCGGCCATGTCGCGGCCTGCCAGCGGCTGGCCGTAGCTGCAGCGCGATCACTTGCAAATTTTTACAACAGGCCACGTGTACCGCGTGAAAAATGGCGCTAAATACAGGGAAATAGTGCAAAATTATCCATTCTTTATGATATTTAACACCGTGATTACAAAAGCATTAGGATTTAAACAAAATCAGTGGCAAAGCTAGGGCTCCAAACTAGGGCAAGCCCAAGATATGGTTTTGTTGTTTTTAGCAGTTTTATAAAAATACACCAATCTTGATCTCTCTCCACTCTTCAGTTTCATATTCGGTGCTGTCGAGGACGTGTTTAACAAAGGACACAGAAGGCATACTACTGCTAGATAGATTGTATGACATATCAGCAATTGCATACCTTCGGTGGCTTTGAAAAAAGCCGTTTGGGCTTGAGCGAAAGAAAAAGATATTTACATAGAATACAATACATGAACAAAAGAAAAGCATGAACAAAGTACAAACAAACTATGTACAAAATTAAAAAATATATATATTTATATTCTAAATCGAAACGTCTCTCCTTCTTAAGGAAAGATTTGATTGTGTCCGCGTAAAAAGTTGGTGAACGTTTTAATTGTACCAACAACTGTTTTTCAATTGCAATAATTGCTAAGTCTGAAAGACGCTCTTAACCTTGTGTATTTCTCAAATAAGTATGGATGCGCTTCAGAGATGAGAAAGCACGTTCCGCGGATGAACTTGCGACTGGAATAGTTACGACAAGATGAGCTAACTTTAAAAGCTGAGGAAAGGCCTCTTCAAGACTATTTTCGTTTATAAAGTCAATGAGTTCAAAAACATTGTGGTCTTTTAATTCAAGGGAGGAATACAATGCAAGTAATTGGTTTTTCAATGTTTGTTTATCAAAATGATTTGCGTAATTTTAAAATAATGAATCTAATGCCTCTATAGGAAAATATGAACGATATTTTTCGAATAGTTTGTAGTTGAACAACTGGAAAAATTTAATTTAAAAATTTCAGAATATCGTTAATTAATTTCTGAAGATATGTTATCAATTTATTTCAATTAAAAGTCGTTTGTATTCTGTCAGAGCACAGCGCACGTTGTGTCTCAAACGAAAAGCAGAGATATTTTGTAATATGTTTTGTTTTCATAAATGTGATCAAAATCTGACTGAAATTCAGTACGTAACCATGGCTGAAACTCCTTTATTTTATTACTGCAATAACCGACATCAACTTGTGATTTTTTTAAAATATTGTACAAGCAGTCGGTTTTTTCAAATACCCGGTGGAAAATTGAAAGAAAAAAATTTAAATTAAATTAACGCAATATGTTTTCAAAATTATCGGCGGCCAAGATCGTATCGCCGTCCCAGTTCTGCGGGTTGTCGCACATATCCGAAAACAAATTAATCAGATTATCTTTTTGTTCGAATACTGTATTCACAATTCGTGACGTATACGTCCAACGAGTTGCACCCGTTAGGCAATTTTTTGCTGCAATGTGCATCATAAAAAGACGACCGTTTTGTGCTGTTATTAAAAAAATTAAATAAAGCCTGAAGGGCTGAAAAAAGTGCTGACTTCCCTAATCCTGTTACAAGATTTAGATAAAACTAATGCCAAAATGTGTGCATTACACCAAATATACTGCTAGGCTTGGGGACAAACATCTTTATATTTTTGTTGCACTCCATTTCTGACACCGGACATGACACTTGCATCGTCATAGCTTGGCGCAACTAGTTTTGGGGTGCAGTCATGTTTGTTTAAGAATTCCAATATGATATTACAAAGTGTGTCTGCTGTGCGACTTTCAGACACATCTACATACCCCAAAAAACGGTCATGAATATCGTTTTCATAATAATATCGGAGAATCAGACACAATTGCTCTCTGTGACTAACATCGGGAGTTTCGTCAATAATAATAATTTTCATTACATCAGCGACAGAATGAATAATGTCATTTTGGATTGTACTAGATAAGTAACTCTGCCGTTTGTCGCTTTGTTGATGCTGCATATACTTTTCTAACACGAAATCGTACTTCGAAAGAAGCGATACAAGTTCTAAAAAATTGCCTCTATTTAATGAAGTTTTCGACTCATCGTGACCTCTGAAAGGAAGCTCTTGTTGTGCTAAATGGAAAACAATATCGACTAATCTTTGAAAAACACTACGGTTGTGATCAACACGCATGTTGTGTTTTGTAATTTCCTCGGATAACTGGCGCGATAAATATGTTTCAATCCGATTTTTTCCAAAATTACTTAACGAAATTACCGCATTCATGTGTTTTTGAGAATTCATATGCCTTTTATTGGCTCCATATAAGTTATTTAAATCATCATATCCAGTAGTATTCCAAGCTGTTTTGTCGTTGGAAAAGAATATGCAGCACCAACAGTACAACTTATTGGTATGTTAGCAGAAAACAATCCAATGAGTTTTGTAAACAGATCTATTAAATTGCCGTTTGTGGGTTTTACTCGTCAGAGAAATACACAGATCAGGCGTTGGTTTCGGCGTGGATATGAGCTGTTTTTTCTCAACTAAGTTTAAAGATTTTACCTTTTCCTCGCCGATTTGCACTTTAACACACTTCAAGTCATCACAAAAAACACTATTAACCTCCATTTTCACAAAAAAAAAATTAAAAAAGCTTAAATTGTCAATTCGCAATATTCATTCGCTCAAGTAAACACACAGAGTAAACATTGAAATCTGAAGTGAACTTGCAAACGTATCGCACGCGCGCCCCCACGCTTGACTAACTTCACACCGAAATCGCAGCTTATCGCTCCATACTATTTGCTATGTAAACAATCGTAGCTATATTTCATTATAGAACATTTTGCCACAGGTTATAAAGGGAGCGATCTTCTTCTCGAAAGCTCGGTAAAAAGCCCACGTATGCGACAGAGACGACTCGCATGCGTGGGCTTCAACAATCGCTCAACTCAACTCCTTTTTTATGACAGCAGTATCGCGCAGTTTTGCCGCGACCGGAGTCCATTGCATGTTCGCTTTGAGACAGAGAGAACACGAAACAGAGTATTTCGAATTGAAAGCAATCTGGCAAGTGTTGACGTTACATAATAAGGCTACGCGGTCATGACCTGTGTAGAACAGAGGAGTGCGCGGGAAATTTGAAATAGTTTGAAACAGTTTACGAGTTATTTTATTAGTTGATATTATTGATTGAGCAGTTTGATAGGGCAAGCCTGCCTTCTCGGCTTCTATGGAGGCTTTGCTAACGAACAAAATATGCGATAATTTTACTGAATATAATAAAAATAAAAAGATTTCGCTACGGTTAGCCATGTTGACTGACGTCCGACCGTCAGACACCACAGCGAATGATGCTTCAGGTCGCCACTGTGACCGCTGTGGTGTGTTATACAGAAGCTGGAGCCGCGGCTCGTGGTTTACCGCCACCGCAAGCCGCTTGTGTGTGGGAGACGCTTTATTATTTCACCATGCGGTGGCGTTAATAAAACGATATAATGACATTACTGGCGTTTGAATTTACATTTTAGGAAAACCATTTTTAATCGTAAAATTACATGAAAAATCAATTGTTTTTTTTTAATTTTCTTAATAATTTTTAGTAAAATTTCAAAAAAATAATATTAAAAATCATGCAACTTCTCTATTGTAATCGATTATATTTGGTGGTTGTGGGCATTGAACTCTGCTGTAATAGTTTTCACATACAAATGAAAATATATATTATTACTGGAAAAGAGGCATTCTATCTTAGTCCTCACGGCTGACAACGCATCTGCATTTTAATTCGCAAACGAAGATAGATGCAGATGTCTATGGGCCACAGCAACCACTTACCATCAGGTGGACTGTGTGCTCGTGTGTCACCCTATCTTATAAAAAAAAAAACGATAATACGTGTATATCACCAACAGGTACGGAGGATAATGACATGTGTTGTGACAAGAATTGTAAACTTAGAAAGAATCAAGGTGCAGTTTGCAGGTAACTAAAGCTCACATTCTTCTTCTTTAGTCTGTATAAATCCACAGTATATTGGTGAGATTCCTTTTCTGCATTCTGGTATCTTAAGAGTCGCCAAGCGCCAGTGTGTGAACTGCTGTGTGCGGTCTTATGGCCAGTTGTAAGTCTGTAGACTGTGAGGTATTTCATACGATCCCCCCGCAACATATCTGTAGCTGTAGCTGCAGCTATATTATGGTTATAGCACGAATAGGTCGACTGGACTGGAGAAAGACCACGCTCTTAGAATACCATTGTAAAATAGTAGCTTAATGTTGCTGTTTCGTATGGTAAGTGTAGAGAATCCGTTACCTATTTTACTGCAAACGAGGCAATCCATTTTACTTGTTACGTCTTATATCCTTCCCAGGGGTGACAAAACGTATCTGTATTTCGATTCTTAATCGAGGTAAAATGTACATGTCTTCCACAGCGTTCATTTACGATCAGTTGCTATGTGCTCGTTTGTTACCCTTATTCTATAAAAAAGGTGTCCATGTACTGCAGTAGCCACTTACCATCAGGCGTGCTGTTTTAATGTGACGGTTTTTTAATCGTCTGCAGAGTGTGACTATTAAGGTTATACTTTTGAACCTAATCTATTTTATATGCAAGAAAATCTTTTACGGAATATAAAGAGCGCTCAAGGAGCCACTTAGTCAAAGTTCAGAATCAAATTACTTTCGTCAGTCGTTTTATGTAATGTATAAATACGATTATGTTCGATGTTTGCCGATGCATTATAGGTTTGTATTCTGAAGTACTATAAGGTCCTCTCAAGTGAGGGTGTACATTCTGGTACGTTGTGTGTGTGCAGCGACAAGAACTCGCCGTGCTGCGCGGGCTGCGTGTTCGCGGCGGCGGGCGTCGTGTGCCGCGAGCCCGCGCACTCCGCCTGCGAGGGCGAGGCCACGTGCAACGGAGCCGCGGCGGACTGTCCCAAGGTACGTGTGCACACTCGCCTGCGAGGGCGAGGCCACGTGCAACGGAGCCGCGGCGGACTGTCCCAAGGTACGTGTGCACACTCGCCTGCGAGGGCGAGGCCACGTGCAACGGAGCCGCGGCGGACTGTCCCAAGGTACGTGTGCACACTCGCCTGCGAGGGCGAGGCCACGTGCAACGGAGCCGCGGCGGACTGTCCCAAGGTACGTGTGCACACTCGCCTGCGAGGGCGAGGCCACGTGCAACGGAGCCGCGGCGGACTGTCCCAAGGTACGTGTGCACACTCGCCTGCGAGGGCGAGGCCACGTGCAACGGAGCCGCGGCGGACTGTCCCAAGGTACGTGTGCACACTCGCCTGCGAGGGCGAGGCCACGTGCAACGGAGCCGCGGCGGACTGTCCCAAGGTACGTGTGCACACTCGCCTGCGAGGGCGAGGCCACGTGCAACGGAGCCGCGGCGGACTGTCCCAAGGTACGTGTGCACACTCGCCTGCGAGGGCGAGGCCACGTGCAACGGAGCCGCGGCGGACTGTCCCAAGGTACGTGTGCACACTCGCCTGCGAGGGCGAGGCCACGTGCAACGGAGCCGCGGCGGACTGTCCCAAGGTACGTGTGCACACTCGCCTGCGAGGGCGAGGCCACGTGCAACGGAGCCGCGGCGGACTGTCCCAAGGTACGTGTGCACACTCGCCTGCGAGGGCGAGGCCACGTGCAACGGAGCCGCGGCGGACTGTCCCAAGGTACGTGTGCACACTCGCCTGCGAGGGCGAGGCCACGTGCAACGGAGCCGCGGCGGACTGTCCCAAGGTACGTGTGCACACTCGCCTGCGAGGGCGAGGCCACGTGCAACGGAGCCGCGGCGGACTGTCCCAAGGTACGTGTGCACACTCGCCTGCGAGGGCGAGGCCACGTGCAACGGAGCCGCGGCGGACTGTCCCAAGGTACGTGTGCACACTCGCCTGCGAGGGCGAGGCCACGTGCAACGGAGCCGCGGCGGACTGTCCCAAGGTACGTGTGCACACTCGCCTGCGAGGGCGAGGCCACGTGCAACGGAGCCGCGGCGGACTGTCCCAAGGTACGTGTGCACACTCGCCTGCGAGGGCGAGGCCACGTGCAACGGAGCCGCGGCGGACTGTCCCAAGGTACGTGTGCACACTCGCCTGCGAGGGCGAGGCCACGTGCAACGGAGCCGCGGCGGACTGTCCCAAGGTACGTGTGCACACTCGCCTGCGAGGGCGAGGCCACGTGCAACGGAGCCGCGGCGGACTGTCCCAAGGTACGTGTGCACACTCGCCTGCGAGGGCGAGGCCACGTGCAACGGAGCCGCGGCGGACTGTCCCAAGGTACGTGTGCACACTCGCCTGCGAGGGCGAGGCCACGTGCAACGGAGCCGCGGCGGACTGTCCCAAGGTACGTGTGCACACTCGCCTGCGAGGGCGAGGCCACGTGCAACGGAGCCGCGGCGGACTGTCCCAAGGTACGTGTGCACACTCGCCTGCGAGGGCGAGGCCACGTGCAACGGAGCCGCGGCGGACTGTCCCAAGGTACGTGTGCACACTCGCCTGCGAGGGCGAGGCCACGTGCAACGGAGCCGCGGCGGACTGTCCCAAGGTACGTGTGCACACTCGCCTGCGAGGGCGAGGCCACGTGCAACGGAGCCGCGGCGGACTGTCCCAAGGTACGTGAACTACAATTTTCTCCTGTATCTTTCTTTGGTTATAGACTCGTACGATTGCACTTTTGCCAGTTTCAATAGGAAATTATCCTTCATAGTAGTATTCTTCACAATATGTAGCGAAGTTTTGGGAGATATTGACTGTACCTTTAGCCAGCAGAAAGTTGAAGGCGATAATATATCTAAGCACTTAAGCAGCTACATTATCTTGAGCTTCACATCACTATCGGACCACTTGTTTCACGATTTCCACTAATAGTTCATATGTGCAGACATTTAATACACAAAATCACAATCTTTCCCAAACCAATATTTAAACAATAATACAGGAACAGCAATCCGCCGGCGGTTTATTTTCCGCTAAAACTCCTTCTCATGCATCGTGGAAGCTATTTACTTCACATATTGCTTCACATATTGATGGACAAACATCCAGACGCGGAACAAGTATTTATAACTTGTTTGTTTGTAACTTGTAACGACGACGCCTAATAGGGAATACTGGGAAGTTATGATAACCTGCGGCGATTCCTAATATCGACACTCGGATCTTGAACATTACCATGAACACTGCCTCGAAATAATTAGTTTAAACCTAATTTATTGTACTTGGTGAACAACCCTATATTTTGTAGTTAACCTTTTATTTATCAGCTCAAACATTAGTCATATAAATACTTATTTCGTTCCTTGGGGCCGCAGCGATGTAGCGAAGCGGCTTAGTCACTATACCATCAGGCCATAATCGGTGTAATCAATAATCGAAGTAATGAGATATTTTTTTTAGGATAATTATTTCATTGACATTATAGCGTATGGGGACGACGTAAGGGAATTCACCTTCCCGTGGTTATGGTAAGAGGCAACTTTGGGTTATACAAAAAATATCTTATGGCTGATCAGATGGCGGTATAACCATTTGGTTAACTTCACATGAAAAATATTAGACCGAAGACGGAAAGCAGCATCAAAGGTGCGAAACGTCTGGTACGCCTATCGTGATGATTTAATGAAACTATCTCTACAATAGAAGTGGGCCATGTCCATCTGACTTTACGAGCTTATAAAGAAGAAGCGTATTTACTTATAGTTAGTGTTAAAAATTGATAAGCCTAGTTGGATGAGCACATTCCACCTGCCCTCAATTTCGTACACTATCCCTGTCACCACTTATACCAACACCACTACTCCCAACTGTTTGTCCCACTTCATTAGGAAAGGCGCACCACCTATTATAATACAGCACGTGCTTAGTCTCTAAATAAGGCACCATCAGGAGATATACGCGTAAACTGAGATGGCTAACCATTAAGATATGAGATGAAATGAGATATCTTAGCGGTCAGCCATCGCAGTAATTTCTCCTGATGTTGCTGAGTTGAGGGATCATGGGAGATGTTCTTTAAACTAGAAAGAAACATAATTTTTATATTTAAGTGGATCTAAGCTACAGTCGTTTTGGGTAACTTAGGGACCTTCAAGAAAAGAGCTTACACCTTTCTAAAAGGCCGGCAACGCATCTGCAATTCCTCTGGTGTTGCGGTTGTTCATGGGCGGCGGTAGTCACCATCAGGTGAGCCGCATGCTCGTTTGCCCCCTCTTCTATAAAAAAAAAAAACTTTTGAATTGCGGTTTAACTTTGAACAAAGTTGTGAAAAAGATTTATTAATTTATAACAAGAAAACTTTTTGTTGTTTCGATATTGCAACTGCGTAAAATGGATCGCCAAAATGTTTTGTAGCAAACGAAGAGTAAAAAAATAAACTGTCAAATACATTATTTTGAAATATACTCGCCTTTTCCGAAGTGAAGTTATGGGAAGTGTTTGTTGCTCTGATTTGAAATCGTAATTAAATATAGTAAACTTATTGTAATCAGGTATGTTTTGGTGTTTATCTTTTAAATGTAGTTTATATTTTATTTTTTTCTAATCATTACTCGATTTTGATGTTAAATATTGTGTAAAACTGATGAAGTTTTGAAGACGTTCAAAATTGAAGTAATTTGGGTAACATTGAACGGTTCAAAGTTACTCGTATTTTAAAAAATATTGTTTGGATAACTTTGAATAGGAACATACATAATGTTGCTCCATTATGATTGAAATGTTCGTTTTTTACAGCTAAAATATGCCCCGAAAAACTCAAAAGTGAACACCGGTGTTAGGAGATATGGCCTAAAGACTAATTATACCTCTGAAACGCTCGAAGAAGCCCTCAGTAAAATTCGTTCAGATGCCATGTCTAGACTCGCTGCTTCAAAGTTTTACAAAATACCCGTGGTGACCTTTTTTTACAAATTGAAAAGTAAACATATTAAACCAGTTGGTAAATCTGTTACTTTTAGTAAAGACGAAGAAACTAGCTTCAAGGCTCATTTGTTGCTACTAAGCGATCTCGGCATACCTATTAGTATGATAGACTTCAGATTTGTATTAAAAAACTACTTAGATAGCAACAATATAACAAAGCCACAATTTTAAAAACAACCTTCCAGGTTACGAATGGGGTGTATTGTTCTTAGAAAGAAACTCAGAATTGAAAGCAAAAATAGCTCATAATATATCCCGAAAGAGGGCTTCTCAAGTAACACGAGAAATGGTCGAGGAATTCTTTGAACATGTTAAAACGGAAATAGAAGGAGTCCCACCAGAGAATATATATAACATGGATGAGTCGGGATTTCATGACAACCCTGGAAAGAAAAAGTTGCTTTTTCGTAGGGACTCTCGACATCCAGAAATTATAAAAAACTCCCGGTAAATCGTGTTACACTGTAGTCTTTTTGCAAATGCTGGTGGCTAAGTTTTGCCTCCTTTTTTATATTTAAAGGAAACAGACTGTGGTCAGATTGGCTTTTTCAAGCTCCTTCAGGTTCAAGAATGACTGTGTCTGAATCTGGATGGATAGATACTTTAATCTTTGAGGAGTGGTTGGAGAGACATTTTATTCCACACGTTGATAAGCAAGATGGCAAGAAAGTATTGTTGTGCGATAATCTCAGCGCCCATAAATCAACAAAAGCATTACGTCTTTGCAATGAACATAACATTACGTTTATTTGCTTACTACCAAATTCAACCCACGTGTTGCAATAAATAGATGTGGGTTATTTTGCTGGATTAAAAACTGCATGGAGGAAAGTTCTCAATTAATTTATTTTATTCATTTATTTATTTATTTCGACCAGCAAGCATAGGGTAATATTACATTCATTCACGTTAATTCTAATACTAAAATTATTACTCATTACTAAAATTAATATATCAAATGCATAAGTATTCATAATAATATTGAAAATATAATACTTATTTAATATTAACAAAATAATATAAATCAATATAAACGTGACTAACAACAGACCCGACTCAATAATATATTAACAAAATCTATATATAAGATATAATAATAATAATTAATCATTTATTGCAGACCATAATTTGTTAAAAGTAGATAGTAAATTAAATAAACATTAGTTCATATATCTGGGTTGCCTGTCCGAGGCAACGGATACATGGACATGAATATGCATCCAGAGCCTCAAAAAAGTACAATCGGGTTTCTCGCTAATTACGTTAAAAATGCTGTTGGCGCTCCCACGAACCCTGTGCATCAGTGGCGCAGTTTTTTTGCGAATCAGTGTTGAAAAATTGTCTATATGATCGTCAACAAACATACCTGATGCACTACAGTAATGTGGGAGCCCCAGCAACAATCTAAAAGCATTATTATAATGTATACGTAAGGTGTTGTATGCCCGCTGCGTAAAACTGACCCATAAGGGATGATTATCAACAGACTAATAAAGAAAAAAAGACACAAGCACTGCCAAAGCTTCTCTTTGCCCAGTCTCTAAATAATATTGAAAGTACGTCGTCTGATAATGTAAAAGCCGGATTTCAGAACTGTGCCTTGCTACCAATTTCACTTTCTACCGTTTTGAACGAATTACCAAGGTACACATCTCAGGCAGATGTTGGCGATTCTGTTGGTACAAGTTTCATAAACTACATAGAAGAAATAAGGCAAGGAGATTTGCATGTGAAGAAAGGAAGAAAATTTCAATTACCTGTTACGGCTGGGAAAAGCGTTTCGGCTGAGGTCGAAAAATATTTTGAAGAAAGAGACAATACAAACAAAAGTATAGGACCAAAGGGACCTGAAAGCGGCGAGCAATCCAAGAAAAAAGGACGACCCCTGGGTTCTAAGAACAAAAAGAAAAAGAAGATTAATAATGATACAGAATATGAAAAAAATAAAGATTTTCACAGTGACCAGATTAAAAATGGAGAAGCAGAAGATACAAGTACTGAAAAAAATAGTGATTATAAATCTGAAAAAATTGAAAGATAAGCAATAGTACTGGAAGCTTTAGTTCACCAACCTCCTAATCTTTCCAAGACATCTGTTGGTGACGTAAACAACGCTTTTGAAAATAAAGTGACAGAAGGTATGATCCAGGAAATAGAAGTTGTAAATGAAGAAAGCCCTGACTTAGACATAGGTAGTGAAGTGGTTTTAATGGATGAAGAAATGATAGAAGAATATATAGTAGATGAGACAAGTGGTGATTTAAAGGGCGTGACGACTGAGAAGTGTACAGGCGAGGAAGACGTTAAAGTCCCGAAAATAAAAGAGGGTACATATTTTGTCTTTAAAGAGGGTAGTTTGTTCCCAGGAAGGATACAAAAAGTAAGACCCTTACAAGTCTCTGTGCTCCAAAAAAACTTTTTAGGAGGTTGGTCTTGGCCCTCTAAAGCTGACATATTATATCAAATCGATGAGGCCAATGTAATAAGTATTTTAAAAGAGCAACAGTTATCAAAAAAAGGCGGCCAACTTTTTATTGAAGATGAAATTTTGTTAATGCAATGGGGTGAATGATTTTGTTTAAGAAAATGTTAATTAGAATTACGATTTTGATCTCATTCGATAGCCAAATAAATGTATAATTTGTTATGTTACACACAACTTTCCTACTTTATCTCAATGTAATAATTAATTATAAAAATACACGACCTTTTTTCCCTCCAAATTGGTCCACCTTGATTCATATGGCAATACCAAGTTATCTATTATATTTGAACGTCACCGTAGATGCCATTTTGATAGATTAGGCTTTTTTAAATAAAAAATACGTCGTCTAATTTTACCCAAACCTTAAAATATTGGATTAATATAGGTTTTTACATCCTAAAAAATTTAGATTCAAAGTTACCCAAAACACATGATAAGTTTGAATTTGACTTCTAGAGGAATTTCTAGGTAGTTCTGTTGTTTTTTCCGTAAATTTATTGTGTTGAAAAAATAAACCAACTCAAAAGAACACAATTTTTTCAATAAAACAAACGCGTATAAATATAAATCAGAATGTAGTATCACAAATACTGTAAAAAATGTTCAAAGTTACCCAAATCGACTGTAATTAATTTTTTCAATTTTATAGTAATGGATTTCCGCATAATAACACCTGGTTCAATTAATTATTTTTGGTATGTTGCTCAGGCGCCGGCCATAGCGGACGAGCACGAGTGTGCGGAACGCGGGCGTTGCCGCAACGGCACCTGCGTGCCCTACTGCGAGACTCAGGGCATGCACAGCTGCATGTGCGACATCGGTCAGTGGCACACACACACACGCACATACACACACTACTGCGAGACTCAGGGCATGCACAGCTGCATGTGCGACATCGGTCAGTGGCACACACACACACACGCACATACACACACTACTGCGAGACTCAGGGCATGCACAGCTGCATGTGCGACATCGGTCTGTGGCACACAAACACACGCACATACACACACTACTGCGAGACTCAGAGCATGCACAGCTGCATGTGCGACATCGGTCAGTGGCACACACACACACGCACATACACACACTACTGCGAGACTCAGGGCATGCACAGCTGCATGTGCGACATCGGTCAGTGGCACACACACACGCACATACACACACTACTGCGAGACTCAGGGCATGCACAGCTGCATGTGCGACATCGGTCAGCGGCACACACACACGCACATACACACACTACTGCGAGACTCAGGGCATGCACAGCTGCATGTGCGACATCGGTCAGTGGCACACACACACACGCACATACACACACTACTGCTAGACTCAGGGCATGCACAGCTGCATGTGCGACATCGGTCAGTGGCACACACACACACACACACACACACACACACATACACACACACATACACACACTACTGCGAGACTCAGGGCATGCACAGCTGCATGTGCGACATCGGTCAGTGGCACACATACACACACATACACACACTACTGCGAGACTGAGGGCATGCACAGCTGCATGTGCGACATTGGTCAGTGGCACACACACACACACACACACACACACACACACACACACATACACACACTACTGCGAGACTCAGGGCATGCACAGCTGCATGTGCGACATCGGTCAGTGGCACACACACACACACACACACACACACACATACACACACTACTGCGAGACTCAGGGCATGCACAGCTGCATGTGCGACATCCGTCAGTGGCACACATACACACACACACACACACACACATACACACACTACTGCGAGACTCAGGGCATGCACAGCTGCATGTGCGACATCGGTCAGTGGCACACATACACACACTACTGCGAGACTCAGAGTATGCACAGCAGCATGTGCGACATCGGTCAGTGGCACACACACACACACATACACACACTACTGCGAGACTCAGGGCATGCACAGATGCATGTACGACATCGGTCAGTGGCACATACACACACGCACATACACACACTACTGCGAGACTCAGGACATGCACAGCTGCATGTGCGACATCGGTCAGTGGCACACACACACACACATACACACACTACTGCGAGACTCAGGGCATGCACAGCTGCATGTGCGACATCGGTCTGTGGCACACACACACACGCACATACACACACTACTGCGAGACTCAGGGCATGCACAGCTGCATGTGCGACATCGGTCAGTGGCACACACACACACGCACATACACACACTACTGCGAGACTCAGGGCATGCACAGCTGCATGTGCGACATCGGTCAGTGGCACACACACACACACATACACACACTACTGCGAGACTCAGGGCATGCACAGCTGCATGTGCGACATCGGTCAGTGGCACACATACACACACTACTGCGAGACTCAGAGTATGCACAGCAGCATGTGCGACATCGGTCAGTGGCACACACACACACACACACATACACACACACTACTGCGAGACTCAGGGCATGCACAGCTGCATGTGCGACATTGGTCAGTGGCGCACACACACACACACACACACACACACACACACACACACACACACACACACACATACACACACTACTGCGAGACTCAGGGCATGCACAGCTGCATGTGCGACATCGGTCAGTGGCACACACACACACACATACACACACTACTGCGAGACTCAGGGCATGCATAGCTGCATGTGCGACATCGGTCAGTGGCACACATACACACACTACTGCGAGACTCAGGGCATGCACTGCAGCATGTGCGACATCGGTCAGTGGCACACACACACACACACATACACACACTACTGCGAGACTCAGGGCATGCACAGCTGCATGTGCGACATCGGTCAGTGGCACACACACACACACACACACACACACACACACACACACATACACACTACTGCGAGACTCAGGGCATGCACAGCTGCATGTGCGACATCGGTCAGTGGCACACACACACACACACACACACACACTACTGCGAGACTCAGGGCATGCACAGCTGCATGTGCGACATCGGTCAGTGGCACACATACACACACTACTGCGAGACTCAGGGCATGCACTGCAGCATGTGCGACATCGGTCAGTGGCACACACACACACACATACACACACTACTGCGAGACTCAGGGCATGCACAGCTGCATGTGCGACATCGGTCAGTGGCACACACACACACATACACACACTACTGCGAGACTCAGGGCATGCACAGCTGCATGTGCGACATCGGTCAGTGGCACACACACACACACATACACACACTACTGCGAGACTCAGGGCATGCACAGCTGCATGTACGACATCGGTCAGTGGCACACACACACACGCACATACACACACTACTGCGAGACTCAGGGCACGCACAGCTGCATGTGCGACATCGGTCAGTGGCACACACACACACACACACACACACACACACACACACACACACACACACACACACACACACACACACACACACATACACACACTACTGCGAGACTCAGGGCATGCACAGCTGCATGTGCGACATCGGTCAGTGGCACACATACACACACTACTGCGAGACTCAGGGCATGCACTGAGCATTTGCGACATCGGTCAGTGGCACACACACACACACACACATACACACACTACTGCGAGACTCAGGGCATGCACAGCTGCATGTGCGACATCGGTCAGTGGCACACACACACACATACACACACTACTGCGAGACTCAGGGCATGCACAGCTGCATGTGCGACATCGGTCAGTGGCACACACAAACACACACACACACACATACACACACTACTGCGAGACTCAGGGCATGTACAGCTGCATGTGCGACATCGGTCAGTGGCACACATACACACACTACTGCGAGACTCAGGGCATGCATAGCTGCATGTGCGACGTCGGTCAGTGGCACGCACACATACACACACTACTGCGAGACTCGGGGCATGCACAGCTGCATGTGCGACATCGGTCAGTGGCACACACACACACTACTGCGAGACTCGAGGCATGCACAGCTGCATGTGCGACATCGGTCAGTGGCACACACACACACTACTGCGAGACTCAGGGCATGCATAGCTGCATGTGCGACATCGGTCAGTGGCACACACACACACACACACTACTGCGAGACTCAGGGAATGCACAGGTGCATTTGCGATAACGGTCAGTGACACACACACTACTGCGAGACTCAAGGCATACACAGCTGCTAGTGCGGTATCGGTCAGTGACATACACACACACACACACACACACACACACACACACACACACACACACACACACACACACACATTCACACACACACACTCACACACACATACACACACTGCTGCGAGACTCAGGGCATGCACAGCTGCATGTGCGATATCGGTCAGTGACACACACACTACTGCAAGACTCATGGCATGCACAGCTGCATGTTCGACATTGGTCAGTGACACACACACACATACACACACACTGCTGCGAGACTCAGGGCATGCACAGCTGCTTGTACGATATCGATCCGTGACACACACACTACTGCAAGACTCATGGCATGCACAGCTGCATGTGTGACATCGGTCAGTTACACACACACACACACACACACACTACTGCCGAGACTCGGGGCATGCACAGCTGTGTGGGCGACATCAATCAGTGACACACACACACACACACACACACACACACACACACACACACACAACACACACACACACACACACACACACACACACACACACACACACACACACACACACTACTGCTACTAACTTCTAATTTTTAAATACACGTTGATAACACAAACTATTTTTTTTTATTTTATTTACTATGACAATGTTAAAAGTGTAAGAGGAAAATTGGAATCATAATTCGCGTCATGTAATTATTATCTTAAGCATTAGTAATAAGCATGTTAGTAAGAAAGTAAACAGTAGACAAAAACTTGAGAAATGAAAACGTGAATTGAATCAATTTGGTATAATTTCAAATACAAGTAGAAGCCTTATTTACTCGTATTTTCAAAAAATTTAATATCGGTATATATTAATTTATTTATTTATAAATATAAAATATGGCTACTCTGAAAAATAACTTTGTATATAGGCCTATTCCTTTCATTTTTGGCTAAAAAAAAATTTATCTTTGACCTTTAAAAATGCCGAAATAAGAGCATACCTGCACAGTTTCTTTGCTATTTCTTCTTCAGATAGTGGAACCTCATTTCAAAACTGTAGTAGATTATAAACATGTTAACGTTTAAAAAATTCAATTTTAATTTCTGCGACGTCGAAAAATTAAAGAGATTTTATTTCTTTTAATTATTCTATTCTAATAAATGATATAAATGTACGTGTCCCCTACAGTTGCGGACGCGTGTAAACGCTGTTGCCGCAAGAGTCTGAACAAGACGTGCTTCCCTGTCGCACACAACGATATACTGCCCGATGGAACTCCATGCATACAAGGATTCTGTAATAAGGTAATTAGCACCAAGGTAGCTGAAGTAAGGTCTTTCTAATTATTCTAACTGACCTTGTTCTGGTACAGCTTAAAAGGCTACATATCATGTATAAAGGTGGATATGGAACGTAGGGGTTAAATGACAGTAAATGATTTAAGTGCAATGATTGTTGTCATAATTTGAAGAACGTTTGGACGTTTTTGAGGCGATAACGTTGCAAGTGCTTTGTAAAGGTCAATTTTTATCAAAAATATTTTTATTTTGTCTGATAGCAAGATGGTATGTTGGTAAGAAGTAAAAAGGGTATCCGGTTGTCGTTACCATACAAAAAGAACAGTATATGCTGCTATTTTAGGGGAGAGAAAAAGCTACCGGCAGTCAATGACATCATAAGTAAAAAGGTAGCCTTTAGGTAGGTATATATATAAGTAAAATGCAACTTAAAAATTGAGTAAACTGCTAATTAGTATTAGATGTAATCCTCCACACACACAGCAAACAATTTTGTCGTCCAAAATCACTAAAGCCGCAGATGTTGTAGGTCGATTGCTAGTTCGTAGTTGCTTACCAAAGTAGGGTTCACTTTCGCGTCCCCGAAGAAATTAAAAAATCCGATCGCCGGCACACGCTTTTAGGCTAGACTCACGCATCCAGAATGCCTCTCTGAATTCAGAGTCCAAATTCATAATTTGTATTCCGGCAAGCTGCCTCACACATATCTTAAAATTTCAGATAAATCAATGGTTTCGTGTTTTTTGGGTCAGGCACACGTCTCGGATATGGAAGAGGAATTAACACTCATCGCACTACTTTTAGCTTTAAATAATAATAAAAAAGAGACGCAAACGAATACACTCGATTCATCCTCTTAATCTGAACAGAGTGAGGGAAAGTCAGTTCTACATTATAAACTTCTATGTCCTGCAATTCCCATGGTGTTGCGGTTATTTATATTCGGCCGTGGTATAGGCAGTATTCACTTACCATCATGTGAGCCGCATGTTCGCTTGCCCCGTTTTCTACATTAAAAAAAAAACTTCACAAGTCGCAATACGTCTAGCCGTTACCGCTCGCAGTGTCTATTGACATAATTCTTAATGTGATTCCGGTGTGTGTGTGTGTGCTTGTGTGTCCAAATGTATAAAAAACGGGCGTTACGTAATCATAATCTTAAATATTACGATCCGGAATTCAGAAAGCTCGTCAGTGTCATTCTTACAGATCGATCTGAGAAAATCATAATCTGAAAAAATCTGAATGTGTGTGGAGAATAGTTAAATTGTATGCAATTCTAGACCTTCTTAATTAACAACATCAATTCAGAGAAACAATCCGGATGTGTGAGTCCAGCCTTATACTCAATAAGAGGAATATAAAACATTCTAGGTTAATCTCGGCAGAATCGACGACTTCCAGCCTCCCGAACAAGTCGGTTTCCGAAAAGGCTTTAGCACCCTAGACCACATACATACCCTTCGGCAAATTGTACAGAAGTCCGAGGAGTAAAAATTGTTACTAGGTCTGGCGTATGTGGACTATGAGAAAGCCTTTGATTCCGTCGAAATTTGGGCGGTGCTGAAGTATTTGTACAGTTAGGCTACGATGGCTATCGGAGTACAGAACCAGAGTACGAAACCTATCCAACTGCAGAGGTGTAAGACAGGGTGACGTTATATCCCCGAAACTCCTCACCGCTGCGTTGGAAAACGTTTTCAAGCTTCTGGACTGGAAAGGATACGGTATTAACATCAACGGCGAGTACATCACTCACCTTCGATTTGCCGACGATATAGTCCTTATGGCAGAATTGCTGGAGGACTTAAAGCACTGCACAATGACCTCAATAGTAGTAGTAGTAGTTTTCTACGTGGTAGAGCCATGCTGCAGCTATATTATGGTTGTAGCACGAATGGGTCGGCTCAACCGGGAAAGGACCACGCTCTCACAGAAACCCAGCCTAAAATAGCAGCTTAACGCTGCTGTGTTTCGTATGGTGAGTGTAGAGAACCGGAGACCCTTTTTACTGGCAAAGAAGCATTCCATCTTAGTCCTCACGGGTGACAACGCATCTGCATCTTGAGTCTTTATTGAGGATAGATGTAGATGTCTATGGGTCCCAGTAACCACTTACCATCAGGTGGACTGTGTGCTCGTTTGTCACCCGATACTATTAAAAAAAAAATAGTAGTCTGACTAAGTAAGTCCAACTTCGACCGAGAGGTCAATCGACGGATTCAACTCGGCTGGGCAGCGTTCGGGAAATTACGGCACATCTTCTCGTCAGGTATGCCTCAAAACTTGAAAACGAGACAATAACCGGTGCGTGTTGCCAGTGATGACCTATGGAACTGAAACGTGGTCCTTAACTGTTGGCTGTGTGAGGAAGCTCAAGATCGCTCAGCGAACTATGCTCGAGGTTTCTCTGCGTGATAAACTTAGAAATGAGGATATCCACAGTAGAACCAGAGTGACCCACATAGCCCAACGGGTTAGTAAGCTGAAGTGGCAATGGGCCGACCATATAGCTCGAAGAACCGACAACCGATGAGGAAAAGAGGTTCTCGAGTGGTGGCTTCGTACCGGCGGCCGAAGTGTAGGGCGTCCCCCCACTAGATGGAGTGACGACCTGGTAAGACATGCAGAAAGTTGATGGATGCAGGTGGCTCAGGACCGTGCTTTATGACATTCCTTGGAGTAGGAGTATGTTCAGCGGTGGACTTGTGAAGGGCTGTAATGATGATGATGTTGATGATAGGTTAATCCAGGTCATTTCACTCTTTTAACCGGAAGGTACTGGAACACTCGCGATTACATAACGATAACAATATGTCCAAAGGAGAAAAGGCTTTATATTCGTAAGCCTAAGGTTGCGTCTTGCTTGCATCACTAGTTTAAGCATTATTTATATTATGCCTACACATTTTATTACTTGACAGATGTCATTGACCTTTATTGTCGGAAATATCATCAGTTCACCATTAGTAACATAATTTATTATATATACCTTTGCAGGGCGTCTGTGAGAAAACAATACAAGACGTGGTAGAGCGAATCTGGAATATAATAGAGGACATCAACATCAACAACGTGTTGGGATTCCTGCGGGACAATATAGTGGGAGTTGTTGTCCTTGTCACCGCTTTCGTGTGGATACCGGCCAGTTGTGTGGTGAGTTTATTTTGTCTGTAAACATTATTAGAAACATCAAATATGTCTTGTATTTGTAGTTAGTTTTACGTTGATAATTATTATCTTTTACTGTCTAGAGGCAATGTAAAAACGTCAGAGGCGACAGAGAAATGAAACATGAGATGGGAACTAAAATAACACAAATTTAAAGTTTTAAATTCAAGAGCTAAAGTAATATTTTTTCAAGTGACGATTATTACAAATATATACGAAAAATAATTATTATAACAAAAACAATTAACAGCAAAAAAGAACTTTCAAATGCAACACTCGCCAGGAATTTTTGGCGAGAACTTGACCGGTGGCGACTGACTGCTCCTATATAATTATTTGAATAATGGTTTGAAATATATTTTGACTTTTAAAAGTGATGAGAGAGATGTGAAATGATAAAACAAATGCTCCGATGGGGATGTCGCTTGAAGATAATCGGTCTGCTTATGCGCCTTGAGATACTATAGTCATAGACTTACTGCTGGCTCAAGCTGCCGTCGAAATTTTCCAAAAACTACACACATAATATTTTTTATTTGTAATGAACTCGTACCGTTGTATTTTCACCAGTGTCAAGTAATAAGAAATTATCCTTTAATTAATAATATTACGAAGTTTTTGGTAGATTTTGACAGCAGCTTTACTTTTGTGGCACCTTATTTTTCGGTTCTGCAAACGTAATTTTAATAATATCATATATTATTTAGATAAGCTACGTGGACAGACGCAGACAGCGCCAGCATCAGAAGTATCTCGAGTGGGAGAGACAGCACGACCTCGTGCATCCCTCTTCCCCGCGCAAAATCATCCACACGCGGTACGACCTATCATTCGCTATATTTAAAAAAGTACTTTTATTATGTAGTTAATGTTACAATATTGTATATTCGTAAATACGTTAATTCAGACGACCGCATGGCCTAATTAATATTATAATAATTAAGTGAGTCATTCTAAAAATATGACAATAATGTATGCCTTAAAGTACCTAGGCGACCGAACTATGCTTGGCTTTAGTTTTTTTTTTTTTTTGTAAGTGATTTATAAAAACTTTTAAAGTAAAACATTTTCTAAATACAAAATTTCATTTTTTTTTTCAAAATTTTATTGCAGTTTATTAATAAATTCTAGGATTTACACCACAATAATATATAATCCGTCCTGCACACCTATTCCCTAACTTCTTTATTCTTCTACACTGTAGTACATTTCATCTTTTGCTATATTGCTCTTGTCTAAGACCTACTCATTAAACATATGACGCAATGTACAACGAAGTGACTATTATTATGATGGCAACAAAATTAGTGAACAGAGTTCCTAATAGTTGTGATCGTTTTTTTTTCACAGATTACCGAAGCAAAAGCCATCCGGCATAAAGACTGTCATTCAAGGCACAAGTCAACTTTAAACGCACCTTATTTAATTAAATAAAAAACATTAGTTAATAGTGACTGTTTTATTTATGAAATACTTCTCCCATATTTGTTGTTTTAGAACCGGGACAACTAAGTTAAAGTTGAAAATATTTATTTTGTTTGAATACCACCTCTATCCATAGCTTGCTCGCATAATAAAGACAGTTACATATTGTGTCAAATTTTAGACCCATTAATCAATTATCAAAAATTGAATGTTTTGTTTAAAAAATTGTGACTAACGGAACGAGATTCGATACGGAAAACGCCTCAAAGATTTTATAGCTATTGTAGTATAAAAGGTGTTAGACGTTCAGAAATTCAACAACTCAATGATATTTTTTAGAGTTCCGTACCTAAAAAGGTCAAATGGAACCCTTAATGGGGAACCCCAGACTTCTCTCCTTTCATTATAATTCTTTCATTCACTACACTTTTTGCTTTTCTCATTGCATTTAAATAAAATTAAAATACCTTGTTTTGAAGAATATTATTACGTAATTTATAAATTCATATTTCAGAATTCCAGGTAATTACCAGCACTAATTTCATTGTTGAGTAGACGTAATTTGGTACTTTCAAACAATAAGTATGTATATATTTTTATAGGTATACTGATGTCTACTAAGTATCTTGGGGCCAGTTTTTATCATGTATGTATGTCTAAATGACTATACACAGCTAAGGGAGAAAATCGGAAGAAAAATAATATATACGAGTTCCAATTAGCCCTTCCGGGCTGCCATGGGGACTTCTCCTCGTTCTCCTTCTCAGGTAAGGCGCACCAGAACATATGGCGCGCGTTCCTCCGCAACTCCACCTGCGCAGCGAGTCCCCCCCCCCCTCCCCCCCCCCCCCCCCCCCGAGTCCGTTACACGGAGGCCATGGGGCCGGGAAAGCAGAGCACAGAAGTACCAGCTTTACTGACCTCAGCCGCAAATCTGGTGTGGTTCCGCCGCCACCTGCCATTCAAGTTTTGACCGCGGAAGGTAGGGAGTGCACCTTACTTATTCCGACACTTATTCCCCCGCGACTCCACCTCGGCTGTGACAAGAAGGAGAAAAAACACCCCTCCCGCCACAGTCTACCAACGCGCATTCGAAGTAAATCCGCCATTCGACTACTGTGGTGTACCACTCTCAACACAAACATTTTTAACCTTACTTAGAACGGTTAGCGGGAGTATGAGTAACGATCATAGCGTTACTAAGTTTGTTTTTTATTTTATTTAAAAAAAACGCAGCGAACAGTCTGCCCACAGAGAGAGCAAGTAATCTGCCACATTGCTCGAATCGCTTTAGACCAACATATACTATAAACATATATATGTACATATATATATATATATATATATATGTACATATATATATATATATCTCTTTTATATCGATTTTAGGCGATAGAGCATTACTGCAGCTATATTATGACTCGATCGGTGGTGGATCACGCGCTTACTGAATACCAGTTTAGTGCTACTGTTTTGTATGATGAGTGTAGAGACCGGAGAACCTCTTTATTGGAAACGAGGCATTTTATCTTACTCATTAAGGATGGCAACGCATCTGCATTTTGATTCATAATCGAGGATAAAAACGTAATGTATATGGGCCACAGCAACCACTTACCGTCAAATGGACTGTTGTGCTCGTTTGTTACCCATATTCCATAAGAAACCTATCTTAGAAGGCTTTTTCACAATATTGTTCTTCAGCACCGGACCGTGCTTGGTTATCTGGTTGTAAAACTCTCACATACGGATTTACTTAGCACGCGACTTACCAGGTGGTAAAACTTTTATTCTACCATGCAGCTAGGAGTCCGTCTGGAGAGGTACCATCCTATAACGTATTTCTGTTCTTTCCTGTTTCGTACTAGACGGTATGGGGAGCCAGTATAGTTACAATATGTGCTTGTGATGCATTCCATCTTACACTTCAGAGGTGACAACGCATTTGTAGCTTTTTTGTTTCAAATTTGTAGCATTCATGGGTTGCTGTAGGCACTTACCATCAAGTGGGTTGTAAATTCATATATTACTTCAAGTTTACAAAGAGCGACTGGAGGGCTTTTACAATTTCGAAGTCAATTAGTCCTTTTGCATAAAAATAAAAAACAGTAATGTTTCACTATAGCAATTCTTTAATTACTTTATATTAAATTTAATTACTTATATTAAAATTAACATAACCTATTCTAAGTGCTAAATGATCATAATTATAATATAGATAATATCTTAATTCTAGATATAAAAGTGAATATAGTTTGGATTTCATTCAATAATTTAAATTCATAAATTTCCTCTATAAATAATAAAATTTTGGCACTTAAATTTAATGGAATCTTTTGGTGTTATAATACTCAATAATTTTTTGGTTCAATAACTTATAATTATAAAAATTTATTAATTATACATGTGAAAACTTAGTAATGGTTAATTTCTACATAAATGTATAAAAACAAATGATTCTAAATAACTGTTAATTTTCTTAAAATATAATAAAATATTTAATTTTCATCAACGTGGAGAAGATTTGACGAAAGCGCACGCCGTTACGCGTCGATTGAATTATTGCAAAACTACGTTCACTTTCTACATTCATCAACATCAACTCCAAAAAAGGAATGTAATCAAAGTTAATTCACGTAACCTAACGTTGAGATATGCCATACACTTTCATTTTACAGCTTGCTATTAGCGTTATCGACTATAGAAAAGGCTGCTGAGCAGACAAGTACTAGACGCATCGGAAGAGGAAAGAGCATCAACAAACCTTCTCCGTGCTGCTTATACTACTCATTAAAAAAAATTGGATTCTAAATTTGACAATTTCAAATATCACCCTTTTGTAACCGAGAGTCAAATTCTACTGTTCAAAAGGAACTTTAGCGAGCGTCTTCGTTTCACCTGTCTCGATAAGAAACGACGACATCGCCTCAAAACCAATTTCTTAATTTCGTTCACGGCGGCCATTCTCAACTAAGACCAGCCATCAGCGCAAGACAGGATATAGTGCCAGAGTGTATGCGCAAGCACAGGTGCACTCGCTATTCCCTCACTCATGGACGGTAGGCCGACACGACCGGTGAGAGGTCAATCAATCATGGGACCAACGGCTTACGTGCTTACCGAGGCACGCGGGTGAAACACCGCCAACTTCCTGATCCCAGGCTGATACTCAGAATTTCTGTCAAGATTTTTTTTATAGGATAGGGTGACAAACGAGCACACAGTCCACCTGATGGTAAGTGGTTGCTGTGACCCATGGACATCTACATTTATCCTCAATGAAGAATCAAAATGCAGATGCGTCGTCACCAGTGAGGACTAAGATGGGATGCCTCTTTTCCAGTAAAATGGGTCTCCGGTTCTCTACACTCACCATACGAAACACAGCAGTGTCAAAATGCCATTTTGCGCTGGTATTCTGTGAGAGCGTGGTCCTTCCCCGGTTGAGCCAACCCATTCGTGCTACAACTATACTACTGATATAGCTGAAGTATGACTCTACCACGTACAAAATATACAAGATATTCTAATAATTTCTGTTCCCCAGCCCGGGGAGTTAATTTACCAACGCGGAATTCGAACCCGGCACCTTATGATAAATAGTCGCGTTTACCACTAGACCAACGAGACGGCACTCATTGGAAGCTTAATTGCAAAATGAACTTCTGTTTAAGTTTTTATTAAAACCCACATTCAGTTTTTATTTTCTATGAGATTAAGATTTACTTATAACTATTATATTGTATACATAATCTTTCATTATACTAATTTGTTATTAATATATTCTTATTTAATAAAACCCATTCTAAAAAAATTGGTAATGAAATTATGAAGAAGAAAAAACAATAAAGAAATAATTCACAAAAATTTTAAAATAATCAAACGTAGTATATTAAAAGATAATGTTTATATTTTATAAACGTTATTTATAAAATCTATTAGGAATCACTTATTGTTTTCGTATAATAAGTACTACACTACCAAACACACTTTGATAAAACTTACATACTAAAAATCTTAAAAGTATTGTATGACTACATTAAAATTCTTTAAATCTACTTACAAGGTAATAAATATATTATATTTTGTAATAAATATCAATTAAAATTTAAAATATAATCATACTGTGAACTAAACCAAAACGAGATCTTCTTTCTTAATTACAATGCAATCATGCAATAGTATCATATAAGTACTGCAAAATACAATCGCGACTTCGCGCCGTCATATCGCCTAGATCTGCAATTTCGCCCGACCTCGCACATTCCTACGGTGTGACGTCATACTTCTCAATTTTACAGTAATAGCACATGAGTAAAGAAACCGTACCGTACAGAGGCAAAGCTTCATACAACCGCGCTAAGAAAGGCACACTACTATAAGCTTTACGCGCGAGTGTGCGTGAGCACTGGCGGCTCGTCACGTACATAGAGAAACTGCTTTAAACCGGCTCGGCCAGTGCTCAAACTCAGGGTTATGTAAAGAATAATAAGCGTCAATTTTTTTTTTAATTATTATTCGTATCAAATGAAATATAAAAAGTGTAAATATGGTTTACTGAACTTTTTTCTGAACTTGTATGAACAATAATAGAACAATTAAAAATATATCATTTTTTAAATATCTCAAAGACTCCACTAGGTAAGTAGTAACTTTATTATTTTTGATGTGGCAGGTAGATACCTCATACATATACCTCAACATTGAAAGAAAATGTAGTTGAACCTAATTACCTATATGTGATTGAATAGTTATTGTAATAATGTTTATCATTGAATAATTACGTTTATAATTTCAAAACGCATAAACCTATGTTTTTATTATAATTTCAGACGACAAGAGTGGTAAAATATTGTCGGACGAGAAGATCTTTCAAAAATTTTTTATTATAAAAAAGGCAACAATATAGAATCTGTGAGGATCCTGTATTGTTTTCAAAAAAAAGAAAAGTAAAATATTTATTTGGAAATTCTTTTCCAACACCCAACTTGTCAACAAATGACGGTGCTTGTGCGAGTTTCAGCCAACGTGAGCATGTATCTGAAATGAATGTATGAACTACTTGCGCAAAAATATTTTGACCTCCAAGGAAACATTGTAAATATTGGTAATTAAATATTAAAACATGTGCAAGATTGTATGTTTGTTATGCCATGCTTTCCACTACAGTTTATTTAAAAAAAAAACTTTACATTAGATTATAATTTACCATTAAATTAAAAGGTACAACAAATTGTTGAAGAACAAAAATTATAAAAATAAAATGTTTAGAATAAGTAGCTTGTAAAAAATATTTTATTTTAAGTATATAGTAAAAGCTGATAAACGTTTTGTATACAATTTTATCATTCCGTGCCAACCCTACAAAAATAAGTAAAAATTTTGACAGCTCCGTGACAGTAAGTAGGCGAGACTTATATAAAAAATTACATTAAAATTACAAGGCTTGAAATTGATTTCGTTAATTGATGAACCACCATATTGATTTTCAACAATAATAATCATTCTTTGGGAAAGGAATAGGTATTATAAAATTATTTAAACCAATGCCTAAATACACTGCTAAATTTTAAGATGCCGTTAAGTCTCGTGCTGTCTCTATTGTATGGAGTGTAGAGTAGAAGGAGAACCATCTCTGTATATGAAAAGTGTCCCTAAAAACGCGTCCAATAAGGGTGGCGCTGTAGTAGCATAGGATAAATTAAAAAAAAGCGCCAAAATTTATTAGAATAAGATGGAGAAATAAACAAGGACCGACCAATCCGCTTGGTTTTGTACTACGTAAATAGTTGAGGTTTTGTATACTGGCATTTTACTAACTACTCTAGTCATGAAATTTTTTAAATATTTTAATTCAGCTGACTTCACTCCGTCTACAACAGCTATATTCATATCGTAGTTTTTCAGACGCCAGCGCTATTGTGGTAGGTTTTGGAACCTCTATTTTCAGTATATATTGGGACACTTTTTCAACTTTCGCACCTTATAAGATGGTTCTCCTTCTACTCTACACTCCATACTCTATTGCTTAAAGTTAATGTGACAGTGACAACACTAAACTTAGCGACATTTTCAAATCCATTTTAATCCGTCTCCGTTTTGAAGTCGGTAGAAAAGAGGAGCATAAACAAGATGCTACACCGCAATAGACTCTAAGGCTAATAAAATTTTTCTATAGGCTCGAAAGCGACTCATTGCATAATAACGCAAAAATTCTGTATACTATTGCACAAGAGAAACATCAACTAGATGCTCCAATCCTACAAAGTATCAAAGAGCACCCGAAAAACAATAGTGCAATATATTGTGCCATAACTTAAAAATGCTCTAATACAAAATAGGGAAAAGGTGCTCCAATATAATACATTAACCGGTAAGAGCTCCCAAAAGATCTTCAAATCCAATAGATTCGAGACATCTCGAAAAATACTTCCATACAATGTATTGATATAATATATTGATCTAATGTAATACCAAGAAGAACTTCCACTGTTGCAGCATCATTCTAAGTCGGGTGCCTTTTATTTGCTGAAACCCAATGTATTTGTGTATATTGTTATTTTGTTCTTTTTTTGCTGTTTATATACTTTTTTGGGTGTTGCGTAATATTATAAAATATTTATTCGTTCATTCAACCATTGAAAAGATTTTTCAAATCCAATAGATTGCAAAAATTCACTTAAAATATGTTCCCATACAATATTGCACAAGGGTAATAAATACCATGATGTTCCAATGCAACAGTTTACGCGCTACAAACCGACAAAATACTCTTAACGAATAATAGATAGCAAATGTGTAAGCATTGGAAAACGCTGAAATACAGACTGTAAAAAGGAAGCACTGGTAAAACGGTGCAATGGATTTCAGGGGGCACAATTTTCGTGATATTGATATTTTGTTCGATTTGTGTTTATATTTAAGCAAAATACGGTTCAATAATAATAAAAGTCGCCATATAGTGGCGACGTTAGACTAACCCCGTATGTATGCGTGTGTATGCGTGGGTGTCGTAAGAGTCTACAGGGGGGAAAGTGGAACAGATCTCCCATCGAGCAGCATCTCCTTAATAACAACTCAAATAACTATAACCTGCGCCTGCAAACCCGTCTAACCCGCCAAGAGTGGCAACTACGACAAATATGCGGGATTTGCCGTAGTTGCCGTATTACGTTCAGCAGTGGACTTTGATGATGATAATGAATTAAAGTCTAAAATAAAGTAGTTACAGCTTTTATGCGTTCCGCTGCTGAACACGAGCCTCCGCTCATTTCTGAGCGGATTATGAAGCAAATAATACGCCGTGCTGCTTCAGTGTTGGTGGACTTCACGCGCAATGTCTTATTTCTTACACATACACGTTCCCTCGCTTATTTAAATACGAATGGTAGACAATTCAAATTTTAATGATTTATCAACACAGTTTATCGCAGTTTTGGCACAATGTAATATCTGAAATTTATCATTCATTTAGTATTCTAGCCCTTGATATATTGTAAAATCTATAGTTTAGTTTAGTTATTAAAAACACTAAAATTAAATATTGTATTCTCGGTCCAATGGAAGAACAGAGTCACCCAACACAAGCATTCTGCGACTCTGGCCACAAAATAATGCTTGTAGACCTAAGTTAAAAAATAAACAATTTTTATTTATTTATTTTTATGTTCCCTCGCGATGTTTTCCTTCACCACCGAACACGTGGTAAATCAACACTTAAAAATGCAATTTATAATTTCATCGGTATCGGCGGGAATCGAACCACAATTGCTCGCGTATTGTAAAATTAAAAGTGAACGCTTAATATTTGACCCGTGGCTCTTATGTCGTTGTAATAAGACCCAAATTCTGTAAAGCAATAAAATAAACTTTTTTATTACTTACGAGTGCCAACTTACCGTATGTTTTTATATGAATTTTACTTGTATGTAATTTCCCATAACACACATCTTGTTGAAATGCTCTTAGTAATATAGTTGAGAAAATCTTTTTTTGAAATTTTAATATGATTGCTACCTTGTTAAGGCAAAATTTTAATATATTAAAATATTATGATAGACTTTTAACGGTGTAGTGACGGTGTAATAATAATATACCATCATATCCCGTGGTTATCGTAAGAGGCGACAGTAGGATAAGAAACCAGGAGCCAACCCGGCTGCCATGCGTTGCAACTATGGCAAATATTTCGCCTATGAAGCAATCCATGGGGGAGGCCATGTTCAGCGGTGGAGTAGCGATAGATATTTTACTCTGCATATAAAACAAGAAAGCATAAGGATATCCGCAGTAGAACCAGAGTACCCGACATAGCGCCACGGATCGGTAAGCTGAAATGGCAATGGGCCGGCCATATAGCTCGAGGAACCGACAATCGAAATTCTTGAGTGGCAGTCTCGTACCGGCAAGCAAAGTGTAGGGCGGCCTCCATACTACTAGAAGAAATGACGAAATGGTGAGACATGCAGGAAGTCGATGGATGCAAGTGGCTCAGGACCGCGCTTTGTGGCGTTCCTTGGGGGAGGCTACAGGGGATTATGACGGTGGTAAAAACTAACAAAAATACATTGCTGTATTTTATTTTCATAGATATATTTCAAGGGTTATTATTATATAAAAACTAAAATATAACTTCGCTGTGAGTAAGAGAATCTCATTCATAGAGCATCTGGCAAGCGCGGCAACTATGGCAAAATTCAGAAATTTTCGGCAGTAAACTGTTGATAGGCTGATGAACGAACAAAAAATGGTAACCTTCAAAGCCCTTAACTATACTGTTTAATTTGCCTTGAAATTAAAACAAAACGAGTGCACTGAATACACAATGTTTGACCATTGTAACTCTGGCTAGTGTAAACCAGATACGTATATATAAGACGTCATGTACGAATACGTAGGGACGTGAAACAAAGTTCATACACAATGCAATACTCGTGCAACTATCTTGATTTGTCGTCTCCTATACATCTTCATTACCTATAAGCATTTTTAAAATGTTCTTCATGTGAGTGAACGTAAATCAAAAACTAAGGTGCAATAATAAAGATAATAAATAAATAGAACGTATAAAGGATACGGTAACATCTCTCAGCGTGAGCGGGACTTGCGAAGCGGACCACTGCGCAGCCTGTAGTCGTCAGCTCTAGTGATAGCACTTGACCCACTTGCGCTAATTTTTCCGACAGGAGGGGGAAAGTTGTTGACAGGGGAAGCTAAAAACATTGGTCATTTCATGTAGTTGTTTACACATTACAGTTTACAGTACCTACATTAAGTCAGACCAACAAAGAAAGATAGACGGAGCGCTGCGTATTTTTCAAATGAAGCCGAAGCCATGACCAACTTCTTGAGACGCACTCAAGCACACATCATCTTCTTTCTTTCTTTTCCAGTCCGTAAAATGTCAGTGCAGGATGCACACATTTTTTTTATAGGATAAAGGTGACATACGAGCACACAGTCCCCTTGATGGTAAGTGGTTGCTGTAGCCCATAGACATCTACATCTATCTTCGATTACGAATCAAAATGCAGATGCGTTGTTACCCGCGAGGACTAAGATGGAATGCCTCGTTTCCAGTAAAAAGGGGTCTCCGGTTCTCCACGCTCACCATACGAAACACAGCAGCGTTAAGCTGCTACTTTACGCTGGTATTCTCCGAGAGCATGGTCCCTCCCCGGTCGAGCCGACCCATTCGTGCTACAACTATACCAGTAATATAGCTGCAGCATGGCTCTACCACGTACAATGTACAAATATACAATAACGTACAAATCTACCACGTAAAACAAAAAACACATGCGCTGTTGTTGGTAGTAAATTATTTTAACCGATTCAACAACATACCTTTTTTTGAAACAACATACCTTTGATATTTTGATTGAACAAATATTTCATGACACGCTTGGCGTGTCAAGCACCAGACTTTGGTGACAAGCCTATTGTGCCATCAGCCATGTGTAAAAGTAATGTTCTTTTTTATGCTTTTTTTACTTGTTTAGACCTAATTAAGTTTATTTGACATCAAACATCAGTTACAAACGGAAGGATACTTGTTTTTAGTGGGTAACTACGTGTTTTTCTATGTGTTTTCTTTGAAACTGAGAGTAAGTGACTTTTTTTTATGCAGAGATTACAAACCTTTTGTACTATTTTTTTGTTTTATAATAAAATCATTTATATAAGTAGGTACAGCTAAATCACCCTGGAAAACCTTGGTCCTTATTAAATTAAATTTTCACCTAATAATTACATTTGTAAATATAAAACAATCAAGATCCTCAATTTGGAAAAAACAAGGTTTATGATTCATTGATATTTACAAATGTTAAATATTATTTAATGTTATACAAATATAAAAGTAAAGTCGATCTGAAAACGTCTAATTAGTAAGAATAGCAAAACAAGTGTTTTCAAAAGGAAACGAACGCCGCCGCTATACGGCGGCGGATTGACAAGACTATTTATTAGCGAACTTTTTTTATGCATGAACGGTTTCAAACTGTTTCAAGCAAAAATAAACCTTATACCACATTTTCACAAGAGCACATGGTACTTCGTAGCTCTATTCGTTCATATGATAGTAATAAGACGGCAGTTCAACCATTTTAAGCAAAATTAAACAATAAGACAAACGCATTGTTTTTTTTTTTTAACAGGAGACTTGTTTTCCAGAAATTTATTTACAACTCTAGTTTGTGAGCGATCGCCATGAGTGCTATTATTTGTTACTTATTAGACTATTTTCACAACATGATTGCAAACCCACAAAGTAAAAAGAATACCATGTACAAGTTAAAAAAAGGTTGTCAACCCCTAAAAATTTCAAATTTTCAAAATATTCAGAAACGAAGCCGCAGGCATGAACTACTTGCAAAATAATGAATATTTTGTTCTGGATAAATTTTCCAAAAAAGCAATTTGAGATTTATATAAAGACACGACTCGCGTGTCATACGCCACACACAAAAGTAATCGATGGCGTGCCACACGCACTGAACCGGTTAATGAAGTGTACGTGAGTGCGCATCCTTACATTGATGATATGATTGATTGATACAATTTGTTTGTTTTCTTACATGAAAAATGTAAGAAAACAAACAAATTGAAGAAGAAAAAGCCCAACAACGGAAAGAATTAATTTTTAATAGTGTGGTAGAGCCACGCGGCAGCTTTTGCTGTCGCACGGATGGACCGGCTCGAACCGGGGTAGTACCACGAACTCACAGAATACCAGCATGAAGTAGAGGTTTACCTCTGCGTTTCGCTTGGTGAGTGCAGGTGGCCGGAGGCCCTTTTTACTGGAAATGAGGCATTCCATCTTAGTCCTCACGGGTGACAACGCATCTACATTTTGATTTGTAATAGAGGATAGGTGTAGATGTCTATGGGCCGCAGCAACCACTTACCATCAGGTGGACTGTGTGCTCGTTTGTCACCCTTATTCTATAAAAAAAAATATGTTTGTACTTACTCCGAGACATTGACAGTATGAACGTAAAAAATGTTTTATTTAATTTTATTTAACGTGTTTGTAACACATATTATGTACATATAAATTTTAGATTTCTGCACTCTATGCTAAATCTCACTCCTTCATGCGCACAATATTAAACATATTAAAAAGGATACACGATTTTCCCTTCACGTATTAATATACAGATTAAATGAGTTTATTTATATCTGAACTTACATTGCTCAGTTCCACTGTTGAAGAGGTTGTCCCCTTGTATTGTTGCTGTGGTGCACATATGGGTCGATTAGCTTCAGCAATGGGCATTTGTGTTGGTGGAACATTTGACGAAATACTAGGCCTGCATACGGGATTATTTAAACTCGGACCAGAGTTACCCCAAGAATTGGAACCAGTTTGACATACATTAGGGCCGGGTCCAGGACCTCTTACACCCTGGTATGGAGCACACACAGCACTATTTCGGATGGGATTAAGATTGTTATATTGCGGACCATTAGGCCTTGGAATAGTACAAGAGGGTCGTGGTGTGGGACCAGAAAACCTCGTCAAGGGTTTATTTACCGGAAAATTCATAGCAGAAGGGCCAGAGAATCGTGGTATCGAACTTTTCTGAGATGGGTTGAGTTCCGGGACGTTGAATTGTGGATGAACATTTCTTGGTCCTGCGGGGCCGGACATGTATGCAGTATTTCTTTGTGGATTTGTGATAGGGTTGCTTGAAAAAGGCTGAGTAACAGTTATTGCAGAAGCCCAGTTACCGCCACCAGAGTGCGTTGAAGCTGAATTTGAACCTGCTGAGACCATTGGATAATGTGGCTGAAATTGTTTTGTACAATTATTTACTGGTCTGGTAATGGTTTCCTTATTTCCACCAGTTTGATCACTTGGTACAAACTGGGAAATATTAGTTTCATTGTTTGTATCATGTGATTTATTAGAATCAATTTCCTTTTCTAGAGAATTACTATTTAAATCCGTATTTATAGTCATTATACTGTCTCTATTTTCACTGTTGGGTGTAGAAGTTTTATTTGTTGTATTATCTCTAGTGTCTATGAAAATCGATTGATTAACAGATGATGATTTCCCATTGAGATGCCTTTCGTACTGTTTAACAATATCTCTTAACGGTTTCCCCTGCTCACCCAGACCAGGACCAACATTCATGAGGCCTTTAGGAAGTATCATCTCATTGTTTGGACACTTGTACATTGATACTTTAAGAACTTGTCCGTAGAATATCTGTCCATTTAGCATCGAGACAGCCTGTAAGAAAAGATGTTTTTAAAAAGTATGAAATCAGTCAAACCATAAGACATTTCATTTTAAAGCAATGCTTAATATCTTTTTGCTAGACATGAAAAAAAAAACAAAAATTTTTAGTCCATATATATTATAAATAACCATTATAGATTATAAATAATACTTATTGAAAGTCACTCTTTTGTTTAATTGCCACTGGTTCGAAAAAAAAACTCGTGGGAAGAACTAGGACTAAACCCAGCGGAACTTTAAAAAAACTAACAGCTCACAACGTATGTTACACAATTAACAATAAAAAACAAATTAGAGATAGCTTGGTAGCGATCACTTCATTCCCAGGGGTCATTATCATGCATAAATTGTTTAATATTATAATAACCCTTATACCAACTTTGTTTAATAAAGTTTTTGAACTTTGAGCAGGTCAAATTTTGTATATTTTCTGGGATTTTGTTGTATAGCGTATACATCGCCCCAAGAATGAATTACTGATTCAGTGGAGTCAGTAACTGGTACTACTAGCTTGTGTCTGTTCCTGGTATTTACAGAATGAATATCACTTATTTTTGTAAAACTGTTTTATTTTTTTGTGTACGTACATTAAATGTATTGAGAGGCCAAAGTTAATATATTAATTTCCTTAATTTTTTGTCGCAGCGACTCTTTAGGCTTTAAGTTATAGTTTAGTTTCAGCCGCGTGTCCCCATAGCAAAATACCATACAACATTATGCTATGAAAATAGCTAAAGTAAACTAGTCTAGCTGTTTCAACACTGTTTAGATTTCTAATCTTTTTTACAGAATATAGTGCAGTACTAACTCCGCGTCTAGTGTGAAAAAATTGTGGTATCGACAAGACTGAGTTTCTCATGTTAGTCGAGATGGCGATAATATAAACGCAATATAACTGTGATAAAATGTAATATGTATAAGTAACGTTACGAAAAGACCAAAAGGAGTAGCGATGTTTAATTATGTTAAAAGGAGGTATTGAAATCAAAACTATAAAAAAAATCTGCGAATGCAAACCATCTTGCCCAGCGTGACCACTATGGCAGCATACACCCCGTGAGAACAGGACGAGGGGGTGTGGTTGTGAAAGACTGGCTATTATTAAAGTGCATTTATGATTTGTGATTTATGTAAAAGACTTTTTAAATAAATAAAATCTCGTTATATAAACTTGACATGACCATATTTTAAACTTTTATATTTAATTAAATGTTCTGCAGATTGAGTACTGCTTTGACGTTTTAATATTTTTTCTATATAAATAATTTGATTTGTCTATTTATAAAATAATAATGATTAACGTGACAATTGTAATTTTAATTTATTTTATTTTATTATGTACATAAATTTATTGAGTTGCTTACTTATGAAAATGATTATTTAATATTTATTATGTTAAATAATTTTTGCATGCCAGATGTGATAAACATGTGGACTATGTACAACTATTTGTCATCTTTAATGTACCATGTTTGGCGAAAAAATTATATTATTATTATTATGCAAAGTATAAGAAAAAAAAACGTTTTATAAAAAAACGTCCTAGTGCGAGTCGGTCTCGCGCATGAAGGGTTCCGTACCATCGTAATACACGTTTCTAGTAGGGGTGCCCCCTTTAATTTTTAGCGCTTAAGCTTCGGGTACCGCGCCTACGTCACAGTGATCGAATGAAGCTGGCCAGTCGAGCGGGTGCCTGCTGTACTACCCTATGTCAGAGGAGTCACAGACAAGGTTGGCGTACATCTTGAAGCGAGCTTCCATTAAAACATACTTCAAGCCGCCGAAGAAGATTAGTCAGTTTTTACCATCCATCAAATATAATATCCCCCTACAAGATGCAGGAGTGAACAAGCTTGATTGCGAATGTGGTATCTCTTTCATAGGACAAACAAAAAGATCTATTAAAACCCGCGTGAAAGAACATATAGCTGACGTGAGGCACCGAAGCTCTGGGAAGTCCATAGTTTGTGAACATATTTAAGATCGTCCCCGCCATTACATCAGATTTGATACACCACAAATCCTCGCAAAAGAACACCAATTCCTACCAAGGATAATACGCGATTTGCTTGGGATCCTATAATTAACAAAATTAAATCCAAACCCAAGCATAACACTGCAAGACTTCAAGATACTATAAGCTCAATCTCCGCAGATCGAACCTAAAATTATTGTAAATATATTCAAAAACTGAAGGTATTCGAGCTAACTATGACATCAGGACGTCAAGCATCTCAGACCCCAATGTTTCGTATGGTGAGTGTAGAGACCCGGAGACCCATTACTGGGAAAGAGGCATTCTTCATTCATTTTTAATTCGCAAACGAAGATAGATGTAGATGTCTATGGGCCACAGCAACCACTCACCATTAGGTGGACTGTGTGCTAGTTTGTCACCCTTATTCTATAAAAAAAATTAAATAAGTAAATTATACGCGATCAAATCCGTAAACATAGTTTTATCACTTCGATAATTATCAAGCGACATATAAACATACCTGAACTGCTTCCAGTGGATGATTATACATAACTTTTGCGTACTTATTACTGACTGATATTACAGTACAGATAACTACATGGCCAGCAAGCTCGAGGACCTCTTTAAGCTCTGATTTATCACATCTGAACTGTAGAGAATAAATATAATATTACAATAAGTCATCATTTTTCGACCGTCTCTAGTCTAGTCTCCCTCTAGCGGTCATAAGCGTTCTGCTCAACTCATCATGTTGTCCCGGGTTCGAATCCGGGATCAGACCGAAATCCGTTATTTTTCTGTTAAGAAATTCTCAGTAGCAGCCCAGAGTCAGGAAGTTGGCGGTGTCTCACGCCCGTGCCTCGGTAGGAAAGTGTAACCGTTGGCCCTGCGCCTCATCTCTCTCCGATCGTGTTGGATTGGCGTCCAATTTCACCATGAGAATGAGACAGTTGAGAGTGCACCTGTGCTTACGCATACACTCGGACACTGTAATCCTATCCTACGCAAATGGAACACATTAAACAAAGATAACAAAATTAAAAGGGTTCCTTGTATATGACAATGGAACCCTAAAAACTCGTTTGTTTTCCTTCTCTGATGGTGCAATAACTCTAAATTACGCTATGAACAAGTGGTAATTTTAAAAATTTTGTACAACCAACTTCAAACTAGAAGTAGTTATTCATTTTCTTTCTTCGTATGATAGAGGATTTTTATATATATAGAGGAGCTGGCACTGGGGAGCTCAAAGATGGGAACAGTATTCCATGTGAGGCTGAACCTGTGCCTTGTAAAGTTGCAGGCGGTGTGCCGGCATGAAATACTGTCCCGCTCTGTTGAGCACACCAAGCTGTTTAGAGACCAATTTCAATATAAATTATTAAGTATAACTCTAAAACTACTGGTCAGACCTTGATCAAATTTATATGGGACCACATGAGAAGCACCAGCTTTCAAATAAAGTTCTGAGGTAACACATAAAAAAAAATAAAAATACAGTCGAATTGAGTAACTCCTCCTTTTTTGAAGTCAGTTATAAATAGATCTTACTACTTACATTAGAAACATGAACCCATTTATCAATAGGTGGCGTAATTCCCAACGATTCTAAATATTCTGATTTAAGGCCATACATTCCACTTGAATCAGGTCCCCATATGTCCAAATCTGGTTTCCAAATTGTTGCGAGTGATGACTTTCTTTCCCTGTTTAAAAACAGAAATATGTTCAAGCAGCCCTCTTTGTAAAATTACTGTACACTAACGACTTACTCTTACGAATAAAAATATGACAATCAAAGCGATGCTTGATCTGTCAAGTCCTGCTGGTCCACATCGGTCTTCCCTGTGACAAATTTGTAGACCGCGCCAAAGAGTATAGTAATATTTAGAAGGGACTCTTCAGAGGCATTAAAATTGGGTCTATGGGATGATTAACTCCTTGGATCAGTCTGCCTTCTTGTAAAACGTTTTAAGATAGATAGATAGCTGACATATATAAAAATGGAGTATAGTTGGACATACGCCTCTCCAGTAGTAGGGGAGTAGCCTTAATTGCCATACTTGGCAAGTAAATTAGCGTTGTCAGTAACAGAGTTCCCGCATGTGGCAGAAATGGAGTGATAACGCCATGTGTCGTAATGTCTTCCTAGCATTTTCGATAGTTGCCTCTTACGATACCCATGGGACGAAATATGATGAGTCATAGATAGAAAAACTCTAAAAAGAAGGAGATATGCCCGGTAGTTGATAATGTATCGGAACCCGATGTCTCCAGTTTGCCCCTACCACGCGCCAACTACACATGCATATCAGTAAAACCAATAAATAATCGCGCACACACCCGTTTTTTATAAATCAGAACGATTCAGACGAGATTTTACGATTTATTGTTTATAATGAAATAATTTTAAAGATAAATATAGTAAAATACATAACACGGTAAGTGATTTCATGATTTAAAAAGTTTTTGTTTAGGCTTCGGTTTATAGAAGAAACCACTGAACAACACGGCATTCTGATAATACTTCACGATGACGTGACGGTCGAGAGCGCACTACTTCGCGGAGACGGCCATTTGCATCAAACTTGAGCATTTAGACCATAACGCGCTTACACAGACACGCCCCTTGCCAGTTCTCATGTTTTTTTTTTATATTTCAATGGAGATAGTTCTCTTATAATGCCATCACATAGCAATCAAATAACCTATGCCCCAGTAACACTGCAGTGAAACAATTGAAAGCAGTCTAAACTGGAATATGGGGAAGTGATAATTCTTACACTATACGGTTTAGATTATTCATAATTCATAATTATTTATTTGCTTAGAATGTAGGTAGATGTTATAGACATATTTTATCAATATAGTTTAATTTACAACGCCCGGGCGAACATAACTGTTTCAATGTACAATTGTGTTTTATTCTATCGCGAGATCTGAAACGGTTCTACGTATATCTATATATATATATAGACAGATATTTTAATTTACCTTTTAACTAGAAGAACGTCTTTTTCTGTGTCAGCATCGCTGTCAGAGTCATCGGGAACTGTTAAAAAAAATAGTACAAGTATCTTAAAAAAACTAAATTGATTCTACCACAATTTAAGGTGTATTCTATAAGAGACAATTACGAAAATTGCCAGAAAAATTGTACGAAAAGAAACAGAAGTTATAATTATAGAAAGTATTATGTACGTGTAAGACATTATTATTATTATTATTATTGGGGTATTTATAAAGTATTCTCATCTGATTGGGCTGAATAAATATATAAGAGGATAAATAAAAATATATTGGTAAATCCAATTGGGCATACCTTAAGCGCATTAAAAAAATTACGTATAACATGATTATACGGAATTTTTAAAGTAGTTTAAATACATTTCGACAGCACTATCGGCTTCAACACCCTCGAAATCCATGAAAATGACACCCATGATGAAAAACTTGATACCTATTGCAGCCGCCATCTTGGATTTACATTTCGACAGCACTATCGGATTCAACACCCTCGAAAACCATGAAAATGACACCCAAGATGAAAAACTTGATATCTATTGGAGCCGTCACCTTGGATTTACATTTCGACAGCACTATCGGCTTCAACACCCTCGAAAACCATGAAAATGACACCCAAGATGAAAAAATTGGTACCTACTTCAGCCGCCATCTTGGATTTACATTTCGACAGCACTATCGGATTCAACAGCCTCGAAAACCATGAAAATGACACCCAAGATGAAAAACTTGATATCTATTGGAGCCGTCACCTTGGATTTACATTTCAACAGCACTATCGGCATCAGCACCCTCGAAAACCATGAGAATGACACCCATGATGAAAAAATTGATATCTATTGCAGCCGCCATTTTGGATTTACATTTCGACAACCCTTTCGGTTTCAACACCCTCGAAAACCATGAAAATGTCACCCATGATAAAAAAATCATACTACTTACTTTTAGCACAGAGTAAAGAGTAAGGACCAGAGGGGAAGCTTCTTAACAACGTCGAAAATGTATACCTATTCTGATAGGGTTGTCACATGATGCATGTGAAAAATTTAAGGATAAAATAAAAATATTGTATAGCATAAGACAACATAATATGTATTAATTATAACTTATATTAATGTAACAACATATCTATTAATTGTTCGAAATCAAGAGTGTTGGTGTAAGTTGTGGTGGGGGTAGTAATGGTTGTGATGGTGGTCGTGGGCAGTGGCGGTGGTGGTGGTGGTGGTTATAGTAATGGTGGTGATGGTGGTGGTGTTGATGGAGCCATTGCTGGTCCACTGTCTACTACACCTACCTACGATACTACCACCTCCACCACCACTGACACCATCAGCAAAACTATCGACCAACACCAGCACCACTTCCACCAACACCAATCCCACCACCCCCACCAATGTATTCCAATCATAATGAAGTGGTATTTACTCCTGGGGTCGCGACTCACAAAAAGTAGCTTATATGCTTCACAAGGAAGCAACCTACCTCTAAAGTGGGTGGGTAGGATATCCTGCCATCTACGGCACTGTCAAGGTTAGACTGACTAACGTTTCAAGTAGGTGAGACCGACTTCATCACTCGGTGACGTACCTGTCTAACACATTCTCACTTACTTATTAATGTTATTACCTAGTTTTATTGTATATTATTAAGTGGCAAATTCTGTTTTCAGCAATCGATTACTGATCACCCAGGCATCTGAACCTCCTATTTTGAAACTGATTGCTCAACGGCAACCGTTAGAAACACTTTGATATGCTGTTAGCTTGCTAGGTTTATTAATAATAATAAACCTAGCAAGCTTACAGCATAGCAAAGTGGCGAAGCAATCAGCTTTGTAGCGGTTTCTAACGGTTGCCGTTGAGCAATCAGTTTCAAAATAGGACGTTCAGATGCCTGGGTGATCAGTAATCGATTGCTGAAAACAGAATTTGAAAATTCAAAACCGTTCTCGAGATAATCGTGGGACAGACGGACAGACATCGTGAAATCAATAAGTGACTTCGCAAGCTTCGCCACTTAATAAGTAAAACGGTACTTACTTCACTTATTTTCTCGGGTACAAAAAAAAGGAAATATCCTTATTTTCTCTAGAATTATTCATACATACCGTACAACTATTAGGCATTTTTTGCTTATACAGAACACTTATTATTTACCCATATAAATTTATAATAACTTAATTCTTAATTATTTTAATTAAAATACTTAAATCTAATTATTTAATAATTGCAAAAAAACTTAATAAATTAATTGATGTATAAAATATCGAAATATTGTGAGTCTATTTATTTAAATGCGCAAGACTAACAAACAGCCCTTCCATGGATACTCATACTGAGCCGGCGCAAACCGGTTTGTACCCCGACGGAGCGTCGGTGAACCTGTCGGTGAGAGCTCACGCACACATCTTTGTGCTATGTATGGGTGTGTTCGTAGCGAGCCGTTTGTATGTAGCTTCCCCTCTGGTCGGTTTCTTTACTCATGTGCTTTTAGTACTGCCGTCATAAGAAAAAAGGGCGCATATAACAATTGTTGACAAAATTAGTTAAATATACCATTCGACTCAGGATAAAACGGCGCATCTACTCAATTTTTTTAATTTTTTAAAATATCATTATTTTAGAAAATACCGTAAGAGTTTTGGTCGTAACTGCTGATCAAAAATGACATTTTTTAAGTAGAAAAGACGTATTCAAATTCAACATAAAAGAAAAGACTTTTTTAACCAGTTGCTCCGTCATCTTTAACAATATTTGCATCGATTACTTAAATGAAAAGACATAAGTTAATAGTTTTAAAATAAAAAGACACTTTTGGTTTCTTACGTCCAATCATCTTAGTACTCACAATGATTAACATAATAGGTTAGGCGCAAATGACGTTGCGTTTTTTAAAATAGCATCAATGATTAAATTACTTTGTAATTGAAAAGACGTAAATGATATTCCGACTTTTTTTATAGGCTTGAGATTATATTATTTATTTAACTTCTAAGTTAAAAAGACACAAGTGGCCACTTGCGACTTTTCTATTAAGTATTCGGGTACATCGTGGCGGTTAGAGGGGGGAAGTGCAGGAATGTTTCGTCAGTTGCGCCCAAGTCGTTCGAGAGTTTGGTCACGTCACGTTTCGATGCGAAAGAATGTAAGAATGTTAAACGTATTGAACATATTTTGTAGTCTCCATTTATTCGTTTATATTATAAAAATTATCTATGCATATAAATTGAAACTGAGTCGAATCTGTACATTAAATATTTTTTTGGAAAATCCTATTGAAATAATCATTATTATCGATACATAGGTTTAATCTATAGTTTTAAGAATTTTTGTCTGTCTGTGACCTTTTACAAAAAAAAACTATCAACCATTTTTTATTATTCCACATTTATTTTATTTTCAGATTTCTAAAATGAAGAAAGGGAGATCTTTAAAACTATTAAATATGGCAACTAATGTAATACATGGTACAGATTCAAATCCGCTAAATTCAGCGGAAACTGAAGTAGAAAAATCAGATGATGAATTGATACTGTTGAGTCAGATGCAGAACGAAAATGTCAGAGATTCAGAGTTGCTTTTACCGACCAGTAACATTGTTCAAGATGATTTAATTAAATTTCCAACAGCTGAAAAAACTATCGAAAATGAAGAAAATTTATTATCGCATAAAAAGATTAGTAGAGAATTAAAGACATCTGAGCTTAATTATTATTGTGAGGAGGAATCTCCTGAATTATTCCCAATAGTTTCAGATCAATATATTTTTGACTCTGACGATTCTGTCAAAGACAAAGATTATATACCGCCTACCGATTACAAAAGAAACCGAATTCCGATACAGATTCTCAGGAAGAATTTATTGATAATAGTCAAAATGTAATAATCCCAGACTCGCCAGAGCAGGAAGAAAATGATTTATTATATACTAAAAAAGGAACTATAAGAAAGAGAAAGAGATATGAGATGTCGTTAAAAACCAGAAAACAAATTAAAATATTGAAAAAGAGAACGTAAAAGTACCAATTAAAAAAGGGCTGTATTGAATCCTCCAAAAAAAATGTAGCACATATATTTCAAAAGACCGGCGCAAAGAAATTAATATTTTTTTTTTACAAATATGACGTGGTCAGAACGACGTGATGTTGGGAGTAGTGGTGCTGGGATTAGTGGTGACGGGGATAGTGCACGCAATTGAGGGAGGGCGGGAGGTGCTCTTCAAACTAGGTAGGACACATCATTTTATTTTATCGAGCGGATGTACGCAAAGTAATTTTTTGTTAACTTTAACATAAATAAATAAAAGTCCAACCAGATGGAAGCCCTAGGCAGGGGAGACCAGAAACAACCAAAGGAATTATTTCTTTGTTCAGTTGGCAGACCACCCCACATGTCAGCCACCTCGTGAGCCAGGTCCAGATATTTAGTTTTTTTTCTATTTATTAGGTTTACCAACAATTGCTAACACTAACACATCAAATTTGTACAATTACTTAAAAGTATTAACAAAAGTGCTACAATTACTTAAAGGTAAACTCCGCATGCATATAACTTTATAAAAACACTAACTGAAAAAACAATAAGTTATTACTCAACTAAAATTAAAAATATATCTATTAGTAAGAATAGTGCTATATAAACTCAAAAATAGAAAATAAAAATGAAAATAATAAAAAATTAAAAAAAATCTACTTTACTTTACGCTATTAACATATACATTTACGGAGACACTTAGAGAATATTCTGGGTGAGTCAAAGTGAATGTCAATTTGATCGCTGTATCCATTCTTTACAGAATCTGGCATATGGAGAATTCCTTCCCCATACAATTCTTCTTAATGGTGAACTAAGTGGTGCAATAGAACTGCGGGGTACTCTCGAGGGTACACGAAATTTAAAAAGTTCCATTAAACTTGGGCAATTAAATGTAGAATTAAATATTTTATGTACAAAAACTGCATCATTATACTTTCTGCGTTTCTGTAAGGTTTCCACATTAAAAAGATGTAATTTGCTATTATGTTTTATATGTTTATTAGGACCGTAGCTTTTTTGCTTTACTAATAGAAAATGCTAGAGGCCAGAGGAACACGTTCAATACGTAATGAATGTGTAGCATAGTGTGGTCTCCAGACCACACTACAATATTCTAAAATATTACGAACTAGACTATTGTAAAGAAATATTTTAGTTTTGTAATGCAATTTTTTTGAGTTCCTTATAACAAAGCCCTGACATGTATTAAATTCTGTTTTTTGGAGTATTTAACATGATAACATTTACTTGTATTTAAGCACATTCTGTTATTGCAGCACCACTGGATTAGTCTATCAATGTCACCTTGTAGAAATTTGGTGTCATCATCACTCTTAATTATTCTTATAAATTTTAAGTCATCGGCATATAAAATATGATTGCTAAATACGATTTCATTCGACAAAACGCTGGAATCTTAATTTTGAGGCGATAGTAGAACATAGCTTGCGCTTTCGCTTAAGGCATGCAAAATATTTTGAAATAGAAAACATTCTTCAATATCATTTATAAAAAAATTAAATAAAACTGGTCCCAAATAAGAACCCTGAGGAACACCGGAACTTATAGTTTTTGTATTTGATTGAAAACCATTAATTGCAACAAATAAGGTCCTGTGCTCTAAATACGAATTGAACCATTTGAGTAATGAGCCACAAATCCCGTAGGCACTCAACTTAGAAATCAAGATCTTATGCGAAACCTTATCAAAAGCTTTGCTAAAGTCAGTATAAATAACATCAGCCTGATGGCCCATGTCAATAGCCTCGAACAGGAACTACGTAAAGGGAACTAAATTCGTACTAGTTCACCGAGACCTGAAGAACCCGTGCTGATGATCACTTATATAGAGGCCTAAATGTTGTTGAAAATGATGACAAATCAACGACTCAAATACTTTAGCAAAGGTTGACAGAATTGAAATGGGTCTATAATTGGAAATAATATCTATTCGGGTACAGTGAAGAATATCTTCGTCTTTTAATTCATATCCAATTATAATTCCCAGCTGTTTGACAGTTGAGTATAAGTTTTCATGTTTGTTTTCAGGCAAACACTGAAGCTCCAAATTATTGGATCGCGATTGCTGCTCCAAATAAATTACTCGTTGCACCATGTCAGAAACTGTATTTCCTAAATGAGTATTTGTAGGGAGTATAGTGGGTATAGTACAACGACTAATTTTGTAGTTAAGAATAATAATTAATTCGTTTACACGAATTAATTATCCAACGAGTCTAGGATAAAATAGTAACGGAATACGACAAGCGCACCGTTCCACGTCAGAGCAAGACTGTCCTAACGGCGGCAGCTCCGTCCGTTTTATACAAGCTAAACGGGCGGTACCGCAGGTGCAATGCCGCAGGTGTGCGGTACACGTGTTATTTACAAGAATTCTGTCTAGCTAGACCGACGCCACCGCACCTACAACGGTGCAGGTGCCGTCATATTTATATCTTGCAGCACTTTAAAATATTTTTTAGCTGCGAGCTGTTCTGACTCGATTTCCTCAATTTTTTTATTAATAAAGGACATAGATTCTTTAAGGTCCCTCATTTCGTTTTTTATAGGTTCCAGCTCCTTAGTAATAACACCGATCATACTATTATTTAGTTGTTTTAGCATATCATTGAACTCTTTCTTGATAACGTCTTGGACAATAGTACGAACGTTTTCACTTGTAACCGGACTTGCTTTTGGAGGAGAGTTTAATGCCGGTCTTTTATTTCCTCTGATAGTAGTAATATTACGAGTAGGTGTAGTCTTTTTTTGAGCTCTTTGGTGATAAATTTATACATTCCACATTCATAGTTTGCTTATCTGTCTCAGCTTTTACAAAGTTCTCCTCATACGGAATGGCAATGTCGACCAAAAATATCCTTGACTGTGCCCGGTCCATCAACACAACATCAGGCTTATTCGCAAGAATAATCCTGTCTGCGATGATGGCCCGGTCCTAGTAGACCCTGGCGCGGTCATTTTCGAGCACGGCTTCCGGTAAGTACATATAATAAGGCTCTTTCGGGTCCACGAAACCATAACTTCAGAGAGAGCTCCTGGTGTGGAATTTTGGCTACAATACTTGCACAGGCGCAAGCTAGTAAGCTTGCGCCTGTGCAAGTATTAGAGATACATCCTAACAACTGTTGGTCTTAATAACCTGATCCTGTATCACACAGACAAAACCCTCAGTTGCCCCAAAGAGGTCACCAAAATCTCTTGAAACTGTCGGGCGAGCACAGCGTGACATACCACAAACCCCTTCAGCCAGTAGTGATGCAGCCCATCGAGTCCCGAACTTTTCCTGTTCGGGGCCCTACGGACAGCCTCAGCTACTTCGTCCGGCATTATGTTATTATTATTACATTTTTTTAATTATTATGTAGGATATCTATATAGTTTTCTCATATGGTTGGGCTGTATAAATATATAATTGTAAATGAAAATGATAAACATACATAAACATCAATAAAATAAATACATAAGAAAAAAATTGGTAAATCCAATAGGGCATGCCTTAAGCGCATTAAAAAAATTACGTATAACATGATTATACGGAATTTTTTAAAGTAGTTTAAATACACACATGTTTTCACTAATAACCTTATTATACTTCCAATTTTCCGATCATTTTGTCAAACTTCAACTTAAAAAAAAGTTTTTTAAAATCCAAAAGTGCACGACACATAATGCTCATATGAGAGTGAAAATTATAAAAAAAAATTGTAATTTGTAATTTTATTCGTCAAGGATATACGTAGCAGTGATCAAAGTATACTTTCAAGTCACTCTATCTAGTTCGGAGGTAAAGTCTCATCATAACTAACAACACAATCCCAAACTCGGCATATCTAGTTCTCCTCGTCGAAGAGTTCCAGTAGCAGTCATTAAAATACACGATCAACTCACTCTATCATGTCCGGAGTTAAGGTCTTATCATAACTAACAAAACGAGCCCAAACTCAGCACATCTAATTCTCCTCGTCGAGGAGTTCCAGTAGCAGTCATCAAAGTACACTTTCAAGTGCATCTATCAAGTCCGAAGGTAAACAAAACGAGCCCAAACTCGGCACATCTAGTTCTCCTCGTCGAGGAGTTCCATTAGCAGTGATTAAAATACACGATCAACTCACTCTATCATGTCCGGAGTTAAGGTCTTATCATAACTAACAAAACGAGCCCAAACTCAGCACATCTAATTCTCCTCGTCGAGGAGTTCCAGTAGCAGTCATCAAAGTACACTTTCAAGTCCATCTATCAAGTCCGAAGGTAAACAAAACGAGCCCAAACTCGGCACATCTAGTTCTCCTCGTCGAGGAGTTCCATTAGCAGATACCCAAGTACACTTTCAGGTCTATAAAGGCCGAGACGTTTATAAGTACATATATTTATATATAAATCCTGCGTGCTTTTAGCGAAACAAAATGTTGTTATAAAAAACTGTGATTATAAAAATAATAATAATATCTTACCTTGGTCAAGTATGTATCAAATTTGGTTTTTGGAATATTTCGTATTTCTACGGCGATCTTTTCGCTGCAAACAAGCGATACGATATACACTCACGACGGCGGCCGAGGCCGGGATGACCAGTTATATAATATGTATGTTTTGTGGAAATGACGGAGCGAGACACTGTGTATTTAGTAAAATATATTAGTACAAGGCGGTCTTAAGACACCGAAAATGCCGCCATTTATTAACCGAAAAAAAATAATTATAACTAAATAAAACAAAATTTTGACTGCCATTTACATTCCATGGCTTCCCACATGATAGATGAAGAGTTTAAAAAATAGATTGAGTTGAACAATTGATATTTTCAAAAATTATTGTGTTTACGATACCATGTGGACTTGATAAATCCACACCATAGGCCACTAAAACCCTTTTTCTTGTGTACTAAATAGCAATTAATCGATTTAAAAAAAATATTAGTAAGTCCAACAATCATTTATCTTTCTGACAATGTGCTTTTTATATCACTTGCTAGATACGATTCCATGCGAGAAAACGTTGGAATCTTAATTTTTAGGTCCTAGTAGAACATACCGGCGCGCCTAGCGCTTACGGCATGCAATATCTAATTTTCAAGTCTCTCGGCCCGCATTTCCTCTTACTACAGAATATTTTTCCTCAGTTACCGGATTCATCATCGTGTCGAGTCGTCTTTAACATCAAAATGTTTTGAAATTCAATGTTTAACGATGCGTGATCTGAGGTTTATGTGAGTAATAAGTTATACTTAACGTTGAAGTAGGTTTATGTAGAGTCCGTGAAATCAACATGCGTGCGGTAGCCGGAACACCTAACCACAATATAAATATGAACATTACGGAAACTAAGCCTAGTTAAAGACATAATTACCGACGCTCCATTGAATCAATAGCGTTGTAACTTTAAACGTTTTTGATATTGTTTTTTTTTTTACATTTTGATTCTGTAGTGATCAATCAATCGAATTTAAATAACTAGCTTACAAATACAATTTAAATATGACGAAAAAAATGATACCTATTGCAGCCGCTATCTTGGATTTACATTTCGACAGCCCTATCGGCTTCAAAACCCTCGAAAACCATGAAAATGACGCTCATGATGAAAAAATTGATACCTATTGCAGCCGCCATCTTGGATTTACATTTCGACAACCCTATCGGCTTCAACTCTCTCAAAAACCATTAAAATGACACCCAAGATGAAAAAATTGATACCCATTGCAGCCGTAATCTTGGATTTACATTTCGACAGCACTATCGGCTTCAACACCCTCGAAGCCCATGAAAATAACACCCAAGATTTAAAATTGATACCTATTGCAGCCGCCACCTTGGATTTACATTTCGACAGCACTATCGGCTTCAATACCCGCGAAAGCCATGAAAATGACTCCCATGACGAAAAAATTTATACTACTTACTTTTAGTACGTACTACTATTATTTAGTCTGTGCTTTTAAAATAATGTGATAAAAAAAATAATCTTATAATCAAGTAGTTAAGAAATTTGGTTATTCGAATATTGCGTATTTAACAATAAAAATTTATGACAATAATAAATGGCCCCCAGTCCCCGGCGGCCCCGCTATTCCTGGCTACGGTGGCGACCATGGTAACGGCGGGGCAGGGGGTGCTACGAATCTCCGGTGGAGGTTCGGTTGCCACCTAAGACGACTCGACCTGGCAACATACAACGCACGCACCCTGAGGCCTGACGAGAAGGTCGTGGAGCTGGAAGAAGAGATAGACAAGTTGCGCTGGCATATTATAGGATTATCCGAGAGAGGGGGAGGACACGGTAATCCTCGAATCCGGTAACTTGCTATATCACCGGGAGGGCGACCATCTGTCCCAAGGAGGTGTCGGATTTATCGTCCACAAGTCTCTCGTTAACAACGTTGTAAATATCGGGAGTGTGTCGACGAGGGTTGCGTACTTATAGTTTAAAAAATAAATCTATTTTTTAAACTCTTCATCAGTTGAACAATTGATATTTTCAAAAGTTATCGTGTTTACAAGCCTTGCGGACTTGATAAATTTTTATTTAAAAATAGCAATTAATCAATTTATAAAAAATATTAATAAGTTCAACAATCTTTCTGACAATGTGTTTTTTATATCACTTATATGTACAATATGATTGCTAGATACGATTTCATGCGACAAAACGTTGGTATCTTAATTTTTAGGCCCTAGTAGAATATACCGACGCGCTTTGCGCTTACGGCATGCAATACATAATAAATAGAAACAGAACCAAATCGTAGCCCTCGGCAGGGGAGACCAAACGGCCAAGGGTTATGGGGAAAGGGAAAGAAACGGGGAACAATGCGGACGGTATCAAGGAGTACCACCTTCTACATTTGAGCTTGGAGCAATCCGTCACGGAGTCCTAGTCGCCTGAGATAACCAGAAACGACTACAGGTATAATTTCGGTCGGCAGTCCACCCCACATGTCGGTCACCTCATGAGCCAAGTCCAGATATTTTGTTCACTTATCTGTTTCGGCTTCCACGAGGTTCTTGTCATACGAAATGGTAATGTCGACCAAAAATATCCTTGACTGTGCCCGGTCCATGAGCACAATATCAGGCTTATTTGCAAGAATAGTCCTGTTCAGTAGAGCCTGGTGCGGTCATTTTCGAGCACGGCTTCCGGCAAGTATTTGTAATACGGCAATTTCTGCTCCACGAGACTGTATTTCAGAGCTCCTGGTATAAAAGTCTGGCTACTAGGTTTATTATTATTATTTATTATAACAGGTTATTATTATTATTATTATAAACGGCTGTGATTATACTGGCCTCTATACAGTATATTCCAACTTAATTCTCAGAGGTGACAACATATATATGTAGCCTTCTTTGTTTGAAGTTGATTGCAGGTGTCCATGGGCTGCAGTAGCCAGTTAACATCAGGTGGACTGAAAGTTTATTTGTCACCTCAGTTTTATGGAAAAAAATTATGAAATAAATATTATATAAAATTATCACACTAAAGAAATCTAATAATAAGTTCTTTAAAAACTGTTACCACTGAAGTTAACGTTTAGCTTTCGCCCTTCAACTCCTTTCAGTTTCAGCTGTTTTCGTGCCTGATTACATTTCTCAAAATTCAAAAATAGAAGCCTTATGGTCTGACCGGAATCTGGATCACCACCCTCCAGTTGTTCTAATGCATACACCTCAACACACTGAAATTTTAAACAATTCGCCATTATAAAACGTAATTATAACCTAGTCAATTTGAATTTCAAATGGAGCCAACATTTGTGAAAAAACCTAAAATATTAATTTTTGGGCTGGAAGTCAAGCATTTGTCTCATATGTTCCTAACTCATAGTCTACCTTTTTTTATATAAAATATGGGTGACAAACAAACACACAGTTCACCTGATGGTAAGTGGATGTTATGGCCCAAAGACATCTACATCAATTCTTGATTAAGAATCAAAATGCAGATGTGTTGTCACCCTTGAAAACTAAGATAGAATACCTTGTTTCCAGTAAAAAGTGTCTCCAGTTCTCTACACAACATTAAGCTGCTATTTAATGCTGCTATTCAATGAGTGTTGGGAACACTAAGCTCGAAGTTGTTGACGAGTATGTTTACCTGGGACAAATAGTCCGACTAGGTAAGTCCAACTTCGACCGAGAGGTCAATAGACGGATTCAACTCGGTTGGGCAGCGTTCGGGAAATTACGGCACATCTTCTCGTCAGGTATACCTCAAACCTTGAAAACGAGACTGTACACCCAGTGCGTGTTGCCAGTGATGACATACTGAACTGAGACGTGGTCCTTCACTGCTGGCCGGATGAGGAAGCTCAAGGTCGCTCAGCGAGCTATGGAGAGGGCTATGCTCGGAGTTTCTCTGCGTGATAAACTTAGGAATGAGGATATCCGCAGTAGAACCAGAGTAACCGACATAGCCCAACGGATTAGTAAGCTGAAGTGGCAATGGGCCGGCCATATAGCTCGAAGAACCGACAACCGATGGGGAAGAAAGGTTCTCGAGTGGCAGCCTCGTACCGGTAGGCGAAGTGTAGGGCGTCCCCCCACGAGATGGAGTGACGACCTGGTAAGACATGCAGGAAGTCGATGGATGCAGGTGGCTCAGAACCATGCTTTGTGGCATTCTTTGGGGGAGGCCTATGTTCAGCAGTGGACTTGTGAAGGGCTGTAATGATGATGAATGATGATTCAATGAGTGTGGTCCTTTCCTGGTCAAGCCGACCCACTTGTGGTACAAATGTAATAAAGCTGCAGCATGACTCTACCATGTAAAAAGGTCCTAATTAGCAATTACGGGTTAAGTTACACAGCCTATATACGTCCCACTGCTGGACACAGGCTTCCCCTCTTGATGATAAGTAAGTAAAGCCCAAACATGTTGGAATGATGACACAGGTGGCTCAGAGCCATGTTTTGTGACATTCCTTGGGAAAGGCCTATGCTGGACTGAGGGCTTTTGAATAATGATAATAATGATAATGATGATGATGTCTATGCATATAGGCTGTAACTTCTTTTTTCGCCAGCTCTCTTCTTCTTTCTCAAAAATGAGAGCCGAGAGAAAGTTTTTTAGAGAGAAAATTTTAGATCGAGGATGTTTCCACTGGGCTGTGCAATGTAGGTGTTCGAAAGGAATTAAAAAATGATTTGTGTAAATAAACACACTGCCGCTGTGTTGTTCATTTCATTTCTAAACTTGGTTGACACACTGCCATGAGTTTTTTCTTTTGCATTTACAGCAAGTGCTAAGCCATTACCTAGCTATGTACCTACGTTAACTACCACAGCTTTAAAAAAAATGTGATGATAACAAACAAGTAATACTTACATGTTCCTGAATATAATCTGATATTTGCTCACAACTCCATTGGTAAGGCATATTTGAAACTAATAAAGAGTAAACTTCTTTCTCCTCCTCTACTGTACTGTCATCTGAAAATCTTTCTTCTCTTAAATTGATTTTATCATCACTTTTGCCAAAACACCTTTTCTTTTTATTTGTACAACTATCTTTTGAAGTCTGACGCTTTATCCCCTGATTCTCATTAATGTTATTGCACAAATTATTATCTGAAGACACTGATGAAAATTGTTGGGTAGCATTATTATTACTTGATTCTTTATTTAAGTCTATCGCACTGTTAGGTTTATCAGTGACAGAATTCATGTTTAAGATAGTTGTTATTTTAAATTCTATTATTAGACAGATTTCTTCTCAATGCCCAGAGAACTCGATAATTATGTTCTGCTACTACTGAAATGTAATAATAAAAACAGTATTAGTTCAAATCTTGGAATTGTACTGTCACACCAATTTCGAACAAATATTTTACTTATATCTCATTAGTTTTGAACAGATGAAAAATATTAGCATCATAACATTAAACACAAAGCAACCTACAAAATATATCATAATCAATCCTTATGAAACCAAACCTTAATATTCAAATATGTAGCTAGCTTAAGACAATATTTTACATCTACACTAATATAATAAAGGGGAAGATTTTTGTTTGTTTAAACAAGCTTATCGCTAGAACTACCAGTCCTTAATGATTTCTTATATTTACGCAAACACTACACATTTAAATAAAACTAGTTTTTCAGATTTTATCACATATATTAACTTATTTTATATTCCCCACGTTTTTAGCACACATGGTCTGACATCAGGGGCTGAGGTGTCTGACGTCTCAATGTCATAGTTAACCATTTATTCTTCTTCTTCTTCTTTCTTTTTTATGGCGGTTTTGATCATTCGCCAATGTCAGCGTGAAAGCGTTTATTGAGTAGAAGCTCAGTAGTTACAAATACTATGCCCATATACAAGAGAAGATTGTGATAGTACAAGTATCTTTTTTCCTTTAAACCAATTTTTTCCCCTTTTATCTTGTAGTACTAATGGTTATACTGTTGAATTACCTAGAACAAATGACAAACACGGTTGCTATAACTACATTAGTATGTTAGTATTGACAAACATTAAACTTTTATACCATTAGTGTTAATAAAATCACACAGAATATATACATAAGGAGTGTTTGTGTAGGTTAAAAGTGAATCAAAATTTATAGGACGAGGGATGTCAGGAGGGAGATAATCATAGAGTGAACAAGATAATTTAGGACAGTTAAAAAAAATATGGTCGGAGGTTCCCTCATCCAACCCACATTCGCAGAGGGAACTATCCCTAATCCTCAGTTTGGCCAAATGTACTGGTGTACAAGCGTGGCCAATTCTAAGTCTACAAATAGTTGATGTAGAATGTTTATTAGCTTTATTGAATTTGAAAAACCATGGTTTTGGAAGGATGGCACATTGTATAGCAGCATAGTGTTTACCTTTTATATTTTGAGTGGCTTTCCATAGTGTATTCCAATTATTATTTAACTTCTTCTTTGCAAGTAACACTATGTCTGAGGAGTAAGTTAAATTACATGGCAAACCATTTCGACTGGCATTTTTAGCCATCAGATCAGCTGTTTCATTGCCCTTGATGCCACTATGACCTGGAATCCAAGCTAAGGAAACCTGTATGCCCTTGAGATGACATCTATACAATGTGTGTTTAATTTTGAGGATCAAGGGTATCTTATATTTACTTTGGAATTGGTTTGACAAAATTGCTAACAAACAACTTTTGGAGTCGGTAAGAATAACTGACTTATTTAAGTTGTGTGCTTCTATATATATTAAAGCTTCATGAATTGCCGTGGCCTCGCCAGTAAAAGTGGAAGAAATAGAAGGGCATTTAAAATTAAGAATTATTTTGAATCTGGGAATCCAAACTGCTGCTCCAGTACAACTTTCATCTGACTTTTTGGAGGCATCAGTGTATATAATAAGCCAGCCTTTCCATAAATTATCTATGACTCTACTTACTTTACTATTTGCTATAGGGCAATCTTTCTCAATACCAAGGTCGAGGTGGATATTTGGTTGGAAAATGATTGCATCATATGGGATATCAAATATGGGGCAGGACTTGAATTGTGATACTGGGTATGGTAGGAGGAGTAATGTTACCAAACTGTTGGATAAGCAGGGAGATTCTTTATGAGACCAGTAATGTTTTGACGAAATATATTCCAAAAGGAGGTGTAGTTTAGAAATGAGAGGGTGGGAAGAGAGTTGGTAGATTTTAAAAAAGTATCGGTCCGAAAGATATTGCCTTCTTAGATAAAGGGGAGGGTCCACACATTCAACTTGGAGAGCATTTATTGGGGAAGATTTCATTGCCCCGATGATTATACGAAGGCTTTTGGATTGAATCCTGTCTAGGATCTTTAGGGAAGACTTATTGCACGGTTCCAAAACAAAACATCCATAATCTAAATGACTACGGATAAGGGCGTTGTACAGTATTTTTTGGGAGAATGGGTGGGAGCCCCACCAGACACCCGATAAAGCGCGAAGAATGTTTATATTTTTTTCACATTTTTTGGAGACATAGTTGATGTGATGAGAAAAGGCTAGTTTGGAGTCGAGAATAACTCCTAAAAATTTTACACTCTCCCTAATTGGGATAGGTTCATTATTATAGAGAATGTTGATTTCAGGGACTTGCCTATGGCGAGAGAAGATTACAACACTGCTTTTGGGAACAGACAAAGACAAACCATGATCAGTTAACCAATCCTGTAAATAAGACATTGATATATTCAAGCGAGAACATGCTGCAAGGAGGTTATCTAGGGAAATATATATAGCTATATCGTCTGCATATTGGAGGATGTTACAGAAGGAGTTAACAGAAAGTTCTAAATCATAAGTATAGATAGAATAGAGTAAAGGACTAAGTACTGAGCCTTGTGGGAGACCCTTCCATACAATTCTTGGCGGGAGTAGAGAATTTTGACTGTCAATATAAATGGATCTAGAAGAGAGAAAGTTAGAGACAAAATTTACTATCCTCACTGGAATACTCAGATTAAGCATTTTTTGCCTGAGCACAGGAAGAAGTACATTGTCATATGCAGACGAGATATCTAGGAAGACTCCAACAAGGTATTCATGTTTAGAGTAAGCTATACGAATATCAGTAACTAGAGTACTAATGCTATCCATGGTGCTTAAGCCCTTTCGGAATCCAAATTGGCTTTTTGCTAAAAGATTTTTGCTTTCAAGAAACCATTCTAAACGATTTTTTATTAGGTGTTCAAGGATTTTGGCCATGGTGCAAGAAAGAGCAATAGGGCGGTAGCTTGCGGGATCAGTGTAGGGCTTACCTGGTTTGTGAATAGGTAAGATAACTTGGGATTTCCACTCTTCAGGAGGAATACCGGACATGTAAATATAATTCAAAATAGAAAGAAGATGGGCTTTAGTAGATTCACTGCTATTAGTAATAAAAGAATAAGGGATTCCATCGATTCCTGGTGAAGAGTCTTTAAGGACATTAAGAACAGAATATAACTCCTCATAAGAGAAAGGAGAGTCAAAACTGTGTTGATAGTGCAGGGACTGTGATTGGAACACTATACATTCATTGTAAGATGGTACTGAAGGAGGAGCAAGTTTACTAGCAAAATTTTCTAGCCAATAAGACTGATCATTAGAATTTGTGTTTTCAGGGGCCGAAACTGAACATCGGAATTTTTTTATATTTTTCCAGACCAGTGATGGATGAGTCCTAGGCGACAGTGACTCACAGAATTTAAGCCATCCAGCCTTTTTCTTTTCAGACAGTAATTTTAATGTTTCAGCAGCAGTTTTTTTATAAAAAATATAGTTATCAAAATTCATTGAGCGGGAATATCTTAGTTCAGCTTCCTTTCTCTTCTTGCATGCTACAGAACAATCTTGATCCCACCAAGGCGGTGAAGGAGCATTATTTTTATAAGGTTTTTTAATGGGAATTGTCTTATTTGCAGCAGATAAAATAGCATTTTTGAAAGTAGAATACACCTGAAGAACATTCTCTTTCTGAACCGTAGGGAGGGATGAAAGTTCTTCATCTAGAACTGTGGAATACAGATGCCAGTTTGCTTTGGATGTGTTATATTTTAACCTAGGTTTGAATGGAACATTGACTGTATAGGAGTTAGGAGGATTGATAACAATAGGAAAGTGATCACTGCCATGGGAAATGGGTAATATTCTCCAAGAAAGAAGGGATGACAGGGCAGGAGAACAGAGTGACAGATCTACTGCACTTTTAGGATTTTGGAGGGGGGAAACTCTACGTGTAGGTGAACCATCGTTAAGGAGGCAGAGATCTAAATCATCAATGATGTCTAAGAATGTAAAAGACCAGGGATCACAAAAATGGGAACCCCATAAAGTATGGTGCATATTAAAATCACCAAGAATTACCATAGGAGGAGGGATGGAGGATATAATCCTCGTAAGTTCCGATAAGATATTTAGATTAGGTTCGGGAATGTAAATAGAAAGGAAAGAAATGTTATGAGCTCTAACTGCAACAGCATTAATTGAAGGACTATGAGAAGGAAGGGAAATTAATGTATAAGTAATTGATTTTGAGATAAGAATGAAAGAGCCAGCATGACCATCACTTCTATCATCCCTGAGACATGAATAGCCTGAGACCCTAAAATGGGAGCCAGGCTTTAGCCATGTCTCCTGGATGGCTAGGATAAGGGGATGGTATTTATTAATAAGATATGTTAGTTCGTTTTTCTTATTTTTAATGCTCCGGCAGTTCCACTGAAGTATTGGAGGGAAGGTTATTTGTTAAGGAAATGAGCTCAGTAAGTTTTTGGCGGAGGGCGAGTGGGAGATCCATGTCGCTGAAACGGGAAAGCATACTTATAAGCATGGAGACCATCAGTTCGCAGAGATTATCATTAGGGGAAATACTTCGCCCTATTATAGCACAACCATTAGTAGATGAAGAAGGAGGGGTATTTATTATTGCCTCATGGGCAGATTTATCATATCCATGACTAGATGCTGGATTTGGCGAAAGTCTTGGAGTGAATGTAGTCTTCCTGTAAGAATGAGATTGTGAGGGGACAACTGAAGGTAAAGGAGGGTTTGAAATAGGACAGGAAGTCTGATGCTCATATGAAGGAAGGGTTCTAGCAGTATCTGCATAGGATCTACGGACTTGAGGGAAACGAGCAGATGCTTCTAGATAGGAAATATTTTCCTGTGACATTGTGAGTTTAATAGATCGCTGCCTAGAGTGTTCAGGGCAGGAGGGATCTTTAGCTGTGTGAGATCCTGAACAAAAAAGGCAAGTGGGAGACTGTCTTGTGCATGATATACCCTCATGATTTTGAGCACACACAAAACAACGGGAAGATGATCTACACTGTGAGGTAACATGTCCAAAACGGCAACATTTGTGACATTGAATAAGTGGTAAAATGTAGGGCTCAACGGGCATTGAGTTGTAAAAACAATAAATATTAGAAGGGAGTTTCTGGCCGGAAAAAGTTAAAAGGACTGTTTGAGAGGGAATCCACACAGTGCTTTGGTTTTCATTAAGTGATTTTCTATTAAATCGGCGAGCTTTAATGATTGAGCCAAAACCAGCTGGGACCTCGATTGATGAAATGAGTTCCTCTAATGTCCATTCTACAGGGACCTGCCTCACTATTCCCATGCGAGTGATACTATAAGAAGGGATTACAGCATCATATTTAGCACCTGCAAGGGCTGGGTTCTCAATAAAGCAATTTGCATCTGCTGCACTTTTAAATTCAACTGAGATTCTATTGCGCCCTACTCGCTTAACACCGTCGCTAACAACATTTTTAATATTATTATGGTAGAGAAAATGACCAAACTTTATCGGTTTTAAAACTACTCCAGATGATAAATCATCTACTATCTTACTTACATGTACAATAAAGGGCGCACTGTCGTTATTAGAGTATTTATGTTTTTTTTCAATGTAGTCAGGATGAGTATAAGAGGTCTGAATAGATGGTACAGGTTGAGATGGATCTGTAATTAATCTTTTCTGTGGATGAACTGAGTTATTGGTTGCTTGCGATCTTTTACGATTCGACTGATCGATCTCGATAGGCATATTTTTCTTTTTGGTACCCGCATGGGAGTCACATGTAACCCCGTCGGGATCGGGAGGATCTTCCTCCATTTTATTTTAACTACTTACATATATATACAACAACACAATTACTAAATACTTACGGATTTATAACTACTAAAACCAACACCACCAGAAATAGTAAACAAAAAAGTAAATCAACAGCTCTCAGAAGTACGAAATAGCCTAAAACAGAACGACACTTGTACACCTCACACCTTGACCATCTAACCATTTATTTTACCTCCAGATTAAAATTACTAATTTTTGTTCCTATCTACTCAGTATGGACTTACAGTATCTTGAAGTCTTACAGTTGTATGCTTAGGTTGGGAGGTATGACTTTCCATTGACTCCCATCGAGTTGGGGGTTGATATGTATTTTAACAGAAAAGTTACACTATTATAAGCACACACACTAAGTTACAATATGCGGAAGCGAGTAATTTTTGAGAAAAAAGTTATTGAAAATCAACTATTCTTGCATTGTTTGTCTAATCCTACAATAAAACTGACGCCATTTTGTAATGTAAGAATAATTGATTTTCAATAACTTTATTCTCAAAAATTATGCGTTTCCGCATGTTGTAACATTGTGTGTGTGCTTATAATAGTGTAACTTTTCTGTAAAAATATGTATCAACCCCCAACTCGACGGGAATCAATGGAAAGCTAAGCCGGTTGGGATTTAATTTTATTTATTATAGGATCCCAAGCAGATGGTAGCACCCAGCCATCTCTATTGAAATTAGGATGTTTTTTGATTTCAATAGCCTTGGAAAATATCCTTTTTCCTACATTTGGGTATGAGTAAGGTCAGTGCTAGGTGGGTAACTTGCTTTCAGCTATTCAAAAACAAGAACGAGTGAAGTGCTGTACTGTTTTTATCCTTTTGTGAAGACCGACACAAGGAAGTTTTGGAATCAATTGTAATGGGTGATGAAACTATGGTTCTTTACCATGATCCTCTGTCAAAAAAGGAATCGATGGAGTGGCGTCGTAAGACCACGGCCAAAAAAGTGACTCAATCTCAGAAAAAGATTAGGGCTACAATGTTTTTGGAATCTGAAGGATTTTACTGGTGGATTTTAAATAACACGACACAACAGTGACAGGGTCAATACATCACTAAGTTTTATACGTACCTAGTAGAAAGAATGTTATACTTTTACATTAGACAGCTACTAATGTGCGAAACAAAGCAACAAATATTTACACATAATCAATATTTATAAAACTTTGTTTGTTACTTATTAGTATCATATCATAGTATTACACACTCTCACACACTTATACACACTCCTAACTGTCCTTAATGTTTTTTTTTTTTTTTGTACTTTGATAAATTTTTAAAGTAATTATTCATGCAATTTTATTACAATCCATATAAAAAGATACTCTGTGCAACTATCTTTTGGTATTTGGTATTTACCATAGACTGCAATAACAAATGGTGTTTACTGTTTACGTCGTGTCAAAATGTGTCAAAACAAAACTCAAAACTAAATCAAAAAGTATAGTTTTTTTCTTTGGTAATGGATCTGTAAGGTTGTGTTTTTGCCGAATTCAAGTTTTATGACATTATCCTTTAAATAACACTTCTTAACAATATGTTGATGCATCCACATTGCGAATTTTTTGAAGATTTTGACGGCAGTTACAGCAAGTAGACAGTCAATGATGTTAGTACCTCAAGGCACCTAACAGACAATATATCTTTATACTTGCATTACTTTCAGAGTCCCTTCCCTAAGGGGGGTCGCTTCCGATGCGGCAAAGAGGCCATACAGGCCAGAGCCAGTCCCACAGGTGGTGTTAAGTGGATAGGCACTTTATAGTGAGTCCCACATAACCACGCAACCGGCTGTGTGGTATGCTATGAGCAAGGGCGTAGCTACCGCCATATCAGCCGTATGAATAATACGGGGCCCCCGGGCTAGAGAGGCCCCGAACTTATATATTTAAGCAAAAATTCTAAGGACTTCTATGGGACAGGATGTTGGTTTTAATTGTTTGGCTAGCTTACTTCCTAAGAATATTAATTGTAAATAATAACTTATAATCAATAAAAAAATATTTTAATTCAATGCGAGGGTTTTTGTTCCTTTTGTGAAAAATGTTTACCCTTCATTTGGGCCTCCGACAAATTTTGATACAGGGTTCCTCCAAGGCACACTACTCTTATGAGCATTACCGCTCCCGTAGGGTAGCCTTGCTTGAACGCAAAAAAAGTGTGAGGCGTCCCATTTCTTCTCATCGCTCGCGTCGGACGAATCTTCATTCCTGCTGTGCGTATTTAATAAATTCGTAAAACAACTTCTTATCTATACTATTACTATTTACTATAATATAATAAAGCGGAAGAGTTTTTTTTGTTTGTTTAAATACGCTAATCTCTGGAACTACCACTCCGATTTGAAAAATTATTTTCTATATTATAGCCAGATTTATGAAGAATGGCTGCAATTTGTTTGGAATCCAAAGGAATTTTACTGGTGAATTTTAAAGAATGCAACACAATAGTTACAGGTGATTACTATGGATCCTTGCTACATTAATTGCAAGATGCTATTAAAGAAAAACATCGAGAGAAACTATCGCGAGGAAGGTTGTTGCTTCATGACAATGCTTCGGTCCACCCATCGGGTGTTTCCAAGGCTGCCATAAAGGAATGCGGTTTGACTGAGCACAACCATTAACCTACATATATAGTGGACTTGGCCCCTATTATCTTAAAATTTTAATCAGACTTACGGAGAAAAAAAAATGAACACAGATGATGAGGTGAAGTCAGCAGTTATGTCACATTTTGAGGACATAAAATTCTGGTAAATAATAATATAATTTAAGGGTATAGAAAAGTTAGTAAAGCGCTGTAAAAAGTGTATTAAAATAAAAAGGAGATATTTGTAGATATAATCTCCCTTTATTTCAATATAGTGGTTTGAAATTTATGCTTCATTTTATAGTTCAGGCCAGAAATTTTTTGACCTTAATATAGTAGGCTGTAACTTTAACTTTAAGCGAGGTGTCATGCTCAGACCAGCTATGTCAATTGTCTACGGTACGATTTAAATCGTATTCATACGATCTTTTTGTCCTTAGTACTGTTACGGTTTCCCAATGCTAGGGAAAACCCTTAATCATAGCTAATAACTGATTATATAGATTTCCTCTAAATAGTCTTGTCATCATTTAAAGGCAGCTCTGCTTCCCGCTCCCGTGAACGAGTCAGTCTCTGCCCGACCGCTGAATCCCTAACACCTCAGTATCATCTCGTGTCTGCCAGTTTCAACTCCGGGTTAATTAAAATTTGTAACCATTTCCATTTCTAAATTATACTATTTCCGTTGTGTAATAAAAGTGCTTTTTTTTAAAACCTAGTTTACGAGGTCCCGTATAACATTGGTGGCAGCGGTGGGATTTAAAAGAAATAAGTAAAACCTCGGAACGCCTCAATTCAGTGAAAATTAAATAAAATAAATTCCATATCTACATGTGATTGTATCGGTAAAAAGTGCTAAATCCCAATCTCATCTCCGTGTAGCTGTATCTCTATTAAACACCGCTGTATCCTGATGGTCTTATCAGACACTCACGTGTCTTGCTGGGCATACTCCGAAGACCTATCACTCAACTTGGGTGATCTCGCCTGGCTACGAAATGATTCGTGTTGCCGTCGTAGTTGCAGTATTCCTGTAAGTATATTTACTCTACATCGAAGCTATTTGTGTTGTGAAAAAAAGTGTCAGTGATTTAGCTATAGAGTTCCATCGCATAATTCTAATTTAATTCAAAGTATTAAGAGTTCAAAGTATTAGACTTAGTAACATTTAATTAATCATTCATTGTACCATTGTATTATTTCTTTATCGTTCATTTCCGAGAATAGTGCAACATTCCATTCTAATCGCAACTCCGTACCTCACGCGTTATCTTTTTTTTTTTGGCCAACTCGCTATGCCTAAGGACGAGCCCATTGCCATGTCTAAAGAAGCAAAAGAAATCCACATGAACTTTTTAAGTAAATTCATTAATAAATTTGATGGAAATCGCGAAAAACTTAATGCGTTTTTAAATAATTGCAGAAATGCAATAAGCCTTGCGTCACCGTCTCAACAAGACATAATTAAAATATATTAAAGTCAACTCGAAGGCCGTGCCGAAAGTGCGTGCACTATTAAAGAGTTCGAGAACTGGCAACAGTTAGAGGAGTTTCTCAAAACCAATTTGGCGAGAAAAAACATTACGCTGCACTACTCTCGGACCTCCAAGATTGTTGTCAAACTAATAATGAAACGGTCAAGCAGTTTGCACTACGCGTAGATACATGTCTATCAAAGCTATTAACCGAAATCAATATCACAATACCCACGAAATAGAAAGTTGACTTGACTGGCCGTGTTGCCGCAATGCAAGATTTAGCATTGCATACATTTGTAAGTGGCTTAAATCCTCGACTGTCAACGGTAGTCAGATGCCGTGACCCTGAAACCTTAAATGAAGTCATTGGCTTCGCTGTATCCGAAGAAAAGATATTGCAGACCTCTTCTAAGAGTAATCCTTCGGCAAATAATAGCAGTCCGCCTAATCAAGGACGCTGACCTCAATGCCAATCACAACCAAGTCGAAACCCTACACAGCGAGGCTACTCAAACAATACCAACAGTCAAGGGCCGTCTACTTCAGGTCCTCCAGTGTGCCGTTATTGTAAAAACGTGGGCCACACTATCGAGAATTGTAGGAAACGGGAGTTTAATAATGACCGCTTTAGAGACCAAAATAATTAAAAAAGCTATCAAAACAATCAAGTTCAAATCCACGCGGTAAATATTAACGAAAGTAGTGACTACACGGAAGGTCAGGGTGAATCAAACGATGATTTAAACGCAAAGGGCTCACGGTGGTGTCTCGTGAGACCCAAGCATCGAATTCCAAAACATTACTATATCAAAGGCACCCATACTACTACATCCACTGTATCCTCTGTATCCCCTAACGATAGGGAAACGTGAATTAACCGCAATACTACATTTACTGTATCCTCTGTATCCCCTAACGATAGGGACACGTGAATCAACCGCAATACTACATTTTTTTTATAGGATCGGGTGACAAACGAGCACACAGTCCACCTGATGGTAAGTGGTTACTGTGACCCATAGACATCTATATCTATCTCAATAAAGACTCAAGATGCAGATGCGTTGTCACCCGTGAGGACTAAGATGGAATGCCTCTTTGCCAGTAAAAAGGGTCTCCGGTTCTCTACACTCACCATACGAAACACAACAGCGTTAAGCTGCTATTTTACGCTGGTTTTCTGTGAGAGCGTGGTCCTTCCCCGGTCGATCCGACCCATTCGTGCTACAACTATACTACTAATATAGCTGCAGCATGGCTCTACCACGTAGAAAAGCACTGTATCCTAAACATCCACTGTATCCTCTGTATCTACTGTATCCTCTGCATCCACTGTATCCTCTAAATCCGCTGTATCCTTCACACCCACTATACCCTATGCATCCTCTATTCCCGCTGTATCCTCTGTATCCACCGGCCTCACCAAACCTAAAATCAATCATTCCATATATGCTAAACCTACCTTAGACTCAACTGTCCCTCGTCCCATTCCTGAAACCAGAATTTATGAAATTAACATTGGTCCATTCAAGAAACGCTTACCCCATATCCTTGTGTATTCCTCAATGTCGGACACTACCTTATCTCTCCTCGTAGACTCTGGCACAACAGCCTACTGAAACGATCTTCTATACAAAAACCAGTTTACATCGCAACAGAAGTAATATTTCTGAAAGGTATTGACCCTATTGATCAAACTTCACCTACAATGGGGCATTTTCCACTTAAGATGAAAATAAATGATAAAAATAGTATCACACATAGATTCCATATAATACCTCAAATAAACTTACCTTATGATGGTATAGTTGGCACTGATATGCTAATCGCTTTTGGCTGCACAATCGATTACACTCATGAAACTTTGAAAATAGGTGGATAAAAATTACATTTCAACGAACCTACCTATGTTATTCCTCCCAGATCTGAAACCGTCATAGAATGCTCTGTCTCCAACCCTGAAGTAAAAGAAGGACTCGTACTAGACTAATATTATCATGAAGATTTACTAATCGCTAATTGCTTAGTCGCAGTCAAAGAAAACAAAAGAATTAACTTATCAGTAATCAATACCTCTGAAACTCCTATAACCCTACAGTCAAATCTAGATATCACACTAATTCCCTTAAGTTCTTTAACCAAATCTTTTGATCCAGTAAACACTTACACAGTTTGCAATTTAAAAAACACAAACTGTTACCTCCGAACACAAGAAGTATTAAACCTACTTAGAGTCTCCCACCTCAATCCTGAAGAGACAAACGCTCTTCACGATGTTTGCTCTGAATACTCGGACATATTCTTTATTCCTGGCGACAAACTATCCCACACAAATGCCCTTAAGCATAACATAAAAACTAGCGATTAAAATCCCATAAATGTAAAATCTTATCGGTTCCCAGAGGTACATAAACAAGAAGTTAAAAAACAAATTGACCAAATGCTCGACCAGGGAATCATAAAACATTCAAAGTCTCCATGGTCTTCAACAATCTGGATTGTCCCAAAAAAAAAATTGACGGATCATCCGGACAACAAAAATGGCGTATAGTTATTGACTATCGGAAATTAAACGATATCACTGTTGGTGACAGCTACCCTATACCGCAAATATCCGAAATTTTAGATCAGCTATGACAGAGCAAATACTTCTCAACCCTCAATCTAGCGTCAGGATTTCACCAGATTTTGATCAATGAGGAAGATGCTCCTAAAACGGCTACAGATGGGCAAAGCACCTGGTTAAAACCCGGTGCTTTGGTAAAAACCCAATAAACACCCGTAAACACCCATAAACACCCAAAAAATTGGGTGTTTATTTAATTTGTGTAAATACTTAATTAATATTAAAAACAAGTTTTAAAATTTATTTTTATTGATTATAATGATCAATACAACTATAGAAATTTAAAGAAACGTCACCCAATATTAGTTTTCGGTGCTTTCATGTTGTAGTTGACCAACATGTTGGCCTTTTGCTTGCCGTAGACACAGATTACTTAATAGTTTACTAAACAGATACATCACTCACATACAAAAGCGAAAATACCTACCCTATAATAGCCTACAAAATCTTAATAATAATATCTGCTATTCGCAACGAGAAGAAAATGTACCATAAGCATGCGCTTAAAGAGTCGAGATTGTGTTGACCGCCGTGTGACTCACGTGCAGGCGCGTCATCGCACGAATGCGCTAGGGTTGTATATACGAGATCATGATTATTGTAATAAAACGAATCTTGCGAAATAACCATATTTTTATTTGTCAATCAAATATTTTTGGGTTTTATAATATGATTTATACATTTTTTCCTTCTCTGAATTCTCGGTTATTAAAACTTATCGTTGAAAATATCCTAAATCGCGTAAATAGTTTTAATAAATAATCATAAGGAAAACAGGAGCAAAGAGGCGAAAAATCAATGGTTTGTAAAATTTGTAACACGCTGCTGCCAGGCCGATTCATTATGGCGTTGTCAAAATTATTTAAGACTTATTATATAATTTGGGTGTCCAGTTTGTCACTCAATTTATAAATCACAGCATTGTTATGCTGTTGTTTCGATGTAATCTTATAGTTAAGAAAAAAATGACAATTTTCATTTTTTTTGACTCTGACACCCATCCACTGCACAATAATTACGTGGTTTTGGCATTTCGACGAGTAAGCGCGGAAACGTGCGCAGTGCAAGGCGGGCGTGCGGTAGTCCTATGTCGGTTGTATCGTGGGCGATACGCAGAACGGTAGGCATATAACGCAGGGATTTGAGCGAGTGACGGAGGCCTGCCGTAGATATTTTAAAATTTCCTCATAACACCTCGTGCGCACACATGGCCGTATATATTTAAATTCTTCAGCCACTAACATTCCAAAATGCCCGTTTCTTTTATCATTTTCTTCATACAATGTTGCGCATTCGGAACAGTTTGTTTCTTCTTTGTTTTTGTAAGTTTTTTCTCTGTTTGTTCTGGTTTTTTTTCATTGTGGCTAAGCTAACCATATCCGGTCTTTCATGTCGCCTTGGTCTATCGAAAGAAAATACGGAAACGGGTAGCTGGAACTGTGGCCCACTGTACCAGCTAGCCTTTCGTGAGGTCGAGTAGTAGAATAGGTTATCGAATTTAAGTTAAAAATCGTAAACACCCAAAAATTTGGGTGTTTACTGGGTTTAAACCCAAAACACCCAAAACACCGGGTTTTTACCCACCTGGGTTTAAACCCAGGTGGGTGTATTGCCCATCTGTAAAAACGGCCTTTAGTGTACCACAAATACACTAAGAATTTACAAGAATGCCATTTGGTTTAAAAAACGCGCCTGCCACTTTCCAACGATTAATGAATACCACTCTCACAGGCCTCCAAGGCATACGATGTTTCGTCTACCTTGACGACATCGTCATATACTCTCATGATTTGAATTCTCATATTGATAACCTTTCGTCAGTATTCCAAAGGCTTTAATTACAATTAAGCTAAAGATGGTGTAAAACCTAACCCTGAAAAGGTAAAAGCGGTAACTCAATTTCCTACTCCCAAATCCCCGAAGGACATTAAGTCCTCCCTCGGTCTTGTATCCTATTATCGCCGTTTCATTGCCAACTTCTCAAAAATTGCTAAACCTTTAACTCAACTTCTAAAAAGGATGTCCCCTTTCTATGACACTGAAATTATATTTGTTTTACAGAAGAGGGTCATAAGAGCAATTTATGATTTAAAGCCTAAAGAGTCGCTGCGACAAAAATTTAAGGAAATTAATATATTAACTTTGGCCTCTCAATACATTTATGAAAATGTACGTACACAAAAATAAAAGTAGTTTTATATAATAATATAGAATGTAATAACTCCCAAGTTACTTAAATAGAATTTAGTGGAAATGGTATATTGTACTTAACTCCTGAATGTGTCGCCTACTGTAAAGACACTCGTTTAACAGCGCATGGAAATCGTGAAATTCAACTGAAAACTATTGTAACTAATTTTAACATTTTAAATGATTCCTATTGTAATATTGTCGCGTATAATAACATTGTATCAAACATACCGGTAGTTAATCTTAAGAATGTTAACTTAGATTCCTTAGCTTATGATGATCCTAAAATCCTGAAAATCCTTAACAGTATAATTGAAAAACCACATATTGTTTTATATCAAAAATATTATTCAGGTATCACAATTGTAATTATAGTTCTTATTATGTGCTTTATTATTTATAAGATGTATAAAACTGGCATACACAAGAAAATAATGAAATCTAAAGAAAAATAAAACTCCTGAAAATAAGGACACTGAATTAGATGACAGTAACCCCTCAAACATTAACACGGGACCTTCTCTTCGAATTGGCTAATTTATATTTCATTTACCGTAACATAAACTCCACTGCTAGGGAAAACCCTTAATCATAGGTAATAACTGATTATATAGATTTCCTCTAAATAGTCTTGTCATCATTTAAAGGCATCTCTGCTTCCCGCTGCCGGGAACGAGTCAGTCTCTGCCCGACCGCTGAATCCCTAACACCTCAATATTATCTCGTGTTTGCCAGTTTCAACTCCGGGTTAATTAAAATTTGTAACCATTTCTATTTCTAAATTATACTATTTCCGTTGTGTAATAAAAGTCCTTTTTTTAAAACCTAGTTTACGAGGTCCCGTATAACAGTACGATGTGCGATTATGTTTTTGAAATCGTACGCAAAATATACGATCTTTTCAAATCTTATAATCTTTATAACAAAAAATTATATATATATATGTGTGTTTTGTAGATATGAAAAATCAACAACATCATTATTGAACGAGCTCTAAGCTTCTTATATTTTTTTTTATATATATACTCGTATCCTCCAAATCCAAATCCTCGGCTGGGATAAGGGGGAGGGGTCAAGACAGCTAAACAGTTTAGCGTGTCTAGAGATGAAACAGTGTTAAATCCATTTAAAAAAGGCGATTAACGATACACAAAGCAGAGCAAAAATTATCGATTAGCTATCGATAAAAAATTAAAACCGAAATATACATTTATAAATAAATTACAATGCATGTAAATTTTAGTAACAGTTTAATACAAATTATGACATTATATTTACCTATTAGACTATGTATTAATTTGAAAATAAAAATGAGCTTTTATTTTATATTAATTGCAACATTTTTGTTAATATTAAAAGAAATAAAATGACTGACAGCACCTCTGATTTCTAGTAAGGCGTTGACTACACCTTCCTTTTCAAAATACGAGTTCTAGCGCCTTTCGCTATGAATGTGTATTAGTGTTGCCAGGTCAAGTAGGTTAAATATCGGGACGAAAGGTAAAAATAATAGAGAATTTAGGTTACAAATCTAATAAAAAAAAAATAAACATGCGTGAATGTCGTGGTACATTGGGTTGGAACGAAATTCCTTTCGTGGTATATTATTTTTGATAAACGTATTGTTGCGCCCCACAATTAATACATGGAATATGGGGACACTAGTTACCACTAGCGCCCTCGATACTTCGAGTAGCAGAACTAGGAGAGTCAAGAGCATTCTAGAAATTTCCATGGAAGAACTTTTTATAACTATCAACACCTAGTCAATCGGGACTGATATGTAGTCGAACGTTCTAGAAGTTTCTACAGTAGAAGGTTCTGGAAACAAACTGAACCCTATATAAGGCTAGTATAGACCGCGACCGAGTCAGTATTGAATTGGCGATACAAGCGAATACTTTGAAGCGATACAACTGCGAACTAAAGTGATCAGTAGTAACGGTAGTAATTGTGTTTTTTGTTAGTGAAGTTTTGAGTTGTAATTCTTTAACTAAATTGTCAATTTTGGTAATTTACTCGGCAGTTTTTAATTGTCTCGAACCCCAAGCTCGTAACAATTGGTGTCAGAAGTGGGATCAAATCATATATAATATAAGCCTCTTAGCACGCCTTTCCATTGAGTCCAAAGCTACTAGGTGGCATTTTGCAGCACCAGCCCATATATGGCAGCAATACTCCATGCACGACCGGACTTGCGCTTTATATAAAGACGCTGTTTGACTTTAAACCCCATGAAGGCTAAGCTGGACTGCCTCTTTTCCAGTAAAAAGGGTCTCCGGTTCTCTACACTCACCATACGAAACACACCAGTGTGAAGCTGCTATTTTACGCTGGTATTCTGTGAGAGCGTGGTCCTTCCCCGGTCGAGCCGACCCATTCGTGCTACAGCTATACTACTAATATAGTCCTTATTTATTATTTATGCGTTCCACATAATACTTAGTAGTAAGTAGCTTTGCTTTACTATGCCCTGCAGTGGGCGATAAGGTGCTGATGATGCAGTAGTTATGCACCTTTAAAGTATTTACTTTAGTTTATATATGTATAGAGCCCCTATTTCGTTTTGCCCCGGGACTCTTGGTTACATATCTACGCCACTGACGATATTGTTAAATAAAATACAGTTAGTTCTATCCTTGTCGTCTGCTGCGGTGAGTCACCCAGCAGGTTCCGAGTCTCGGGGCATCTCCCCCATTACCCGGGTGATCCCCACAACCCATATATGGGCCGGTCTTTGTAGCCATTTTTTCGGCATTGTAGGTTTTCTCAAACATTTTTTGCGTCCAATTTGGCCTATAGGCGTCTAATAAGGCCCGTCCGGCGTCTAAGTTGGCCTATCTGTGGCATTGAGGGTTTTACTCGACTCTCTAATCTCTATAGAGAGGAGTTCTCTTGGCAGAGGTCGCCCGTCCGGGTGGCGGGTGTGTAGCGGCGCAAAGTTGTTCAGGTGTGGGTGTGGCCCGTTGTCAGCGTGGTCGAACATACCTCGCGACAAACGGACCACAAACTCTTCAATAGTCTCCATTTTAAGGTTGGCCGCTATGACGTCGTTCCGGACTTAACGACCTGCACCGACAATGGTCCATAGGGTTAGGTTCTGCTGGGCCTGCAGCCGCTGCCTTTGTCTGCTGCTCAAGAGCGCGTACCAGGCAGGAGCGGCGTATGTCAGTTTCGCTCTTATCTACAGCTTATAAATTTTGATCTTGGTTTTCCTCGGTAGTTTGGATGCCAGGACTGGACGAAGCATCGCCCGTACACATCTAGCGTTACGTACTACGATGTCGACGTGCGCGGTCATGCGCAACCCAAGGTAGGCCTTCTGATACGCGATCTCTTGGCCACTTAGCTTCAATGGTGGTCGTAGTTTCCTAAATCGGCGGATGAGTAGAGCGGCCGTTTTTCCCACGTTCACGGCGATCCTCCACTCATCCAACCACGGTGGCAGCTGGTCCAGCAGGCACTGCATCTTTGCGACAGCAAGATGGTGTTTTCTGGATGAAATAAAGTAGGTACTATCGTCCGCGTATAGCGCCAACTCTACGTCGTCCTCCCATTCCTGCAGATGTCCAGCGAGCGTTGGTATGTCATTCGTGTATGCCGCGTACATGATCGGCGAGAGACAGCTGCCCTGTGGTACGCCGGCTCTTATAGGCTTGACTGCGGACTCGGCATCCTCGACACAGACGTAGAAGCTCCGGTCAGCTAGAAACAACGCCACTAGCCACAGCATAGCAGGAGGGACATTCGTTTGTTGTATCATCTTGAAGAGTAGTCCAGAGTGCCACACCCTGTTGAACGCCTTCTCGATATCCATGAAGACGCCAACTGACGTTCTCTCAAAATTGTGCTAGGCCGTAAGCAGGTGCAGCACTCTGGTCAGCTGTGTAGCTGTAGAGTGTCCGCTCCGAAATCCGTGTGGTTCCGCCCGAAGTTGTATGCACGGGCGGACTCTTCTTAGTATTATGCATTCAAATAATTTGGCTATATGCGGTAGCAGCGTTATCGGCCTGTAACTAGCTGCTCTACGCCTGTCCTTCCCGGGTTTAGGCAAGACCATAATTTTGCCGATTTTCCAGCACTCCGGGAAGTGAAAGTCCGCAGAATGCCATTGTAGAGTTTCCCTCTCTACAATCGTTCTGTTGGGCAGATGTCGGAGTGCTGCATTCGTGATCCGGTCGTGCCCCGGCGCCTTCCTCGGTTACAGGCGGGCTATTGTCCTCCGCAGCTCTGCGGGGGAAATAAACCACTCTCATACAAGCGGTGGCGCGGGCGACGACAGGAACTCCCGTACGCGGCTCTCCTTTTGGGCATGAAGCTCCATGAACTCCGCACTTGCTGGGTTCAGCATAAACTGCTCCTCGAAGTGCTCAGCTAGGATATCCGCTCTTCCTTTGGCCTCATAACATCGCTCTCCAGTACTATTAATTAGTGCGCAGACGGGTGATCTTGTTTTTGTTAGCTGCCGGTTTAATTTGTAGAGCGACGCATCTTCCTCCTCCGGTTTCCATATGCGCCGCTCCCAGGCCTCTCCTCTGTGGGCCTGGATTGCAACCGACAGATCTTCCGTTATGATGTTAAGTTGCGTATTGATCCTGGGGCAGCGCGTTCGCGCCCAGAGCTTTCTTAATGCTCTCTTTCTTCTTAATTGCAGTATAATATTTGGCGGTAGCTCTTCTCGCTTTTTAGTGAGTGGGACGATCGTAGAGGCCGCGTTGAGGGCTTCTGTAATCGTTTTTGTTATTCTGGTTGCAGCGGTCTCTACGTCGTCCGCTGTGTTAATTAATGCAGTTACTGGAGGTCTCTCCAGTAGATGTTTTTGATAGAGCCTCCAGTTCATCTTGTTTTTGAAAGCTCTGGGAGGCGACGTCACTGCCCTGAGGCCTAAAGTAATTAATAGTGGGAGGTGCTGTATGTTCACGTCGTACAGCACCTCTACCACTATCGGGAAGTTGATGTTTCTAGTGAGCACGATGTCCAGCACATCCGGACTCCTCCGGTGATCGGCTGGAATGTGCGTCGGTTCTTCGGGACCGAATACGTCATAGTTGTTAGTTTCTGCATCGTCGTAGAGTGCACGCAGGTAGTTCATGGTTCACGTGCAGGTAGTTCATGGTTCTTTTACGATGAATAGAAACCATCCACCATCTTCTTCTTCGCCATGGCTTATTCATTTTCTTTTTATGGTAAATGTGTAAAAAATTATAATAATAATAGCACAAAGGCAAAACGCAGCAACAGTTTCTTCTAGGTCCATCGCAGCGGGCATACGGAGTTCAAGTGATACAACGAGTGTGTACATGGTGTGCTCTCCTGTTGAGCCTCTTCGCGAAGAGCGGCACGCTAGGCGAAGAGACGAGCGTGTACAGCCATCATAAGATTATTATTTTATGGCGCGCGCATTTGAACACGCGAGCACACACACGCAAATCCAATTATGAATTATTTCAGTTGACACTGCGAGTAGTAACGGCCTTATGGTCAATAATTAACAAATATGATCGAACAATCATCAATAGCGATCGAACAAACGATATTTACTAAAAATTTATTCATTTAAGGGATAAAAGTTAAAATTAACAATAAGGTGGGCCAATCTAAGGATGAATTTTTTTTAATTAATTATAAATAATTAAAAGACGACGAAACAACTTTTGTGTTTGAGCAAAAACGAAGAAATGACGTACATTTAATTAAAATAAAATAAACTCAAAAAATAATAAATCCAAGTGGGGCTTGGTTCAGGTCTAGCACTTCTTACTAGTTTGTGGTTCAGGTACCTGTTTAACTTTTTTTTATAATTGCCTTTACGGCTCTGGGTTCTAACCATTCAGAGCCTGAAGTTACAAGGTATAATTATCCTTCATAGTACACTGCTTCCCAATATGTGGATGCGTTGTGCAGCCTATGGGAGATCTTGACGGCAACTTGAGCCAGCAGACAGCTGACAGTTGATGATGGTATCTTAAGGCGCCTAAGCAGACCGACATCTTATTTTGAGAATCACATCACCATCAGAGCACATGCTTCACTGTTTCCACTAATAGTTCACATGCACAGACAATACACAAAGTCGTCAAAATCAAAATCCACTTCAAACCATTATTTAAATAATAATACAAGAGCAGCAATCCTCCACTGTTCAAGTTCCAGCCAAAACTAGACCAAACAGGTCTAGTTTGATTTTGATTGAAACTCTGTGATTTTGATCAAAGAGTATCGAAGAGTATGGATCATATATAGATTATAGATTTTGATTGACAGTTGGACATTTTGACATTTTAGCACCTGTTGAACAGGTCCTGTTCCTCTTGTTTATTATTCGGTAAAATAAAAAAAAATCACTTAAAATTTAATGTTTTAAGAATTAACGAAGTGATATTTAAAAGGAAAAGTAAAATGTCAAACTGTGAACTTTTATACGTAAAAGGAATGAATCTTGTAAGTAATTATATAATTATATATCCTTTTTATTCGTGTTGTTGTATATACCCACAATCGCACTTTACAACTAGTAGTGAAATCATTTTAGATGTTATAGGTATTATTTGAAATTTTTATACCATTGACTATGCAGATGCACATGGAGGCTGTGACAGATGTTTTAATTAAAATCTCAATAAATCACTATTTATTTTTACAGTACAGCACATCCAAGTCACATCAATTACTATTCAATACAGGAGCAATAAATAGAATTAATAATCTGTTCACTCTAGTTTAATCATTACCAGTTATGGAAATTGAATTGAAACTAGAATTGAAAATATGTTTACAAGAGCTTAAGACTTATTGCTACAAAAAGTAGAGAGTTACAAAAGTTTTTTGTTATCCTACTATCCTACTAATATTATAAATGTGAAAGTTTGTGAGGATGTATGGATGTTTGTTACTTTTTCACGCAAAAACTACTGAACGGATTTTAATGAAACTACAATAATATAGCTTATACATCAGAATAATACAAGTTATAATTCATAAAAATTTTGTTTAAATTGGCCAGAATATAATGATAAATGTTATGTAAGTCTGAAAAAAAATCTACCATCTGCGGGCTATTTTGGCGATAACATACGTTGCACAAAAACCTGTGAACCGATTTGAATGAGACTTTCACTGGCAGATAGCTGTTGTTATCAGAAGTAACAGGCTACTTTTAAATTTTAGAGTTCCGCGCAAAAAAAATCCACGCAGGTGAAGTTGCAGGGAACAGCTAGTTAATCAATAAGACTATTGCAACAGGTAAACCAACGCATTGGCCAATAGATCTTATAAAAAATGTCTGATACTATTTGGACTTTTTCTATTCTACAAAGCCAGATTATACTTTGTGAGATAGAACTGGGTCCAATAATAAACTAATATTTAAATAAGATAGTAAAAATATTTCAGATTAACAACAAATGTTGAAATTTTAGGTGTTGCTATTTTCCTACATTAGTTGTTATGTTTGTCACATCCCTTAACATGTTTTCTCTTTCTTGAAACTCTGGCAATGGGATTGATAATTTGCCTGCTAAGTATTGCAATTAGGAAAAATCCTCATTTTTTGGCAGTACAGTAACTATTTGCAGTTAGTAGAGTGGCTAAGCATATAGTTGCAACACTGCGAACCACAGGTCCGAATCCCACATGGAACAAGTGTTTGTATGGCTTACAAATAATTGTCCCAGATCTGTAAGTAATGTATCCATGTGCAATTTATGTGTGCAACCCACCTCCATAATACAGGAGAAAATCCTAGTGTGACAATTAAATCTGTTTCAGTCAGAAACAGAAGATGATGCCGCAGAAGAAGATATCTGGGATGACAGAAAGCTAAATGATGCATATGACAAGGCTTTAAAAATTGCCAATACAGATGTTGCAAAGCGTCTGGCAATGTCCACAAATACACAGCACTTGTCTAAAACTAACTCAGAAAAAGGTAACAAAATCCATCCATCAAAATCTACTTATGGACTGAACACATTATTTTACATAGGATGTATTAACATTTTAATGGACTGCAACGTCATATGTCAATTTTTCTTTCAAATACCAACCTCTAATGCATATCATCTTGGTAATAATTGGACAAGACTGCTAACCAACAAAGCGACTTGTGTAATCAAATATTTTAATCATGTTGATTTAAAAATATTTTAATGTAACGCAGTAAGAGAGAGTGAAACAGGCAGCGGCTCAAAATTGTTAAGTGTTTTATGACAATGTCAATTAAATATATTACAATTGCTAAGTAACTTTTGACTCAGCTCTCTGGCAGACAGACAGACAGACAGATGGATAGTGGAGGCTTAGTAATAGGGTCCCGTTGGATACCCTCTGGGTAGGGAACCCTAAAAATTATGATGTATTTAGTATTGATCACTTTGTTCCTCAGTCTGAGATACATAAAAAAGTGCTTCGAATAATCATAATATAATCAATAAATAGACGGGCAGAGCTGCTCACTGTCATCAGCTGTTCGCTTGTTTCGCCATTAAATAATTTTTTCTTTTTTTAATAGAAAAAGTAGTAATGCACAGCTCACAATGTACAAGGAAGTGCACTACTCTCGATATGTGGCCTTACCTCAATTTCGCTACATAAAATTGTTCTTATACTTTTAGCTAGATATCAAATCCATATTATTATTAACGTTACAATAACTACAGACATTAAATTATAAGATTAGTTTATTTTGTAATTGATTCACTTTCGATTACATTAAAAAAATGTAATTGAAAAAATATATGGACTGCCGTCCGTTGGTCTGTGCGTAGGTGAGTCTTCTTGCTTAATAGAAATGTAAGCAATACATTGAAATATGCTAAGGAGGATCCCTATTGATTTTTGTTATTGAACTCACCATCATTTAAAAGTTGTTAATGAAAGTCAAACAGACTCTGTTTTTTTTTTGTAAAAATTATCACTATTTTTATTTTTTTCATCAAAATTAAATGAGACGCTCATAAGGCATGCACTTTTGGGTTTTCCAAATATTATTTAATATTTTATAGAATTAATTAGCAATTATTTTAGCAATAATTTTACTAATGTGGTAGAGCCACATTACAGCTATATTACTGGTATAGTTGTACCACGAATGGGTCGACTCGACAGGGGTAGGACCACACTCTCACAGGATACCAGCTTAAAATAGCAGCTTAATGCTGCTGCGTTTCATATGGTGAGTGTAGAGAACCGGAGACCCTTTTTACTGGAAACGAGGCGTTCCATTTTAGTGCTCAGGGGTGACAACTCATCTGCATTTTGATACTTAATCGAGGATAAATGTAGATGTCTATGGGCCACAACATCCACTTACCATCAGTTGGACTGTGTGTTCGTTTATCACTCTTATTTTATAAAAAAGGCAAAAGAATAAAACCCTATTGAATAGAACATGAGTTTTCTTTAACATTCAAAATTTTTTCTTTAAAAAAAAAGAATACTTGTAATGCTAATTACATCACTAGAAGTCTCATTAACCTCTCCTAGTAAGCTTAAAATGTTTGTATTGGGAGTATTTCGCGACAGCAGTCAAAGGTGGATTTCACCATTAGGTTATTGTCGCTTAAGTAAAGTATTACAATATTATTTCAATGCACTTATTGCTAAAGTAGATTTAGTATATAGTATTGCATTACATAGGTGAGAATGTATAATACAACTAATTTATTATTGTCTTACAGGTCATCCGAAAATCAAGAAAGAGACTGCATCTCAATCTGCAAGCACAAAAAATGCACAGAAGAAAACTATACAGTGGAAAGCTGGTATGCCATGCCGGGCTATATATGAGGGAGACGGCCAGGAGTATGAAGCTTTTGTATTAAGGCTTATAAGTGACCAGGAATGTATTGTCAGATTTCTAGGTTAGTACTGTTGACTTATGAAATAAAGTCTATTCTTGTCAATATATTCAATATTGACTCTATATCTTTCCAGAAGGGTCTCCAATATCTCCGGCTCAACCGGGGAAGGACCACCACCTCACAGAATACCAGCGTAAAATAGCAGCTTAATGCTGCTGTGTTTTCTATGGTGAGTGTAGAGAACTGGAGACCCTTTTTACTGGAAACGAAGCATTCCATCTTAATCCTCATGGGTGACAACGCATCTGTATTTTGATTCGTAATCGAGGATAGATGTAGATAGATGTCTATAGGCCACAGCAGTCGCTTACCATCAGGTGGACTGTGTGCTCGTTTGTTACCCTTATCCTATAAAAAAAAAAACTCTTGCCTCGAAAAACTCACATTATAATCGGATGGCAAGACAACACTAGCAAATTATTCCTCTCTTTTGCAGTATGATGTATATTTGATATAAAATATAGTTTCATTATAATTTTTTTTAGGATATGAAAACTCAGAGATAGTTTCTATAAGCACGTTAAAGCCAACACTGGGCAAACACGAGCGCACGCGTCAAATACAGCAAGCATTCTGTGACAAGGCAGACGATGGGTTTGCGAGCCAGTCGCCTATAGACAATATGGAATGTAGTGACGTAGGAACCAGCCCTAGGAGCGCGGGTATGTTCTGATAGATATATCTATTTTAACAATTACTTTTTTCTGCCACCAAATAGCAGTTAATTACAGTCTGTGAGGCTGAGATCTATAGACCGTACTTTGACTTTGCTCAGACTATACATTCGAGCTAAGACAATGTTGGTTCTTAGGGGTGACGACGCATTTCTATAACGTTTTCTGTGCAGGTGTACATGGACTACAGTAGCCACTTACTATCAGGTAGACTGTAAGTTAATTTGTCACTTCAGTGTTATTACAAAAAAACCAAGCAAATTAGAGTTAATAAAAACAAAGACCATCAGGTAGACTGTAAGTTAATTTGTCACTTCAGTTTTATTAAAAAAAAAACCAAGCAAATTAGAGTTAATAAAAAACAAAGACTATCAGGTAGACTGCAAGTTAATTTGTCACTTCAGTTTTATTAAAAAAAAACCAAGCAAATTAGAGTTAATAAAAAACAAAGACTATCAGGTAGACTGTAAGTTAATTTGTCACTTCAGTTTTATTAATAAAAAAAAACCAAGCAAATTAGAGTTAATAAAAACAAAGACTATCAGGTAGACTGCAAGTTAATTTGTCACTTCAGTTTTATTAATAAAAAAAAACCAAGCAAATTAGAGTTAATAAAAACAAAGACTATCAGGTAGACTGCAAGTTAATTTGTCACTTCAGTTTTATTAAAAAAAAAACCAAGCAAATTAGAGTTAATAAAAAACAAAGACTATCAGGTAGACTGTAAGTTAATTTGTCACTTCGGTTTTATTAAAAAAAAACCAAGCAAATTAGAGTTAATAAAAAACAAAGACTATCAGGTAGGCTGTAGGTTCATTTCTCACTTCAGTTTTATTTAAAAAAAAAAACAAGCCAATTAGGAGTTAATAAAAAACAAAGAAGCTGAGTTCACTTTTTAGTAATTGATAATGACGCGTTTTTAACCAGTAAAAATTAACATAATGTTTACTTATTGGTATTATCTCACTACAATTCACGGTGGTTTTATTTATTGACAGCAACGGTCGGGATGTTTTCCCAAGTGCAATTTAGGTGTGTAAAACATCTCCACAATATAAAATATGAAGATAAAAAAAGCTTAAGATATTGCCTATAAAAGTCCAGAGATGATGACAAATCAAAGATATCTTGCACACATCCTTTAAATCGTTTTGGCTGCAAGAGGTCACACAGGAACAGTTACTCAAATATTAATACATAAGGTGTGATGGGGTAATACCGTACGAATTTTCGACTAGTTGAAAGAGTCTGGCTAAATCTTTATTTTCACGACATCCGTATATGTTAGATTTCTGGAACATGGCGCAAATCGATAATGGTTAAATGTAGTTTAACTATGAGAATTTTTTGCTTTTGTGTAAACTAAGCGGTTTCTGCTTTAAACAAGTGCGAAGACAAGACATACATTTTATATGCATGATGAAGAATTTATAGGGGTAAGCCCCTTGATGGCAAATTTAAAGCCACTTCTACTGCTTGGAAAACAAAGTTAATAAAAGTGATTTGTCCTATCTTTAATGCTCAAAAACATATTACAATATACATAATACATAATACATAAACACTCACGCCTGTCACCCAGAGGGGTAGGCAGAGACTACGGACTTCCATTTGGCGCGATCCTGACACACCTCTCTCGCCTCTTTTACATCCATATATCTACGCATACACGCTCGTCGGTTAAGAGTACTCCTAATCTGGCCCATTTTTAATGTATCACCGATTTGGTCGATAAACCTTCGTCTAGGGTGTCCCTTCCCGACCCTGCCGTTCACTTCTGCAACATAAATTTGCTTTGTCACTCTTTCCTCGTTCATTCTTTCTACATGACCAAACCACCGAAGCATTCCTTTCTTAATCCTTGTCACAACGTCACCTTGCAAACCACACTTTTCTCTTATCACACTATTTCTCACCCTGTCATTCAGATTCAGCCCTAGCATACTCCTTAAGGAACGCATTTCTACAGCATTTATTCTACTCTCATGCTTCTTCTGCCAGACCCAACTTGATCCTGACACAAGCACTAGAGTGCCTATAAAGATATCTTAATGCCTGTATCAAGCCAGCACTCAACCCAAATGAGTTCAGTGTTTGCAATAACACATTCCTGTCCACTCTGTCATAAGCCTTTTCCAAGTCCATGAACGCACAAAAAACTTTCTGGTTTTTGGCCAAAAACTTCTCCGCTATCATGCGCATGGAAAAGACTTGACCCGTACACCCCATCCCCTTTCTAAATCCAGCTTGCACATCCCAAATTTTTCCATCAGTTTCTTCCATAACTCTTTCAATTAACACCTTAGCATACAGTTTACCCACAATGCTAAGCTGATACCACGGTAGTTTTTACAGTCCTGCTGCGACCCCTTTCCCTTATATATTGGGACTATAACGGCTTTGCACCAGTCTTCCGGTACCCGCTTCAGTTCCCAACATAAATTAAACAAGGTGTACAGCAGGCCTGCTACCACACCCTCACTAGCCCTTAGCATTTCGAGTGATACTCTAACATATCCGGCTGCCTTTCATGCTTTTTATTGCTTTCATTATTTCATCTACACTTATCTCCCTACCTCTCTCCACTTCTTCCGGAATTTCACTTATTTCAGACGACGCTTCACTCTTAAACACGCTTTCAAAGTATTCCTTCCATCTCTTTAAATTAGAAACTTCATCATTCAATACGCAGCCATTCTCGTCTCGTATAGCATTCATTCTAGGCTGTTTTGAATTTTCCCTGGCAGTTCTTACGAGCTTCCAGAACATTTTAATATTTTCCTGGAAGTTATCAGATATCCTTCTATCATTTTTATCTATCCTTTCTTGCTTTCAACAACTTCTTTTACTCTCTTATTTATACGTCTAAAGTCTGCCTTTTTTCTTTCAATCTCATCATTCATACCGCCAGAATTACCAGCTTTTTTATTAGTATTAGTAGCCTTTATTTACACATAAATATTTTTTTTTTCTTTAAATTTTTAAGTTGTTTCATTATATTTTATTATTTATATGTTGCTATTAGCGCAAAAGGCCTCCCCCAACTTATCCCAATCTTTTCTACTCTGGGCTGTCCTGTGCCAGTATTTGTCAAAATTCGAGAGTTCGTCCCGCCATCTCCTTTTTGGTCTCCCCTTTTTCCTTCTTTTGTCCATCGGAATCCACTCTGTAATTGTTTTAGTCCATCTATCATTTGGTAGTCTGCAGAGATGTCCAGCCCATGCCCATTTGCTTTTCCTAATCTTTTTTACGACATCTTCCACCTCCGTCCTGTCCCGGATCTCTGTAATCCTGATTCTGTCTTTTTTAGAAATCTTAAGCATTGATCTTTCCATTGCTCTTTGAGTTACTTTTAGTTTATTTAATTGAGCTTTAGTAAGACTCCATGTTTGTGATCCATAGGTTAAGGTAGGTAGGATGGCGGTGTTAAATGTCTTACTTTTAAGTTTTATGCATAAGTCACTCTTCATAATAAATTTTAGGCTCCAAAATTTTTTCCATGACTTGTTTATTCTTTGTTCTATCACCCTATCTTGGTTGTTTTTAAATGACATGACTTGTCCTAGATATGTAAAGTCTTCTACATAATCCAGTAGGGCTCCTCCAAGTCTAACAGGTTTGTGCTCCCCATTAGTCATGATCTTGCATTTTTGCCTATTCATTTCCAAGCCTGTTTCTCTACACTTACTTTCAAATTCCCTGAGCATATCTTCTAAGACCTCTGTGGTCTCAGCAAAGATAATGACATCATCTGCAAACCTCAGATTGTTTAGGTATCTTCCATTTATTCTTAATCCTTTATTTGACCAAGACATATTTCTGAAAACTTTCTCCAGAACTGCATTGAAGAGTATTGGTGAAATCGGGTCACCCTGTTTGACACCCTTTTGCAATGGAAATGGTTCCCCCATTTTGTCTGTTTTTATTCTTGCCTTGCTGTTTCTATAAATATATTTTAGGATATTTAAATATTTTTGGTCAACACCTTGTTCTTCAAGAGTTTCGAATAAAAAATCATGGTAAATTGAGTCAAAGGCTTTGGTAAAGTCAATGAAAGTCAGATATACTGTGTAGCCATATTCCATACATTTCTCTATAATTTGGGTGACTGAGTGTATGTGATCATTTGTGCTGAATGTTGGTCTGAATCCTGCTTGTTCCACCGATTGCTGTTCGTCTAAAGTTTTCTCTATTCTTCTTCTCAAGACTATCATAAATAGTTTGTACAAGCCCGAGGAGAGATTTATGGGTCTATAATTATCTAGGTTATCCTTGCTTCCTTTTTTGTGTAATATTGTTATGTTTGATAAATGCCATTGTTTTGGTACGACTTCTTCTTTCAAAATATTGTTGAATAAATGTGTGATGACTTTATGTAACTCATAGCTGGAGTATTTTATAATTTCGTTACAGATATCATCTGGGCCCGAAGCTTTTTCATTTTTGAGTTTTGATATCGCTGAAGTTATCTCGTCTACCAGGAATGGTTCAACATCTTTACACTGTTTTTTCTCGTAGGTACTCGGGTCATAGTTGACATTGGTATATAGTATTTTGAAATACTTTGTTGCAGTGTTTACAATTTCCTTTCTCATCTCAACTTTTTTCCCCTCATGTTTTAATTTTGGTATTAGTTCTTTGCCGATAGACATAATTTTCTCTGCTCGTTTTATCGCACAGTTTTCTGCCAAAACTTTTTCTATTTCCGCAAGTTTCTGGTTTTCCAAATCTCTTTTGACGAGTTTTTTAAGTCTTTTTTTCACTGCTTTAAGTCTATTTTTGTCCGCTCTACTTTTGGCTTTCGTTTCTGTCAATGTTTGTTTTAAATTTTGAAATCTTCTGGTCTCTTCTGAGAAAATATCTTTTTTCATTTGCGGTTGTACTTTCTTTGTTTCTTTCATAGCGGTGTTTATTATTTTCTCTAGGAGATTGTATTCATTTTGTACATTTTCTGAATTTTTAAATTCAAAGTTTTCAAATAGTCTTCTTGTTATTTCCTCTGTTTCTAAAGCAGAGTCTTTTTTTATTATATGTCTTTTGTTTATATTTCTGTGTTTCTTACAGTTATTCATTTTTAATATCATTTCGACCGGACGGTGATCAGAAGCAAAGTTAAGTTTTCTGATTGTTGATATGTTATTTATATTAGTTTTGTTTTTTATTAAGAAGAAGTCAATTTGGGTTTTATTTGTTTTGTTAGGATGCTCCCACGTCCATCTTCTACTTGTTCTTGATTTATAGAAAGTGTTTCCCACCTTTAGATTTAATGTCTGTGCTAGGAGTATAAGTCTGTCGCCTCTGCTATTCCTTGTTCCGTAGTTGTATTGTCCTACATGATGTTCTTCACCAAATTTTCGTTGACCAATGTGGCTGTTAAAATCACCCATAATAAATTTGTATTTAGCTTTGCTTTCCCAATATGCTATTTCAACATCAGTCATGAAGGTTTCCACCTCTTCATCGGAAGCGTCGAAGGTTGGTGCGTACACTTGAATAAATGTATATATTATTTTATTTATTGTTAGTTCCAAGCTTAATACTCTGTCTGAAGTGTGGGATATACTTGTAACATAATTTTTTATTTCTTTATTTATTAAAAATCCAACTCCATACAGTCCCTTTTTCACTCCATAACAATACAACAGATTTCCAGATTTAAGTTCAATCAGCGTTTCTCCCTCTCGTCTCACCTCGCTCATACCTATTATGTGCCATTGAAAAATTTTTAAACTCTCTTCCAGTTCCTGGATTTTATAGTTTTCCCTAAGAGTGCGGACATTGAACGTCCATACATGTAAATTTTCTAAAAAATTGTCATTTGTTGGGGGGTGTTGGTCTTTATCAGTCCACGGATTGACCAGGATACCTGTGGACTGTTTTGTGGTTGAGTTTTGTGTTGGTGTTGGGTTTAGTTTAATGAGTTTTTTGAGGTTTCCGGTACTGTTGTCGGTTGCTTGTTATTTAGGGAAGTCCCTGGTATTGAAGATGTTCTTGATCTAGACATAAAGTTCAACATATTATTGGTCTTTGATATTTCTTCTTTTGTCTTTGTTATAAGCACATTTTCAGTAGTGCTTATGAAAGTGTTATTTACGTTAACTCTTTTTTGTGATGGAGATTTTGGTGAACCAGATGTCCCCCTTTTTCTTTTTTCACCAAGTGTGCTGTCCGGTTTATACACTATTACTTTGTTTCCCTTTATGTAGGCTTTATTTCCCTTCTTCCATTCTTCTTCTACCTTTGGTTGTAATTGTTTACGTAGTTCTAGTTCTTCTTTGGAGTAATCTTGCTTTATATATATTCCTTGGGGTAAGTTTTGTTTATTTTTCAGTATTAGTTGTTTTTTCCATGATGTTGTAAAGCTTACTACCACAGGACGGTTTTTGTTGTAATCTCTTCCTATTCTCAGGATTTTGCTAATCTCTTGACTGTTCAACTGGGTTCCTGTTTCTTCAATAACTTCTTTAATGTAGTCTATTAATTCGCACTCTTTTTTCCCTTTTTCGTCTACACCAAAGAAAACCAAGTTGTGTTCCCGCTTTTCTTTTTCTATAGCACTTAATTTTTTCTCTAGTGTTAAGACTTTATTTTTAAGTATAGCATTTTCTTCCATGATAGTTTTCATTTTCTCGTCCAATGCTTCCATAACATTTCTTGTCACCGATGTTGTTATGAGCAATGTTTGTTGTTCGAGTTTTTCATCTATTTTTGATAATAATAGTTCCATACTTTTTTCCATTTTGTTGGTAATTTTAATTCTCTAGTAGCAACCCTGAATTGGCTTCAACAAAGTTTTAATTCACTTGTAACACTAAAACTTCACTGTAAATGTCAGTTGGTGACTTGGTGATTGGTTATGTTGGTAATAGTGATAACACTCTATTTACTCTATGATTATAACCGATGTTCACGATTTTAGGTTATGTTATTTAGTGTTAATCGCAGATTTTTCGCAAGACGAACAATATTTCCACTGTGATCACTTCACTTAACTTTATATCAATGCTTTATTTTAACGCAGTTGTGTCAAGAATATGTGATTATCCACTTTTTACACTATTTTTACGAAAATATTCACGGAGGACTTCAATATACGTGTTTACGATACAATAGCCGGAACCGGAACCAGCTTTAGTTGCTAGTAAATCTAGCCATGCTCTCGTCTTTGATTCAATTTCCATCCGTATCTCATCATCCCACCACAACGTATTAGGTACTTTTCCTTTCATTCGTTCTCTTACTTACACCACATACTTCGGTGGCTGCATCCACCAAAACTTTCTTAATATTATTCCATACATTCTTCAATTCTAAATCTCAATCATATATTACAATATGATCTATAAATTACTGTAAACATAAACGTTCCAAACGATTTTTTTTTTGTTTCTTGGTATCAAATCTTATCCCTGATATAAAGAAATTGTAATTTTATGATTCTCAAACTTTGCTATGACATATGATGTAATTACTCAATATAAGGGAAATATCGGATGCATTTGAATTTTTTATTGGGTAAGAAATTTTTAAATGTTTTAATGTGTATTTAAAAGTAATAAAAATGTAAGGTCAGTCAATTAGGTTCATTAAGGCACAATAGATTTCTTTGATCGCCTATTCGCCATCGCCATCGCCTTTCTCTCTAAATATAACACTACTATTATATGATCTTTCATCATAAAGCTCGTTTAACCTTCGCCTACTTTTATAAATTCCTACTGTCGCCCATTCATTAAACGATTTGCGACTGTTAAAAGAGAAAGTTTTAGCCACTTAAGCAATCTTCGAAAGATTATATGTATACGACAAATAAATGTTTAACAATCACTGCCATATTTGTAACGGGCAAAGATAGGATAAAATTCATCCGATCTTCACTCGCGCGGGGAAACATTGGATCTCGCCCTACAGCGATCTTAGCTCTCTTTGAATCTGTTTTATCTGGCTATAACTTCATAAAACTTTGCATTCAGACAAAATAATAACAATAGAAGAAAAATCACAAATAACAGTAATAGGGAAAGACTGGACCGGAAAAAAAAAAAATACAGAAATTATCTCGTTTTATAATATGCCGCACAGCAGGCGTCCTACTTCCCGGAGCGAATGGCGGGAACTTGAGGTCGGGGCAGAATGAAATTGCGTCTTGTACCGTAATTAAAAGTACTCGTACCATTTAAAAGTATAGCATAATTCGCCGGAAATTTGAATTACACGGTCTCGCCCCATCACCGATCTTATCCCAATGCACCTTTCATTCGTGCATACACGCATACGACACATACAATGCATACATACAATACATACAAAAACGGCTCGTTCTGGTGCAGTCGGGTAAAAACATGTTGTGTTATTTTGCATAAGTGCTTCATTGAGTTAGTTAGGCCAAAGCCTTTCACCCATGAAGTTGTTGTAGCTCAGGGGCTAAGCGCTCACCTACAATTTCACAGTTTGTGGGTAGAATTAGGGTTACCAACTCTTGAAAGGACCAATACGAAAAAAACAAAAGGACAAAAACGGAGAATTTTATGAAATCGAGTAAGGAGAACGGGTGGGGGAGGGGGGGCGATGAAAGAAAATCTCAATCATTTATTAATTTTTAAATTTTTATTTACTTCGCTTTCGAGCAGCATCTAATATTTGTGAAGTTGGGGTAGTACCGTCTGGCGAGATGAACAGATTTACACCGGCAGCGGCGCGCGGTGTAGCGTGTGACCGCAAAGCGAGTGAGTAGCGACACATGCGGGCGACGAATACGTATAATTTTTAGAAAAACCTGAGAAATTATTGCACTCCGGGAGATCGGGAGAATAACCATTATTACCGGAGTCTCCCGGGCAATCCGGGAACCGGTTGGGAACCCTAGATAGAACCCGCTGGCACATACCAATGACTGACAAATGAATAAGTAAATTGCAAATTTAAATGGTGACTTAACACGTGTTCAACGGTGAAGCAGCACAGTGAACTAATTTCTCCATGGAGCGGGAGTTATATAGGTTTTTATTTATTCATTATTAACCGCCGACGAAAACTGTATCTGTGTGTCTGCCTGTGACATCATAGCTCTTGAACGAATGAATCACTTTTAATTAAATTAGATCTTTGGCGGCGGTTTGCTGCTCCTGTATTATTATTGTTTAAATAATGGTTTGAAGTCGACTTTGATATTTCAAAATGGTGCTATTTTGTGTATTATGTCTCTACGCATGTAAACTATTAGTGAAAACGGTGAAACAAATGCTCTGATAGTGATGTGATTCTCAAGTCTGCTTAGGCGCCTTGAGATACCATTGCCAACTGTCAGCTGTCTGCTGGCTCAAGTGGCCGTCAAAAGCTGCACATTGTGACGCATCAACATATTGTGAAGCAGTGTACTATGAAGGATAATTATGCATTCTAACTTCAGGCTCAGAAGGGCTAGAACCCAGAGCCGTAAAGCCAATTATAAAAAAAAATATTAAATTTTTTTCGTTTGAAAGGTGTCTTAATGGAGGGTATTTTAGGTTATGATTCAGAAAATCTGTTTAACTGTTTGAAGTTCGCCAGCTCTTTTTGTTTCGGGGTTCTTTTTTAATTTTAATTTAAGTTATTTTAATACAGCCTATCAAAAGTCCACTGATGAACATAGGCCTCTCCCTTAGAGTACCTCACAAGGATCCCCCCTATGAGACAATCTATTTTTTTTCATAGTTACCACGCTTTGCACGTGGGTTGGAACAGGAAGTTTCTTATTATTTCGGATTGTTATCGGGATGATTTTGGTTTGGATTGTCTTAGGCCTTTTGCTACACGGTGTAAGGTTGTTAAAATTCTTTATCATTTCCTTTCCAGAAGGTTCATTACAAAGAAAAAAGAAAACACCGAAAAAGAAAAGAAACCAAAGGATGACGAACACCTTACCTGATTTGCCAACGCAAATGATCCACCCGGATATGTTGGGAAATGTATGTATTTATAAAAAAAAATTCATCAGATATTTTACGATGATCTCATAATATTAGTCTATTTTACCTGCATAGTTAAAACATATCAATTGATATAGTTTACAACGATGTAGCCCTTATGGTAAAATCACTGGGGAACCTCAGGAGTATGCTCGATGACCTCAATAGTGTCTCCCAACAGTTAGGTCTTAATATGAACATGGACAAAACATAGGTCACGAGTCATGTTTAACATACTTATATGCCGGTAGTTGTTGGGAGCACTACGCGTTCCTGGTTTTTGATGAGTATGTTTACCTGGGACAAATTGTACAACTAGGTAAGTACAACTTCAACCGAGAATTGAATCGACGGATTCAACTCTGGCGGGGCAGCGTTCGAGAGATTACGACACATCTCGTCAGGAATACCTCAAAACTTCAAAACAAGATTGTACAACCAGTGAGTGTTGCCAGTGATGACTTATGGGTCTAAGACGTGGTCCTTCACTGCTGGCCGTATGAGGAAGCTCAAGGTCGCTCAGCGAACTATGGAAAGGGCTATGCTCGGGGTTACACAGCGTGATAGACTTTAAAAAAAATTAATCACTTTAAATAAATGAAATGACGATACCCGCAGTTGAACCAGAGTAACCGACATAGCCCAAGGGATTAGTAAGCTGAAGTGGCAGCTATATAGTTCAAAGAACCGACACCCGATTGCTAAGGCACACTGTCCACAGAGGCGTAGCTTCTTAGACGCGTATTCGTCATTATACGCTTGGTGTACGCTTGCTTGCAGCTTACATACAAAACAATGTAACTCTGTCGACGGAGCGGCAAGCTGCAGTCTCATACCGGTAAGCGAAGTTAGGGATGACCACCCACTCATTATATCAAATTATAACACCCTGCGGGCAGTGGTTTGATCCAGTCGGTTTAAAGTATTTTTAATTCGGTCCATCTTCAATATACCACCAATTTGGTCGATAAACTTGCGTCTAGGCTTTAAGACGTCCCTTGCCGACGCTGCCATTCAGTTAATCTTTCTAGAAGTCCAAATCACCGAAGCATTCATTTCTTAATCCATCCTTGTTACTTACTTGATAACATCATTAATAAATTTATATATCATAGTATATTTTATAATTGCTACTATTAGTACCGTTTCTAAAACTTTATTTTGTTATTATTGAAGTAATTTTCTGTTGCTTCATTACTATAATATTTAGTTTGACAGAAAAAACGATTGTTTTAACAGCTCGTAAAAAGTAGGTAGGCTCAATTGACACAAATGGCAACTGTCCAAGTCCGAGTGTCTAAAAATCAAAAATAATAATTGTCTATGTACAAGCCATCGCACATGTGTGTATAGCATTATTTTGTATGTGTACTTAGCTTAATATTATGACATACGCGTGTAAATAGTTTCATACGATCGACTAAAAAACCAGTGTACTTTCAGTACTCAGCACCGTCGGTTTTATTTTAATATCATAGCATTTATCTCCCATATCAATTTACAAAGTTAAAAGTGTAAATTAAACAGGGTGCATAAAAATGCTCGAAGGACCAAAAGGTACTTCGAGCTGGGTCACGTTATATTAGATATTTATCTTTAAAGTTCAGCATCTCTGTTTAGCACAGCATCATCATATATATAAAGCATTATTTTGTATCCGTACTTAGCTTAAATTTCTATACCTTGTAGTCATTCGCATGCAATTTCTTTCATAAGCTCATCGAATAAACTAGTATATTTCAGCACTCAGCGCGGTCGATTTTATTTAATACCATAGCATTTTCTGTATATAACAAATAGCATTAATTATTATGAAGTATAAGGGGAACACCCTACAACCTCTTTAATATTTTAAAAATGTTTCTTTAAAGTAATTTAATAACATATTATTCCAGCTGGGCTCAATGGACATGCCTCTCCCACCTCCACCTCCAATAGGGTTTACAAACGACCACTCAGATTCTGAAGAGCAGGCAATATCCTCAATGTTGCTCAGCTGGTACATGAGCGGTTACTACACTGGACTTTATCAGGGAATGAAAAGGTAACATTGCACATTTAGTCTACATCTAGTATATCTAGTTTATCTATCAATCTAGTCTAGTCTTAGTAAAAAAGTAGGCGTATAAAAACATAACAAAATCTGATTTTTAACTCCCGACGCAAAAAGAGGGGTGTTACAAGTTTGACCGCTATGTTTGTTTGTCTGTCTGTCTGTTGCACCGTAAAGTTTCGTTCAGATCTACAGACATTGAGCTTGCTAGACACGTGGCGTGGCAGACAAAATAATATTCTTTTTTACACTATATATAGATCTATTTATATACCTAGTCAGGTCATAAATTCTGTCACATGTTTAATATAAAATAATTGAAACAAGTTTATTCATTATGTAACCATTTATATACCAAAATGAACTTAACAAAACATAGATTCTTATGACACTAAAGTTTATGCAAACTGACCTCCGTGATTTTGAATACAGGCCTTCAATCTGCGCGGCCAGTCGTCTATCGCAGCACGAACGAGGTCCATGTCATTATCGGCGGCTGCCTTAATCAAGGATGTCTTGAGTGACTCCAAATTGGGATGAGGCTTTGAGCACGCCTTTTCCTCCAAGTATTGCCATATCTTGTAATCTAACGGATTCAAATCTGGACTGGAGGAGAGCCAGTCTTCGTGCCGGATGAAGTCGATTTCACGCGCCGCCAGCCAGTCTTGTGTGCTCTTCGCTCTATGAGCTGGCGCCGAATCTTGTTGGAATACCCAGTGCCTGTTATTGAACATGGTATGAGAAACAGGTTCCACAAGGTTCGTCAGGACTGTATTTTGATACACAACTGCATTCGTTTTTACAACTTTCTCACAAAAATGTACCTCTGTTAAGCCCCAATAAGAAACTCCCAACCATACCATGAGCGAGGATGGAAAATGACCTCGTTGGACACGCGGAATACGCTTCTTCACTACTGTGGGCGTACACCTTATCGTTTTGTTTGTTGTAGCTCTCTTCTACGGTTAAAATTTTTTCATCCGAAAAAGAATTTCCCGATATTTTTTTCCCGCGTACCGCTTCAACAAAGCGCGGCATCTCTTCAGTCTCAGGTCCATTAGACGAGCATTCAAACGATGTCCTGTTTTTCTTCGATATGCCCGAAGCCCTAAGTCTTCATTTAACACCCTTTTCACCGTGGTTCTGCTTAACCCCATCTGAAGGGTCAACAGTTTCTGCTTACGTTTGGGATTTCTTTGAATTCGCGCCTTCACAGCTTTTATCACTGCTGGAGTCCTAACAGACCGAGGGCGACCACTTCTTGACCTGTCATCTACACTAGAGTCTTCATTGTATCGTTTGATGGTACGATAAACGAATCTTTTGGTTATATTCAAATTTTTCAGTATGTCAAAAATTTGAATTGGCGCGTAACCGCAACGATGCAACGCAATAACTGCAACACGGTCTTCTTTAAGCGTCCACTCCATATTTAAAAATGAGTAAAATTCTAAAAAGTATACAGTTTTATTTTCATGAACAATTCGAAATTCGAAGTCAATAAACTTTTTTGTAGCCAGCATTCTAAAAGAAAAGTTTTTACTGTGTGACAATACTTATGACCTGACTAGGTATATTTATTATATTACATTTATTATACTATGCTCGGAGTTTCTCTGCGTGATAAACTTAGAAATGAGTATATCCGCAGTAGAACCAGAGTAACCGACATAGCCCAACGTATTAGTAAGCTGAAGTGGCAGTGGGCCGACCATATAGCTCGAAGAACCGACAACCGATGGGGAAGAAAGGTTCTCGAGTGGCAGCCTCGTACCGGTAAGCGAAGTGTAGGGCGATCCCCCACGAGATGGAGTGACGACCTGGTAAGACATGCAGGAAGTCGATGGATTCAGGTGGCTCAGGACCGTGCTTTGTGGCATTCCTTGGGGGAGGCCTATGTTCAGCAGTGGACTTATGAAAGGCTGTAATGATGATGATAATGATGATAGATATATTTACATCTAGCGCCCGCAAGCGGAGCGTGTCCGCGCAGACACGAGCCGCCACCGACCAGCATTCTCAACAAGAATGTTTCATCTGTGCTAGTGCGTGTCTGCGGGTATCTAATATACATTTTGGTATGACTTGTGTGACCGCGGGTACAGTGACAACCAAAACAAAAAGATTACGCATGGAAAGAAGTAGCAGAAAAACTTCAAGTTTCATGTAAGAAGGATTTTATTTATGAAAAATCTTGTAAGCACGTGCACTTTATAGTTTACCTGATGACGTCTGTTCATGCCGGGTGCGTGAGATGTGAAAACTGTTGTCTGTGCGGTGTCTGCCACGTTACGTGCTGGTAGATCTGAACGAAACTTAATTCTTCAACGGGTGAACCGATTCGGGTGCGGTATCTTTATTGAAAATCATATTTTCTAGTGGTGGTTTTTAGACATGTTTTATCAAAATCGGTTCAGCCTTTTCAAGTCCACCAACTGTTTTTTACAAGAGTTTTTTTTAATTTAGTTATATAGAAGTGAGGTAACAATTGAGCATGCTGACAGTTAGGATGCTGTGGCCCACAGACATTTACTTACACATGGAGTCGTCATCCCTGTGGACTATAATGGAATGCCTCGTTACCAGTAAAAATAATCGCCGGTTCTTGTCACTCTCCATACGAAATACAGCAGCATAATGATGCCACGGATTAGTAAGCTGAAGTGGCAGTGGGCCGGCCATATAGCTCGAAGAACCGACAACCGATGGGGAAGAAAGGTTATCGAGTGGCAGCCTCGTACCTGTAGGCGAAGTGTAGGGCGATCCCCCACGAGATGGAGTGACGACCTGGTAAGACATGCAGGAAGTCGATGGATGCAGGTGGCTCAGGACCGTGCTTTGTGGCATTCTTTGGGGGAGGCCTATGTTCAGCAGTGGACTTGTGAAGGGCTGTAATGATGATGATGAATGATGCCACTTCATGCTGGTATTCTGTGCAAGTGTTGACCTTCCTCTGTCGAGCCTACCCTACCTAGTACTCGTCGCCACCAACAGACGATAATTTTTTTAAACACTTCGTTTTCATTTCCTTTCAGAGCGAAGGAGAATCGAAGAAATTTGACGCATTAAAGAGAGGAGACAATAAAAAACTGGAGTTTTTTTTTAAATAAAATTTAATTTTTAAGTGTCAGATAGCATAAACTACTGCCGAGATAGAAATGCTGTTATCGATTAATAATAAATTAAATTATGCCTCCAGGTTCATGTGTAAACTATGTACAAAATATACATTTGGGTATTTCATTAAAAAAATCATGTTTTGTTTTATAGTCTGATTGGTGGGATTTGTTTTCTTAACTGTAACCATCTGCTCAGATTCCCGCCATATTTCTTTTTTCTCCACAGATTACAAATGCCACAAATGTCAAATTAAAAAAATATTCTGAGCAAACAAACATTGTTAGTATATCTCTATATTACATTGTAAGTTTTGTTCTTACATAATCGCTTATTTTTAATAAAGGCATTTCTTCAAAGTCTATTCGTTTCATTTATTTTACATGCAACTTCCACACAAACTATAAAATAATAAAATCATCACGTTATACAAATTTCACTTGGGATAAAAAAATCTTGATGGTCCAATAATCTTATTCATAGATAGTTAAAATAAATTTATAACGTCTAACATAACTAATGAGTAAGGCAGCCGCCATGCATTTGGATTTTTACAAGACATTCCTAGAATAGCAATCTAAAATTGTATTCTATACAAATAAATAAAATTGAAGTGTCTGTTTGTAATAAAGTAATACTTTTTCTAAATGCACATGAAAGTATTTACGGTACTTATAACAAAAAAAAAACCATTTTTAAAATTTTTGTCTGTCTGTTTGTACTGGCAAATCTCTGAAACGGCTGGACCTATTTTGACGGGATGTTATAAGAAGTAACTTAGGCTACTTTTATTTTAGTGAAAGAAATGAAATGATGAAATTCAATCGTGACAAATTACACACGGGCGAATTTGCGGGGAACAGCTAGTCTAATATATAAAAATTAATTTTTGTTTGGTCGTATTTTATGCGCTGCCATACCGTTCATCAAATTGCGCTAATTTTTTTACCAGCTAGTGTTTAATAAAACGAACTCCAAGTAGTCTCTCATGTGTCCCACATGCACACTAATTTTGTACTCACAAAATCTGGATGTACATCTAGTTGTCACTTAAAAGGAAACCCGGGCGGCGTGTGATCTATACAAACCTTTCTCTGTTTTCTCGTGAATAAAGACACTAGAGCAAATATTTTTACAACGCAATCTGTTTATCACTGCCATGTTCCTATGTTTTATGTTTTTTTCCAAAAATTAAAACTACGAACCTTTTAAAGTTACTAAAATTGGCCAGTTATACCGCTGGAATTACAGCAAATAAATTCTACAAACATAAAAAAACAAAAGAAAAACAGCCACACATTTTGTTTTTAATGGGTATCATCAGTCCGAACTGGAGATATCTCTTCAAGTTATCTAGCTTGGTCGTTCGGGCATAATGTGATAGCAAAAGATCGAGATAATTAAAACCTATTCTTCAAATTTCTTGCAGTCCGAATAACCTCTTAAGAGTTTAAAGTGACGCGCAAAGCTTATTTTAAATTTAATATGGCCTCCTGTAAAAAGGTTATATATAAAATTTAGATATAAAAGTAAGAATTGAAAATATTCCACTCATGTAAGCATATTAACTGGCCACCTTACTAATGAACATAGTTATTGAACGTTATAAGCCTTTGAGGTTGATCGCACACTTATCCGAGCCGAACGACTCGAAGTCAATGATCACACATCCGCACCGAAAGGATCGACCGCGCTGAAAAAATCGTCTCCATCTCCTTTACACCTTTCGCATTGCAATTACATGTGAATTGTGATGGATCTTGACAAGTTATATTGTCAGTGCTTTTTAATAGAAGATGAAGAAAGTACTATTCAATTAAATTAGAATCACGCATTAAAAAAAATTAAGAATTAGTACTCGCACGTTGCTCTGTCGCACGCAACTGTCAGAATGCGAGCGCAATAGCGCATCGGTCGATTCAATTCGACTGCATCACCCGCACCAAATCTGATGACGTTATCCCAGTTCGTCTAGGATTTATGGGGTTCTAGATTCGGACGATTCGACGTAGGGAAAATATATCGAAATTGATACGAATGCGATACTCTAAAATAAATATCGATATATCGAAATACCGCGATTTAAAATATGGACGATATATATCGATATTTTTATTGAATTAAAAATATCGAATAATCGATATATTTTTTTATTTCAAAATATCGATATATCGATATTTTTTGCCCAAGCCTAATTCAACGCGGGCAGGTGCAGGAGGATTTCATATAAAGAATTTAAAAATTTGTTTCGTTCGACGCGTTCGGCTTGTATAGTGTGCATTCACCTTTAAGTATTTATGAATAAGGCCACAAATTCATTACCATTATCATTAACTTCTGTTCGAACTTTCGATCTGAGCATGCCTTAACAAAATTATATTTAGATAATATTATATAAAAGTCTCTATTTTATATTAAATTTAAATAATTAAACATGGCAAAGCAAGATCTGCTGTGGCAGTATATTAAAACAATAAGAAACAATATTTACATTATAATTCTAATATTATACAATTTAATTCATAATTCAGGTATTGGCAAGTAATTACTCGCAAAGGCCTCTCCATATCGATATGACTTACGAATCGAATAACATATCAGCGAGTTCTGTATCAAGTGTTAAAATAACATAATAAAAACATGTTAAGTATCGATAATATTCTCGGTAAATAAATTTCAAGGGATTTCAATACAAAACATCAAAACCCTATATCGTTCAGTACCCACAATAAGACTGAATTATCTACGCGACGTTTCGTCACATACATGATTTCGAAGCCTCTCTTGGATATGGATATTCTATGTTAAAGGCCACGCGTTATTTATTTGAATCAATATATTAATATTCGATTCAATCGATTGAAAATAATTTACGTAGTTATAAATCTATGCAAAAATATTTTTGAAAAGATGTTTTTCTCTTCATTTTAAAGTTCAGGCAAGGTTGTGTGCAATGTCAATTTCTTTTTAAAATTTGAAACGTTTTTTATACTGTTTATTAACAAGTTTAATATTTCACTATATTTGTACATTTTGAACGGGTTAAATGATGTATAAGGCCTCTAAATTTCAATCTAGGATTGTCTTATTTTTTGTTACTTGTTAATTCAAAATCTTTATTAAACTGTAAGAAAATAAACTTTTTTATTTCTATCGTTTTTCCTTTTCTGAATCGGTCGCAATTATAACGCATTCAATTTTTTACATAAAGTACATTTTAACTATTTCCACATCAATTTTTAAACATATATAGCGTCTATATGCGTTTAAAAATCTTGAAAATGTAAAGCTTCTATAAATTAGTCTATAAACACACAATTATTACAAAAAAAAACAACGTTCCATCCATTGAAGTTATATTAAGTACGTACTAGAAGAGAGACTACATAATATGAAGACTTGGTAAGACTTTTTCGCAGCCCCGCGCCGCTTAGATTTTGTTCACAGTGTCTGTTCTAGTATAAAGTACATATTACTTCAATGGTTTTCTGGAAACTGTGATCAATGCATGATAGTCAATCGCATAAAGGTAATTTTTTAATGAAACTAATTTTACGGATTTTATCGCGTTTAATTCAACTTTTTAATTCTCGACGTTTCGGGTGCTTTTGCTTGACGGCACCCATGGTCACAGGGAGAAAACATCCGCAACGTCAGAAATTAAAACGCAAAAATTAAACGCGTTGAAATCCGTAAAATTAGTTTTATTAAATGTATAGTACTCGCGTAAATATTAAAAATCATTAGGCTGTACATTTTAAGATATACAAATATGATGCTTCACACAAGCGTGCTGAGCTCGTGCGTGTCGTGACTAAGGTCGATAGTTGCCGGGGGAACTCCCGGCGTCGCGGCGCCCTCTCCCGGCGGCGTGCTCGTCGGCGGCCTGAACATAAACAATTAAATAATTAAAAAAATGCCAAACAATCCAATACATTACCTAACCTAGAAGATTTTGCTTACAACACAATATAACATTTGAGTACCTACTCCTTTTTTGAAGTCTATAAAAACAAATATTAAGCGATAGAGCCGTCCTCTAGCTATATTATGGTTGTAGCACGAAATGGTCAGCCCGACCGGGGAAAGACCACGCTCTCACAGAATACCAGCGTAAAATAGCAGCTCAATGCTGGTATGCTTCGTATGGTGAGTGTTGTTGAGACGTTTTTACTGGAAACAAGGCATTAGGTAGTTCTTAATCCTTACGGGTGACAAAACATCTGCATTTTGATTCTCAATCGAGGATCGATGTAGATGTCTATGGGCCACAGCATCCACTTACCATCAGATGGACTGTGTGCTCGTTTGTCATTATTCTATATAAAAAAAAAATCCCACGCATATAACGAAGAAAGAAGAGACAGACTGCAATATGCTTTGTAACCGCAGAAGGATAAGATAGAAGGTCACACAACCTGTAATTGTACTGGTTCTTTACTCTCTTCAAATCTGAACACAGCAGTGCAAGCACTATTATTTGGCGGAAGAAATAGATAAGAGGGCAGTAAGAGAATAGGTAAGAGATGGCAGATAAAGAGTACTACATATGATTAAATAACGTAGCACTTATAAACGTCAGATAAATAATTAATGAGATAATTTTTATTTAATATATCACTTGTTTTTTTTTAAATTCATACACGTTATCCGATTCTCAGCTATATTTAAAATTTCAAGTGTAGCTCATCGGAAAGTTAGTTTAATTCGACCCGAACAGACGAGTTAATATAAACGTGGTAATAAAATAATACAAATAACTGTATTTAAAATCTCACCTAATTATGTACGGGCCCCCTTGCTGTAGCAACGTTATAGGATGTGTGTACGGCGCTCCCGACATACTGTGAAAGCTCACGTTGCCCCCGCCAGTGTTGTTCAAATGTCCATTGCCTAGCAACATTCCGTTAGACGTGCTCAAATTGGGCGACGTAGCGTTTGTGGTATTCAAGTCTTGAGTACGGAACGCTTTCACAAGATTAGTCTTCTCCTTTTGCCACACAAACACGTTGTGGACCATCGCGCAGCCGCAGAATATGATCCCGACACCGATGAACACAGATGTCACTATCGCCGGCGTTGAATGGAATTGGATGAATGTGTAGAGTATTATGCCTGAAATGATAAAAGATAATATTGGATATTTAAAGTTTAAGTACAAAACAAATACATACGTGGTAGAGCCATGCTGCAGCTATATTAGGGTAGTAGCACGAATTGATCGGTTCGACCGGGGAAGGATTACGCTCTCACAATATGCCAGCGTAAAATAGCAGCTTAACGCTGCTGTGTTTCGTATGGTGAGTGTAGAGAATAGGAATAAAATAGAATAATTTTTTTACAAGTAATTCTTATTGAAAGTAATTTTTTTACATTAGAACCCTTTTGACAGGATACTTTACCACCTTAGTTCTCAGGGGTGACAACGCATCTGCATTTTGATTCTTAATCGAGGATAAATATAGATGTTTATCAGTCACGTATCCACTTACCATCAGGTGGATTATGTGCTCATTCACTCTTATTCTGTAAAAAGAATCATCATCATCATTTCAGCCTTTCAAAGTCATTTCAGTGGAGGTGTAAGTATACTAATGCTGCTGACAAATTATTCCATTCATTTGCGGTACACATGACGAAAGACAAAACAAACCGTTTGACTCGAATGCATGTCAAGTGGACAGTGAAAGGGTGCAGATTGGTCGAACGTCGGGTTGCTCAATGGCGAAAGGGAGAGGGAGTAGTTAAGTTATGCAATTCCTACGTACACTCTCTGAAATGTATTCTGAAGAAAATCGAAATCGAAAGACAGCAACTTTACATCCGTGCTTTAGACAGGCAAGATTGGCTATAATCAGATTCAGGTCACCAATAATCTTCTTAGGACGCCTATCCATTGAATTTAAAGCTGCTACGTGACATTTTGGAGCACCAGCCCATATATGGCATCAGTATTCCCAGCACGTAATTGTGCTTATACTTAATTTTTCCATGTGGCGGCTTGAGAGAATCCATCACCACATTTCGTTCCGTGGGTATCGTACGAAGCGACTATGTGAAATTTAAATAAAACTAGTTGTTACGGATTGTATCGCGTATATTATAATATAGGTACGCGATAAAATCCGTAAAAACTAGTTCTGTATAAACATCAACAGTCGTGTAGTGCTCGCGTAAACATAAGAAATCACTATTGCAAATGCCCAAATATCTTATATATTTATAGCTTCCGTATAAATGTCATATAATCATCTCGCTACGCCAGGCTTAAAATATAATATCCAGACCGGTGACGGACGGCGGCCTTAAAGTTGCGTTGCTTCTTGAACCGCGATCTCGCCAGGGTAGATAGTGTTATGTGATTGTCCGCCAATCCCCCAGCGAAGTAAGTAAAATGGGAGAACAGACAGAATGAGAGGAATTTATGACCGCCATATTTGTTTTACGATGACGTCATAACAATCTATCTCCATCTCTTACCCAAGCCGTTACCGTAACAGCTTATTAAAGTCCACTGCTGAACATAGGCCTCCTCCAAAGATTGCCTCATATGGGATATTTGCCATAGTTGTCACGCTTGGCAAGCGGTTTGGCAACCGCAGTTTTAGTTTTTATTAGGAAGACACTGCTGCCCATCCCCTGATTTCTATCCCTCGCCTCTTACGACACCCACGGGATGATATGTGGTAGTGGATATTCCTACACCGTCACTACACAGTAAATAAAAATTGTGTTGGTAAGTAAAAGTACTTACCCATGCAAAACTAACTAATCAATAAAAAAAGGATCAATTTATTTAAATCCGAAGTCTGGCTGAGTGAATGTAAAAACACAATCATACATACAGGCCAATAATTGGCAATTCCAAACTCTATTAGTGCGGGAGATCAACAGTCGATGTCATAAACATTGCGTTCATAATTATCAACATTTTAACAGTCAGTTACAAGTCCACTGTTGATAATTTAAAATCAAAAATTTTGTACAGCCGACTTCAATATAAGTTATTTAAGAATAACTCAAAAACTATTGGTCTGACCTTGATCAAATTTTTCAAAATTATATGGGACCACACGAGAACTATCAGCTTTCATATAAAAAAAGAATCATCGAAATCGGTTCACCCAGTACAAAGTTATGAGGTTACACACGTAAAAAAATACAGTCGAATTGAGTACCGTCTCCTTTTTGGAAGTCGGCAGAAAATAATACATTTCATGGATTGCTATAAAACAGGTTCTTAAGATTCTAAGCTAATTGCATCCATCTACTATCTGAAGGATGTAGTGATTTATTTTGTGGCTGTAGGTCTCATCAGGTGTAGGGTTACCATCGGACCGGATTTTAAGAGCCAAACCGAACGCCTGGACACTATTGAATACTTGGCTATACAACGTATAGCCTACGTGTCTAGGTAGGACAGGTAGCACGAACTTCGCGTACAAGTGAACGCCACTTCAATCACGTGTGAAGAATTTTACAATAAGATTTGTAGAGTAACCAACTTTTTAAAGGCTGTTGCTAATAGCCGAAAATATAAGTTAAAATAAATGTATATTTTATAAGGAAACAAAGCGTAATTACAATCTTTAGAGTTTTATTGCCAGGTATTATCTCTACATAGTGTTAAACAAGTGAAGTCGCTTCCCGTCGTCTGTACGCTTAGATCTTTTAAATTACATAACGGATTTTGATGCAATTTTCATTAATGGAGAGAATAATTCAAGGAAAAAGTTTATATGTATCATATATGCATATTATATATAATACAAATCTTCTGTCCGTGTGTATACGACAGAACTCCTCCTAAACGGCTGGACCGATTTTCATGAAAGTGTGATTAAGTTGATTAGAGAACGGTTTAGATTCACAATAGATGGCGTTGTATGCAGATCCAGAAATCCACCATGCGAAGCCGAGGCGGATCACTAGTATGCTAGTATGGTATATATTAACACTTGCGCTGTCCGATTTTCAGACACAATAGTAAGACAATAGCAATGAACCTACCTATTTAGGTATAGTAAATACTTTCGATTAAAATAATTATAACAAACATTGTAGCGCTAAAACGATAGAGAGACATCATGGCTGACCCAACACGCACCTCGTCATTTTTATTTATTTACTGTTTCAACAATCTTTCAATAATAATATCGCTTGACGAACCGACAACCGATGGGTAAGAAAGGTTCTATAGTGACAACCTCGTAGCCACAAGCGGAGTGTAGGAACTCTATTAAATGGAGTAACGGAAGTCGATGGATTCAGGTAGCTCAAGACTGTGCTTGTATGCCACAAAGCACCTTCCTTAGGGGAGTCCTGTGTTCAGTAGTGGACTAGTGAAATGCTGTAATGATGAATGATGTTGAAATTTACATAGACAAATACCTAGAATAATTATTTTTAGGTCATATAAATATTTATTACGCGTGGGGATCGACCCTAGGACTCACTGGATCGCATCCAAATGCACGTCCACCGCGCTGCTGTACCTATCTTGACTTGGCACTTATATCTTGTCTAGTCTGGGTATTTGTATATCTCACACATACGTGATGGAACTACATAAATATCTGTTGAAGGCCGTAAAGCCCTTCTGGCCTATGATGAAGTTTCCTTTTACGGCAATGAACGAAATAGTGTGATAATATATAACGTAATTTGTTAGAGCAAATCATCACCATCATCGTTATCGTTAATTTTATGATTTAAAAACAAAATGTAGGTGAGTAATAAGAGAGTCAAGTACCTGTTAAAAACACTGGTATCGATATAAAGAAGCCACCAACGGCGCACACCCGTGTTATCGCAGACTTTTGCAGGTATTTGTTTGATCTGAAACCAATTAAACAGAGATTAAAATTAATTTTGTATGCGTTATTTTCTTTAAGAAAGAATTTAGGTACCTACTGGTATTACGCAAATTGGCCAGGAGCCCCATAATTGTTTAATGGAGGTTCGATTAATCGATATGATATATAAAACAACTGCAAGCACATCGAAACTCGTTTGAGCGGTAACTTAACGGATCTCGCACCTGTTGATCAGGTGTTGCCAGGGTTGCCAACTTTCACGCGTTCATTTACAGATATCTTTAGACTTTCACGTTCGTTAAATATCGTTAAAAACATCATGCAACTGTATATAAATATAAAAAAAGGAACAATAACCAGTTACGTTGCAAAACAGCAATTGCCCTTGTTTTAAAATTTCTGTGTAAACTTTTACTGCTTAAGTACACTTTGTAGATACTTTCAATCTTAACGCGCTCTTTGGCCTTAATATACATAAGTGATCTTTAAAAAGACAAAAGAAGTAATAGTAGCTCGTGTTGATTCCTTTATTTTAAATAAATATGGTTTTACTAAAAAATATGGGAATCAGCACGGTTTTATGCGCAGGATAATTTTTTTGGAACTACTGTACACAGTTCCATTATAATCTATTACTCGATGGTGTACTTCCAACTCGTATGGTGCTTACCACTTACACCAATAAACGTAGTGATTATATACTCTTTGACATTGGTGCCAAAGAGTATGTTAACTGGATACTGAAAGAATAACTGAAAGCTAACTAATCGAGCAGCGGGATTAGAGTTACCACGCTTCACCTCGTATACCAAAAAGAAGTAAATTTACAGCGAATATACTTTACACACATGGGCACGGGCCTCTCATTTCAAAGAGGGCAATGGAGTGACTTGTTCCTGCTTGCAGTGGTTAAGAACAGAATAATGGGCGCTTTTACGTTGACCGACAAAGACACCGTCTCGATACCGACACGATATAGACGGGCAGATATTCTCATACAATTTTTAAATATTATATATATTATGTACCAAAGATGTTGTATAGGTCTTATGTACATGGTTACTGTCTTTGCTATCGCCACCAAAATCGTCCACATCGGAATAGTACCGGCGACAGCTTACCCATATGTTTTACATTATATGTAATCTTTGTAGCCACCTTAAAAATTATGGAGACTCCCAAATCGACTGAATGTTTATATTTGTATGTATGTAACGAATATTTTGGCCAGTTGTGAAAGGGTTTAATATTATTTTTTTTTATTAAATGGGCTATACATCTATGATTTTAGGGTGGCGCCATTTGAATTTGAATATTTTGGCCAGTTGTGAAAGGGTTTAATATTCTTTTTTTTTATTAAATGGGCTATACATCTATGATTTTAGGGTGGCGCCATTTGAATTTGAAGAAATAGGGATAAGTTTAATTGTAACTGTTTAGATGAAATTTTATTGTTTTCAGTTTGTGATAATCCTAAAATAAGTCGAACACTTATATAAGCTAAAAACTCTTTATAAAAAGTGAAAACCGACTTAAAATAACTAAAAATAATAAAATCAAGTCAAGGGCTTTAATATTTCGATACTTACATTTTGTCTTAGCACGGATTTCAAAGCTATAATGTGGAAATTATAGTGTATTTATATGTGTCGTCTGTACGTGTACAGATAGTATATCTATGTATAGAAGTGTATGCACTTATACGTAGGTGTGTGTGTATGTATGTATCTTTGTTATGAAATTATTATTTATCTTTCAATTAATTTGTTATTGCTTAGTAGTTACCGATTTAATTTTGTATTCTAATAGATTTATATTTATTTATATTATGTTTATAGTTTTTATTATTGGCATTTTCATGTTTAATAATTTAAGTAAAAATGTTTAAGTATTAATTAGGTTTTGATATCCTGAATAATATAAAATAAAAAAAAATATTTTGTTCTTTCTAATTCTTAGAAGTGGGTTATAATTTTGATTAAAAAGTTTAATTTGCTACTTTAAATTAAAAAAAAATAAAGCGAATGAAATTTTTTCTAAAGCGCACTTGGATTTACACAGTGACAATGCTGTAATTCGAGTAGGTAATGTACGATGGTGCGTTTAGTACTTCAGAGCTACGTGGTATGTGTCGACCAATTATAACAGAATCGGTCCGATTATTTCGATATCGGATCGGTGTCGTTATCGGCTAATGTAAGCACCCATGTAATAAAGAAAAAGGATGATAATGTCACATGACAACAAATATAATATTTTTTTCACTTTTTTATTGTTTTAAAAACCGCCGAGAAACAGTGTTGTAGAGAACATATACCTCAAGGATATGACATAGAATCGAAAAATATTTCTGTAACATAAATTGACATGCAAATTTTTATTTAACCTTGTGACATGAGTTAGGACAGCCCTACGTGAGCGGTTCTCTGCCGGTTGGCTTGTTGTTGTCCCCATGTCACCGACACTGAGGTAGGTTCCGACAATGTTATGCTCATTGCTTATTATTGATTATGTCTTACACGTTATATTGTAATTTAAAATACTTATTTAATTAATTTTTTATAGAATAAGGGTGACAAACGAGCACATTTATTCTCTATTAAGAATTAAAATTCAGATGCGTTGTCACCCCTGAGGACTAAGATGGAATGTCTCGTTTCCAGTAAAAATGCTCTCCAGCTCTCTACTCTCACCATACGAATACATACAAGCGAAAAATTGCAGCATTAAGTTGGAATTTCAGACTGGTATTCTGGCAGAGCGCAGTCCTTCCCTGGTGGAGCTGACCAATTTATGCTACAGCTATAAAATAACTGCAGCGTAGCTCTACCACGTGCTTATCACATGTTATACAGACTTACTTACACCTTATGGTAATTTTAAAAACGAGCACACAGTCCACCTGATGGTAAGTGGTTGCTGTGGCCCATAGACATCTACTTTTATCCTCGTTTGCGAATAAAAATGCAGGTGTGTTGTCACCCGTGAGGACTAAGATAGAAAGCCTCTTTTCCAGTAAAACGTGTCTCCGGTTCTCTACACTCACCATACGAATAATGCACCATACGGTAATGGTTGTAAAGTAAGATTTAATAAGTTAAGATTCAATTTAATATGATAATGAAGTGCTCAGGTTTTCTTTCGATTCTACTCGATACGACTCTATAGTTTAATAGAGCAACGAAAGTGCCACTACACAGCTCTATGGCTCTAGGGTCGATTGGCGGAGGCGAATTAGATTCTACCTCTGCCGCAGAGCTTTTAGAAAACCTCCAAGTTTACATTTTCGTTAACAATTTTTGTTGCCTCGGTACATCGGAAATTGTTATTTTTTCGCTTGCTAAACGAAAAATAATAATTAAAAGCTGGAATTTTAACTAAGACATTAGAAACGTTGAAACCCCATTGACCATGGGTGCAGCAAAGCATTCGAGACATTAAAAATATAGCATATGAAAGTAAATAAAATTATCTAACATATATATATATATATATATATATATATATATATATAATCGATAACTATCTTAGTTAATTATGCTGATAACGCATCTGCATTTTTCTAACGAGGTAAAGAAAGATAGGTATAGAGAATAGACCCACAGCGTCCACTTAAAAAATACTAAAAATATCTTCTCTCAAGAGTCTTTTAAAGGTATTCATATATGTATGTATCATATAACATTAATCACAGTAGTTTAAATATGTAAAAACATGCGTGAGTGTCGTGCATCACTCGGTTGGAACGAAGTTCCTTATAATTGATAAACGTATTATATTATTGATTAACAAACACAAATAAATATATTACTAGCGTCTATTAAAATGAAGCGTCATTTAAAATAAAATACACTTCTTTATTTCGCCGCCAAGGCCGTCTACACTATGACACAAGGGGTAGTGGCGAAAAAATCTTACACTTTTTGTTGCCTAGCTCCCATCCGCCAAACCTGTACCGTCCGATAAGGAACTTCGTTCCAATAATTATGTTGTATGTTTTCAACTATAACTATAGCCATTATATACGCAATACTGTTTTAGCAGGCTACAATATTGATAAGGGTGAAGAATTTTATATGATGGAGTCATTAAGGATAATCGTTCCTGTGCCCTCGAAACTACATCCGGCGTCTAGTCAATTATTTGTTTTTAGAACGATAGAGCGGCAACAGAACTAAAGACTGATTATGAAAAAAATTGGTTTTTACAAGTGATATAGGAAGTTCTATATATATATATATAAGAAAAGATGGAGAAGTTCCTGATAAAGGTAGAGCTGGCCTTTGCTGTGAATGAATGACTGTTGCTCATCGTAGTTTAGTAAATTAACATGTCATTGAAATACCTATATAATATATATATACAAATTAAAAAAATTATAATAAAAAAAATAAAACTAAAAGCTCCTCGTGGTATCCGCAAATACAGTTTCTTTACGAACTGTACCGCACGGTCACCTCACGGACCGATAGTGTCTACAGCAAATGGCACAAATATGTAGTCTTCACTCAAATACTCATATTTGCGCCATTTACTTAGGTCAGTTGCTAGTAATTGAAAATTAATACGGCAGTCGATATAAGCTAGGCAACACCATCATAACAAAGTACAAAGAACAATTCTTCAATAGATCTATCCGTGATATTTTGAAATAACTGAAATAATTGCTCTCATCTATATACTTTTGTTCTAGCTTGTAACTGGCCTCTCTTGTTGATTGCAAAGCCACTGTTTTATTTTTTTATTTGTTTTTTTAAATGTTTTATAACTTTAGCAGATGTAACTCTTAATAACTTACTTCATAAACACATGTTTTGGCTTACAGTTTAGTACTTAATCATTTAAATTTAAGAAACTTTTATCTCCACAACCGTAAACTGTATTGTGTTAATAAATAAAATAAAACAAAAATTCGTTACAACCCTAAGTGCATGATGTCAGGCTTGCAGTAACGCCAGTTGTAAGGGTTTGTAACGGCGCGACACGCATCGCTGATTATAAGGGAGAGTTAATAACTTAAACAGCGTTTTTATGTATATTACAACTAGTTGTTGCCCGCGACATCATTTCACAGTGGTAGAGCCACGCGGCAGCTTTTGCTGTCGCACGGTTGGGCGGCTCGAACCGGGGTGCTACCACGACCTCACAGAAAACCAGCGTGAAGTATAGGTTTACCTTTGCGTTTCGCTTGGTGAGTGCAGGTGACCGGAGGCCCTTTTTACTGGAAATGAGGCATTCCATCTTAGTCCTCACGGGTGACAACGCATCTACATTTTGATTTGTGGATTTGTGTTGAATGGAGGATAGATGTAGATGTCTATGGGCCGCAGCAACCACTTACCATCAAGTGGACTGTGTGCTCGTTTGTCAGCCTTATCCTATAAAAAAAAACATCGCCCACGTGAAATTTGTTACGATTAGATTTCAATGGTTTTAATTTTTTTGCGCGGAACCCTATTTCTTTTACTAAAATAAAAGTAGCCTAAGTTACTCCTTATAACATCAGCTATCAACCATGGAAAGTCCCGTCACAATCGGTCCAGCAAATAATTACGCCAGTACACTTTTTGAACCTGACAATTTTGAAACATTATAAGATTATAAGCCTATTTTTCATTGTTTACGATCTTTTTTTTCAGATATTTCTAAACGATCCTTTTGACGATAAATTGCTCCAAAACCCACGTATAGATATTTTCCTAAAACATTTTTTTAAATTAAATAAAGTATGTAAATAAGAGGAAGGAAACACGTAGACAGCTTCTGGATTCTTAGGATACATCCAAAACTATCTACTTGAATGTACAAGTGCAATAATAATGTATAGATTAAAAAAAAATGTCAAATGTTTCTAGGGAAACGTTGCCGCTAATCTTCTGTTTTAGTTTCCCTCTGTCGTCTCTTTATAATAATATGTCGTCCATACCGAATTACGGTCACGGCGGCCAGTGTTATAATGCACAAGCTTCGATCAACAATACCAACCAACAATACCAACCAACAATAGCAATTGGTATTGTTGATCGAAGTGCACAAGTGTATGCGCAAGCACATATGCACTATATTCCCTCACTCTCATAGTCCGATGGGACGGTAAACCGACACAGCCGGAGAGAGATCAGGCGCAGGACCAACGGCTTTACGTGCTATCGAGCGAGGCACGGGGGTGAGACGCCGCCAACTTTCTGACTCTGGGTTGCTACTTAGAATTTCTTGTCATAAAAACCATATTAATATAACTGATATTCGAATTCGAACCCTGGACCTCATGATTAGCAACAACGTTTACAACCAATACACCAACGAGGTATTCAAATTCTCACACAACACCCCACGGGACGATACGGGTTGACAAACGAGCACACAGTCCACCTGATGGTAAGTAGTTGCTGTGGCCCATAGACATCTACATCTATCCTCTATAAAGAATCAAAATGCAGATGCGTTGTCACCCGTGAGGACTAAGATGAAATGCTTCTTTTCCACTAAAAAGGGTCTCCGGTTCTCTACACTCACCATACGAAACACAGCAGTGTTTAGCTGCTATTTTACGCTGGTATTCTGTGAATAATGTAAGTATGGCAAATATCTCTCCTATGAGGCAATCTGTAGGAAAGACCTGTGTTCAGCAGTGGACTTTCATAGTCTGTAACAGTATTGGTACCTAACGGTATGTGCAATGAGATTTTGAAGCTTCAATGCGTGGAGGATAGTGGTAAGGAGGGCTATCTCATATGGGGGACAAGATGAAAAAGTGTCCAGCTATAAGCTGTACATAACAGTTCAAAAACCTTCCAGAACGGCGCTAGCGTAGATACAGGGTATGAATGTAGTAGTTGTAGATGGTTTAAAGTATGCCGGGTTAAAATTTTTAATAATTTTAGTGATTTGAGTAGTTAGTTACAGTAATTATACAAAACTTCAACTATTCACGTAGTCCAAAATATTTTTTTAGTATAACTTAAAATAACTGATGTGAGAAAACAAGGAAAGTAATTTTATTTTTGTGAACTTCAAATACGTTTTGTAATTTTTGAGTGTGTTATAAAACTTTTTAAAATAATCCAAATATTTTTTTTTAAATATAACCTAAAATAATTGTTGTAGCACCACCCTAATTTAATGCATTTCGCCGGACACTTTTTTATACACAGAGATAGTCCTCCTTACCTATTTTTTTTTATAGGATAGGGTGACAAACGAGCCCACAGTCCACATGATGGTAAGTGGTTGCCGCGGCCCATAGACATCTACATTTATCCTCGTTTGCAAATCAAAATGCAGATGCGTTGCCACCCGTGAGGACTAAGATGGAATGCCTCTTTTCCAGTAAAAAGGGTCTCCGGTTCTCTACACTCACCATACGAAACATGGCAGTGTTAAGCTGCTATTTTACGCTGGTATTCTGTGAGAGCGTGGTCCTACCCCGGTCGAGCCGACCCATTCGTGTTACAACTATACTACTAATATAGCTGCAGTATGGCTCTACCACGTAAAAAAATCCTCTACCCTCCATACTTCAATGCCAACGCTGTTTTAATCTGTTATCCGATTTCCTCACAGATAAAATATAAACAGCAATGTAATCGGTTCATTGAACTGTTCATCATATTATTAAGTAATTCGATACATCTAATAACACAATAAAATTTCAATCTGTTAGAACGTTACGAGGATAGCTTCGAGCCGTTATGAATTTCTCCAACCATTAAACTGTTGAAATTATAGTATTCAAATTAAAATGTACACATAAACATATAAATAAAATTGAACTGCCTCTCTGTAATATCGAATGAACTGACTTTTTAATTAACAATATTTAAAATCTTTGTCTGTATGTCTGTACGAGCTAATCTTCGAAATTGTTTTACCGATTGTGATGACTTCACGAACAGATAGAGAAAAAATCCAGGATGAATTAAATAAATGATGGTTTTTGATGATAATTTCACAAACTTTATGTGATATAAAAGCTGTTGGTAGGATTGCATTGGCTATATACATATATATATATATATATATATATATATATATATATATGTATATATATATATATATACACACACATGTGTGTGTGTGTGTGTGTGTGTGTACACGCGACTTCAGTGCTTTTTCTCCATTCCAAAATTTTGAATAGAAAAAGTCTTTTAGGTACTACTTTATTCTGTTATCTCTTAAAGGTTTGATGCAAAAAAGTTTAAAGTTTATTTTGTTTTATTTCTACGCGGACGAAGTCGCGGGTAAAGCTAGTAGTAGGTATTAAACATTGTAAAACTATGCGATCGTTGCTTTGCGCATTTTATTACTTCACCATCATCATTATTACAACCCTTCACAAGTCCACTGTTAAACATAGGCCTCCTCCAAGGAATGCCACGGTCCTGAGCCACCTGCATACATCGACTTCCCTACATGTCTTACCAGGTCGTCACTCACTAGTGGGGGGTCTTTTATTGCTTGCTTACGACTAAATGGCTTAGTAATTGCAGTACCGAATAATTTTTCCCGAGTTGGTGTTTTACTTGCATACGACTTTTATTATTTGCTTACGACTAGCTTACTTATTGCAGTAGGTACCGAATCAAGTTTCCTGAGTTTTAATCTCAGCGGGAGCGAACAGTCATATGTTGTAAGAATAAAAAGGGGGAATGAAACAGGAGATGGCCCTGCTGCACATCTTACTGATAACAACTCAAAATTAATAAAAACTGCGCTTGCTAACCCGCGTACCTAGCGTGGCAACTATGGCAAATATCCCCTACGAGGCAATGTTCATGCAGTGCACTTGAATAGGCTGTAACGGTAGTAACGGTAACAGCGTGGGTAAGAGATGGAGATAGATTATTATGACGTCATCGGAAAACAAAAATGGCGGTCATAAATTTCTGTCACACCGTCTGTTCTCCCATTTTATTTACTTTGCTGGCGGATTGGCGAGCAGTCACAGAACACTATTTACCCTGGCGGGATCGCAGTTCAAGACGTTTCGCAACTTTAACGCTGCCGTCCGTCACCGGTCTGGATATTATATTTTAACACTTTCACTGTCCGGTATTCAGACACAATAGTAAGACAATAGCAATGACCTATATGTAGTGCACGGGACAGCGAAAGGGTTAAGCCTGGCGTAGAGAGATGATTATGTGACATTTATACGGAAGCTATAAATATATAAGATGGTTTGGTATTTGCAATAGTCATTTCTTATGTTTACGCGAACACTACACGACTGTTGATGTTGACACAGAACTAGTTTTTACGGATTTTATCGCGTACCTGTTTTATAACATACGCGATAAAATCCGTAACAACTGATTTAATTTAAATTTTTTGAAAAGTTGTGACGATGATGATGATGTTGAAGTAAGTTTTCTATTTCGTTCCGTAGATATCAGAAGTGGCGATTATGGCATATTATGCCAGAAAGATCTCATGGCTTTTGATAGATGGCGATATAACAGTGCTGGTGTAATCATCTCATTTACGCCAGAATGAATGATTTTTTATCCAATATTGATTATTACATAATACTTACATATTGAAAGTCATTTTTTATTTACCACTGAAACCCAGCGGAACTTTTTTTTAAACATATTTCACTTAACAATAATTTTGTTTAATACAATTTTTAAATAAATTTTCATAGAACCAGCATGGTGGCGATCACCTTATTCCCAGAGGTTTTTTACATTCATGTATTCCTTGAAATTATAATAACCCTTTTTGTACAGTGTTTCTTTAAAAAAAAATTAAACTTGTTTATTGACCAACTTTGAACATGTTCAGAAACAGAAACAGAAACTTTTTTATTCAATATAGATTATAAATAATACTTATTGAAAGTCACTCTTTTGTTTGATTACCACTACACTGTTTGATTACACAGACGTAAAATACCCTCACCAGCGGCGGGAAACAGAGACAAAGATGCGAGATGTTTAGTACTACGATTGCTTATTCGACCGCAACGTTGGAATACCAGATCGGAAGACCAAAATATCTGGACAAAATTTGAAAATGTCGGGATTTTGGAGTTGTTGTCGGGAGAAATAAATATTAAAAAAAAAAATGTAAAATAAAAAGGTTTATTTTTTAAATTAATAGGCTACATAAAGACAAGAGACTAGAGAACTTAGACATTGTTGACACATAACTAATTTAAGTAGGTACACTAAATTTTTAAGTTGTTACATATATGAGTCCACTAATTTGGATCAGAAAATATTTAAAATTCAAACAATTTACATCAAAGGGCAGTATAATTACTAACACAGCTTTTGTTAAACCAAAGGCAGTTGTGATGTGAAGAGAAGCTTTTTGTCTGGAGATTTTGAGTTTTGTTGGGAGTTTGGAGATCATTTAAATGTGTGATCATGAAAATTTAAATGTGATTAGTACAAATCTAAATCTCTCTCACTAAATATAAAGGTATAAAATAGGTTATAAAATAAGTTCAACAAAGTAATATTACAACAAAGTCTACGTAGCAACAAAATAATATAACGAGCAATTACGAGTAGATAAGAACGATTAAATATTGTCACAGCGATTGTTCGGTCATGAATACACAATTGATATTTTGTATACAAATGCTATCAAATACTTTTTATTACATTCAGATTATAGTGGCTGTTAGCAGATAATCCATATAAATTACTGAAAACAATAGAACTCTTAATACCTTTAAATCTCTAATCTTCAAAACTTAACAAAATAATGTTAATTTAATTACAATTTATATGTAACCTTATTTAACCATAATTAATATTTATCTGTTAATCAATCATTAGTAAACAATTATTAGATTAAATACACGCGGGATAAGATTTTGTTATCAGTAGAAGTTTGCGCCTCTCACGGTGTGGCCGCCATTTTACAAATTCAGTTTTGTCAGCTGACGAGACCGGTTTCATACAAGCGCAGCCTAACTATCTACACTGCACAAATTCCAAGTAACAGGTATGTACCTACATTTTATACAAGGCAAAGCTATAGTGAACATTCTTCGCTCGTTTCGGGTCGTGAGATTTTATTTTCGTTGTAATGGTGAGCGAAATGGCGGGAAAGGTTTCGCGCCATTGTTTATTTACGTTCACAAATATCTTGTACTTACCTTACTTTATTTACGTTCACAAATACCTTGTACTTTTATAACTCATAACCGGTGTTAGTAACACATTCACGTTGTTGCTCTGTAACCTACTTTACTATTTTTCAGTGTGTTTTATTTTGAGTTTGAATAAAAAGGAATTACGATTTATTGTATGGTGATTAAACATTATATCTTTTCTATAAAGAAAAAAAGTTTTATTATCTATCGTAAATAAGCAGTGATGTGAACTTTATACTCTTCACTCATTCCTATTTAACGTACAATAGAAATATTTATTTTCGTTTCAGAATTTAGTCTTTTAATAAATTATTTATATTTATGTACTCATTACTTCAAAGAAAAATAATGAGCTTGTTTAAAAGGTTTAAACACTGGTTATTACGGGAACTAGACTCGTCTAAAGATAAATACTACTAATTAGAAGGGGCGTTCTAGATACTATAAGCATTAATTGAGTTCGCGGTTTGACCGCTATAACGACTGAAACTGGGTCCAAATAGAACGATGGTAACTAAAAAACTTATTATGAATTTGCAGAATTATAGGGAAAATTCAAAATGCTAAAATCTTTACGATTTTGAAAAAAAAATATACATCAAATCATTCACATGCCATGTCCGTCAAAATGGTCATAGTTCCCTATCCATCTATTAGTTCCCGGCAGTGGTATCCTAAGACATACAGGACGGTAACGAACGCTCCCCTAAACCACCACTACCCTAAAGGGTCGTCCGCGTAAACCAAGAGTACAACGAACGATACTGTAGGCCTACAATAAATACTAACAAAAAAGAAGCGAAGCAGTGATGGTATATCATTATGGGTCTCTTGGCGATAGATCTCTCTGCCTACCCCGCAAAGGAAAACGTAAAGCTTAGTAGTAGTGCATAAGTTGTTTTCAACAAAGAACAATTTTCTCGTCCAAATCCAATCTCACCTCAGGGTCAGAGCCCTTGCGATCGATTGGTGCCGGTATAATCTTGTGAAAATGCTGAACTGTAGCCCCGTAGCCTGGAGAAGGGGAGCATCATCAATAGAGCGAGAATATCGTCTCTAAAACTTCACAATGTCAAAATTTGAGTCTAGGCTATACCTTGTTCCAGGAATTTTAAATGTGATGTTTGAGTTTAAAATCGATTTGTCACTGAATACTGGCAATAATCAGCGTAGTGAGTTTTATAGGCTTTATCGAATTATTTTCTTATAAAAATAAAAACAGAGTTTTATAAATTTTTTTTAGGAGAGGGAGCAAACGAGCATTCGGCTCACTTGATGGTAAGTGACTACCGCCGCCCATGAACAACTGCAGCACCAGGGGAATTGCAGATGCGTTGCAGGCCTTTTAAAAAAGAGTAGGCTCTTTTCTTGAATATCATTAAGTCGTATCGGTCCGGAAAAATCTCTGGTGGTAGTCGATTCCATAAGGACGTTATGCGAGGAAGAAAACTTCTTCTAAATCGCTCAGTGGTGGACCGCCAATCATCCAGATGATATGAATAATATCGCGAGTTTTGTCGCGATGTGCGATGGTGAAATTGAGCGGTTGGAATTAGTCCGTCTGAGCACTCTCAGTGGTAGATGCGATAAAATACGCAAAGAGATACAACATTTCTTCGCAGATATACATAGATATACCGTGTAGTGGCGGTTAAGAATATCCACTATCCCATATCTTCCCGTGGGTGTCGTAAAAGGCGACAAAGGGAAACAGGCAGGAGATGGGCAGCAGCATCTTCCTGATAATAGCCAAAATAACAATAAAAAAACTGCGGTTGCCAACCCGCTCGCCAAGCGTGGCAACTATGGCAATATACCCCCATGAGCAATGACAATAATAAACGGCCCCCAGCCCCCGGCGGCCCCGCTATTCCTGGCTACGGTGGCGACCATGGTAACGGCGGGGCAGGGGGTGCTAAGAATCTCCGGTGGAGGTTCGGTTGCCACCTACGACGACTCGACCTGGCAACATACAACGCACGCACCCTGAGGACTGACGAGAAGATTGTGGAGCTGGAAGAAGAGATAGACAAGTTACGCTGGCATATTATAGGATTATCCGAAGTCCGAAGAGAGGGGGAGGACACGGTAATCCTCGAATCCGGCAACTTGCTCTATTACCGGGAGGGCGACCATCTGTCCCAAGGAGGTGTCGGATTTATCGTCCACAAGTCTCTCGTTAACAACGTTGTAAAGATTGAGAGTGTGTCGACGAGGGTTGCGTACCTTATACTCAGAATCACCAAACGGTATTCGCTGAAGGTCATACAGGTTTACGCACCAACCTCGGCACACCCCGATCAGGAGGTGGAGGAAATGTATGAGGATATCTCTAGAGCCATGCATTCCTCCAAAACCCAATATACGGTGTTAATGGGAGACTTCAATGCAAAACTAGGCACAAGAGAGAACGGTGAGCTGAAAGTAGGGAAATTTGGAATAGGGCAACGGAACCCAAGGGGCCAGCAGCTGGCCGACTTCATGGAGAAAGAGGGACTCTTTATGATTAACTCTTTCTTCCAGAAGCGGCCCCACAGGAAGTGGACCTGGTCGAGCCCCGACGGTTCGACAAAAAATGAGATTGACTTCATTATGACGACCAGACGACAACTGTTCAGTGATGTCTCAGTGATCGCGAGGGTGAAAACCGGCAGCGATCACCGAATGGTTAGAGGCACACTGAACCTAAACGTTAAGTTGGAGAGGTATCGTCTAATGAAGTCAACGCTCCGTCCCCCGCGTGCTCTAATCCAAAGTCCCGAAACCTTTCAGCTCGAGTTACAAAACCGTTTTCAGTGCCTAGAAGACTGCAATGAAGTGGACGATTTGAATGACAAGCTCGTGGAAACTGTCCATGAGGTCGGAGCTAAGTTCTGCAAGACCCGCCGCAGAAGAACACAAAAACTCTCCGATCACACTCTTAATCTCATGGCTGTTAGACGGGAGATGAAGCTACATTCTTCAACAGATTTAACAGCATACAGGCAACTGAACAGACAGATCTCCAAATGCATGCGGCGGGACTTACGCAAATTCAATACAGCTCGTATTGAAGAAGCGATCGAGCGGAACCGAGGCTCCAAAGTCTTTGCCAGAGATCTGTCTGCCAGAAAGCGCCAATGTCAAAGCTGAAGACAGAATGTGGCAGCATCGTTTCCGGGGCACCTGAGATTTTGAGTGAGATTGAGAGGTTCTATGGGCAGCTGTACACGTCATCGTTGGAGGCGCACGCAAGTGTGAGTAACGATCCAAGAGCGAGTCTTATCCGACATTATTCCGATGATATCCCGGACGTCAGTCTGAGCGAGATTAGAATGGCTCTCCAGCACCTTAAAAACGGCAAGGCCCCAGGCGAGGATGGAATTACAGCGGAGCTTCTGAAAGCGGGTGGAAAACCGGTACTTGAAGTCCTTCAGAAGCTCTTTAATTCCGTCCTCCATGGTGGCATTACACCGGAGGCGTGGAGCAGAAGTGCGGTGGTCTTGTTCTTCAAGAAAGGCGACAACGCTCTCTTGTAGAACTACAGACCGATTTCCCTTCTGAGCCGCGTCTACGTGCTGTTTTCGAGAGTCATTACGAATCGTCTCGCGCGCAGACTTGACGACTTCCAGCCTCCCGAACAAGCCGGTTTCCGAATAGGCTTTAGCACCATAGAGCACATACATACCCTTCGGCAAATTGTACAGAAGTCCGAAGAGTACAATTTGCCACTATGTCTGGCGTATGTGGACTATGAGAAAGCCTTTGATTCCGTCGAAATTTGGGCGGTGCTGCAGTCCCTTCAGCGGTGGCAAGTTGACTGTCGGTATATCGAAGTGTTGAAGTGCTTGTACAGTAGGGCTACGATGGCTATCCGAGTACAGAACCAGAGTACGAAACCTATCCAATTGCAGAGAGGTGTAAGACAGGGTGACGTCATATCCCCGAAACTCTTTACCGCTGCATTGGAAGATGTTTTCAAGCTTCTGGACTGGAAAGGATACGGTATCAACATCAATGGCGAGTACATCACTCACCTTCGATTTGCCGACGATATAGTCCTTATGGCAGAATCGCTGGAGGACCTAAGCACTATGCTCAATGACCTCAATAGTGTTTCCCAACGGATAGGTCTTAAGATGAACATGGACAAAACAAAGATCATGTTTAATGTCCATGTCACACCTATGCCGGTAGTTGTTGGGAACACTAAGCTCGAAGTTGTTGACGAGTATGTTTACCTGGGACAAATAGTCCGACTAGGTAAGTCCAACTTCGACCGAGAGGTCAATCGACGGATTCAACTCGGTTGGGCAGCGTTCGGGAAATTACGGCACATCTTCTCGTCAGGTATACCTCAAAACTTGAAAACGAGACTGTACACCCAGTGCGTGTTGCCAGTGATGACATACGGAACTGAGACGTGGTCCTTCACTGCTGGCCGGATGAGGAAGCTCAAGGTCGCTCAGCGAGCTATGGCGAGGGCTATGCTCGGAGTTTCTCTGCGTGATAAACTCAGAAATGAGGATATCCGCAGTAGAACTAGAGTGACCGACATAGCCCAACGGATTAGTAAGCTGAAGTGGCAATGGGCCGGCCATATAGCTCGAAGAACCGACAACCGATGGGGAAGAAAGGTTCTCGAGTGGCAGCCTCGTACCGGCAGGCGAAGTGTAGGGCGTCCCCCCACTAGATGGAGTGACGACCTGGTAAGATATGCAGGAAGTCGATGGATGCAGGTGGCTCAGGACCGTGCTTTGTGGCATTCTTTGGGGGAGGCCTATGTTCAGCAGTGGACTTGTGAAGGGCTGTAATGACGTAATACGTAGATATATTAATTCAATACAGATTGTACATAATATTCATTGGAAGTCATTATAAATTTAATTTACAAGTAGGTCGAAAAAAATCCCTGTTTTTTAATACAATAAGGGTGACAAACGGGTGCACTTGAAGGTACCAGTTGACACCCATACACTATATATCTATTCTCGATTACGATTTTACGTACCTAACGGAAGGTTTTATGTGAGAGCGCGGTCCTTCCACTGTCGAGACGATCCATTTGCGGTGCAACGTGGTTCTACCATGTTAAAGTCTCACTCTGCCCCGGGAAACACCAAAATAAATACCTAGCGGTTTCTAAAACGAAAAACAGTTTACAATTATGTATTTTATACATGGTAGAGTCATGCTGCAGCAAGAGATATTAGTAGTATAGTTGTAGCACGAATGGGTCGGCTCGACCGGGGAAGGACCACGCTCTCACAGAATACTAACGTAAAATAGCAGCTTAACACTGCTGTGTTTCGTATGGTGAGTGCAGAGAACCGGAGACCCCTTTCATTGGAAAAGAAGCATTCCATCTTTGTCCTCAAGGGTGACAACGCATCTGCATTTTGATTCGCAAACGAGAATAAATGTAGATGTCTATGGGCCACAGCAACCACTTACCATCAGGTGGACTGTGTGCTCGTTTGTCACCCTATTCTATAAAAAAAAACTACGTATATTTTTTTTAAATAAAACTAATTTTACGGATTTTATCGCGTATATTAACTTATTTTTATATTCCCGACGTTTCGGGTGCTTTCCAGCACCCGTGGTCACGAAAAAACTGAAGGTAGCCGGGCTAACTATGACAGCAGGACGTCAAACAACTCAGTCCCCCGTGACCACGGGTGCTGGAAAGCACCCGAAACGTCGGGAATATAAAAATAAGTTAATATACGCGATAAAATCCGTAAAATTAGTTTTATTTAAAAATGTGTAGTGTTCGCGTAAATATAAGAAATCATTACGTATATTTTCTTGTACAATTATTATATTAGTATACAAATCAAATTAGAATTAGCTTGATAGCGATCACCTCATTCCCAGGGGTTATTGTCATCTATGTATTCCGTGCTATGACAACTCTTTTTATACAATATTTGTTAAATAAATTTTTTTGAACTTGACTACAGAAAATATTTGTATATTTTGTGGATTTTTAAAAAAAATCGTGTTTAGTGCACGTGACGAAAAAACACGTTCAGCGTTCACTATGTAATTATTGTCTCGTTAAATAATAATGAATTAAAACAAATATGAGACTCGGAGAGATGAGTACATATTTGTGCCATTTGCTGTAGAGACTATCGGTCCGTGGGGTCTACGTGCTATGAAGTTCCTAAAGGAACTCCATCCACGGCTGGTCGTTTGCTGGTGATAAGAGGGCTTTTTTTTTCTCGCTCAAAGGCTAATATAGCCATTCAGCGGGGAAACGCAGCCAGCGTTCTTGCACGATACCAAGGGGAGTTGAGCTGTTTGATTATTAAATTACTAATTTTAGTTTTTTTATTATTGTTTTTAATATTGTATATAATAAAATATTGTATATTATGTTATGTAAATAAATGTAATAATAAAAAAAAACACTTAAAAGTATCTCCTTATTATTCCACTTAAAGACGACGCAAGATCCTTACTCAACCATAAGCTTTAACTAATTTTAGTTACTTTCGATAAATCACTCAATCTATCTTATAATCTATAAAAAACAATCCCAATTATTTATTATGTTCCAAATAAGCCTATAAAGACTTCAAATATTATAAAGAATTGTGTTTTAGGCTTAGAAAAACATTAATTTTTAAATTAAACACAGCTACCACTTCCGCATTTCCTTCCCAGATATTCCGAGAGCATTAAATAAAGCTACTTCACACAGTCAGTATCTGCGATCTGCGAAATCCACGAGGTGTCAAGGAAGCAATCGGAACCATAAATAAACACAGCGTTTTTGACAGGTATCTGATATGCCCGAAATGTGAAACTTTTTCTGGCCCGCCCGAATAGACATACCAAAAATGTTTTTCTTACATACTGATTTATTCTAAATTCCGATGATGCCACATTCTCGTAGCTTAAAAAAAGAAATTTATAGAAATATTGAAGTTTCATATACCTACCTACGTTCTTTGCTTATACACGCAACTTAATGTGGTGTTAAAATCTCTATTCATTTGGTAAGTAAATGAAAAATATTAACATTGCTTAAATAACAGATTGAAATAATGTTAAAAACTTAGTACTGACCGTTAAGAGTGATTTTACTCTTACAGACTCTTAAGAGAACCAAAGTCCTTCTTCACTGGTAACAAGGAATTCCAATTAATAGTAAAAATAACAAGGCATTGCTAGAACCTAAATTATTTTTAATCAAGAATAGAATAGAACAAAATAGAATAGAATAAAATAATGATATAAGTTTACTTTTTCTGTAGTTAAAGAAGGTACCACGGTTGCCGTTGGTTACCGTGCGGTCTATTATTTTATAAACACATTATCAGAAGTTAGCACGTGATTGCTATAACACAGATCAATGAAACAGTTTATCTGTAGTCTGTACGTCCCAGTCTCGGCTTGACGTCGATTTACAAACGGAATTCTACTTGCCCCTTTCATTCAAGGACAAAAATCGTTATAAATGTAGAGCAAGGTGAACAAAATACTTTAGTTTAAGTCAAATTGGTATTATTTTCTGTATGATGTTGTAAGAGTACATTAGAGCATCAAACATTGGATAAAAGTTAGATGTTGTTTATATGTGATTTGAGAATAATTATTATATACTATTTGTTATAATAAGACTTAAGAGAAAGAAGGGATAATATTTCATCGTCGTCATCATTACATCTCTTCACAAGTGCACTGCTGAACAAAGGCTTCTCCCAAGCAATGTTTTATACGTGGTAGAGCCATGCTGCAGCTATATTATGGTTGTAGCTCGAATGGGTCGGCTCGACCGGGGAAGGACCACGCTCTCACAGAATACCAGCGTAAAATAGCAGCTTAACGCTGCTGTGTTTCGTATAGTGAGTGTAGAGAACCGGAGACCCTTTTTACTGGAAACGAGCCATTCCATCTTAGTCCTCACGGGTGACAACGCATCTGCATTTTGATTCGTAATCGAGGATAGATGTGGATATCTATGGGCCACAGCGACCACTTACCATCAGGTGGACTGTGTGCTCGTTTGTCACCCTTATCCTATTAAAAAATAATGTCACAAACCACGATCCTGAGCCACCTGTATCCATCCACTTACTGCATATCTTACCAAGTCGTCACTTCATCTAGTGCGGGGTCGCCCTACACTTTATACAAATATAACTATGTATCAAACTGTAACATTTCACCCCTTAAATTTTCCAAAATCCTTTCTTAGCTGGTGTCTACGTCGAGAAGGGAGTATTGTATATGCCAAATTTCAAGTCAATCGAGCGTATAGTTTTTTGAATATCTCATGACGAGTGACTGAATCAGTGGTATTTCGTAAGACCAAAGTACGCGTGTAAACACCCTCTTACGTATTTCTGTCACTACTCACTAGGCAGCAGAGCGTGCCGCGTGTCGGTGTGAAGAGTATAGAGAGTAGAGATGTTGCGGAGGTTCGATTCCGATTCCGAGAGTTCTGAACTTCGTTAAATTTTACCCTAAATTTTGACCTATCGTATCAATTCGACTGTATGTTTTTTTATGTGTGTTACCTCATAACTTTTTACTGGCTGAACCGATTTCGATGATTCTTTTTTTATTTGAAAGCTAGTACTTCTCGTGTGGTCCCATATAAATTTGATCAAGGTCAGACTAATAGTTTTTGAGTTCTTCTTAATAACTTATATTGAAGTCGGCTGTACAAAATTTTTAATTTTAAATTATTATTAACATATCAAAGTCAGATCAAAAATGTACTTACATGAAAAAGTTAAAGTTCCCAATGCTTAATATCTAATATTTAAAAACAATAGTCTGTCAAGTCTACTGGGATCAAAACGGTTCCGCTCATCACTTGCGATGTTGCCAGCAATTGAAAAAAGGCGCTCATAAGGAACAGATGATCCCCGATACTCATATACATCATGGCTATGGAGTGAATGTCGTGATAAATAGAGTATTTATATTCTTGCCAGTACAGTATAGGATCATACTTCAGGTGAACAACTGCCTGCGGTAAAAATAGTGTTGTAATTAACCCTTTAATAGGCAACACCGTCATATTACAGATACATTCAACTACCTAATTGTAAATAATTTTATGGTTTTTACCAAAACAAAAAAAAATCGAATGGCGATTTTCAAGGATGAAATATCGATTCACTAGATCGATTCAGTACTGCTTATCGATTTAAAATAATAGTACTTTTGGGCCTGAAAAATCGATTCCTTGATTAATCGATCTCAGATCGCCATCCCTATTTGGCAATTGGCATGTTGTTTTTTATTCGTTTTAGTACTGTTTTATTTGACGTGTAACAAATTTATTTGAATTGGACAATGAAGCCAACATCATGTGCCATTTGGAATTATTTCAATGAAGTTTCTGGGAATACAGCAAAGTATAAACTATGTGGGAAGATATATTCACGAAAGGGAGGTACGACTACTCCGTTAAAAAGTCATTCAAAGTCTGTGCATACCACTGAATTCGAAAACATCAAAAAAATTTGAAACTTAAAAGAAAAATACAGTGCAATAGACATGCCCTTAACACATCTCTTCTGCCTCCACTTCCGATTCCGGTTCCGATTTCGGTTCCGCTTCCGACAAACAAAATTTAAAAACTCCGCTTTCGAATTCGGTTCCGATCATTGAGTTATATGTACTACGTACTAGAGAAGCCATTCCGAACATTGACTATGTTCAACTGAACTGTAGTGCAATACATACAAACTAAATTTTGCGTAAATTGAAGATTTGTGAATTCCATAAAATAATTATTATAACATTTTATTTAGAAATATGTTTGTTTAGATTAAATTAAGATATTTTATATTAAATCCTTATATTAACTTTATATTAATATCTTATTTTATATCAAAGTCTTCGCGCATGCGCGACTACTACTCCCGCGCATGCGCGAATACATAGAGTAGGACACAATTTTTGTTTGGAATGGCTTCTCTAGTACGTAGTACATGTAACTCAATAGTTCCGATATAACCACTTCCGTAACATCCCTAATAGAGAGCCAATATAATATCAGATTATGAGCCGTTGCATGTTAGTAATCAGGGGTGACAATGCATCTATAGCTTTCTTTATTTGAAGTTAGCTGCAAGTGTTCATCGTCTTTAGTAGCCCATAAACTCACACGTCGTAGGTGTTAGGCTACAGTAGCCCATGAAAGCCTTCAATCTGTGACTTCGTTTGTCACCTAAATTCTATATAAAAATTAAGAGTGGCAAACGAGCATACAGTCTGCCTTATAGTAAGCGTATGCTCTGACCCATAGACATCTACATTTATCCTTAAATTCAGATCAAAATGCATATATTGTAACCCCTGAGGACTAAAATAAAATGCGTTGTTACCTTCAAAATAAACTCCTGTTCTCATCACTCACCATTTTATACGTGGTAGAGCCATGCTGCAGCTATATTAGTAGAATAGTTGTAGCACGAATGGATCGGCTCGACCGGGAAGGACCACGCTCTCACAGAACACCAGCGTAAAATAGCAGCTTAACACTGCTGTGTTTCGTATGGTGAGTGTAGAGACCCGGAGACCCTTTTTTACTGGAAAAGAGGAATTCCATCTTAGTCCACACGGGTGACAACGCATCTGCAGTTTGATTCTTTATTGAGGATAGATGTAGATGTCTATGTGTCACAGCATTCACTTACCATCAGGTGGGCTGTGTGCTCGCTTGTCATCCTATCCTATAAAAAAAAAACCATACGAAAAACAGCTGTATTATGCTGATATTTGACGCTGGTATTATGTGCGAGCGAGGTCTATCTCCGGTCGAGCTGACTCATTATCATTCGTGCTTCAGCCATAATAGGTATAACGCAACGTGATTCTACCGTTAAACTTATTAATTTATTTTATTTTTTACTGTAAGCCGTCCAACCTTACAGTAAAAAATGCATAGAATAGGTAAGAAACAGATGTGAACATTGGACGGAAAAATTTCGGACATGCTTCAATTTCCGAGTGTATTTTAGAATCCACAAAATATGTTATTCCGCAGATATGTAGGTTTCCCAATAAGATGCATTCTTTCACCATCGAGCACGTAGTAAATCGGCATATAAAATTGCATTCATCAATAATTTCATTACTTCATTAGTGCCGGCGTGCATCGGACCCGGGTTGCTCATGTAGGTACTGTAAATTTTATGGCGATCGCTAAGCTCTTTAGCTGCAATGGCGCTTTTACGTTAAGGGCAAGTTTATTAATATCTTATTAAACATTATAAGATGGCGATATGGCATCTAGAAGTCTGTTATATTGAGATATTTCTGATATTAACTATAGTCGTCTCTCACGAAGTGAACAGTATTACGCCGCCATTTTGCGAAGTCAAAAATGAATAATACATACATAACATACATAACATAAACACTCACGCCTGTCACCCAGAGGGGTAGGCAGAGACTATGGAATTCCATTTGGCACGATCCTGACACACCTCTCTCGCTTCCTCCACATCCATATACCTACGCATACACGCTCGTCGGTTAAAGGTACTCTTGATTTGGCCCATTTTCAATATATCGTCAATTTGGTCGATAAACTTTCGCCTAGGGCGTCCCTTCCCGACTCTGTCGTTCACCTCTGCAACATAAATTTTCTTTGTCACTCTTTCCTCACTCATTCTTTCTACATAACCAAACCATCGAAGCATTCCTTTCTTAATCCTGGTCACAACATCATCTTGCAAACCACACTCTTCTCTTATCACACAATTTCTCACTCTGTCATTCAGATTCATTCCTAACAACTAAAAAATGAATACTTATCCAATAATATTATTAATAATATTAATATCAGCATTTTATAATAAAAAAAGTAAAAATTAAATACAATGAACTCCGTAAAATTAAGTTTTATGCGTAGTATTCGCGTAAATATGTATAAGAAATCACAAGATGTATTTTCAAGTATACTAACGACAAACACATTCAAATTGCAAAATGCAACTACAAAAACAAAATAAAAACGCTTATTATATAAAACTAAAGTTGCGTGTCTTTATAAGATAAAGCCTGAAGCGAATAAATAAATCACGGAATACATTTGTAAAAACGGAGACATGCAAGAATTTGCACGCTAATAGATAACTACGAGTATATAATCAATTCATTTAAGAGTTGGGCTTCGACAGTTTTCGTGTATTTGAGATATTTTTGATAATCATTGAAAGTTTTTCTATATAAACAACAATATATCAATTACTCGATACTCGGCAATATATAGTAATATTGCATAAGGGTCTATCATTATAGAGCCACGCTATAGCTATACTATGGTTGTAGCACGAATGGGTCGCCTCGACCGGGGTAGCGTAAAATGCTGCTGTGTTTCGTATGGTGAGTGTAGAGAATCGGAGACCCTTTTTACTGGAAACGAGGCATTCCATCTTAGTCCTCAGGGAGGATAACGCATTTACATTTTGATTCTTAATCGAGGATAGATGTAAATGTCTATCGACCACAGCAATCCCTTACCATCAGGTGGACTGTGTGCTCGTTTGTCGCCCTGATCCTATAAAGAAAATCTCAAAGTCAGTTATTCCATACAAAATATCCCCGAGATAAATGTAGATGTCTATGGTCCAGAGCATTCAATTACCATCAGCTGGACTGTGTGCTCGTTTGTCACCCTTACTCTATAAAAACAATTTATTTGCGAATAGTAGACTCCCTTACGTAAAAAACATAATATTACAAAAAGTAACAAAATAATAGGTATGCAAGACTGACATGATACAAAAAAGCAAGAAAGGAAGTCAATCTTCTGCAACAGGCATAAGGATATCGTGATCAAGATTAAAAATTGCTTTCAATAATTGTTTTTAATTTTTGTTTAACGAAGCGCACATTCCTAGTAAGTGGATGCTGTGGCCAAAAACATCTACATCTATCATTTGTTAAGAATGAATTTGCTGATGTTTTGTTACCCCTGAGGATAAAAATACCGGATGCTATGCCCCGATACCACTTAAAAACTACTTATTTAATAATTATAAATTATGCTGCCATTTTACGATTGTACAACCGCTGCTAGGTGGTACGTAAGCTAACTACCACCCTACTACCTTATTTTTGGAAATGCCTACGCATATCGGCTCGCGGGGGCAAGGAAGGGTTATGTCGGATTCGCACCGACTAAAACCTCATGGTGTTACTTACACCTTCGTCGCATATTGGCAAGGCCACAGGAACGCTTTCGGACACATCCGCGGCCGCATCAGCGCTGGCTGCCCTATGGCGGCCCCTCCTCTGGAGAGAACTACTCTTCTTCATCTCCTCAGATAAGGCGCACCAGGACAATTAGCGCGCCCTCCTCCGTGGTCTCCTATCTCACATGCGTAACGGTGTCCGATACGTGAAAGCCATGGGGCCAGGAAAAACGAGATCTAGTCTTCCTGATCCCACCGGTGGATCTGGTCTATGGCTCCGCCGCCAATCAAGATCCGGCTGTGGGGGGTAGGGGGAGCGGCGCCACGCAATACCGACACTCCTCTCCCCCCGCAGCCCCACCAACACCGCATCAATTAACGGTGCAGCCCCGTCAGAGTCGCGGAGGATAGGGCGAGTGGCGCATCGCCATACCAACATCCCCCGTTCCTACGTGACTCCCTCTCGCCACAGCCCACCAACTCACATCCGTAGTGGGCTCGCCAAGCTCACACGGAGTGGCTACCTCCGGCCGGCTCTACACTTCGGGCCAGCCATGTGGATTCCTCTTAGTTCACCGCGGGCGACATTTTTTACTTTAAGGCTTATAAAATTGTGTTTAGCATTAAAAAAAGAAAGTAAAAGTATTTAAGGCGGCTTTAGAAAAAAATAAAACTAGGTTGACAGCTTTTTCAAACATGGCTTCACATAACGTAATTTCCATACGCTAATCCATGGAAACTACACTTTTCACCTCTGTATGTTGTAATCGCATTATAGGCGTTATTACGAGCGACAACGGATTATTTTTCCACCTCACCGGTGAACGTCGTTGTGACACGAATAAATCTTTTAAAGTAACTTCTATGGCTTTTGTGCCTTTGCGGATATCCAGCTGTTTTATTTCCTAACCCTTTTTATGTAAAACCCATCGGTAAAACAGTTGCATAGTGGTGGAGTAACAAAATTAAAATATGCCATGCTTGGTCACAGCCGATAGGTACCTACTTTATTTTTTTTATTATTTCATTAATAAACCAAGAAGACACAATAAAGACTGGTACAATATTGCAGAAAATCGCTAAAGGTGTAATAGTAAAAGGAGGTATTTGCCCTTCAGTAGAATGTATCTCTGGTTTCTCTGCGTGATAAACTTAGAAATGAGTATATCCGCAGTAGAACCAGAGTAACCGATATAGCCCAACGGATTAGTAAGCTGAAGTGGCAGTGGGCCGGCCATATAGCTTGAAGAATCCACAACCGATGGGGAAAAAAGGCTCTAGAGTGGCAGCTTCGTATACCGGTAGGCGAAGTGTAGGGCGACCCCCACGAGATGGAGCGACGACCTGGTAAGACATCTAGGAAGTCGATGGATGCAGGTGGCTCAGGACCGTGCTTTGTGGCATTCCTTGGGGGAGGCGTATGTTCAGCAGTGGACTTATGAAAGGCTGTAATGATGAATGATGATGATGAGAATGTATCATTAGGCTAATTAGAAAAACAACAAGAAAAATGAGGGAAATAATATGATTTTTTTTACCTATAGAACACAAGAAACCCTTTCATCATCATCATCATTACCGCCCTTCACAAGTGCACTGCTGAACATAGGCCTCCCCCAAGGAATGTCTTAAAGCACGGTCCCGAGCCACCTACATCCATTGACTTCCTGCATATATTACCAGGTCGTCACTCCATCTAGCGGAGAGACGCACTACACTTCGCCTGCCGGTACGAGGCTGCCACTCGAGAACCTTTCTTCCCCATCGGTTCTCGGTTCTTCGAGCTATATGGCCGGCCCATTGCCACTTCAGCATACTAATTCTTTGGGCTATGGCGGTTACTCTGGTTTTAATGCGGATATCCTCGTTTTTAAGTCTATCACGCAGAGAAACTCCGAGCATAGCCCTCTCCATAGCTCGAGGAGCGACCTTGAGCTTCCTCTTACGGCCAGCAGTGAAGGACCACGTCTCAGTTCCATAGGTCATCACTGGCAACACGCCCTTTGACGGCCTTAAATATTTCTTTAAATTTAATTCTGTTTCAAAAACTGTATGTTTTTGAAACTGTATGTTTTTTAACGATTTATTTGCTTCATTGTCATTAAAGTGGCAGCGTAAAAGAATCTATCACTCTACTAATGAATAACTCTAATAATAAATCTATGGCCGGAAAGAGCTTTATGGCCTCTATGGATTATTGGTGGTGCGGTACGTCAATTGGTATTTGACAAATATATTGCGATATAACTTGTCGAAATCCGACGGCCAGTTCCGCCATATTTATTTATGGTGACCTAATTTTTGTGTATGTTAGGTAGTAATTACTTGGTGTAGTTATACTCAATCAATTTACCTGTATGAGTCTCTGTGATATGCACTTAGCAGGTTTCACAACCCGTTCTATAATCTTGGACGTTTAATGTCCCGTCTTCACTTAACAAGAGATAACAAATTATAAAAGTCACGGTTAATGCAATAAACAACAAAGAATTATTTTATGAACTGTACATTTCCTTTCTTAATCATGTTCAGAATATCTTTTTGCAAAACATATAGAGGTATTTTCCGAACCAGTGCAGTGGTTAAATTAAACATAAGAATGACTTTCAATAAGTACTTTTTAATGATGTCTTATATTTACTCGAACACTACACATTTAAATAAAATCCGTAAAACTAGTTTTATTTAAAAGTACTTATTATTTATTATTTATATAATATTATACCTACTGGCTGGTACCCGGCGCGTTACAGCCGCAGAAGAAATAATTGTGGTAATATCGTTTTAAATTTAGAAGAGTTATATTATTAGGAATGACAATGCATTCATTGACGTTGAATGAAATATAACTTACAAATGTGTCGGTACTATACGTGCGCCACCTACTGTAAGTTAATTGTACTATGCCCATAACAACCCATACGTACCCAAGAATAAAATAATAATAAACACGTATTGTCCGAAATTTGGGGATCTATGAAAACCTTAGTTAACACTTTCATTCGAAGTCAGATGTTATGTGGGCAGCCACTACAACCAAGCCCCACGATTCTTTATACGATACTAACGTCACTCAATTGTTTTGCCTTCCCGGAACCCCTCCACCAACACTTAAACTTTAAGGTATAGTATTAAGGTTCAAATTGATTTTTAAGTATTATTACGAATCTTTTGTATGGGAATATAGAACAACCATCTTCGTTAAAGTATATTGAAAAAAAAGTTTTTTTGGAAAGAAGTTCCTTATCGGACGATAAGAATTTGGGGGCTAGGTGAGGAAAAGTGTAAGATTTTTCCGTCACGACCTCTTCTGACGTAGTGTAGACTGACTGGGCGGCTATAAGGAAGCGAGATATTTTTACGCGGTAGAGCCATGCTGTAGCTATATTAATTATATAATTGTAGCACGAATGGGTCTGCTCGACCGGGAAAGGACCACGCACTCACAGAATACCAGAGTAAAATAGCAGCTTGACGCTGCTGTGTTTCGTATGGTGTGTGTAGAGAACCGGAGCCCTTTTTACTGGAAACGAGGCATTCCATCGTGGTCCTCAGGGGTGACAGTGTATAGTCCACATTTTGATACGTAATCAAGGATAGATGTAGATATCTATGGGCCACAGCAACCACTTACCATCAGGTGTACTGTGTGCTCGTTTGTCACGCTAATCCTATAAAAAAAAGATGGAATAATTTCAATCTCCCTCGCACTTTTTCTTATCTTGCAATGAAATAAATATTATTTTATTTTAAATAACGCTTCATTTGAATATACGCTAGTAATTCATTTATTTATCTGTTATCCGCTATCCGTAAGAGGATATACAGAATACCAGCGTAAAATAGCAGCTTTAATGCTACTGTGTTTCGTATGGTGAGTGTAGAGAACCGGAGACCCTTTTTACTGGAAAAGAGGCATTCCATCTTAATCCGCGCAGCTGAAAACGCATCTGCATTTTGATTAGCTAACGAGGATAGATGTCATCTACATCTAAGGGCCACAGGAACCACTTACCATCATGGACTGTGTGCTCGCTTGTCATCTTATAAAAAAGGTAAATGAAACGGCAAATGGGCAGCATCTTCCTAAAACAGTACGAAATAAATTTAAAAAAAAAAACTGCGGTTATTAATCCGATAGCAAAGTGCGGTAACTGTGAGCGGTAAATGTGATAAATATTCCCCAAATGAGGCACTCTATGGGGGATGCCTATGTTCAACGCTGGACTTTGGATAGGCTGTAATGATGTCGATAATGATGATGATGCTAATAATACTATAGATAGTTGAGCCGTGGAAGTTCAGGGTTCGCTGTAAATTTCATAGTAGGTTCCGATACCCTCTGGCATCAGGGAAATTGTTAACTGCAATTAGTGATGCAACGAATACGAATACGAATATTCGTATTCGCCGAATAGTAGACATTTACCGAATATTCGTATTCGGCGAATACTGATCACGAATATTTAAAAACTAATATTTTTGTACGCAACTCTAATTACTGGCGGACTTGGATAACGCGCGACGTCGGCGCGTAAAAAAAATACGACGTGTGTGTTTGCCCTTAACCTGCAAAAGACTTTTTTTAACGGCCGGGAACATCCAGACTGAAAGAAGAAATCGCTTAAAACCAGAAAATCTACAAATTTTGTATTTTTTAAATAAAAATTTGCCTGTTGTAAATTTTAATTATTAGAACAATAGAAAATCATCACATAAATTAGTTTTTTATTATCATGGCGAGATATTCGTATTCGTATTCGTATTCGCCGAATAGTAGGTTTGATATTGGTATTCGTATTAGTAAAACTAGTATTCGTTGCATCACTACTCGTAATTGCAATTTTAAGTGTCGATTTACCAAGTGCTCGGCGGTTAAAATGAAAGAAAACATCGTTAGGAATCATTTATGACTGAAAAATAAAATATTCCGAATACATAAAGTCCGCCAAGTCAACACGCACTGGAGTACAAACAACAATTTATTTTATCTTATCGCTGCCACTATAAATATTAGCTAACAACTGAGTATAAGACTCCTTCCTCCAACACACTTTAGTTAATTCGTATTTAGTTTAAATACTATATTATCACATCGTATTAGTTTACATTAAAAATCACAGAATACCAGCGTAAAATAGCACCTTAATGCTGCTCTGTTTCGTATGGTGAGTGTAGAGAACCGGAGACCCTTTTTACTGGAAAAGAGACATTCTATCTTAGTTCTCACGGCTGACAATGCATCTGAATTTTAATTCGCAAACGAAGATATATGTAGATGTCTATGGGCCGTAGCAACCACTTATCATCAGGTGGACTGTGTGCTCGTTTGTCACCCTTATCCTATAAAAAAAAAATCATGATTCAATACGAATTAAAGCCCTCTTGCAGTACGACGTGTAGGTATGAAAACGTTTATTCGCTCCTCGCAATTATCGAGCTAATTACTAATTAGTAGGTACTAAAGTGGGGAGAATTTTAGGAAAAACGGCGTACGTAACCTTAAGGATTGAGTCGGCGGACACTGCCGTGAGCGCTTGAATCCTTTGTTTTTTTTATATGATAAAAATAAAAATGAAATTTAAAAAATTAAAAATCCTCGAAAGAAAAAGAGCTGATGATCTTCAAACGGCTAAATAGATATTTTTGATATTATATTTATAATTTCAAAAATATCATATATACGATACATCTAGTTTAAGACACTTTTCAAACGAAAAAAAACTGAACACTACTACTAAAAATGATATGCCTTTTCATTTGATATAAGTTTACATGATTTCATTATGATATTTCTCGAGGCACATGTCTAAACAGGGTGTGTCATATTAATGACATTTAACCGAGTAAAAAAAATCGAGTAGGTTCTATAATCGATGTGTATGTTTTTTATTTTTGTTTACCGATTTTTCGAAAAGACTTAACCGATTTAAATTATGTATTTTATAGTTCAGGGGTGGTTTTTATATAAATTAAAAAAAATCCATCTCTAAACGTAGAAAATAGGAGATTACGATTTTAATGTAACTCTAAAGCTCCGAAATAAAGGTTAGCTTAAAGTAATGCACTATTGTACAGTAGTAGCTCAGGGGTTAAGCGCTCGCTGTAAATTTCACAAGTACGTAAGCAACCCAGGTTAAGGCTGCATTTCCACCAGAGATGTGCGAGGTAGCTGGGCGGTGCGAGGATGCGTAGCGAGGCTGTGGAACGGTGTGAGCGTTTTCACCAGAGATGTGCTAGGCCGCTGATCGGTGCGAGGATGCGTAGCGACGCTATGAAACAGTGCGCGGATGAGCGGTGCGGGGATATGTAGCTGGCTCGTTTCAGATGCGAGCGGGGTGAGTTGTGATGGGAGCGGAGCGCACGCGCCTCTGTCCGCTGCTTCTTGCGTCCTTCCCTAACACACATCCCTCGCACACATCCCTCGCAACAAATCCCTCGCACAAATCCTTCCCTTGTTTTTTATACCGATTCCATCAGAACTGCGCTGACCGAGGCTAGGTAAATAAAGTGATTCTATTGGTTCTTAACAAACACATCCCTCGCTGCGCATCTTCGCACATGTCTTGTGGAAACGCAGCATAAATCTCCGTCGGCTCTCACACGTGCTCGACGATGAAGCGTGGTGAAGGAAAACATCGTGACGTATGTCTGAGGTATATAATATTTTGAGCACGTGTAAAGGTCGCCGACACGCATAAATGAAATGCCTATGCGCAACAGTAGGACGTATAGAGGTTTAATTTTTTTAATGCACTATTTTAATAAATATAAAAAGTTTTTAAAACAAGTACACGTACTATTACCCTAGTATAAGTGGCAGAGGCAAGCTGCAGCCATTAAAATTGTAGCGGCTCGATTGGGAAATGATCGCGCTCTCACAGAATACCAGCGTAAAATAGCAGCTTAATGCTACTGTGTTTCACATGGTGAGTAGAGAACCGGAGGCCCTTTTTACTGGAAAATAAGGAATTCCTTAGTCCTCAGGGATGACAACGCGTCAGAATATTTTATACGTGGTAGAGCCATGCTGCAGCTATATTAGTAGTATAGTTGTAGCACGAACGGGTCGGCTCGACCGGGGAAGGACCACGCTCTCACAGAATACCAGCGTAAAATAGCAGCTTAATGCTGCTGTGTTTCGTATGGTGAGTGTAGAGAACCGGAGACCCTTTTTACTGGAAAAGAGGCATTCCATCTTAGTCCTCACGGGTGACAACGCATCTGCATTTTGATTCACAAACAAGGATAAATGTAGATGTCTATAGGCCACAGCAACCACTTGCCATCGGGTGGACTATGTGCTCGTTTGTCACCCTATCCTATAAAAAAAAACTTTACATTTATATTATTGTAAGAGTTTCTAAACAACACAAAGCTTTTATTTGTTTAACGGGTTATATTAGACGTTATATTAATTATAAAAATTTAAAGATCAAGTGAATTTTACGCTAAATGAATGTATATTTTTTTAAATATGGAATTATGTCGTAATGCATTAAATAAATTGCTTCTTCTTTTTTTATTAGGTAGTAACAGTCCACTGCTGGATATGGGAATGTTTCATTGTAGGAAAAAATTATTATAATCGCCACGCATGATCGGATAATTGGCGATTGTATTGCCAGATAGTCTAGCAACTTTGAGGCTGCTTTTCGCCGCCGGTCTTAGTATTAAATATGTAACATATACGAGTTGGTATACCAGTATACTACCATATATCGGAGTTAATTAGATTTTTCTGGCCCTTCCCATAGTTGCCCTACGAAACGCACGAGCTTAAATATGGTCATGGATCTTTTCGCCGCCACGAAACGGCAACACGACAACACTTAGCAAACATAAAAATGAGATTTAATATAAAAGGATAATAAATAGTTCTATTTCCTATGTTATATAGTCTAGTAGATTTATAACAAACAAGTGGTAAAATTAAAAATTTTGTACAACCGACTTCAATATAAATATTAAGAATAACTCAAAAACCACTGGTTAGACCTTGATCAAATTTATATAAGACCACATGAAAAGGACCAGCTTTCAAATAAAAAAGAATCATCGAAATCGGTTTTCCTAGAAAGTTACGAGGCACACACACATAAAAAAACATACATTCGAATTGAGGACCTCTTCCTTTTTGAAGTCGGTTAAAAAGATGAGCTTACCGTGTTACCAAACTTATCGTAAGACGAAATTTTTTTTGTATTAATTGGTATATTGGCTATGTGATTTTGCAGACGATGGGCTAGCTATAAATTTTTTCACAATTTTCCATCTAAACCCAACATTTATTTTGGTAGTCGTGGTCAGAATAGTTCGCTGATTTTTTAACTGCCCATTCCGTCCTGAATTACAGGCGTGACGCTGTCTATGATAATAAATTATAGCTTATACTACGGTAATGTTCAATGAGATGTACCCGGGAATTAAATTGAGTAGGCTTAATTTATTTTATAAATAAAATAAAAAAAGTATATTATATTTGTTTGACAGTGAAGTGCGGCGTAAGAGGCGACATGAAGGCGAGGATGAAAGATATATGAATTTAATATTTTAATGCCGTCAATTATTAACGGGAATAATCCAGATATATACTGGTATTTACCGCAAGAGCCATGAAAATTCGTATGCGACCGGACTTCGTTCTTTGAAACGAAGTTCCTTATCGGACGGTACGATTTAGGCGGATGGGGCACTAGGCGAGAAAAAATGTAAGATTTTTCCGTCACCAATCCTTCTGACGTAGTGTAGACGGCCTTGGTGGCTGTAAGGAAGTGATATTAATAATATCCATCTCCCTCGCACTTTTTCTTATCTTGCCATGAAAGAAATATTATTTTATTTTAAATGACACTTCTCAATAGACGCTAGTAATTCATTTATTTTTATTTGTTAATCAACACGTTTATCAATAATAATATACTTCGAAAGGGACTTCGTCCAAACGGAGTGTTCCACGACAATCACGCATGTTTTTTTTTTTACTTTGCATTGCTAATCGCAATCTTAAATATTGACGGCTCCGTGGCACAGTGGCTTAGCAATGAGTTGTTGCGCCGGGGGCCGCGGGTTCGAATCCCGCACGGAACGAGTATTAGTATGGCCTACAAATAATTGTTCCGGGTCTGGATGTTTGTCCTCGTGCAATGTATGTTTGTAAACTGCCTCCACGATACAGGAGAAAATCCTAGTGTGGGGGTAACGTTTTTTAAGAAAAGAAAAAAAAAGAATAAGAAAAAATAAAAGATTAATAAACGTGCTCGCAAGAAAAACATCGTGGTTAAAATCTGCATGACTAAGAAGCTAAAGTAAACTATTGCGACAACATGTATAGTGCGAATGAACTATATTCCCACTAGAATGATTTGAGAGAGAAATGATTTACACGTGGTAGAGCCACTTTACAGCTATATTATGGTTGTAGCACGGTTGGTTCATTTGGGAAAGGACCAAGTCTCACAGAATACCAAATGCAGCTTAATGCTGCTGTTTCGTGTGATGAAGGGTAGAGAATCGGAAACTCTTCTGCATTTTACGTTCTGCATGTTGATTCTTAATCGAGGATAGATGTAGATGTCTATGGGCCACAGCATCCACTTACCATCAGGTGGACTGTGTGCTCGTTTGTCACCCTAATCCTATAAAAAAGTAAACATCTTTTTCTATAGTGTTGGCACATTTAAAACCTACCTAAATTAATTAAAAAGTAGAAAACATTTGTAGTTTTGTTTCAAATTCCTTCATGGGAAATATAGACACATTTCTTACTTATACAATCTTATTATAGACTATTCACTTAATAATATGTATGTTTTATATTACAAAAATATTGTTAATTAATAGGGGGATTATAATTTGAATAAGTGTATTTTTTAGCCTTTGTCATATAATTTACCAATCCACTTAGATTTTTAGTGTTACAGATAACATAAACTGTGATATAAAATTCACAAGAAAACGTGGGCTGACCGGTGTGGCAAGTTGCGACCTCGGCAGTCTAAATAGATATACTCGTGACCATCCCACGGAATAAATATATGACAAGGGTCACAGGGCACACACACCGTTGTGTACTAAAGGCATCTTCACTACGAGACAACATACTATGCAAAGTATGAATTTTTGTTATTTGTTAAATGCTACATACATATTTGTAATTTTTGTATATTTGTATTGTTTTGTTTTGACTGTCTCGTTGGTGTAGTGATAGTTAACTGCTGTTGATCACGAGTTCCTGGGTTTGAAGCCCAGGTGGGGTCTGAAATAATCAATGATTGAGTTTTCTGTCAAGAAATTCTCAGTAGCAGTAAGTAGGAAATAAGAGATGTTTAGTTTCTCAGAGAAAAAATTTAAAGAAATAAAAATATTAACTTTGGCATCGCAATATATTTATGAAAATGTAATGTATGTAGGTACATAAAAACATAAATAGCTTTCATAAGAAAGGTGTTCATACTTTAAACACTAGGAACAAACATAAGCTTGTTGTCTAATATAATGCCAGTTACTAGACTCCACGGAATCAGTAATTCGTTTATGACTTAACAAAATCCCAGAACATGTTCAAAGTTTGTCAATAAACAAGTTTAAAAGTTTTATTAAAGAAAAACTGTACAAAAAGGGATTATAATAATATCAAGGGAATACATGAATGAAAATAACGCCTGGGAATGAGGTGATCGCCACCAAGCTAGCTTTCATTTAAAAATTGTACAAAAAAATATTGTAAAGTGTAATATGTTTAAAAAAAGTCCCGCTGGCTTTCTTGCTGGTTCCTCCCAGGACAGCGGTATTTTGCGAACCAGTGGTAATTAAAAATTTGTTTTTCAATAAGTATTATGTAATAATCAATATTGAATAAAAAGTCATTCTATTCTATTCTTTATCCTCGGTCTGGAAGACATTGTTACCATTATAGTTATTATTTGTTTTCATTTTTTTTAGTTTACGCTACCCGTAGATAAATTGCATAGGACACACAGATACTTCGCCAATCAGATAACGCTGCGTAATCGTTTGTCTTCTATAAAAAAATCGTCTACTCCTTGCCCGTCTTTTAAATGCACTATTATTGAAGAACTATGATAATACACACTTTTTCAAAATTTTTCCATACTTACCACGCTTGGTACCGCCAAGGCAAAGGTAAATGTCATTAAACTCGTCTGGTAATGATGGTTTTAACCAGTAGTCTACCGGCCAGTAGGAATTCAGTTCGACATTGTATAGATGATTTCCCGTCATTAATGCGTTTTTAGATAGTTTACTATGCAACTTGCTTGAAAAGCATGGAATCTTTTTTACGCGACTGTCCAAGAAGGAGGGTAATATATTTTGAGTGTATTTAGCTATGAACTCGTATTTTAAGTATCAATTTCTTTGACACGCTCTTTAACTCTTTTTACGCAGTCGGGTTTTTTATTGTTTTCAACAGACTTTAAAAAAACGAGGAGGTTCTCAATCCGACTTTATTTTTTATTTGTGTTACCTGTGTTTTGTTTATTTTTTATTAGTTTTACACGTGGCAGAGCTGCAGCTATATTAGTAGTATAGTTGTAACACGAATGGGTCGGCTCGACCGGGGAAGGACCACACTCTCACAGAATACCAGCGTAAAATAGCAGCATAACTCTGCTGTGTTTCGTATGGTGAGTGTAGAGAACCGGAGACCCTTTTTTTCTGGAATCGAGGCATTCCATCTTAGTCCTCACGGGTGACAACGCATCTGCATTTTGATTCGTAATCGAGGATAGATGTAGATGTCTATGTGTCACAGCAACCACTTACCATCAGGTGGACTGTGTGCTCGTTTGTCACCCTAATTCTATAAAAAAAAACCTCAGAACTTTTTCTAGGTGAACCGATTTTGATGATTCTTCTTTATTTGAAAGCTGGTGCTTCGCACGTGGTCCCATATACATTTCATCAAGATCTGACTAGCAGTTATTGAGTTATCTTTAATAATGCGTATTTAATTGACTTCGACTACATTGATGATGTTCTCATTTTATTTATATTGAAGTCGGTTGTATAACATTTTTAATTTTACTACTTTTTATTACTATTGGGCTTGTAAGAGATCGTCTTTTTGTTTTTCTGACCGGATAAATGTGACGCTGGACTGTGTGCTCGCTTGTTATCCTTATTCTATATTTAAAAAAAAAACTATTTTAGAACTATAGTAGTACAAATCAAAGACAATAAACACTTATTAATCTCGATTCTAGACAATGAAATGCCAAGTTCAAGGCTCCTAGAGACTAAAAACGATCCATAATTCTAATTATGCGCATTAATTATACCCGGGTGGCTAGACCACAACCCATATTAACTAAATTCCCCAAATCTTTTAACCTAAATTTGTGTCTGTAATAATGCTGGCTTAATATAAACCAGTATCATTGGTAAAAATAGAGTTTAGCCTTTATATAAAAATTAAACAGATTTCCTTTAAAATTGTACGCCTCACAACGTAAGGAAGTGGCCATACCTCAATTTCGCTATATAAAATCGTTCTTTTACTTTTAGCTAGACATCAAATCGATATTATTATTAACGTTACAATATCTACAGACATCGAATTATATAAGATTAGTTTATTTTCTAATTAATTCACTTTAGATTACATAACAAAAAATGTAATTGAAAAAATATATGGACTGCCGTCCGTTGGTCTGTGTGTCGGTGAGTCTTCTCGCTTAATAGAAATGTAAGCAATAGATTCAGATATATAGTATTAAATAAGATTCCATGCATTCTAAAAATTTATTTATTAATAATAAATTTTCTCTGTATTTTTTGTCTTGTAAAATTATCGTCACTATTTATATTTTTTTCATCAAAATTAAATGAGACGCTCATGAGGTGTGCACTTTTGGGTTTTCAAAACTATACTTTTTTAATCTGTATTCGGGCTCTTTATTTTTAAAGATGTTAAAAATTAATGAGCTAATATTCGCGAAATGAAATAAAATTATATTATGTCTTACCTAGTTTGAAGAGCACCTTCCGCCCTCCCTCAATTGCGTGTACTATCCCCGTCACCACTAATACCAGCACCACTACTCTCAACCAGTGACAGAGTAAAGTGGGTTGGCACCCAGGGCGATTTTCTATCAAGCACCCACCAAAATAAAATAAAAAATGCTAAACATGGGACTTTATTTTGCTAAAATATTCTACTACATTATCAAAATTCACTTTCTTGTTTTTTTTCGAGATGTAAAATGGAAAGATTGGATAGACGCGATTGACTCATAATAACCCTTGCAACCATAGCAGAAGTTCATGGTGGCATACAAGCCAGAATCAAAAAACACAAATGCAAAGCGTTTTACTTACAAGTTGTCCTAATCATTCGATACATCTATGTTTACTGTACTCATTTGGGAGCGTTAATTCAGGCTTAAAACTTTTTTCGTAATAGTAGAAACAGTTTATACGTTCTTTTCATCATCCACACATCGACGGGAACTTTTTATGAAAAGTGTAGGCGTATCCGCCAAAATAATATCAGAGACAAGATGGAGTGCTCATTACTCTGTTAAACCACTGCAGAATTATTTTGAGAAACTTGTATCAACACTCAAAGATATATGTGATCCCAACAGCAGCAGAGAAAACAAGAGAAGTAGCACTACACTCTTACCAGCTTTGTGTGACTTTTTAAGTTATCTTTCCTTTGGTGTGAAGTCTTAAAAGAAATTAATCAGACGCAAAAGTACAATATCCGGACTATTACTGGAAAAGTGTGTGATAAAAATAAAAACCCTAAAACTTTGCCAGAGGAGCTGCAGAGAGCTATGTTAAAATGTTTAATAGATTTTATGAAAATACTAGACCATCGTTACAGGGCAATGCATTATGTTCTTGTAACATTTAGTGTTGTTCAGCCTTAAACTCTGCTAACGTCACCAGAAGAAGATCTATGTAATAGTTCCAAATCTGCCAAAATTTTACGATGAATTTTCTTCAGAAGACATAATTTTGGAGATTTTACGACTGAGGCGCCACTTGCAAGTCGCCAGCATTTCTTCCCAAGAAGCGGTTCAATGTACTTCATTGGAGCTTCTCATATTCATCGTAGAATACTGGTTGCCTCGTTTGCAGTAAAAATCGTCTCCGATTCTCTAAAGTCACCATACGAAACACAGCGGCATTGAGCTGCTATTTTACGCTTGTATTCTGTGAGAGCGTGGTTCTACACCGGTCAAGCTGACCAATTCGTGCTACAACCATAATATAGCTGCAGCGTGACTACCACGTGTAATGCAATCTATTCATTTTTTTTTATTAAACTTATACTTCTTTTTATATACTTTAAGCGTTCTGTGAAGCATTTATTGCAGTTCAACGACACTATTGTCAACAGTCTATTGTTTGTGAGATCTATTCATTTAGAGGTTAAAAGGTTGTAGCTCATCGTCTTGATTGGTAATTGTTTTAACTTACTTACGTTCTTTTATACGTGGTAGAGTCACATGTGAGTGTAGAGAACCGAAGAACTATTTTACTAGAAACGTGGTATTCCATTTCAATCCTCAGGAGTGATAACGCATCTGCATTTTGATTCTTAATCGAGGATAGTTGTAGATGTCTATGGGCCACAGCACCCACTTATCATCAGGTGGACTGTGTGCTCGTTTGTCACCCTTATTTTGTAAAAAAAAAAAACTTGTGTCTTCGACGCTTGTTTTGGAGTTGGGTGTATTGTATGTCGTCCAATACTGTAATCTTTATATATAAAAATTACGTGTCACATTGTTTGTCCGCGATGAACTCCTAAACTACTGAACTGATTTCAATTAAATTTTGCACACTGTGTGCTGTTTGGTCCATCTTGAGAGATAGGATAGTTTTTTTCCCGATAAGTGACCCTTAATTTTTTTATTGCTAATCTCAAGAGTTTTTTCTTAGGAAAGCAAATGGTCGTCGGAAAGGGCAGAACAACGTCTGCCTGGTCAGCTAGTAGTACATAAATTGTGATTTTTCAATGAACTTTTACTCAACCTTACTTTTCTTTTTTCTCATTTATCAAGCCAGTGTTTTACCACAATCCCACCGGATAGTATTCTCTATATTAATAGGTAACAACCTTTTATCATTTTCTGCCGCCACATATCAGTGCTTGCACTGCTGTGTTCTGTCTGAGGCGTGTCGATAGAGAGCCATTATAATTACAGGTTTTTTTTTTATAGGATAGGGTGACAAACGAGCACACAGTCCACCTGATGGTAAGTGGTTGCTGTGGCCCATAGACATCTACATTTATCTTCGATTGCGAATCAAAATGCAGATGCGTTGTCATCCGTGAGGACTAAGATGGAATGTCTCCTTTCCAGTAAAAAGGGTCTCCGGTTCTTTACCCTCACCATACGAAACACAGCAGTGTTAAGCTGGTATTTGACGCTGGTATTCTGTGAGAGCGTGGTCCCTCCCCGGCCGAGCCGACCCATTCGTGCTACAACTATACTACAAAGAAAGGTGGTACGGCATTCCATCTTAGTGCTCATAGGTTACAATGCACTACAGCCTTTTTTGTTTGAAGTTGGTTGAGGTGTCCACGGACTACAGCAATCACTTACCATTAGGTGAACTATAAGTTCGTTTGTCACTTCACTTTTATAAACAAAAAGTAGTGTTGTAACATTAAATCGTAACCCGGGAATTAGGAATGTCTTTACTGTTTCTAATATCTCGCATACCCAATTCGAATTTTAAATTTTAAATTATCCCAAATTGAATGTGATTTATGGGCAACAACGTTTTTGCCTACCGATCTACCCTTGGGGTGCTTACATTCAGAAACCGGTTTCCGGTTAAATCTATGCTGCTCGGTACCGATCGGTTATGGTAAAAAGGTTTAAACTTGACTACCTATACCGAGCTATACGGGTTTAAGTGATTGCCGGTGTAGGGTGTGTGTGTTTATGAAAATGGATGTGGATAACGAAGTTTTGATACCCTTGGTACATATTTGATATTTAAACAAGTAAGCACCTTTACTTAAGTAACTCGTAAGTATAATAAGTTTATTTGTTAGTAATTATATTTAAGATTTTTATGTAACTACCAGGGCGGCATAATCGCATCAGCGACAAAGCCTTTTATATATGAATAAATAAAAAAAAGCACCTTTACGGATGTGTAGTGTGTGCGCAGTAAAATCAGTTAAAATGTTGGAGGTTTATTTAAATTAATTTTTCTTCACCATTTGCCTATGTTACTTATTCTGAATCTTCTCTGAAAGTTCGGCCGGTGATTGCAAAATAACCCTGTATACTATGATTCAGAGATGGTTAAAATTGGCAAGTTTTTAGGGCCGGACTAAGTTTTTAGAGAGTAACATGGTCGCACAGGTGTTCCCATATTCGCAAAAAGTTTAAATAATTGCTTCAACAAAGCAAACCAGCAAAACGTTTAGAATTAAAACAGTTTTTAATGAAAGTACAATTTTTTTATGTAGGTACTACACGTAGAATATCTATACAAATAAATAAAATTGAAGTGTGTGTTTGTAATGTCAAAATTAAAGTTTTTTACTAAACGCAAATGAAAGTAAATACGGTACTTATAACTAAAATACAATTTTGAATAAATATTTTAAAACAATAAGCATAACCACCTGAATCTAATATTAACCGTACCCTATGAGTGGCGAGCATCCGACAATATGCGCAAGTTGAGAACTTGCGCATAATTTCAGATGCTAAAAAAAAAGAAAACTCATCACTGCTATACCGTTATCTATACAAAAAAATTATTTGTTTGTTTTATTACCTTCTATGAATTTCTATATCATTCATCGGATTACTATGATACTTTGGAAAGTTGTTAGTAGCGCACTCGCGAAGGTATCTGATAAAAATATTAGTTTGTTTGTTTGATTGCTCGTCTTCTATGCGTTCTCGTACCGTTCATCTGATTACGACAAAACTTAGTGAATTGTTGTGCGCGCGACCGCGAAGGTTTCTGACAAAAAGAAGCATTGCAACGCATGTTGGGCACAGGTATTATAATATATAACTAGTGTACACAGATAAAACATCTTAAAGCCGCTGTATACGTAAATTTTAGTAGGAGGTACATAGATCCAACGTTGTAGATGCAACTTCGGCAATAATAAAGTTATTTTCAAAAATATAAACGGACATCCATTATCGGATCCTGTTGTATGTTAATCCAGTGTAATTATGGGTATTTAAAAAATATTGTTACATATTTTAAAAATAATACTCGGTGCCGAGCTTTGCTCGTATTATCTAGATAAACTTGGAAAGTAAAATTTATCTAAATACGAAATTTCAACCATATTGTTATTCTTAGCCGTTTCGAAAAACCAAATATATACTATAATGGGCCGTGGAATGATGGTGTAAGAATATTCCCCACCATAATATGTCATTTCGGAGGTGTCGTAAGAGGCGACAGTGGGAACAAACCAGAAGATGGACAGCGGCGTCTACCCAATAAAAACTAAAAACTGTAAAAAAAGAACTACGATTGCTAAACCGCTTGCCAAGCGTGACAGCTATGGCAAATATAGGCCCCCTTATGGGGCATATATTATATATATATATATATATATATATATATATATACTAGCTCGCCAGGCAGACGTTGTTCTGCCCTTTCCAACGACCTTTCCTATAAAAATCCTTAAATTCGCAATAAAAAATTTTGAGCGTCATTTATTGGGATAAAAGCTATCCTATCTCTCAAGTTGGACCAAAAATCAGTTCAGTAGTTTAGGAGTCCATAGCGGATAAACAACGTGACACGTAATTTTTATATATAAAGATATCTATGGGGCAAGTTCAGCAGTAGACTTATAAGCTGTAACGGTAACGGGTACACAATAATCACTCACCTAAGTGTAGGATACTCAATTCGAATATATATATAAGCGAAATACCACTGAGTGACTTACTCATCACGAGATCTCTAAAACTATACACCCGATTGACTTGAAATTTAGTACAGTTACTCAATTCGCAATGTAGACGCTCACTAAGAACGGAATTTACGATAGTCCGTTCAAAAAAAATTTCTTGATATTTTACATCTAGGTTCTGCAATAAAATATTATCTTGCGCCCAGCGAAGCGAGCGGGTATCAGCTAGTTAATAATAATCTCCAACTTCATTAAAGTTTGTTGAAAAAACTATGTTTCATTTCTGTATCTGGCTAGATATACTTTAAAATAAAAAAAATAATAAAAAAATACAAATTATAGAAGTTACCAAACCTATCTACGATCAACTGCATTTTTGCATTGCTCCATCTTTCTCCGTACACAGAATACCACAACATTCAACTATCATTTACTTGGAAACAAAAAACTTGTTCCTTATTAAATTTAAATAATTCGAATTAATATTTATCCCGAATTAGGTATACTTAATTATTCGGCGATAAGATGACACATAGTGAATAGTACTACTGTTCTACGAGCATATAATCTCGTGGAACGCCTAATAAATTGGTCACGAAATCGATTCAAAGCAAGAATTTCTGTCGACCGGAAATAATCGCTGCTCGCCGACTCGGCCTTGACTGGGCCTTCATGCTCGACGTGGCCATCTCTAACCTGTTTCGGAGATAGAAGTCGAACTCAACAACGAAACCTTCCCATTCAAATTCCACGCGGACGTACCTAATCACTGATAGGAATTTCAACAGAGATGTGTGACCTTAAGAAAATCCCGTAATTATGTTAATTACGATTTCCTTTTTTATAAGTAGAAATATAATATTATATGTACAATCAATAGATCATTCTTCATCACTTCAGTCAAACTACAATTTAAGCATTATTGTTGCTACCTTTTGAGTAACTGTATCACTATAAAGCCGAAAGTCCACCGCAAACTAAACTAACTTTTTTTTAGTTTGCGGTGGACTTTTTTAGTTTTCTTAGCTCGCATAGCTGGAGCCAGTTTTTCATACATGTGCGTCCACCGCAAACTATGCCAGCTATGTTAGGCAAAACAGCCAAACTAATTCAAACTAACTTAGTTGTGTAGGCCGATCCGAAACTACGCTAACTAAGCTAAGCGCCTCTCACCCCCTTACCTTACCCCTCTGGCGTCTTTCGCTTAGGCCGGCCACATACATACAGAATTCCGTTTCGGGATTCCGTTTCGGAATTCCGAACGGGTCGGCCACACACATACGGCATCCCGTTTTGCCCACAAAATTTCGAACGGAAAACTACCGTATGTGTGTGACGGGTCATATATTTTATATGAATTTGCTGCGTTCGGAATCTCGAGTTGGAATATCGAAACGGAATCCCGAAACGGAATTCCGTATGTATGTGGCGGGCCTTAGTGTTGTTTGTTTTAGATTATTTTACGGTGGACGTGCAACGATTTTCCAGATTTACCTAGCTTAGTTCACTGAGCCTAGTTTTCACATAGTTTAGTTCGCGGTGGACGTTCGACTTAAAAGCTGTCACAGCATCTGGCTACCAATTCTTGCCACATGGTTACTAATACCAGCTGGCGCCAATATTAATACAAATACACAAATAGATTGTACTCGATACTGATTGCGATGTGGTTATTCACTAATCTTGGATACTGTCTACCGTATCATAATCATCAACGCTGGTATTCTGTGAGAGCGTGGTCCTTCCCCGGTCGAGCCGGCACATTCGTGCTACAACTATACTACTAATATAGCTGCAGCGTGGCTCTACCACGTAAAAAAGCCACGCCTAGCATTGTTATTTTACTTTTGAAGAAAAGTAAGATTTTATCGTACTGTAGCAAATATTAGAAAGTAACCGATAAGCAATTTAAATATTTTGGGTGAATTAATTTAATGTTTATTTTTTAAAGAATGCACGTAGCAACAGTAAACAACGTTACGGCGTAAAAGTAACAACGAAAACAGGTAACATCGTCACAATGTAAATTAATTAAGGCAAACCAGAGATGTTATTAAGAGTAGAAAGTGAATTTTTTTAATAATGAAAACAATTTTTGTTTAAAGCGGGTTACATATATATGTGTACAGCGTAATTAAATACTTACACTATACTATACTAATCTTACTTTACAACTTTCTTTATATGTAAAGCCATAACTTAATAATTAAAAATATTGTACAACCGACTTCAATATAAATTATTAAGAATAACTCAAAAACTATTGATCCGTCCTTGATTTACATGGGACCACATGAGAAGCACCAGCATTCAAATAAAAAAGAACACACATAAAAAAAACATACAGTCGAATTGAGTACCGTCTCCTTTTTGAAGTCGGTAGAAAAAGATTTTATAGCATAATTATTAGTTTAAAATACGCTAAGTGTTTCATGGGAAACAAAATATTTCATTAATATTACTTAATGCATAATTTAGACGTATTATAGCAATCGACCGTGAAGTGGCCGTGTAAGAATATCCACTACTAAATATAGTCCCGTGGGTGTTGTAAGAGGCGACAGAGGGAAACTGAAACAGGAGATGGGCAGCAGCATCTTCCTGATAACAAAACAAAATAATAAAAAAACTGCGGTTACCAACTCGCCTGCCAAGTGTGACAACTATGGCAAAATCCCCCCGATGAGGCAATCTATGGGAGCGGCCTATGGTCCTTCACTGCTGTCAGCAGTAGACTTTTATAGGCTGTAATGTTACCACGCAATATGTCCAACTGAGCCGTGGTAGCTCAGATGGTTAGCGCGCGCTGGTAATTTCACAGTACGCGACCAACCCGGGTTCGATCCCCGCCGGCACTAATGAAATTGTTAATTGCAATTTTAAGTGCTGACTTACCACGTGCTCGGCGGTGAAGGAAAACATCGTGAGGAAACCTGCATGTCTGAGAAATAATAGAAAAATAATATTTCAAAGGCATGTGAAGTTCGCCAACACGCTTTGGGGCAGCGCGGCGGACATATCCTTGCCCTAAAACCCTCTTAAAAAATGAGAGGAGGCCTTTGCCCAGTAGTGGGACGTATATAGGCTATAACTTTTAACTTTAATAGGTCGAACTAAAATTTGAAGCTTGGATCCTTATCAGTTAAGCTTCCACAGCATTTCCAGTTATCACTGACCAAATTTGTTTAAATAGCGTTACGAGCTTGGGGTTCGAGACAATTAAAAACTGCCGATTGAACTACCAAAAATTGTAGACTTTATTTACAGAGCACTAATTACAACTTAAATCACACTTATAATAAAACATAATTGTAATACTGATCACTTTAGTTCGCTGTTGTATCGCTTCGAAGTATTCACTTATATCGCCAAGTCAATAATGTCTCGGTCGCGGTCTATACCAGCCTTATATAGGGCCCCAGATAGTTTCCAGAACCTTTTACTCTAGAAACATCTAGAATGTTCGAGTACATATCGGTCTCGAAATTTCTAGAAGGATCTTGACCCTCCTAGTTCTGATACTCCACACTAGAGGGCGCTAGTGGTAACTAGTGTTGCCATGTACAAGACATTAATAGTGGCACGCAACAATAGTAATAAAGTATTCCAACACTGAATTTCACATAATTGTGTACGTACTCAAAGCACATAATTGTGTATCTACTCAATTTAATTGTGTACGTACACAATTATGCCGTAATAAAATAAAAAATTCATAACGGCGCGGTGTTTAAAATTCTGAGAATTTCCAGATTCGGCTGACATAGTGATGTTTGTTGTTCAGTAAATAATTGAACTACGAGTGCAAATTTAAAAAGTAATTGCTTTTATAATACTACTGAGTGCTGCAACTAGTAACATAAGGAACAAGCTAATTACTCATAGTTAAGTACCCTAGGCCGCGAATTTTTCAGTCACCTTGGTAATCAAGGCTTTTACCCATTTAGCAGCAATAATTTATTGCAGTGTGATTCAACCACGTACAAAAATTGCTACACGAAATTATTAAGTCCTTAGTATTATTTTATATAACTAATGTTTGACTTAACTGTCATCATCATCATTACAGCCTTTTATAAGTCCACTGCTGAACATAGACTTCCCCCAAGGAATGCCACAAAGCACAGTCCTGAGCCATCTGCATCCATCGACTCCCTGCATGTCTTACAAGGTCGTCACTCCATCTCGTGGGGGGTCGCCCTACACTTCGCCTACCGGTACGAGGCTGCCACTCGAGAACCTTTCTTCCCCATCGGTTGTCGGTTCTTCGAGCTATATGGCCGGCCCACTGCCACTTCAGCTTACTAATCCGTTGGGCTATGTCGGTTACTCTGGTTCTACTGCGGATATACTCATTTCTAAGTTTATCACGCAGAGAAACCCCGAGCATAGCGCTCTCCATAGCTCGCTGAGCGACCTTGAGCTTCCTCATACGGCCAGCAGTGAAGGACCACGTCTCAGATCCGTAAGTCAACACTCGCAACACGCACTGGTTGTTAACTTAACTGTACTTAACTTTAAAGAATAAATAAAAACTAGATTGGATCGTGGGGGATGAGTCGCTCGCGTCCGTAGGCTTCGACCACCTAATCCTAGGCCCACCCTACACGTGTCCCCCGGGTGGTGCTAAACGAGCGACAAAGCCGAAAGAACTGACTCGGCTCCTCGCCGTGTGGTAGCGGCGCAAAAAATACCACAACTTACTTTCGCACCATGAGGCAAAATATTAACGAAATGGCCCCGAGTTCCCGGCGCCCCTTTAATGGGGCAGGGGTGCGAAGAATCTCCGGGAGGAAAACCGGCGACGAGGTTCGCCACCCGTCACGTTCTGTCCCCCGGAGGGGCGAAAAGTGGATTGCGGAAGCCCGTCTGGCTACATTGAATGTATGTGGAGGAATGAATGATAAGATGGATGAAGTATGCGATATGATGTATGATAGAGGAATAGACGTGTTATGTGTGAATGAGACGAAACGGAAGGGAAAGGATGCCACTACACATGGCATGTATACCGCGTACTGGTCTGGTGTAGACGAGACCGAGTGGGCATGCCAGGGAGTCGGTATCATCCTTTCAGAAAGAATGGGTCATTGTGTAAAAGAGTATGAATGTGTAAACCCGAGACTGCTATGGATACGAATGAAAGTGGGCTTAAAGAAGTTGTTTGTTTTAGGGGTCTACGCCCCAGACATGTCTAAGCCCACTTATATCCGAGAGCAGTTTTGGGAGTTGGTAAGGATGGTGCTAATGAAATGCAAGGTTAATGAAAATATTGTGATATTAGGCGATTTTAATGGAAGGGTTGGGGTGAGGAGGCTTGGTTATGAAAGGATATTGGGAACGTTTGGTGATGAAAGTATAAATGAGAATGGTGAAAGCCTTCTCGCCGTATGCGTGGAAAAGAATCTTGTTGTGACGAACACTTTCTTTCGTCATAAGAAGATTCACACGTATACATGGGAAAGAGGTGATGATAGAAGTATGATAGATTTCATAATTGTTGATGAAAGAATGAGGAGCGCGGTGGTAGATACAAGGGTTTACCGGGGCTCTAACGTAGGGACGGATCATTACTTGGTCTTATGCCGAATTAATGGTCTTTTCAGACGTTGGAGGCATCGGACATCTGTGTCTACCACAGCGTTACAGCGTATAAGAACAGAGAGGTTACAAGATGAACGTGTGAAAGAGAAGTTCAAATGTAGATTGAGAGAAAATATAAGTGGTATGGCTGAATTGGGTATGAATGATTTAGACTTGGAGACTGTGTGGTATAATGTCAAGAAAGGTTTAGTGGATGCAGCTACCGAAGTATGTGGTGTAAGTAAGAGAACGAATGAAAGGAAAAATAACACGTTATGGTGGGATGATGAGGTACGGATGGAAGTTGAAGCAAAGAAGAAAGCATGGCTAGATTTACTAGCAACCAAGGCTAGTAATTCTAGCAGTATGAATGATGATATTGAAAGGAAAAAGGCAGTTTTTAGACACCTAAATAAGAGAGTAAAAGAAGTAGTTGAAAGGAAAAAGCAAGAAAGAACGGATAAGAATGATAGAAGAATATCGGATAACTTCCAGGCAAACATTAAAATGTTCTGGAAACTCGTAGGAACTACCAGGGGACATTCACAACAGCCTAGAATGAATGCTATACGAGACCAGAATGGCTGTATTCTGAATGACGAAGTTTTGAGTTTAAGGAGATGGAAGGAATACTTTGAAAGCGTGTTTATGAGTGATGAGACGTTTGAATTAAATGAAATAGAAATTCCGAAAGAAGAGGAAATAGATAGAGATATAAGTATAGATGAAATAATGAAAGCAATGAAAAGTATGAAAGCAGGTAAGGCAGCCGGTTATGATAGAGTATCTCTCGAAATGCTAAGGGCTGGAGAAGGAGTGGTGGCAGACCTGCTGTACACCTTGTTTAATTTATGTTGGGAACTTAAGCGGGTACCGGGAGACTGGTGCAAAGCCGTGATAGTCCCAATATATAAGGGAAAAGGATCACAGCAGGACTGTAAAAACTACCGTGGTATCAGCCTTCTTAGCATTGTCGGAAAACTGTATGCTAAGGTACTAATTGAAAGAGTTATGAAAGAAACTGACGGAAAAATTTGGGATGTGCAAGCGGGATTTAGAAAGGGAATGGGATGTACGGATCAGGTATTTTCCATGCGCATGATCGCCGAGAAGTTTTTGGCCAAAAACCAAAAAGTTTATTGTGCGTTCATGGACTTAGAGAAGGCTTATGACAGAGTGGACAGGAATGTGTTATGGCAAACACTGAACTCATTTGGGTTGAGCGCTGGTCTGATACAGGCATTGAAGTCTCTATATAGGGACTCTAGTGCTTGTGTCAGGATCAACGGGGCCTACTCGGACTGGTTTGACATCCATAAAGGTATCAGACAGGGCTGTGTGGCTTCCCCGTAGTTGTTCAACCTATTTATGGACAGTTGTTTGGAAAATTTGAAAGTAGAAGAATGCGGGTTAAGAATGGGTGAGTTAACCGTCAAATGCCTTTTGTACGCTGATGAGTACTCAAGTCATACTTGCGTCGTCGGCAGCCGAGTTGCAAATGATGGTTACATTAATGAACAGGACATTAAAAGAAAAGGGAATGAAAGTGAACGCAAGTAAGACGAAAGTTATGGTTTTTGAAAGAGAAGAAAGTAAAACGATATGTGAAATAAGAATAGAAGGGGAGTTGGTAGAGCAAGTAGATGAGTTTGTATATTTGGGATGTGTGTTTAGCAGGGATGGTAGATATGATAAGGATATAGAACGACGAGTGAATGCAGGAAATAGAGTGAATGGGGCTCTACACTCTATTGTGAAAAGTCAGAATGTGTTCAAAAAGGCACGTATGGCAATTCATAATGCTGTGTTAGTACCTACTTTAACGTATGGTAGTGAAAGTTGGGTGTGGCAGAAGAAGCATGAGAGTAGAATAAATGCTGTAGAAATGCGGTCATTAAGGAGTATGTTAGGGATGAAGCTGAATGACAGAGTGAGAAATTGTTTAATAAGAGAAGAGTGTGGTTTGCAAGATGATGTTGTGACCAGGATTAAGAAAGGAATGCTTCGGTGGTTTGGCCATGTAGAAAGAATGAATGAGGAAAGAGTGACAAAGCAAATTTATGTTGCAGAGGTGAACGGCATAGTCGGGAAGGGTCGCCCTAGGCGAAAGTTTATCGACCAAATTGGCGATATATTAAAAATGGGCCAAATCAAGAGTACCTTTAACCGACGAGCGTGTATGCGTAGGTATATGGATGTGGAGGAAGCGAGAGAGGTGTGTCAGGATCGTGCCAAATGGAAGTCCATAATCTCTACCTACCCCTCTGGGTGACAGGCGTGAGTGTTTATGTTTTTAGATTGGATCGTTTATGGCGGAACGCGATAAGTGTAAAATTTTCAATAAACCGTTTATTAATGAATATATATATTATTCCTATTCTTTTTTCTAAATTTTTAGAACAAACATATTGTTGTAAAAATTTGAAATGTTTACCATAAAAGGAAATTACTATTCCATTTTATTTCTTCACCATGGTGTAGCCACGCCGACACAACACGCTGCTAGTATGTCTGCAGGCCTGCAGCGCGTGGGTCGATTCGACCGGGGAGGACACGCTCTCACAGAAACCAGCGTAAAATAACAGTTTTAATACATCATTTGCCTAACCTTTTTCGCATGCTACTCGTATAATACATAAAATAATCTTCACATCAATTCAGAAACGCTTGACACATGGCAATAAAACAAAGGCAAGAGATTGCTGCCTTAAATCTATGTCAGTTACGTCATAGAAGCGTTTACAACACTGAAGATACTTAAGACAAAGATGTTGTCTGATTTTTTTTTTAAATTAACGAAGTTGGACACTGCGGAGATATTTAAACTCTAAGAGTTAAACTAAAACTTTAAAATCTAAGAAAAACTCAAATGCAGTGACAGAGTTCCGATGCAATTACTATAGACATCGAAATATGAAAACCATTATTTTTATAAATTACAAGCTAGTGTTAGATACTTAGTCTAAATTATTGAAACTTATTGCACTCTGTACAATTAATAATGTCGCACAATAGCTACGGTTTCCTACAAGTTAGCACGTTCAAGTACCTACATTCAAGAATAAGTAGTAATAGAAAAAGGAAGGAAGTGGGTTACAGAAATACGAATGTTGCTACATAACAAAAAATATCGTTCCGTTTTATATACGAGAATCGTACAGTTAGTGATTGACAATACTTTTTAAGTATAAAAATTTAAAGTTACATCCTATAATATACGTCCCACTGCTGAGCACAGGCCTCCTCCCATTTCTGAAAGGGCAAGGAAATATCCGCCGCGCTGCCCCAATGCGTGTTGGCGGACTTTCTATTCTTCCGATATGCAGGTTTCCTCACAATGTTTTTCTTCACCGCCGAGCACGTGGTAAGTCAGCAATTAAAATTGCAATTAACAATTTCATTGGTGCCGGCGGGGATCCAAACCGGGTTGCGTGCGTACTGTGAAATTTACAGCGAGCAACAAACGAGCACACAGTCCACCTGATAGTAAGTGGATACTGTGGTCCATAGACATCTTCATTACTTAATTAAGAATCAAAATGCAGATATGTTGTCAGCCCTAAGGACTACGATGGAATGCCTCGTTTCCAGAAAAATGGGTCTCCGGTTCTGTGCACTCACCATACGAAACACAGCAGCATTAAGCTGCTATTTTACGTTGGTATTCTGTGAGAGCGTGGTCCTACCCCGGTCGAGCCGACCCATTCATGCTACAACCATAACATTGCTGCCGCGTGGCTCTACCAATTTATGATACCTCCTTATGATAAGCGGTGTTGCAGTCTTGGCTGATTTTTTATAGAATAAGGGTAACAAACGAGAGCACAGTCCAACCCACCTTATGGTAAGTGTATGCTGTGGCCTACAGACTTCACTTTCACTTAACAGTGAGAAGGATCTCCGATTCTCTACATTCACCATACGAAACGACTGTATCAAGATGCTATTTTACGCTAGTATTCTGTGAGGGTATGGTTCCACAAATTCGTGTTGCAACCATATTATTCTGGCTGTAATTTCACCACGGTAAATCGCACTAGCTTAGTAAAGCTTATTAACTATTCTTTTGTAGCTACCCGTTACTGCCATTAGAATGGAAAGACTAAGGCTGCCAAATCAAGCCAAGTCCACATAACTATACGGCTTTCGTACTCATTTGCTAATTATAAATGACGAGGCAAAAGGCATTGTTCTTATACTTTTTAATATCAACAACGAAATTATAGAGACCCGTCATATATCTAATTGGACTATAAAGGAAGGGCGATGAGGAAACTAAATGGTGTCATTCCTGGATTTCAAGAGATTGGCCAATTTACAAAACTAAACCAAACTATAGTTTAGAAATATTAAAGTGGGTTAAGGTCCAAAAGTCGGCAGTCAAACATACTGGCCACCGAGCAGTCAATCCTCTTGTAGAATTTTTTTTGTACATATACTACTAGCGGAAAGTATTTATTATCGTTAAACCTTTTTTTTTTATAAATAGGGGTGATAAACAAGGACAGTACACCTGATGGTGAGTGGATACTGTGGCCTATAGACATCTACATCTATACTCGAATAAGAATCGAAATGCAGATGCGTTGTCACCCGTGAGGACTAAGATGGATTGCCTTGTTTCCAGCCAAAAGGTTTTCCGGCTCTTTACATTCACCATACGCATCACAGCAGCATTAAGCTGCTATTTTACGTTGGTATTCTGTGAGCGCGTGGTCCTTCCCCGGTCAAGCCACCTATAGCTGCAGCATGGCTCTAGCACGTAAAAAACGCTTTATACAGTTTTTTTACTCCTTTCACAACTACAGCACAAACGGGACAGGCTCAAATTTGATCAATGACAAAAAGCAATTAAGCAGAACCGCAAATTGCGATGGCTCGAATAACGATTGTGCGGCAAAATAACGACTTCGAATTTAATTACTGCATTCGTACGTGCTACGTGTAAGGTCACCAGATTGATTGTTGAATGTTGGACAAATAAGTATGAAAATCGAAACGAAATTTTATTTTAACAGTGGTAGAGCCACGCGGCAGCTTTTGCTGTCGCACGGATGGGCCGGCTCGAACCGGGGTAGTACCACGACCTCGCAGAAAACCAGCGTGAAGTAGAGATTTACCTCTGCGTTTCGCTTGGTAAGTGCAGGTGGCCGGAGGCCCTTTTTACTGGAAATGAGGCATTCCATCTTAGTCCTCACGGGTGACAACGCATCTACATTTTGATTTGTAACAGAGGATAGATGTAGATGTCTATGGGCCGCAGCAACCAATTACCATCAGGTGGACTGAGTGCTCGTTTGTCACCCTTATTCTATAAAAAAAAATTTGACATCATAAGAGGAGACGATTTCATAGGAAAGAAGATTTTAATGTAGAGTAACAAAACTAAGATGTATCACAATATACCTGGAACTGATTTAATGGAAATTCATGAATCTAATGGAAATCACCACTTAAGATTTATAATCCAGAGAAATCTAATTAATATTTATTATTTATATTGCTGCGGACTAATTACTTCATAACTCTCTCGAAAATTGTATTACTAGGATATACTTTTGTAAGATAAAGTATTTTTGTATTTAAGGACACTAAAATATCACTTCGAAAACCATACTTAGGTGAAAACACCAGGGTGGCCCGCGAAATTCGAATTTTCTTACGTTTTTTGGAATTTGTAGGTCAGTGTCAGGTTGTATGCTTAACAAAATATGATTCGCGACCGTAACGAGTATGTATTTACAGAATTATAATCATTTTTAACAGTGGTAGAGCCACGCGGCAGCTTTTGCTGTCGCACGGATGGGCCGGCTCGAACCGGGGTAGTGACCTCAGGTGGACCTCAATGGCCGAGGTAAGACCTCATAGAAAACCAGCGTGAAGTAGAGGTTTACCTCTGCGTTTCGCTTGGTGAATGCAGTTGGCCGGAGGCCCTTTTTACTGGAAATGAGGCATTCCATCTTAGTCCTCACGGATGACAACGCATCTACATTTTGATTTGTAACAGAGGATAGATGTAGATGTCTATGGGCCGCAGCAACCACTTACCATCAGGTGGACTGTGTGCTCGTTTGTCACCCTTATCCTATAAAAAAATTATAATCATCATCTCTAAGTTCGTATAATCCCAGTGTGTAGCTATTTCCAGTTAAATTCATTGCAAATTGTAAAAAAAACATAAGAAAATTTGAATTTCGCGGGCACCCTGACGTTTCCACCCTAACAAAGGAGTAACGAGAAATATGTAGATTTAACTAAAATATTTTTATTCTATTTTATAATTATTTTTACACGAAATACTGGGACTGCTCTTAACATGTTTAAGTTTTAGTATGTTTTATAATTAAATCGAAATTTGAATAAAAACCTCCGTGCACTTATCACTTGTCACATAAACGTGGGAACGTAGACGGGTGATACCTATATTGAGTAGGTACATATTGATTTGCACAGGGAATATTTATGTAGCATTTTATACAAAATTTCAAATTTCAACGTTACTGCCTTGTAATATAAGTGAAATTTAAAATGCAACATTAGTGTCGATATTTTGCGTTACTTCGAAAGGGAGACTAAATTGACGAACTGTTATGATTGATATACTTGTATTTATATTGCAAGTTGCAAGTGAAATTGGATATTGTTACGTTGTAATAAAATCGAAAATTAATTAAAATTTCTCTGTTTATGCATGGGAATACACATACACACGACTGAGGCGAGGCGATTTTGTGTAAGAACCGGTCTAAAATATTTGCGGCTGACCTCGTAGTGCGGTTCATTCAATAACTGAAAGATCGAACGTAATAATGCATATTACTAGCACCTTTAAAGTGACAAAAGATAGTATGAAACACTTGATTGAACATTAGTATCTTTATTACCGTATAATAAGGATCATTATGATTCCAATCATGTGTCAGAATTTCGCTATAAAAACACAACACGTAATAAAGAAGCTATGAATCGTTTTAGTCCAGGGTAGACCGCGAAATTTAAATTTTCTTACGTTTTTTTGCAATTTTCAGGTCCGGGTCGGATTATGTATTTACAGAATTATAATCATTATAATCATCAATACAACCCTCTAAATTCGTATAATCCCAAAGTATGGCTATTTCCAGGAAAACTCGTGCTCTTACATAATTCCAATGTGAAATATGTTGCTGTATTTCGTATGGAGAATGTAGAGAACCGGAGCTTATTTCACAGGCATTTTATCTTAGGCCGCTTATCTTGCTGAACATAGGCCTCCCCCAAGGAATGCCACAAAGCACGGTCCTGAGCCACCTGCATCCATCGACTTCCTGCATGTCTTACCAGGTCGTCACTCCATCTCGTGGGGGGTCGCCCTACACTTCGCCTACCGGTACACGGCTGCCATTCAAGAATCTTTCTTGGGCCGGTATACAGAGACAATTGTATTGAAAATTTGAGTGTAGTCCATTCTAAACTTCACAAATAATGAAATTGTATAGTTTGAGTTGAAATTCGAGATTGTCTCAAATTACCCGCTTTAATTCTCAAATGTGAGAACGCTTCTACATTTTGATTTACATTTATCGAGAGTAGATGTAGTTGTCTTTGCTTTTGTCGTCAACTAAAGCCGCCAACATATTCCATAAAAAAAAACTTATATGATGTGTAATGTAAAGTAATGTAAAAGCTACCAGACCTAAAACACCAAGAGTGATTACGAGGAATAGGTCCGGTAATGCGACCAGAGCTGCATGATTGCCGCGACTGCTCGTATGTCCCCGCAAAAATGAAAGAGTCCGTGTAAATTCATACCGCAATAAGATAATAAACAATTACTACATCTTTACGAGCGAGTTGTTATGGGGCTATCGGTACTAGCGGGCTAGCGATTACGTTTTAGACTTTACCGTTACTATACAACTTACTATATAACCAAGCCCGTTTAAATTTCAACAAACGCTAAAGCGTTAACGGAGATGGAAATTACACTGTGTGATATTTATCTGTGTCAGTGTGACATTTAGGTATGTGAAGTCCGTAATCGAATCTGTATTAGCATAAAGTAGCAGCAATTCGAATAATTTAAAATTAAAAATTTTGTACAGCCGACTTCAATATAAGCGACTTCAATATAGGTTATTTAAGAATAACTCATTAATCATTGGTCTGACCTTGATCAAATTCATATGGGATCGGTTCGCCCAGTACAAAGTTATGAGGTAACACATATAAAAAAAAATATACAGTCGAATTGAGTACCGTCTCCTTTTTGGAAGTCGGCAGAAAAAAGTCAAATAAAAAAAAACTTAAGTATCAGTTGACCGCGTAGTGTTGGTATAAGGATTTTCAATACCGCATATCGTCCAGTGGCGGCAGTGTCCGGTTGCCATTACCGGACACAGCAGCGATGGTTTCCTGTGTCGTTAACAAAAAGTGTCTACGTTTGACTCTTGCCTTATGTTTCGATAAAACATAAAACTAATTACTTTCAAATAAAACCAGGTCAGTCCTTTACTAATTGCACACATTTAACGACGTTAAAGAACAATAATGAAAACTATGCAATGACTTTTGGTAAACAATAGACGCATTAAAAAATCTCCCACAACAAAACAATAAAAGACTAGAATTACGTAAGTCTTTGTATAGTTAATCTCTATTCAAGTATATTCTCCGAAAACCTTATTGCCAGGTAATAGAAACGCTAATGGCATGATTTTCTTATACCAGGTTGCTAAGCGATGGTACAAGACTATAAACAAAAGTTGGTACAATTCTCATAATTGATAAAAAAAACAAAACACTACAATTAAAATTCGGTCAAGTGCATTATCTGGGGACAATACCCAATTCAACGAAATTATTTGATTGTTTCGCGCTAGTAAACTTATTAAATCGTTATAGTTTATATATATATATATATATATATATATATATATATATATATATATATATATATATATATAAAGGGGTAAGCAGAGACCACTTCTTTCCACTTGCTACGATCCTTGTTTCGCTTTGTCCACTTTCATTATTCCCTTCATACATGCTCTACGGTTTAGGGTACTCTTGACCTGGTCTTTTTTCAAGGCGCCCCTGATTTGGTCTAGAAACGTCCGTCTAGGTCTACACCTTCCAACACTTTCATTCACACTCGCCTTATACATTTTTTTCGTCAATCGTTCTTCATTCATTCTCTCGACATGGCCAAACCATCTCAGCATACCTTTCTCAATTTTTATCACTACATCTTCTTTCAGACCACAACGTTTCCTTATCTCATATAGTTTTTTACCCCCGACAAATACTGAGGGGTGTTATAAGTTTATAGTGTGTGTATCTGTGTGTCTGTCTATATCTAAACGGATCAAACGAATTTGATTAAGTTTTTTTCGTTTTGTCTTAACCGAGAATATTCTTAGCTATGTTTCAAGAAAATCTGTTCAGTCGCTTTTTGTTTTGGGGTTTTTTTTAATTGTCAATTTAAGTTATAGCTCACATTTATTCTGAATGTTGATGTTTTTTTAGTTTTCCCTGGACGATCTTTATACATATGTATGAGAAGGGTGACCAGCAATTTTGTAAAAGAAATGCATAAAAAATAACACAATTAATTTTACTTAGCCTTTTAGAGACTTATTAATCCTCATAGACTATCAAAGTCCACTGCAGAATATAGCCCACCTCTATAGATTGCCTCATATGAGAAATACTTGCCACATTTGCCACACTTGGCAGGCAAGTTGTTAAGCGCAGTTTTTTTAATTTTCTACTTGTTATTAGGTATACGCTGCTGCCTATCCCCTGGTTGGTTTCCCTCTGTCACCTTTTACATCACAAACGGGACGATATATATGGTCAATGACGTTGTGACAAGGATTAAGAAAGGAATGCTTCGATGGTTTGGTCATGTAGAAAAATGAACGAAGAAAGAGTGACAAAGCAAATTTATGTTGCAGAAGTGAACGGCAGGGTCGGGAAGGGACGCCCTAGAAGAAGGTTTATCGACCAAATCGGCGATACATTAAAAATGGGCCAGATTAGGAGTACCCTTAACCGACGAGCGTGTATGCGTAGATATATGGATGTAAAAGAGGCGAGAGAGGTGTGGCAGGACCGCGCCAAATGGAAGTCCGTAGTCTCTGCCTACCCCTCTGGGTGACAGGCGTGAGTGTTTATGTATGTATATATGTATGGATATTCTGACACCGCTACTACACGCTTGGTAGAAATAGTTTACAATACATATTATAGGTATAGTCATACAAAAAAAATTATAACGATAGTATTATGTTCTTACGTTAAAACTTACTGAATATGCAGGATAATAGGTTTTACTTGGTAGAGCGACGCTGCAGCTTTACTATGGCTGCAGCACGAATGGATCTACTTGACCAGGTCGAAAAAATATAATATATAAAGATGATAAAAGATAAAGTGGCGAAATGATATATATATATATATATATATGTGTGTGTGTGTGTGTGTGTGTGTGTGTGTGTGTGTGTGTGTGTGTGTGTGTGTGTGTGTGTGTGTGTGTGTGTGTGTGTGTGTGTGTGTGTGTGTGTGTGTGTGTGTGTGTGTTGATGGTTAAGGTTAAAATTACGAAATTTAGAAGTCATGGGTTCGAATTGGCCATTCAAGTACTGGTATGAACCACATTTCATTTCGAGCATTTCAGTTTATTACGAGTAGCTTACTGTTGTAGGGTGCCCTACAACAGTAAGCTGCTGCTCTTATTCCTTTTTTTGAATACATAATAATAATATACGTAATATTATTATTTATACGTAATAATAAAATAAATACATAACAAATACACGCTCTCGCAGACTAAAAGTGTAAAACAGCTGAATAATGCTGTGTTTTGTATGGTAAGTGTAGAGAGCCGGTACGGTAAGGCTGTGTTTCGTATGGTTACTTGAAACCTGGCGTTCCATCTTAGTCCTCAGGGGTGATTTTGATTCTTAATCGAGGATTGATGTATATGTAGGGCACAAAATACAATTACTACCAGGTACCTAGACTGTGTGCTCGCTTGTCATCCTTATTCTATAAAAAAAACTAGCTATTCTCCGCGACTTCGCCCGCATGTAATTTAGGGTTTTAATAATGTTGCGTGGAACCCTAATTCTTTTTCTAAAATAAGTAGCCTAAGTTACTCCTTATAACATCAGCTATCTGCCAGTGAAAGTTCCGTCGAAATCGGTACAGGCGTTTCGGAGATTAGCCGGAACAAACAGACAGACAGACAGACAGACAAAAATTTAAAAAATTGTGTTTTTGTTATAAGTACCGTATATACTTTAATATGCATTTAATAAAAAGCTGGTATTTTAACATTACAAACAGACACTTCAATTTTATTTATTTGTATAGATGTATAGATATATTATGCCACAAGCACATAATATATTAAATAACAAACTGTCCCTCGCAACTAAAAAACTAGCTGTCCCTCGCAACTTCGCCCGCGTAGAATTTACTACGATTTCAAGTGTTTTAATTTTTTTTGCGCGGAATCCTGAATCTGTTTCTAAAATAAAATTATCCTAAGTTACTCCTTACAACATCAGCTATCTGCCAGTGAAAGTCCCGTAAAAATCGGTCCAGCCGTTTCGGAGATTAGCCGCAACAAATAGACAGACAGACAGACAAAAATGTTAAAAATAGTTTTTTGTGTTATTAGTATCGTATATACTTTCATATGCATTTAGTAAAAAGGTGTTATTTTAACATTACCAAACAGACACTTCAATTTTATTTATTTGTATAGATAACACCTGAAGCGAAAATATAGTAGCACTAATAATAATATAAATAATAATACTACTTCATTATAAAATAATGAAGTAGTATTGCGGCAATTTTTTATTACATTACATAATATTAAGTATATGTAAATTATACAACAATTGGTCTTTTTGCATAAACATTGTTTTGCCTTTGTAAGCTTATTTACATTAAAATAAATCGTCTGTTTGGCTCTTTAATTGTAGTGTAGTGATGCGCCGAAACAACATCTACTCGTATTGACACATACACGATTACTTAAGTATTGAAATTTAATATCAATAACATTGTAGCAAACACGTCGCTTCCGCCGCAAGACATTTCATAAGGAAGTTAAAACCAGTACAAAATATGTTATCATAACAGCGATCCGATGCCAATCAAGAAGCTACGGTCGCCATATTAAATATTAAATGGTAGAACAAAATGTCGGAACAAATTTTCTTTTTTAACTTTTTATGTGATTCATATTATAATCATGTATTAACTATATAATAATTTATTTACTATTTATTACTCTTTTAGTCTTTAAAGGACTTATAATTTTTGGGTTAGTTAAATTTAAATTAAAAAAATATTGGAGGTCATGCAGTTATTTACATAAATAAAAAGATTACAACTTTTTTCAAAAATTAATGATATAATGTGATAAATTTCCGAAGCTGGTCTTTATAAAAATTTGTGATCCCTAAATGCAAGCTGTCCACCACTTACCAAAAATATGGTAACCCTTTGAATAACCGGTGTTATTTTTGGTTTACCTACTTGCTACGAATGCAAGCTGCACGCTAACGCCGCCTTTGTATCGCGTACATACAAATATTTTGTCTGCGATCTGCGTTCAATTCCCCACGCGCACTCGCGTTTCATAAATTTACGTATTACGGATTCGGTCGATCTTTTTGAATAATGCAGCTACGCGGATCTTGCGCGGAATGGTATATTTAATTTACGTGGTCGAACTGTTACGTTTGAGTAAATACATTGAGTTATATGTACTACGTACTAGAGAAGCCATTCCGAAAATTGATTATGTTCAACTGAACTGTGCAACTGTGCAATCCATACAAACTAAATATTGCGTAAATTGAAGATTTGTGAATTCCATAAAATAATTATTATTACATTTTATTTAGAAATATGTTTGTTTAGATTAAATTAAGATATTTTATATTAAATTCTTATATTTATTTTATATTAATATCTTATTTTATATTAAATTAAAGTCTTCACGCATGCGCGACTACAACTCCCGCGCATGCGCGAAGACATAGAGTAGGACACAATTTTTGTTTGGAATGGCTTCTCTAGTACGTAGTACTTAAAACTCAATGAGTAAATAGTACAATATGGAATCATAGAAATAATGATTTCGTACTTTGGTCGCATTTCTTCATGCCTAGTATTCCATCTGGACAGGTACCCTAAGAACCACTTTCTATAGAAAGGTGTGTTCTAGCAAGTCCTAAAAAGAATTTCAACTAACGACAAATATCAAATTTTGAAATGTATTTTGCTTAAAGTAATAAATACATAATATATATGTAGTATTTTAATTTTTAAATGTCATAATAATCTATTTTCTCACGATATTTTCCTTCGACGAGCTAAATCAGCACTGAAACTGAACTCACAAACATGACATGACAAAATCAACTCATAATTTCAGTGATTCTCGCGGGAATTGAGATAATGTTACATGCAATGTGACATTTGAAACGAGTGCTATAAACAGAGCAAAGTAAAAATACTAGAAAAATATTTAAATAGTTTCAAAACGTTAGCATAGATTAAAAATTTCTTTTTTTATTAGAGATTCAATTTAAAAAAAAATACCAATCAGTTAGGAGTGAACCGGTCATTAACATCAATGAACGTAAACTCATGATAACCGTTCGTTCCTATGAAGTACCTATAAAAACCAGATCGGAATCAGTTAATTAATAGATATTTTCTACCTTAAGCGAGCTATCGCTACTCCAGTGCGTTTTTGTTTGTGTCGTCTTGTTTTTACGGAAATATGGATGAATAAAAGTATACTATATTAAGGATGCAGCCCTGATGGGTCGGCTCGACCGGGGTAAGTTCACGCTCTCACAGAATACCAGCATGAAACAGCAGAACAATTGTATTGTATTTTGTATAGTGAGTGTAGACAACCGGAGACACTTTTTACTGGTAACGGGGTATTCCATCGTAGTCCTCAGGGTTGACAACAATTGCAATTTAATTCTTGATAAAAGATCTAGATGTCTACGGGTCATAGAATCCACTTACCATAAGGTGGACTATGTACTCGTTTGTCACCCTTATTTTAAAAACATTCTATTGATGGCGGTTTAAGCGAGATCTTCACACGACTCCCCATTCGTTGTTGTAATAAAAAGATTAGACAAAATGTCAATCAGAATAAGTGGTAGAATGGATATTCATGATAATTTTTCTTCATCATTATAGTCCTTGTATGACCTTTAATATCTAGACCGAAGAAACGGGCGTCTTAAGTACTAGGTTATGGCTGGTACGGCAATCAAGTTTGGCAATTATGACAAATCTTTTTGGGAGATTGTGAAGCTCAGCTTCACAGTAAACCTCTTTCCTAATGACATAGCTTATGTGGACCGATTTCGATGAAAAAGGTAAATGACATATTAAATTAAATTTTTTAAATAGAATAAGGGTGAAAAACGAGTAGATAGTCCACCTGGTGGTAAGTGGATGCTGTGGCCTATAGACATCTACATCTTTCCTCGATTAAGAATCAAATGCAGATGCGTTGTCACCCCTGAGGATTAGGATGGAATGCATCGTTTCCAGTAAAAGGGTCTCGGGTTTTCTACATTCACTATACGAAATCGCTAAAATACTAAAGCATTTTGGTTCTGTCACCAATGGTGACTTAACTTTTAGTAAAGCAAACTCACTCGCATTTTACGTAGAATATTTTAAAGAGTGCAGTTTGTCGATTTTCCTCCGTAGAACCTGCTCTTTTACTTGCCGTACCGAAAAATTATTTTCGTTGAAAACCTCTGCTCGTAGCTATTGGCAAGTATTTGGAATTTTACGTAGCTAGATTTAATTTCAATAAAACGAATTTGACGCATTTTATCACAGTTAATTTCATTTGATTTTCATTACATCTAGATTAGATAGAATACAAATCCTCGCAACAAAAACACGGATTCCTGCCAGTGATGACGATTCATAAAACTATTAAAATTAACAGAAATCTCAATTTTAACTAAGAATATTATAATATAAATACTGCAAAATAAAATTCAATTATAAGCAAATCACTACAAAACTTTAAGATACTGTAAGTTAACTCTGCGTTATTTGGTTCAAAAATTGATAATGAAAAACTGAAGTAGTTCCGATTAACAACGAGATCAGGACGTTGAACACCTCGGTCCTGCCGTAATCCTGGGAGCTGCAAAAGCGCTCATTACGCCGGGATTCAAAAATAACTTTAAGATAAACATAATAATCGCGGAAGCAAATTGATTTTACCAAAAAAACTTCACAAATATATTAGTTTATATAGAATATAGAATTACTCATATTATCGAACATAAAAAGCACAACGCTCATGTACCGTTCAAAAATTGCAGAATATCTCGGTAATAAACACGTTTACAACGTAAACATGCATGCACAAGAAAATTATAGATGGAAAGCAAAATATCAGTGTATTAAGACTTAGTGTCTTTGAACTGATCTAGTGCTCTCGGCGCTATGCGGCAAGACGGAAATACCTATAGAGTCAGACGCGGAAGGCACCGGGCACCGGTATTTTATCTGTCTGTGTGTACATTCCAATAGCAATGAACTTTAATACGGGGTAGTGTAAAGTGGAATCAATAACATTCTTATGCCAAATTTTATATCTATATATAAATATTAATTATAATGAATATGTTTCTACAAGTGACTGGTGCAATGATTTTGTATATATTATCAATTTGATCAATAGATTAAAAAAATTTCGAAAACGTGAAGTTCGCCAACACGCATTGGGGCAGAGCGGCAGAAAAATACTTGTCATAAATACCCTTTCAGAAGTGAGAGAAAGCCTATACCCAGCTGGGGGTCCTATATAAGCTGTAACTTTAACACTGACTGTTCGGTTTGTAGACACAATAGCATTGAATTACATGCAAATGTTACTTTTATCATAGGATTACTGCTATGTTATGTGCTACTGTTTATATTATTACTCGGATGCTTTATTAAATATCGCCATTTTGAATAAAACTAGTTTTTACGGATTTTATCGCGTTTGTTTAATTTATATTATTTTCCAGATGTTTCGATAAATTTACAGCACCAGTAGTCACGGGGTTTGACATCCCAATGTCATGTAAAATACTCGAAACGTTGTGACTATAATATAAGTTAATTAAACGCGATTAAATCCGTAAAAACTAGTTTCATTCAATCTGTAGTTGGTAAAGTGATCGCGTAAATTTAAAAAATCATTAGTATTTTTTACACGGTAGAGCCATGCTTCAACTATATTATTATGGTTGAAGCACTAATGGGTTGGCAGAATACCAGCGTAAAATAGCTGCTTAATGCTGCTGTGTTTCGTATGCTGAGTGTAGAGAACCGGAGACCCTTTTTACTGGAAACGAGGCATTCCATCTTAGTCCTCACGGGTGACAACGCAACAATTTTGATTCTTAATCGAGAAGAGATGTAGATTTCTATGGGCTACAGCAACCACTTACCATCAGGTGGGTTGTGTGCCCGTTTGTCACCCCCATACTTTTTAAAAAAGTACAAATTATGTACCTCCCTCCTAGCCACTCAAATGATTAAGGAAAGGATTTTATCATGCAAAGTCGTACAGTAAGTTTCGAATCAATCACCCAGTAAAACAAAGGTTTCATACAAACTGTAACACCCTATTTCATCCTCTTATGTGTTGAATTTTCAAAAATTCATTCTTAATGGATGCCTATGTCATAAAAGGCAGCTACTCTCCGAAGTTCAGATTTCTACGTCTAGCGGTTTCGGCTGTGCGGTGATAGATGAGGCGCTATCTTGGTTCAATCAAACTAAAATGAATTACTAATAACTTGTTCTCATGTCATTGTGATATTTTGAGTTAATAACATAGTTAAAGTCGTTAAATGTACTAAAATGTAAACTATTTTAAATTTAAAAAGGTTACTAATCATTACACTCCTCAAGGTAAACGGAATTTAAACCTCTTTCGTATAGTATTACTGGCCATGAACAGCACTGATAATAGTCATTATAAAATGTAAAAAATAAATTATAATATTTTATTGAACGTAATAAAGTGGAGCCAATGTAACTACGTCAATGCTTTTGTACATGGTAGAACCATACTGCAGCTATATTACTGGTATAGATGTAGCACGAATGGGTCGGCTCGACCGTTCTCACATAATACCAGCGTAAAATATTAGCTTAACGCTGCTGTGTTTCGTATGGTGAGTGTAGAGAACCGGAGACCCTTTTTACTGGAAACGAGGCATTGCATCTTAGTCCTCACGGGTGACAACGCAACAATTTTGATTCTTAATCGAGGATAGATTTAGATGTCTATGGGCCACTACATCCACTTACCATCAGGTGGACTATGTGCTCGTTTGTCACCTTTATCCTATACAAAATGAAAATAAATGGAAAACAGTCTCAAAAGTGCAAAATCCAACGGTAACGTATAAGTCAAATCCTTCTTAGAATAGGAGAAGCCCATGACCAGCAGTGGACTATTGTGAGCTGGTAAAGAAGAAAGAGCCAAGAAGAAAGAATTAATTAATGTATAAACTATCGATCCGCCCTGATTTCGCACGAGTGATTTCTGGATCTCGACAGCAGAGCCACCTATCGGGTCCAATTGTAAATCTAAACCATCCAGAGAACCACTCAAACGCACACAAAATATTTCATCAAAATCGTACCAGCTGTTTAGAAGGGGTTCAGTGAACACACGTACAGGAGAAAGATGGAAAATGATGATGAATTTTTGTACGTGGTAGAGCCATGCTGTAGCTATATTAGTAGTATAGTTGTAGCACGAATGGGTCGGCTCGACCGGGGAAAGACCACGCTCTCACAGAATACCAGCGTAAAATAGTAGCTTAACACTGCTGTGTTTCGTATAATGAGTGTAGAGAACCGGAGACCCTTTTTACTGGAAACGAGGGATTCCATCTTAGTCCTCACGGGTGACGACGCATCTGCATTTTGATTTGTAATCGAGGATAGATGCAGATGTCTATGGGTCGCAGCAACCACTTACCATCAGGTAGACTGTGTGCTCGTTTGTTTGTGCACCCCTTATCTTATAAAAAAAATTGATGAGAGAGAGACAGAGAAAAAAGATGTGCAGGCCTGTCGGCGCATTTTTAAACAGGCCTTTATTATAGTAGATAATAAAGATGAAGCAGAAAGAAATAAAAATGTTAATTACTTTCTGAAAGAATATGAATGAATTGTCAATAAAAAGACAGCAGTTTTTTTTAAACCCGTGGTAGCTGAACTAAGCTATGCGTTCGCTGTAAATTGCGGGAGCACACACAGTATGCGAACAACTCAGGTTCGACCCCGCTGGTGACAATAAAATAATTCATTGTAGGCTTGGGCAAAAAATATCGATACAACGAAATATCGATATTTTTATTAAAAAATATGTCGATATTTTTAATCGCGATCTATCGACATATCGATATTTATTTTATAGTATCGAATTCGTATCAATTTCGATATATTTTAGAATGTTGTATTGTATTTTTTTCGTCGTCCAACCGTCAGTAAATAAAATTTTGGACCTTATCTTTACATCATTCAAATGATGACGATAAATAGATATTTATCACGCGATATACGTCGATACTGTTTAAAAATATAGATTCGATATATATCGATATATTTTTTCCCTTTGCCCATCCCTAATTCATTGCAATTTTAAGCGCTGAGTTATCACTTGTTCGTAGTAGGAAAACACCGTAAATAAAACCTGTATGTCTCAATAAAATATAGTATTTCGAGGACTTTTAAAGTCTGGAAGTCTGTGACTAGGGTGCGGTGTAATCGCTCTTTCTCTTTCTCAAAAATTAAAGACGACCTCTGTCCAGCAATAGTATGGATATAGGCTGTATCTTTTTTGTGTAAAAGTAAAAAATGTAAATTAAAAAGCTGTGTTTTATCCCATAGTATTTCTGCATTATGACACACTCCATAATTCTGACCTATAACTTGTGACAATATTCTACAGACGTTGCCATGACTGAAATCGATCAGGAGAACATAACCAACATCGGTGTTCTTTATTCAAATCGCCCGTATCATTTCCTCTTTAATTCTACTTTTTTTACAAGTTGTAATGCTTCCGTTTTTAGTTGAGGTCACGTTATCATAATAACACATTTTTTTAATTCGTAGGAGGGCGAAATGAAGGTGATCGTCTTACTTAAGTCACCACAGCCTAAATATTATTATAAATTATCTTAATTTAATTCGTCATGACAAGAAGCTAAAAAAGTTGATTTTATTTCACCATAAAAATAAAATACGAATAAAACGTAAAATTTTTAGACTACCATTATCTGTAACACATTTTTATATAATATCTGGCTGTAATAACTTTAAATTTTAACACGAGTAAAAAGTGTTCAATATTTCATTACACAATATTTTTTCTCGAATCTTCCAAACTGAAATAGATGAGTATCTCCAAATATTTGCTTACACACACTTTAAAAAGGGTTGCGATGTCGTTATTTCCGGGTAGATTATAATATCCTAAAGGAATCCCGGTAAGTACATCGTTCTATGGCTCCGTTTATTAAAAAATAAGGGACGTATATGTACATAAAATTTCCTTTTAACAAATAATTAATTTTAAGTTCTAATCGAGTGATTTATAATTTGCATTTTACATTTTATTGTATTGAAGTTGTTTTTTTTTAACGTACGGTAAAGGGTATTAAGTTTTCCTCAAAATTTTAAACTTCCAAAGAGATAATTTTACAAAATACATTCAAAAACGATGCTTTAAAATTAGATTGCAATTTAAAGCATTCCGTAACAACACTTCTCATTACTGTTACGGCTTTTAACTAAGGATTCTTTACCTGACGATTATATTGTTGTTAACACTTGCGATAAAAATTTTAAGTACATAAAGGAAAACAAACAAGCGTATAAGTGAGTGCTCAAGTGGTTAACAACTTGTAGTTTTGAAAAAAAAAACAATAAGGAATAGTAAATTGCGATTTGAGTCCCGTGAGTTATATATTGTACAGGGACAAAGATACAGATCGGGAACAACTATTTGTAGGCCATATAAATACTTATTTATTTACGTATAAGGGTCATCGACAAATGATACTTAAAAACTAAAAACAAGATATAAGTATTGTGAGAAACATGCAATGTGCTCACCCAGTTATAGGCAACCACAGCTAACACAGAGTAATGTTGCGAAAAGTTAAATAATGTAAAATTTAATAGTACAGTAGCAAAATTGCGAATTTATGAGAAATTAAAAAGGTTTACATTTATTATCTACTAAATAAAGTAACATTTTTCTTCTGAAATTATTTAAATTGTCATTGAAAATATCTAAATCAGACGGCCTAGATATATCATTATACGGTCTAAACATTCTACATAATGCTGAATAAGACCGAGGTTAGTCCTGTGAGGTGGTACCATAAACAACTTGTAGACATTAAATCGTGGTAATCTGCTTGGAGCATTAATGTTAAACATTTCCAGTAATTGAGGACAGTCGATGCTATTATTGCACAGTTTGTAGAGGAAGCTTGCACTTGTCACTCTTTGAAAATCTTTCATTGATTTGTCCGCAACTAGATTTAATTAGGACAATCTTTACGACTTGGCTGCGGAGCTACAACAGATCAGCTGTAACGACAGACATCGAAGTGTATAGTATATAGATAAAGTATTTCTTTATCAACTATGTAACAAACATTAGAAATGTTTGGAATTAGATTTGAAATAAGTTATATATATTTGCCTGAACGTACAAGAGGATATTTGAATATAATAAAGTACGTGAGGGTAATATGGTCATCCGATTAATATGGTCACTTTCTTATAACTCAAAAAATACACCCTTGTTAGCATAGATGGCTCTGTAATACGATAGCTCTTCATTAGTCAATTAAATGATAAAGGATCAAAAAGGCTCTGCTTTATCGACGCCATTTTGACAATTAACATTATTATAGTAAACTAGCTGTTCCCCGCGACTTCACCCGCGTGGAGTTATTTTTCACGGAACCCTAAAATAAAAGCAGGCCACGTTACTCTTTATAACATCAGCTATCTGCCAGTATGTATAAATATTGACAAATATTGACATTAATATTTATACGATACTAACGTCAGTCAATTGTTTTGCCTTCCCGGAACTCCTCCACTAACACCTAAACTTTATGGTATGGTATTAAAGTTCAAATTGACTTTTAAGTATTATTACGAATCTTTTGTATATATATAGAAAAGCTTTTTTTTTAAAACTTTTTCAGACAATTTTTTTAATTTATCTCTTTCTCTTTATTTTTTTATTATAAAAAAAGAATTAGCGAAATCGGTTCAGCTGCTCTCGAGATTTGCGCTTAGTAACACTTTTAGCGATTCATTTTTATATTATAGATATATTAGTCTATTTTGATATAATGTAGTTAAATTGTGTGGTAAAGTTATTTTTTGAGGTGTATCCTAATTATTGCCAAAGTTTGTTTGTTATTTTTTTCTTAATATATTAATATATTAGTCGTTCTAGTTTTGGTTTTTATATGGCGGCAAAGGTTAAGTTGACCATATTACCCTCACATACCTTATGTAATAACTACTGTCTTGTTATCGTACAAAGTGTATAAATGTGTCTGTCCGTTTATAAATACATATAAAGTAAAGTAAAGTTGCAGCCAAGATACCTCCCTCTTCTGGGCACAGGTCTCTTCACATTTCCGAGAGGTTTATGGAGTAGGTAATAAGTCCACGCAACGCTGCTTCAGTGTGTGTTGGCGAACTTTACATATCTTTAAAATATTTAGCAGATTTCCTCACGATGTATTCGTTTACCGTTATTAATGTCACAAATCAGCACTTAAAATTATTGCAATCAACAATTTCATTGGCATTTCATTTCAAATGCAATGCCAACGAGGATTGAACTCGGGTTACTGGCGTAAAATACAGCGAGCGCTTAGCCACCGAGGTACTACTCGGTTTGTGTGTACATAATTTGTGATCGATGACATAAATAAATAAAACTAAAACTCGCCAGTTTCCCGCTTCACACGTACCTATAATATAAAATCAACTGATAACACAGATCTAGACTTTTTTACGACACCTTAAATAAGTTATACAAGAAAAATTATTATGAGTGGTTAATACACCACTTATGTATTTATTGGAACGACGTTTTGGAACGAAGTTACTTATTGCACGGTACGAATTTGACGGATGGGGGCTAGGCGAGAAAAAGTGTAAGATTTTTCCGTCACGACCCTTTCTCTATAGTGCAAGCGAGATGGAATAATATTCATCTCCCTCGCACTTTTTCTTATCTTGCCATGAAAGAAATATTATTTTAAATGACGCTTCATTTTAATAGACGCTAGTAATTCATTTGTTTGTATTTGTTAATCAATAATATTATACTACGACACTACGAAAGGAACTTCGTTCCCACAGAGTGTCCCACGACACTCACGCTTGTTTTTTTTATGGAATAAGGGTGACAAACGAGCACACAGTCCACCTGACAGTAAGTGGTTGCTGTGGACCATAGACATCTACATTTATTCTCGATTAAGAATCAAAATGAAGTTGCGTTGTCACCCCTGAGTACTAAGATGGAATGCCTCGTTTCCAGTAAAACGGGTCTCCAGTTCTCTACACTCACCATACGAAACTGAGCAGTATTGAGCTCCTATATTAAGTTTTGTACCTTTTCTTCTATTTTCAATAAATTTAATCATGTTGTGACAACCTTTAATTTTGTAGTTAAATAAGCATAATATGTAATGCAAAGATAGAAAGCAACAAATAATATTAATATTTGGACTGTACATGTTTAGTGTGACGTAGTTTTAATTATTTTTGGGAAAAAATTACCTATATTAAAAATGATAGAAGTCGATTCAGTAAACGATTCTGAACAAACTACTTTCAGGATGTGCGTTAATTGTTACGTGTTGTATATTGTAACTACTGTAAGATGTACTTTAAAAAAAAGGAATTGTGTCTAATTATTGGCAGAGCCACTCTCATATCCCCCGTTTTGATTGCAGACGTATAAAGCTCGCCGGTACAACATAACGGGTTTAAATCCATCAGGCCGCTAACAGAAACGGTTACAGCCTATCAAAGTCTGCCGAACCCAGGCCTTTTTTTATTTTTAGTTGTTATTACAAAGACCCTGCTGCCCATCTCCTGATTCGTTTCCCTCTCAGTCTGTAACTTAACTACAAGCTTTAAAATCACATATTATGCTAATTGTAAACCTCGAAAAACCGAAGTACACCGAGCAAGGTGTTGAAGCGCACTCCTAGAATCTGTTGAGATAACGACATTATTATAATTATTTGAATGTATGTAGGATAAAGCTTCATAGATTGCCACAAGCTCAGCTTTCATAATGGAAATACTAACAAAAATATATGACTTTATTGTCATACCTTTCAGTATATCCTAAAATAAAGTCCCAATTCCGGAATTATCTTTCGAACCATCTATCAGGTCCATCTTTGCGCATAGGCACATTGAACAAGTGCCCAGGGCCCTGCGATCTATGGGGCGCCCCTAGTTTCTACTCGCATTTCCATTGCCTATTGATAATAGCCCTATGACAGACATAGGAGTACCATTTATTAAGTGTCGGGGCTAAGACGGCGCTGCCATCTGTAAATATCCTCAGGTAAGTGGGGAAATTGATACACATGTTTATCAAGGTCAATTCATGGTTTGATGTTCAGGCTTTAGGATTCGAAGCGCACGTTGGCAATCGTAAATGAGCACAAGATAACAACAATGTAGCAGACGCGTGCGAGCGTTATCAACCGTTGGGCGCGCGGCCATTTTTTATCGTATCATTCACAAATAACCGCCAACGTCGACCGTTAGCACCTGCCTGTTGCTTACAGTACACATGATATAACTCCATCTTAAGGCCGGCCACATACATACGGAGTTCCGTTTCGGAATTCCGAATGGATCGGCCACACACACATACGGATTCCCGTTTTGCCCGCAAAATTTCGAACGGAAAACTACCGTACGTGTTTGACGGGTAATAGATTTTACATGAATTTGCTGCGTTCGGCATCTCGAATCGGAATATCGAGACGAAATCGCGAAACGGAATTCCGTATGTATGTGGCCTTAAGCTGTCTTTAAACTATGATATAACCTAGGGCGCTAAGTGTATTCAAACTTGAATACACACTGAATCTATACAAATAAATAAAATTGAAGTGTCTGTTTGTAATGTCAAAATTACAGTTTTTTACTAAATGCATATGAAAGTAAATACGGTACCTATAACTAAAATACAATTTTTAAAATTTTTGTCTGTCTGTTTGTTCCGGGTAATCTCCGAAACGGCTGGACCGATTTTGACGGGACTTTCACTGGCAGATAGCTGATTTCATAAGGAGTAACTTAGGCTACTTTTATTTTAGAAAAAGAATTAGGGTTCCGCGCAAAAACATAAAAACCCTAACACGCGAACGAAGTCGCGGGGAACAGCTAGTCTATAATAAAAATGTTAAGTGCGGGTGTCTGTACATTGTATATTTTTGTGACAGAATCGATTTAGATGAACTAAAAATAAGTAATTAAATACATTTCTACCATTTTTAGAATTGTATGTCTGTTTGTTTATGAACATATCACGTCTAAAATATAAATAATGAATAAAACCTGATAACGTAAAATACATCTATAAACAGAAATAAAATTGAAATGTCTGTAACATCGATACAACTGTCTGTTATTGAGCTGAGGGACTTCATTGCATACGATTAAGACATAAGTGACCATAATTAAAAAAATGTTTATCTGTCTGTCTGTCCGGGCTAATCTTCGGAATGACTGAACCGATTGTAATGAAACTTCACGAATAAATAGAAAAGAATGCGTACAGTGTTCTTGGCTATATCTTACCTGAAAAATTGACAAATTAAATGGTCTTTGACGAATATCTTACATCTATACTTATATAAAGCAACACTAGTAGATCTTATCCAGGCGAAACCAGGCGGGTCGCTAGTTGATCATAAAAATTACTTGCTAAGCGTAATTGACAAGCATTATACAGTATTAAACAAAACTTTGTACGTGGTAGAGCCATGCTGCAGCTATATTATGGTTGTAGCACGAATGGGTCGGCTGTACCGGGGAAGGACCACGCTCTCACAGAATACCAGCGTAAAATAGCAGCTTAACGCTGCTGTGCTTCGTATGGTGAGTGTAGAGAACCGGAGACCCTTTTTACTGGAAACGAGGCATTACATCTTAGTCCGCACAGGTGACAACGCATCTGCATTTTGATTCGCAAACGAGGATAGATGTAAATGTCTATGGGCCACAGCAACCACTTACCATCAGGTGGACTGTGTGCTCGTTTGTCACCCTGATCCTATAAAAAAAATTTATTTGCCTTTCGAATGCCTCGTTGGACTACTTAGTAGTCGTAAGTGTGACTGTTGATCAAGAGGTTCCGTTTTCGAATCCCGGGTTGGGTTTCAAAATCAGTTATTAGGTTTTTCTGTTAAGAAATTCTCAGTTGCAAACCGGAGTCAGGATGTAAGCTGGTTTTTAAGGTTCCGTACCTCAAAAGGAAAAAAACGGATCATTTTGTTGTCCGTCTGTCCGTCTGTCTGTCTGTCTGTCAAGACCCTTTTTCTCAGGAACGCGTGGAGATATCATGCTGAAATTCATATGAAATACTCAAGTCTACTGTCCCTTGGAGCTGTGAAAAAATCAAACTTCTAAGCCAAAGAAATCAAAATATACAGCCGTTTATGCCGCAAATTTTCAACATTCGCAAGGGAATCAAAACCTACAGAGTACTTCCCGTGAACTCAGAATCTTAAAATTTGGTAGGAAGCAACGTATTATAGCACAGATAAAGGAAAAATTGCGAAAAGCATAAATTTTTAGTTACATCATATAATAAAAATATTTTTAATAATTTTAAACTTATATACCTACGGATTTCGACTCGCATTGGGCGGTTTTTTTTTATAGGATAGGGTGACAAACGAGCACACAGTCCACCTAATGTTAAGTGGTTGCTGCGGCCCATAATCATCTATATCTATTCTCGTTTGCGAATTAAAATGCAGATGCGTTGTCACCTGTGAGGACTCACCATACGAAACACAGCAGCATTAAGCTACTATATTACGCTGGTATTCTGTAGAGCGTGGTCCTTCCCCGGTCGAGCCGACCCATTCGTGCTACAACTATAATAATACTACTAATATAGCTGCAGCAAGGCTCTACCACGTATAACCCCCGTGGCTCAGAAAGTACGTAAATCCGTCGGTCATGCGCCTGATCTCTTCGGTCGTGTCGTATTACCATCCCATCAGACTACGAGAATGAGGGAATAGAGAGTGTACCTGTGTTTGCACTTTGCACACACTCGGAAACTAAAATCCACTCTTGCGGGGACTAGTCCCTGTTGAGACTGGCCGCTATTATTGAATTACAGTATGGAGGACATCTTTATCATGCCACAAAGGTCTTGTAGGCTGTCGATAAATGCGGGTTACGATCTAACGAAAAATAGACCGACGTCATAAAAGTTTTCTGGTTATAAAAAGACGAGCAGCGTCAATAATAAATACAGCTATAGATTGCCAGTAGGGGGATATTTATTATCATCTTCTTCATTACAATTCATCACAAGCTTTACGTGGCTCTCCATGCTGCAGCTAGTATGATTGTAGCACGAATAGGTTGGTTTGACCGGGGTAAGATCACGCTCTCACAGAATACCAGCGTAAATAGCAGCTCAATGCTACTGTGTTTCTTATTTTTTAATTAAAACTAATTTTACGGATTTTATAATAAAATCCGTAAAGTTAGTTTTAATTAAAAAATGTGTAGTGTTCGCGTAAATATAAGAAATCATTGTGTTTCTTATTGTTAGTGTAGAGCATCTGAGACCCTTTTTAGTGAAAACGAAGTATTCAGTAAAAAGGGGTGACGACGCGTCTGCATTTCGATTCTTAATCGAGGATAGATGTAGATGTCTATGGGCTACAGCATCTAATTACCATCAGGTGGACTGTGTGCTCGTTCGTCGCCCTAATTCTATAAAAAAAAACAATTCGACTTCTAAACATTGGGCTCTCCCATTGATAGATAATTTTGGTCCTGAGAAAGCTGGATGCATCGGCTTCTTGCATCTCTTACTATATTTGTCACTGTAGTTAATTTAGTATACAATATGTAAAATCACTTCATGACATAGGAGAAAGTCCTATTCCTGATGTTTTTTTTCTTTTTTTTTTTATAGGATAAGGGTGACAAACGAGCACACAGTCCACCTGATGGTAAGTGGTCGCTGTGGCCCATAGACATCTACATCTATCTTCGATTACGAGTCAAAATGCAGATGCGTTGTCACCCGTGAGGACTAAGATGGAATGCCTCGTTTCCAGTAAAAAGGGTCTCCGGTTCTCTACACTCACCATACGAAACACAGCAGCGTTAAGCTGCTATTTTACGCTGGTATTCTGTGAGAGCGTGGTCCTTCCCCGGTCGAGCCGACCCATTCGTGCTACAACCATAATATAGATGCAGCATGGCTCTACCACGTATAAATGTGAGTGTAACGGTTTAAAAATATACTATCAGTCACCCAGTAGTCGAAATTCGACCGTAATTCAAATACAGGTATCTAATATTTAATACATAAAATAAACGCTTTCTTGCCTTGTCATAAACTCCACAGCTTATTGAAAAAGGAATATTGGAAATCGCACAAAATTCATAGCTAATTCAATAAATCTGTGGTAATTATTTTATTGGCAACATTTTAAAATTCTTTGGTGACTATCTCTACTCTGTGTGCTTATTTTACCATAGGCTATTATGTGTTTGACATTTGACATTGGCAGTATGAACGTAAACAATGAATTTTTCATTTAATTTAATGTATTTGTAACACATATTATGTATAAATTTTAGCTTTCTGCACTCCTCTTTATAAACTTTTACTATGATAAATCTCACACTCCATGTGCACAATATACTTAAAATGGGGGGCAAAGTTTAAAATTCTCGTATTAATATACAATAAGTTTAATTGCAAAGTAAAAAAGGAAAAGAATAGCACTCGTCAATAGATATTTTGCCTCAACATAAATTTTTCCCGATTTCTACCGAGATCAAAAAGGAGACGGTACTCAAAAGACTGCATGTTTTTTTATGTGTGTTACCTCATAACTTTTTACTGGGAGAACCAATTTCGATGATTCTTTTTTTATTTGAAAGCTGGTTCTTTACATGTGGTCCCATATTGATCAAGATCTGACCAAAAGCTTTGATTATTCTTATTAATTTATATTGAAATCGGTTGTACAAAATTTTTAATTTTAAATTACCTATCGTAAATCGCATGACTGCAGAGTAGCAACTTTTAAGTTTATCGCCTGAACGAATCGAATCAAGAATTAATCGTTGTGCGTATATTTGTAAGGAGTTACACAATCGCGAGACATTTTTAGGGCTTTTATGCGAAATTAATTTCTCAACGATATATGAGATAGAGTACCTATAAATCTTTAGAGTTACAGCTTAAGTAGAGACGCCGTAAAAGAATCCATTACCCCATATCATCCCGTGAGTATTATAGAGGCGACACAGGAAACTGGAACAGGAGGTGAGCAATAGGATCTCTCTAATAACAACTTTTATACGTGGTAGAGCCACGCTACAGCTATGTTATGGTTGTAGCACAAATGAGCCGGCTCAACCGGGGAAGGTCCACATTCTCATAGAATATTAGCGTAAAATAACACCTTAATATTGCTGTGTTTCGTATGTTGAGTGTAGAGAACTGGAGACCCGTTTTACTGAAAACGATTCCATCTTAGTCCTCAAGGGTAACAACGCATCTGTATTTTGAATCTTAATCGAGGATAAATGTAGATGTCTATGGGCCACAGCATCCAATACCATCAGATGGACTGTGTGCTCGTTTGTCACCCTTATTCTATAAAAAAATTAAAATAATATAAAACTACGGTTGCTTACCCGGTTGCCAGGCGTAGAAATTATTTCAAATATCCCCATTATGAGGCAATCTCGGGTAGACCTATATTCAACAGTGGACTTTGATAGGCTCTGATAAATGAATAACGGAGACATCATTTGCAAAATGATACAAACATATCTCTACTGTCTCTACACTGATGCAGGCGCAGGCAGCGTAGTTCTTTAGACAAATAAATGCGAATGGAACGGCTCTAGTAATATGGGTCGCGATAAGGTTTAATCCTACACGCCGTGAAGCGAACAAATATTTAAAATTTTGCGGTAACATCTCGGGCGTCGTACACTATCGTTGGTACGCAATCAGCGCAACCGGTTTTGTGGTATTCTTAACGGATAAGACGCGAGAGACGGCAGTTCAAACTGATTGATGCACTCACCGGCCGTTCGGCGCCGACTGCGAGTGGACCAGCTTCACCGCGAACAAAAACTGTATAGCACACACAAGCAGGCAGCAGAGGTTCAGCGAGAGTGTCAACGCGCACAACGCTAGTGTCACTTCATACACCACCGCGAACTCCTCGGGGGCACTGGTCGCGGGCGCGGATATCTTCAGGAGAAACAGCAGCGCCAGCAGTGCTAGGAGCAGACTGACGAGACACAGCAAAGCCAGCGACGTCAGCGCCTCCTCTGTAGCGGCCCGTGAACTTCGACTCCTGATCGGCACCGGCCTAGGCTGCAGTCCTGTAGCATTTCCATTCGCAAGTTTCGGCGGCGAGGCCACTGGAATAGGTGAAACGACGGGCACTGGAGCGGGCGCCGCAGGCTGAGCGCCTGGACTGACGCTGGCCGAAGTCCCACCGACCGAATGCTTGGACGAGTCTAACGTGGAAACGTTCAGCGATAGATGATGGTGCGGCCGCCGTGGCATGTTCTGGTAGCGGTGGTCGGCATCGTTAGCCGCCGGCGGCCGCTGTGCATGTTTCAACATAGCGCGGCTCTCACGCCGTGGGCCGCCATCCCGCCGACTGGTTCTCCGGCATGCGGGCCGGTTTGGGGCTGGTTACGAGCGACACGGCCGCTCTGTGCGACGGACGCGACACGACTGAAGTCGACCGGCCCCCTCGGCCGCGCCTCTACCTGCGCCTGCGAGTAATTACGTCAATCAGACCGGTGCAGGGTGCACCAACCACCGCATACCACAACCTACCCCGATTTACTTTGATCCCGGTCGCATTGAATGCGTGTCATAGTGAAGTTATTTGCTCACATCACAATCGTTTGTTGCCATTCTGTATCAAGACAGGCGTGATGTTTATAAACTCAACTTCTATATAATAAACTATCTGCTGTGAGATTTACTAACATGTAATGTTATATTGATACATAACATAAATTCCTCAATGAATATTCTTAATGATTGAAATAATATAACATGCACGAATTTAGTATTAACTCCTAGCTCTCTGAAGTCCTGCTCTACGTAGAGTCGTTTAACACCATTTAACACTAACAATAAGATTTCATAAAAAAGTTTTTCGGTAAATATCTGATCGATATTATTTCTGTAAATAAAAGAATTATTTTTAAAATATTGCTTCGATTTTGATATTATTACAAGTACACCAGCAATTTTATTAATTACATACGTATTGCGTTAATCTCTCTAACTAAGCCATTACAACTTAACAAGTCCGTTACTGAACATAGGCGCCTCTCTCATAAATTCCAGCATAGGGGATAATTGCAATAGTTGCCAATCGTAATTATGTATGAGTTGGCAACCGCACTTATTTATTTTTAATTATTATAATAAAGACGCTGTTGCGGATCTCTTGGTTTATTTCTGACTGTCCTCTGGAGGATATCGCATGGATTGCCGCGGTTGCTAATGTAATTACTAGTTGCAACTGTATGGTTATGCCTATTTACCACGTGCTCGACGGTTAAAAAACGTGCATTTCTTTTTTATAGAAGTAAGTCACAAACGAGCACACATTCCACCTGATGCTAAGTGAATGATGTGACCTATATACATATCATCATCATCATCATTACAGCCCTTCACAAGTCCACTGCTGAACATAGGCCTCCCCCAAAGAATACCACAAAGCACGGTCCTGAGCCACCTGCATCCATCGACTTCCTGCATATCTTACCAGGTCGTCACTCCATCTAGTGGGGGGACGCCCTACACTTCGCCTGCCGGTACGAGGCTGCCACTCGAGAACCTTTCTTTCGGTTGTCGGTTCTTCGAGCTATATACCTATATCTGTAATCAATTAAAAATCTAAATTCTTTGACGCCCGTGAAGACTGATGCTCCATTACCAGTTAAAAGGGTCTCTGGTTCTCGTCACTCACCATACGAAACATGGCATTCATACGTGATAGAGCCATGCTGCAGTTATATTAGTAGTATATTTGTAGCACGAATAGCTCGGCTCGGCCGGGGAAGGACCACGCTCTCACAGAATACCAGCGTAAAATAGCAGCTTAACACTGCTGTGTTTCATATGGTGAGTGTAGAGAACCGGAGACCCTTTTTACTGGAAAAGAGGCATTCCATCTTAGTCCTCACGGATGACAACGCATCTGCAGTTTGATTCTTTATCACAGTCACAGCAACCACTTACCATCAGGTGGGCTGTGTGCTCGTTTGTCACCCTATCCTATAAAAAAGAAGCACTAAGCTGCTATTTTACGTTGGTATTTAGTGAGAGCGTGGTCTTCCCCGGTCGAGCCGACTCGTTCGTGTTGCAGCAATGATATAGCGACAGCGTAGTTCCACTTCCATCATTAAAAGAATGTCAAGAAAATCACATTTGAATACATTAAAGACTTTCTATAATTATAATAATAATCTCCTCTAGACCGAATTTCGGTCACGGTGGCCAGCCTCAACGGAGACTAGCCATCGTCGCAGGACAGGATTATAGTGCCCAAGTGTATGCACAAGCACAGGTGCACTCTCTATTCCTTCACTCTCAAAGTCCGATGGGACGGTAAACCGACACGACCGGAGAGAGATCAGGCGCAGGACCAACGGCTTTACGCGCTTTCCGAGGCACGGGGGTGAGACGCCGCCAACTTCCTGTCTCCGGGCAGCAACTGAGAATTTCTTGACGGAAAAACTCAATAACTGATTTTTTTTTTTGGTCCGATCCGGCGGGATTTGAACCCGGAACCTCATGGTCGGCAGTCACGTTTACGACCACTAGACTAACGTGGCAGTCATAGTGGTGAGATATATAATGCAAGCTGTAACATACTTTACTTTTTACTTTCATTGTTAAATGTAGAGCCGTGGAAAGAGTGACCATTTCTATACAAATAAATAATATTGAAGTGTCTGTTTGTAATGTTAAAATAACAGCTTTTTACTAAATGCAAATGAAGGTATATATATACGTTACTTATAACAAAAACACTATTTTTAAATTTTTTGTCTGTGTGTCTGTATGTTTGTTCCGGCTAATCTCCGAAATGGCTGGACCGATTTTGACGAGACTTTCACTGGCAGATAGTTGATGTTATAAGGAGTAACTTAGGCTACTTTTATTTCAGTAAAATAATTCGGGTTTCGCGCAAAAAAAATTAAAACCATAAATTACACGTGGCCAAAGTCGTGGGGAAGAGCTAGTTTCTAACAATTTTGACTCTGAATGATTTGGAGTAACTACAGATCATTCAGAGTGAAGAACTCAAACTATAAATTTAAAAACTTTTATTAAATTTAAGTTTCGACGTCGAAATCTACACCAGTTCGCAATAACAAGAGCTCTGAGAACTAGCAAAAATTCTAGGGTCTTCTATTTCTATAACTCTTTTTTTTTCTACTTTTCTTTTATTTTTTGCGGTAATCCATTATATTAAATATGTGAAAATTAATTAATTCAATCCAATTGAAAAAGAATACTGATTTTAGCTAATTGATTTTCACAACTTTAATAATTTATTTCAATTTTATAAACTATTTAAGTTGCATCGTATAAAAGGACTCCGCTTGATATAGATTATAGAGTTACAAAAAGTTTGTACTTATAGTATTTTATCACGTCTCATTTGTTTGAGTAACCAACGAATCTCCGAAGATGTCTATAATTTCGTTTAATAATTATATTTTTAAAACGTGAAAATACTAAACGAAGAACGACGTAGTAAAGAAATTGAATTTAGTTTACCTTGCGGCTTGCCTTGTCATATAGTCGTGGGTAATTAAGGTCACGGAGACCACGATTGTGTTGTTCTTTGACAATTTTTGTATTAAAGTTTTATTTGTGTTTCTGACCAAAAAGTTGCGGGTTTAAATCCGTAACATGTAATACATAAATATACAGGGTTATTTTGCAATAACCGGCCAAATTTGCAGAGAAGGTAAAAATAAATAATATAGGCAAATCTATACAAATAAATAAAATTGAAGTGTCTGTTTGTAATGTCGAAATTACAGTTTTTTACTAAATGCATATGAAAGTAAATACGATACCTATAACTAAAATACAATTTTTTAAATTTTTGTCTGTCTGTTTGTCTGTCTGTCTGTCTGTGTGTTTGTTCCGGGTAATCTCCGAAACGGCTAGACCGATTTTGACGGGACTTTCACTGGCAGATAGCTGATTTCATAAGGAGTAACATAGTCTACTTTTATTTTAGAAAAAGAGTCAGGGTTCCGCGCAGAAACATAAAAACCCTAACACGCGAACGAAGTCGCGGGGAACAGCTAGTAGTAAATAATAAAGAAAATTTAACTTAAAAAATCTCAATAATTCTTTTATATTTTAAATTCAAAATGCATGGTAATGCATTATTTTAACTGATTTTACTGCACACTCACACATTCGGGTCGATTGGTAGGTAAAATCGTTGTTGCTCATAAATCACATTCAATTTGGGATAATTTCAAATAAAAGTAGAAACCTTATTTACTCGTATTTTCAAAAACTGCAACAACGGTATATCATTATTTATATATTTAAACTTAAGTTTAAAATTTGGCTACTCTTTGATAAATAATCCTGTGTTACAATGAAACCAATATTTTCGGGTCAAGATGAATTAGCGTGTTCAAATACCGCATTATTAATAGAAGAAAGGGTGGCAAACGAGCATCATCTGATGGTAAGTGGATATTGTGACCCATAGACACAGACATCACAATTTAAAATCAAAATGTAGATGCGTTTTCACATCTACATTTATTGTCAATTAAAAACTATAGAAATAAATAAAATTGAAGTGTCTGTTTGTAATTTCAAAATAACAGCTTTTTACTAAATGCATATGAAAGTATATACGGTACTAATAACAAAAATACAATTTTTAAAGCTTTTGTCTGTCTGTCCATCTGTCTGTTTGTTCCGGCTAATCTCCGAAACGGCTGGACAGATTTTGACGGGATTCTCACTGGCAGATAGCTGATGTCACAAGAAGTAACTTAGGCTACTTTTATTTTAGAAAAAGAAATAGGGTTCCGCGCAAAAATATTAAAACCCCAAATAACACGCGGGCGAAGTCGCGGGGAACAGCTAGTTAAAAATCAAATTGCGGATACGCTGTCAACTCTGAGGACAGAGACAGAAAAGGAGAGGAAGAAGAAAAAGATGTCTCCGATCCTCGCCACTCACCGTACAAACACAGGAGCATTATACAGCTGTTTCACGCTGGTATTGCAAGTGTTAAAGTGTTGTGACAATACAGAGTTGTAAGACTATGCACCAAAACTACCCACTACCCCATATCATCATGTAGGTGTCAAATGGGCAGCAGCATTGTCCAACTATGGCAAATTATAGTCTCTATGAAGCAATATGTGTGGGCTTCATGGGGAGGCCTATGTAACTTACGAAATAAAAGTAAGTACGAATTTGGCGGATAGGGGCTAGGCGAGAAAAAGTGTAAGATTTTTCCGTCACGACCACCTTTCTATAGTGCGAGCGAGATGGAATAATATCCATCTTCCTCGCACTTTTTCTTATCTTGCCATGAAATAAATATTATTTTAAATGATACTTCATATTAATAGACGCTAGTAATTCATTTATTTGTATTTGTTAATCAATAATTTATAATATGTTTATCAATAATAATATACTATGAAAGAAACTTCGTTCCAACCGAGTGTTCCACGACACTCACGCATGTTTTTTTCTGTCAACTTATTTATTGTTTTTTAACTTTATATCCAAGGATGTAAGAAAGTAGGTTATTCGAGTAAAGAAACTCCAAGGCTAAAATAATCAATAATCAAAAATACTGTTTTCTTTACATACATGCGAATGAAAGTAGAACACTTAACCAATCATTAGCTGAACAACTTGATGTAGCGGTAACCCGTTAGACATTCGACATGCAACTTCTTAGAATACCTGTATCCATTATCTATTTCATTACATCCAATATAAGTCCATTCCTGTACATAGGCCTCCCCATATCTATATATGAGGCTATCCTCATAAGGGGAATGTTGCCAAGCGTTTGCAACCGCAGTATATTAATAATTTTAAATTCTCATTAACAAGATATTTGTACCCACCTCCTGTTTCAGTTTCCCTTAGTCACATCTTACGACACCCACGGGACGATATGTGGTAGTAGATAGTCTTACACCGCTACTACACGGTTCGAATTATACGGTAGAGAATATTCTTATTAGGTCATAATATTATTCTACGTTGTACAGACATGCTGCAGCTATATTATGATTGTAGCACGTTTGGTCATGTAGAAAGAATGAATGAGGAAAGAGTGACAAAGCAAACTTATGTTGCAGAAGTGAACGGCATGGTCGGGAAGGGATGCTCTAGACCAAAGTTTATCGACCAAATCGGCCAGATTAGGAGTACCATTAACCGACGAGCGTGTATGCGTAGATATATGGATGTAAAGGAGGCGAGAGAGGTGTGTCAGAATCGCGCCAAATGGAAGTCCGTAGTCTCTTCTCTGCTTACCCCTCTGGGTGACAGGCGTGAGTGTTTGTGTGTGTATGTGTGTGTGTTGTGTGTAGCATGAATGGTTCAGCTCGACTGGGGAAGGAGCACGCTCTCAGTATCTCCGAGTGTAGAGAACCGGAGACTCTTTTTACTCAAAACGAGGCATTGCATCTTAGTCCTCATGGGTGACAACACACTGCATTTTGATTTTTAATCAAAAATAAATGTAGATGTCTATGGGCCATAGCATCCACTTACCATCAGGTGGACTGTGTGTTCATTTGTCACCCTAATTCTATAAAAAAAATCTTAGTTTTGCAAGAGATCTCTAGTAGGTTACAATACGTAAGATTGAATAAATCAAGTTAATATCTTTGTCTTCTATAATTATGTCAGCTTTATTTCTTTTTTTTCTACTTCTTTAAAATTAGCCCGTAAATTCCACTGCAGTACATGGATCTTTTCCGTTGTACAGAAAAGTCTCACTTAAGAATAGGTACCTCAAACCCGGGTTGCTCGGGTATTGTGAAATTTACGGCGAGCGCTTAGCTTCTACGACATCACAAAAAGTACCAAATATTGGAATAATATACGACAACTGATACTGGGATATACTATATGACTGTTATACTCTGATTGTCATGACTGGTCGCGACTAACTGTCTCTCTTTTGATTGTCTTTTGTCTCTACAAAGGCTCGCAAACTATTGTCACAACAAGTTCTTTTCACAAGTAATGCGTTGTAAGGGATTCCATTACACCATTTCGCTCCATGGTTCTCGTGTAATATGAATCTTTAAATGAAACCACTTAATTTTGTGTTTATAATTTAAGGCTTACTTTACAATCGTTAGATTAAAGTATTTTACAGGATAAAATACAACATAAACAAGTAAAAAAATTTAGTTGAATAAATGAATGTATTTATTCACTATGGCCTTGTAAAGGGGGTATTTACCATATTTGACATGCTAGGTAGGCAGGTCGGCAAATGCAGTTTTTTATTTTTAGTTGTTATTGGGAGACTATTATATATATATATATATATATATATATATATATATATATATATATATATATATATATATATATATATATGATATATTTTTTTACGTGGTAGAGCCATGCTGCAGTTATATTAGTAGTATAGTTGTGGCACGAATGGGTCGGCTCGACCGGGGAAGGACCACGCTCACACAGAATACCAGCGTAAAATAGCAGCTTAACGCTGCTGTGTTTCGTATGGTGAGTGTAGAGAACCGGAGACCCTGTTTACCGAAAATGAGGCATTCTATCTTAATCCTCACGGGTGACAACACATTTGCATTTTGATTTGTAATAAAGGATAGATGTAGATGTCTATGGGTCGCAGTAACCACTTACCATCAGGTGGACTGTGTGCTCGTTTGTCACACTTATTCTATAAAAAAAAGACGCTGCTGCCCGTCATCTGATTTGTTTTCCAGTGCCTTCTCTTACGACACCCACATGACGATATGGGTTAGTGGGCAGTTGTATAAATAAATAGTTAAATTGTTTCACTTTTATATTTAGTCAGGGTATCATTTATTTGATGGATAACTTTAACTAGCGATTGAAAAACTCAACTGATTGAAACACGCGAACATCATCGATATATATTTAAAGCCAAAGTATGAAGAGCACAGATTATATAATCATAGATATAACACGTTAAAAATATTTTGAGGATATAGTGTTTTTTATAGGATGAGGGTGACAAACGAGCACACAGTCCATCTGATGAAAAGTGGTTGCTGTGGCCCATAGACATGTACATCTATTTTCGTTTGCGAATTAAACTGCAGATGCGTTGTCAACTGTGAGGACTAAGATAGAATGCCTCTTTTCCAGTAAAAAGGGTCTCCGGTTCTCTACGCGTAAAACAGCAGCATTAAGCTGCTATTTTACGCTGGTATTCTGTAAGTGCGTGGACCTTCCCCGGTAATGTAGTCGTAATGCCAAAGAAATTTTATAGCTACCAAGAAATGACGGTATAAAAGCAGTTATTTTATTAGTTTATTCAATTACAAACCAAACTCGACACATAACACTGCGTTATTATTAAAACTGAAATGACAAACAAACATACCGTCCACCTGATGCCAAGTGGGTACTGCAGCCCATAGACAACTGCGGCAACTTCAAACAAAAAAAGGCTTCGGATGGGTTGTCACCTCTGAGGACTAAGTCACAAATGGACTCCTAGATAGGAAAACGTATGATACGTGGTAGAGCCATGCTGCAGCTATATTAGTAGTATAGTTGTAGCATGAATGGGTCGTCTCGACCGGGGAAGGACCACGCTCTCATAGAATACCAGCGTAAAATAGCAGCTTCACACTGCTGTGTTTCGTATGGTGAGTGTAGAGAACGGGAGACCCTTATTACTGGAAAAGAGGCATTTCATCTTAGTCCTCACGGGTGACAACGCATCTGCATTTTGATTCGCAAACGAGGATAAATGTAGAACTCTATGGGCCACAGCAACCACTTATCATCAGGTGGACTGTGTGCTCGTTTGTCAACCTATCCCATAAAATAAAAGAATCTTACCATAGAGAAAATTTGCCCAAATGCTGGTGTTCGAATTCGATCTCGCAATACAAGTTTTAAGCTTAATTCTTGTCATTCGGGGACGTATAAAGTTGGCTAACCTATTGTGTAACGTGTTGGATGCTTCTTGACTCTTAATTATATATAACAAACTCCTATAAAGTGACCACGTATTTAAGATAAGGTTTCGAAACGCTCGATTAGTAAGGCAAACGCTCTGCCCATTCAGCCATAAAGTGCAGTATCAAGTTAACCTTTATAAATATTTAACGCAATCCGATATATAAGGGCTTAGACTTATAAATAAGTTGTTTACGCAGACACCTTGAATCTCTTGGCTGGCGAGAAAGTGATTTGGTTTTTCGTCTCCGGGTCAAAATTGTAACAATACGAAACGAATCCGGATCTTCTTCAATTATTGCTAAATTTTGTTTGGAAATGTCAACTTTTGCTTTATTTTGGGCGTCTAGTAACATTCGAGGAACACAGCGCGCGGCCACTGTTTTGTACTTTAAACATACGAGTTAAAATAAACTGAACTGTCCCAAACGAAAGCTTTAGAATCTCAGCTAAATAACGGATAGCCACTCGTCGATATACTTTAACAATTTCTTAAATTTTATAACGTTTTCTTGCGTAGCGGCCGTTGTTGGCCACCCGAAGCGAGTGCTCATTGTAGCCGGTTCTGCCGCGTTTAAATTCGATAAAAACTTATTGATCAACCTAGTACTTTTTTTCTGCAGCCCGTAAAAGTTTTTTTTACAGGACCCTAACAAATGAGCACACAGTCCACCTGATGGTAAGTGGTTGCTGTGGCCCATAGACATCTACATCTATCCTCGTCTGCGAATCAAAATGCAGGTGCGTTGTCACCCGTGAGGACTAAGATGGAATGCCTCTTTTCCATTAAAAAGGGTCTCCGGTTCTCTACACTCACCAAACGAAACACAGCAGTGTTCAGCTGCTACTTTACGCTGGTATTCTGTGAGAGCTTGATCCTACCCCTGTCGAGCCGACCCATTCGTGCTACAACTATACTACTAATATAGCTGCAGCATGGCTCTAACACGTATAAAATGCCGGACATGCATGCCTCTCTCTTTTGAGGGTGAATTTGCATTCATCGTGAGACTTGTCAAGTGGATTACAATCGCATTACCAGACGTCCCACACCCTTGACTTTGCTGTTCGTCGCCGGTCTGGATATCTTATGTCTAGTGTTAGCAAGACAGTTATTTCAAATTATTACTATAGGTACAGTTACACACACACAGACAGTTATAAACACTCACACCTGTCACCCAGAGGGTTAGGCAGAGACTATGGACTTCCATTTGGCACGATCCTGACACACCTCTTTCGCTTTCTTCAGTAAGTCGATAAACTTTTACTTGGGGGATGAGTCGCTCGCGTCCGTAGGCTTCGACCACCTTATCCTAGGCCCACCCTACACGTGTCCCCGGATGGTGCTAAACAAGCGACAAAGCCGAAAGGAAAGACGGCTCCTCGCCGTGTGGTAGCGGCGTAAAAAACACCACCCCCTACTTTCGCACCATGAGGCAATAAAAAGTTACTATATTATGTCTAATTATATAAACTATGTAATGTATATACTAATTCATTACAGCCTATCGAAAGTCTACTGTTGAACCTAGGCCTCCCCCGTAGATTTTCTCATAAGCGGAATATTTCCACATAAGGGGAATATTGCCACAATTGGCAGGCGCAGTGGTGACCGCAGTTCCTTATTACTTTGAGTTTATATCAGGAGAATGCTGCTCCGCATCACCCGTTTCTGTTTCCCTCTGTCGCCTCTTACGATAATCACGTGGCGATATGGGTTAGTCGCCGGTACTAACCGTCGTGTCGTGTCGTGTTCTGCACCTTTGTACAGATCACGATTCGGTAGCCTCGTGTCTAAGGCCGGCCAGATACATACGGAATTCTGTTTCGGGATTCCGTCTCCGAACGCACCTAGTCCATATAAAATCAAGGATCACATGAATGTTAATTTTCTGTACGGAATTTTCTCCGATTTGAGATTCCGTATGACCGCCTGTGCGTTCGGAATCCCGAACGGAAAAATGCCGCTCCGAACGCAAGACTTCCATAGATTTTGTATGAATCGCAACACACATTCGTAAATTCCGTATGGAATTGGAATGCGCTCAGTGTTCGTCGCACGACCGAAGCGAGTAGGTGTTTTTATGTACGTTTTTACATTTAATATTATATTATGTGTTTAGCTTCTTTCGTTTTTTTCCTTTCGGAATAACAAGGCTCAGTTGTGAGGAATGGAAAACTACCGTACGCGTGTGACGTGTCATAGATTTTATACGGATTGCTGCGTTCGGAATTCCGAATCGGACTATCGAAACGGAATCTCGCAACGGAATTCCGTATGTATGTGGCGGCTCTAAGGGTTTGATTGCGACCCTGCGGGATCGCGAGCTCGAATCCCACACGACACTATTGTTTGTATGGTCTACAAATAATTTTTCGACGTCTGATTGTTTACTGCGCCCCCTTTTCTCTAAAGAGGGTCGCTTCCGATTCGGCAGAAAGGCCACAAAAGCCAATGCCTGTCTCACAGGTGGTGTTTAGTAGGTAGGCACTTAGGTAAGGTTAGTCGCAGTGAGTCGCACATAACCACGATAACCGGCTGTCGTGGTATGCTAGAGCATTCACCACCTCTCTTCCTCGCTTTCCGGAGGATAGCCCTTTCCATGGCATCTTGGCGCAAAAAAACCTGGTTGTTTGTCCATGAGCCATAAATTTATGTAGCAATGTAAAACCCCTGTACTACGCTTTTATTATTTGTTTAAAAGTAAAGTCTGCCAATTCACCATATATATAGCCCACAGCTGGGGCACTGGCCTCCTTTCATTTTAAGACAATATTAAAGGAAGGAAGTATCCGCTGCGCTGCTCTAATACGTATTGATGGCCTTCAAATATCTTCGAATTTCTTTTAATTTGGACATGCGGGTTTTGTCAGAATGTTTTCCTTCACCGAGCACGTGGTGAATCAACACTCAAAATTGCAATTAACAATTTCGTTATTGCGGGAATCGAACCCGAGTTGCTCCAGGTTATACCGTAGTAGCTTAGGGACTAAGCGGTTGCCGTTCAAAACAAAATTCTGCCGGATATGTCGTAATGTGTGTTTACAACATACGCATGGCTAGAATTGTTATCGAGAGGCGTTTGTCTATGGGCCAAGTCTTGCAGCAAGTTAGGTCAAACGTCTTAGATAAGCTCGTGAAAGTTAAACGGGCATTGAACTTTAGACGCATTTTTTATGTCATATGCCTAATTATAGACCGGTTCTGAGGGTTTTATTCGTTCAATCTGAAGATGATAATATGTGTGTATGTTACCTATTAACCCCCTATATGTGGAGTAGGAGGTAGAGTTAAGATCCCACAGACCATTAAAATTATTTCCCGTGCTTCTTAAAGCGCGTAAAGCTGCTGGTTCTACGCCTGATTTCTCTTAGGTCGTATCGGATTGTTGTCCCATCGGACTACTCGGCTTACGCATAGACTCGTGCACTATAATACTGTTCTGCGTAGATGGCTAGATTTCACTGAGACTGGCCGCTGTGACCGAAATTCGGTCTGAAAAATATTATTTACTACTAGCAACCGTTAGTCATGTGTCAAGGATCCTTCTGGTACTTCTCATTCCTTTTACCTTTACCCGCGAGAATTGGCGTAGTAAATTCTCGTAATCTGCCACCACATGGTTTGATTTTTTTATAGAATAAGAAGGATGACAAGCGAGCACACAACCCACCTAATGGTAAATGAATGCTGTGACACATAGACATCTACATCTATCCTCAATAAAGAATCGAACTGCAGATGAGTTGTCACCCGTGAGGACTAAGATGGAATTCCTCTTTTCCAGTAAAAAAGGGTCTCCAGTTTTCTACACTTACCATACGAAACACAGCAACGTTAAGCTGCTATTTTACGCTGGTTTTCTGTGAGAGCGTGGTCCTTCCCCGGGCGAACCAACCCATTCGTGCTACAACTATACTTTTAATATAGCTGCAGCATGGCTCTATCACGTATGAATGCCCAGAGGCGTAGCGTGGACTAATATAGACGTAGGCGGGGTCTCATCAGCGAAACCCTTTTTCTTTCGTTCCCAAGATCTACCCAATAGATCTATCCTACCAAACATACTTTGACACAACATACCTACTCATAGCTTTTAATTCCTGACAAATCTCGTATTCCGTCAATTTAACGGTCGCGGTCTTTGAAGGTGGTTACAACGGCCTCGCAGTCACACTTAGGTATAAGTGTGACTCGTATACTTATACTCGTAAGAATGGCGTGGCTTCTTGCGAGGCCCCAAACAAACACGCTTTAAAATTTGTGACTTTTTTGAGCGTAAAAGTGATCAAATTAATTAGTCATCTGTGTTAAAGTTTGAGGGACAGGTCTCTTTAAGTGCGAGGCCGTGGGCGAGGGCCGACTTCGCCCACGTCTAACTACGCTACTGCTGTGGCACATAGACATCTATCCTCGATTAAAAATCAAAATGCAGATACGTCGTGAACCCTGATAACTAAGATGGAATGCCTCGTACTCAGTAAAAAGGGTCTCCAATTCTCTGCACTGACCATATGAAACACAGCAGCATTAGGCTGCTATTTTACGCTGGTATTCTGTGTAACCCGTGAAGTGGTGGTGTAAAATATATCCACTACCCCATATCTTTCCGTGGGTGCCGTAAGAGGGGACAGAGGGAACAAATCAGGAGATGGGCAGCAGCGTCTTCCTAACAACGCCTAAAAATAGAAAACTGCGGTTGCCAACCCGCTTGCCTGGCACTATGGCAAATATCCCCCCTATGAGGCAATCTATGGGGGAGGCTTATGTTCAGCAGTGGACTTTAATAGGGCTGTAATGGTAATTCTATGTACGCGTGGTCCTCTCCTGGCCGAGCCGACGCATTCGTGCTCCAACCGTAATATAGCCGAGCGTGCCTATACCACGTAAAAAATCTTTAACTACGCATCTCGCTCGCACCTGATACTGAAATCGTTCGCTCGCACTACCGTAGACTTTATTAAACGCTCGCTCAACAGCCGCGTTATTAAATGCACAGGAGTTAGCTTTTGAAAAAACATAGGTGATATCAAAACATCTGCTAGGCAGGTGCGGGGCACGCGACCGATAGTGGCGCCGCGGCGTCGACTGGCAAGTTTTTGTTTGATCAATAATGAAAACCGGTAGGCTTAGTGCAATTTGTCATGTATATAAAAAAATATTCATATCTGGAAACAAACATGTGTCGTATTGATTTGCAATAAGACTTATATCTCGATTATTGATTCCCAGATACCGGTGTTTGGGAGCAGCGTTATTACTTTTTAACAGTGGTAGAGCCACGCGGCAGCTTTTGCTGTCGCACGGATGGGCCGGCTCGAACCGGGGTGGTACTACGACCTCACAGAAAACCAGCGTGAAGTAGAGGTTTACCTCTGCGTTTCGCTTGGTGAGTGCTGGAGGCCCTTTTTACTGAAAATGAGGCATTCCATCTTAGTCCTCACGGGTGATAACGCATCTACATTTTGATTTGTAATAGAAGATAGATGTAGATGTCTATGGGCCGCAGCAGCCACTTACCATCAGGTGGACTGTGTGCTCGTTTGTCACCCTTATATTATAAAAAAAAGTATGGTGTCGTAGAAGAATCTATGCATCGCCTCAGATGACCCGAGAGGCTGACCGGAATTAGCCCATTCGCAGATACGACCACAAGAATAATTTCGGTCGGCAGACCACCCCACATGTCGGTCGTGAGGCAGGTCCAGATATTTTGTTTTCTTATCTATTTCGGCTTTCACGAGGTTACCGTCATACGGAATGGCAATGTCGACTAAAAATATCCTTGACTGTGCCCGGTCCATCAGCACAATAAAAGGCTTATTCGCAAGAATAGTCCTGTCTGTGATGATGGCCCGGTCCCAGTAGAGCCTGGCGCGGTCATTTTGGGACACGGCTTCCGACATGTATTTATAATATTATGTGCCGTGGATATCGTGAGAGACACCTATAGTCTTCTTTCCTTTCGATTACAATGTGAGGGCCTTCAAGGCGACAGTGACTTTTATTTTAGTAAACTATTAAGTAATTTGTGCTTTTATTAAGCTAAGTATGTGCTGTTTACCATCTTTGCCTACATCACTACTTACCATCAGACGGATTAGTGGTAATGCACTGGCTTATTAGTAGTTTAAAAAACTACTTTAGAGTTTTAGTTAGTAACATAATTTAAAATTAAAAATTTTGTACAGCCGACTTCAATATAAGTTATTAAGAATAACTCAAAAGCTATTGGTCTGACCTTGATCAAATTCATGTGACCATACGAGAAGTACCAGCTTTCAAATAAAAAAAGAATTATCGAAATCGGTTCACCCAGTAAAAAGTTATGAGGTAACACACATAAAAAAACAGTCGAATTGAGTACCGTCTCCTTTTTGGAAGTCGGCAGAAAAACACTGAAATTATGCTTTTGGGAACGCGTTGAACGCTTGCTGTCTTCGTGTCGAACAAGGTCGTAAAATATTTAAAATAAGCCAGAAAGATCTTATGGCTACCAGTAAATTATTGTTAACATTTCTTGTTAACCAATTGGTTAACAATATCACAAATCCGGAAAGAGTGGGGAAAAGATGGAGGAGGCTTTTACCCAAACAGGGGTCCTTAATTGAAATGGGTGCATATGATAATTTTATTTTCTAAACATACATATCCTTAATACATGAAACTAATCGTTTTTTTTTTTCTATTTGTCATTAAGGAATGATAAATATAATAAAGACTCCTTAGTTTTTACTATTATTATCTTTATACTTGTGTATTATGACTTTTCTGTCCATTCCCATAGTCGTCTCTTACGGCCCTTTGGAACGAAATGTTATGGGATTCTAAAATCCGCCACCATGCGGCCCAACACTACATTCATTCAATCATTACTGAGAATCCACTGCTGAATATAGACCTCCCCATAGATTTACTTATGAGGAGGAAACTTACCACAGTTGCCACGTTTGGCAGGCTTGTTGGCAACCGCAGCAGTTTTCTCGTTGTTTTTAGGGAGACGCGGTTCATCTCTTGGTTTCCCTCTGTCATGACACCCATGGGACGTTATGGGATAGTGAATATTCTTACGCCGCCACTACACGCTAACATTACATAGATTATTAAAATTATTATTATTTTACATCAATCTAATTTTGTTTTAAGCTTTCATTTAATAATAAAATAAATATTACTAATAGTGTTGTAAAAGCCTAAATAAAACATTCGTCATCATCATTACAGCCCTTCACAAGTCCACTCTCAGCAGTGGACTTGTGAAGACTTGTGACATCGGCCTCCCCCAAAGAATGCCACAAAGCACGGTCCTGAGCCACCTGCATCCATCGACTTCCTGCATGTCTTACCAGGTCGTCACTCCATCTAGTGGGGGACGCCCTACACTTCGTCCGCCAGTACGAAGCTGCCACTCAAGAACCTTTTTCCCCATCGGTTGTCGGTTCTTCGAGCTATATAGCCAGTCCATTGCCACTTCAGCTTACTCATCCTTTGGGCTATGTCGGTCACACTTGTTCTACTGCAGATATCCTCATTTCTAAGTTTATCACGCAGAGAAACTTCGAGCATAGCCCTCTCCATAGCTCGCTGAGCGACCTTGAGTTTCCTCATCCGGCCAGCAGTGAAATACCACGTCTCAGTTCCATAAGTCATCACTGGCAACACGCACTGGTTGTACAGTCTCGTTTTCAAGTTTTGAGGTATACCTGACGAGAAGATGTGTCGTAATTTCTCGAACGCTGCCCAGCCGTGTTGAATCTGTCGATTGACCTCTCGGTCGAAGTTGGACTTACCCAGTCGGACTATTTGTCCCAGGTAGACATATTCGTCAACAACTTCGAGCTTAGTGCTCCCAACAACTACCGGCATAGGTGTGACATGGACGTTAAACATGATTTTTCTATTATTCATGTTCATCTTAAGACCTATCCGTTGGGAGACACTATTGAGGTCATCGAGCATAGTGCTTCGATCCTCTAAATATAACATTATCCTTCTCAATTCTACCTTATTTTAACAGTGGTAGAGCCACGCGACAGCTTTTGCTGTCACACGGATGGGCCGGCTCGAACCGGGGTGGTACCACGACCTCACAGAAAACCAGCGTGAAGTAGAGGTTTACCTCTGCGTTTCGCTTGGTGAGTGCAGGTGGCCGGAGGCCCTTTTTACTGGAAATGAGGCATTCCATCTTAGTCCTCACGGGTGACAACGCATCTACATTTTGATTTGTAATAGAGGATAGATGTAGATGTCTATGAGCCGCAGCAACCACCTTACCATCAGGTGAACTGTGTGCTCGTTTGTCATCCTTATCCTATAAAAAAAAAAACCTTAACTTTTCTTATTTAGTTTAATCCACTTATGACTTTGATAAAAAAAAATTATAATAGAACCACATTACGTGTTTGCAAATGCAGCTTTGTATACAATTTTAAATATAGCATAAAATAGTAAAAAGTTACTTATCGAGTGAGTAACTGAGATAAGACAAGAAATAAATCCGGTCGGGATTCAAACTCGTATGATCATAATAAATCTCGTCGTCATTGTAAGGACATTGTCCGCGGCTGTGTAAAAGTAAAAACGTTGTGTCTTTTGTACGGTGACAAGAAATATTGGTACGACAGAGGACAAATGGAACTACAGTAAAACTTGGTTAAGTGGTTAAGACCTTGAGCTTAGTTAAGACCTGGATAAGTGAGAAACCTTCATAGCTGAAACTCATGCTTAGGTCCCGAAACTTTAGCACTGAATTACCTCTGTTAGTTGGACAAAACAAACCTCTATATTTGGGATTGGTTCTTTCGATTTTATCGTCATAATTGCCTCTATAATTGAGACAGCGAGTGTATTTTACCTCTTTTACTGAGACTATATTTTGTGTACCGTTTTGTTCACTAATTCTTATTCTACCCGCAAATTCTACACTTATCTAATTGTGTAAAAGTGACCTCCAGTTTTAGTTTGGTTATGATATCGTCCGGATGTTTATGTATAACTCGTGTGCAAGTTTAACAGAGTGGACGTGTCGCAAGTTGCATTCCTAAATTGTAAACGCGGCCGCACGCAATAGTGCCCCGTAAAGAAGTAAAGAACTACCAAATTCCTATTACGGATTGTCTATAACCTTGTGCAACTGTGAGAACACAAACATTATCACTTGCTTATTAGTCACTCCGCGCGAAGAAGACGGCATTAGCGAAAATAACTGCCCTCCCGTATCCGCACCGCATCTCGAGGCAGCCACAGCGGGGAGCCGCACTTCACCCCCGGTACGGTGAGAGATACTTGCAATTTTTCGTCCTTATCAAATCAACGGGCCGCACTTCGCTCGCTGCTGTATCGCCTGCGCAGTCTAGCTGTATCTAACTATTACCCATTAACCAAGATGATTACTTGCGTTGCCTGTTTGAATGAAATACATAATAACAGCGGGCGCATTGACTGCGCACGTTGTAAACAATATTATCACAACCTATGCATTAACATCTCTGATAAAAACCTTAAAAAGATGTCGGACACTCAAAAAGCTAGTTGGCAATGCCCCAATTGTCAGAGTAAGCAGCCTAGAGGCGACAACAAAAATACGCCCGTCAAGCAGACGGCATCGTTATCGTCATCCGGAACCGCCTCCAGTAACGTTACGACACGTAAAGCAACGAAAGCAGCAGGGGAATCGTCCATCCCACAAGTACTAAGTAGCGGCGCACTTACATCGAGCGCAGAGATACGTGACATCATAAACGAGGCACTGAGGGAATGGGCCATCGGTATTTGTACTCAACTAAATGAAATAAGAAGTGAGGTTGTCAGTCTCAAAGATTCAATGTCATTTTTTAATGAACAATTCGAGCAATTAAATGCCGAGGTTAAAGCCCAAAAAGCAGAGGTTCGACGTCTTAGTGACGAAAACAGTTCACTGCGAAGGGACGTTATTAATCTTACCACTCACTGCAATCAGATGGACCAGATGTCTCGCGCCGTCAATTTAGAGCTCCAGTGCGTTCCTGAGCACAAGAATGAAAATGTGACCAGAATAGTTCAACAGCTAGGTAAAATCGTCAGTTGTCCCATCAATGAAGCCGATATTTCCCACTGCACTAGAGTGGCCAAAAAGAACCCGAAGAGTCCCAGACCACGCACCATTCTGGTCAGATTCACGAGCCCACGACTTAGAGATTCGGTCCTGGCAGCATCGATCAAGTATAATAAATGCAACCCAAACGATAAATTAAATTCGAGCCACCTAGGACTAAGTGACGAATCGAAACCGGCAATTTACGTTGCTGAAAACTTGTCACCAGAAAATAAGGTCTTGCATGCGGCGACCCGAGCTCGCGCCAGGGAACTCGGCTATCAGTTTGTGTGGGTGCGCAGTGGACGTATTTTCGTACGGAAAGATGTCAGCTCGCCATCAAAAGTTATAAGAGACATAAGTTGTTTGAACTCTCTCTAGATTGTTGTTTGTTCGGTGATTGCACGTTTTTTATTATCAAATTAACACTAAAATTCAATTTAAAATTATATTACCAAAATGTAAGGGGCCTTAGAACCAAATGTGAAAATTTATATATTAACGCACTACAAAAATCTTACGACCTAATTGTTTTGACAGAGTCATGGCTCAATGACACCGTTTTTGACCACGAGCTCTTGGATGCTAGATATGATATTTTTAGACGCGATCGGAGTTCTACTTTGTCCTTCCAAACGAAAAAAGAAGGTGGCGGTATTTGTTTAGCTGTACTGAAAAAATATAGGGCGTTGAGAATGAATAGATGGGAGTCAGCGTGTGAGGAATTGTGGGTCTCCATAGACTTAGGTCTTAATAACAAATATAGAATAAATATGTGCGCTGCGTATATTCCCCCACCAGTTTCAAGGGATTACTTAACAACTTTTCTCAACAATCTCACGGATGTCGTCAACAATAAAATATCAAACGGCTCATTTACCCTGTTGGTAGGTGATTTCAACCTTCCTTATATAGTCTGGGAGAGTATAGGCGATCAAAATGTATACATCCCAGAGCCAAATAATGGGACTATCGAAAACATGTTTATAGACGAAATTACGTTCAATAATCTTAAACAATGTAATTATATCTTAAACGATAATAATCGAATTTTGGACTTGGTTCTTGTGGATAATGCTAATAACGTAAAAGTGGCCGAAGCTTCGCTGCCTCTGGTTGGATTGGATCCTCATCATCCTGCCCTCGAAATACTCATTCACAGTCTAGGCAACATAAAACCATGCAGGTCCAAACGTGTAGCATTACCTAATTATTCCAAGTGTGACTTTGACGCCATCAACGAAGAACTCATGCATATAGTGTGGTCTGAAGTGTGGTCTGAACTTTATGACATAGATTCCATGGTTGACAAGTTTTACGGCACAGTTTTACCCATAATTAAGAAGCACACGCCACATCGAATACCACATTCAGAAAAATATCCGGTGTGGTTCAGCACAGCCTTAATAAAATGCTTAAAAGAAAAAGCGAAGTATCATAAGAAATACAAACAGTATGGAAATCCCCTGGACAGATTAACATATGAACTTCTTAGAGACCGTTGCAATACAATGATCAAAAGTTGTTTCTCTAGCTTTAAAAAAAACGCAGCTTCTCATTTACGCTCAAACCCTAAGTTCATCTGGTCTTATGTTAATGGTCTCAAAAGAAACACAAATTCCCTTCCTTCTCAGATGACTCGAGGTGTCAAGACTGCCAGAGGTGGCCAAGAGATTTGTGATCTATTCTCAGAGCAATTTCAGTCAATATACGATGACATCGCTTCCAATTTTACATCCAAATCATCCAATGTCAATAAAACAGCTCTCCATATTTGCGAGAACAGTCTGACCATCAACTCACTGACTGTCAGCGAATACGAGGTAGAAAGAGCATTGATGGGATTGGATGGGAGCAAGGGTTCAGCATTGGATGGCTTGCCCCCTATCGTTCTAAAGAAATGTACAAAAACTATGTCAAAACCTCTTACGTATATATTTAACCACTCTCTTCGAAGCGGCATTTTCCCCCAAGTATGGAAAAAGGCGCGCATCATCCCTATCCATAAAAAGGGAGATCTTGCCAATGCATCTAATTACAGGCCGGTTTCCATACTTCCAGCACCCGGGAAGGTTCTAGAGTCATTTGTTCATAAAAAAATATATTGGCACGTTAAAGAGCGCCTGCACCCAGACCAACATGGGTTTCAGCCTAAAAAGTCAACAACATCTAACTTAGTCGGTTTTGTTAATGATATTGCATGTGCACTGGATATGAATAAAGAGGTACACAGTATTTACACCGATTTTAGCAAGGCCTTCGATCTCATTAACCACGACCTGCTTATAAAGAAGATCATGCTAATGGGGGTCCATGGTTCACTGCTGCGCTGGTGCGACTCCTATCTTAGGAATCGGTCACAGTTAGTCTCATTACGTGGTTATTCATCCTCAGCTAGAGAGATCCCTTCAGGCGTACCCCAGGGCTCTCATGTCGGTCCATTGTTCTTTTTAATTTTCATAAACGACCTAGCCAATATAATAGAATGTAATTTTAAAATGTACGCAGACGATCTAAAACTGTACAAAATCATTGACTCTAAACTAGATGTGATCACTCTACAGTACGAGTTGGATAGATTATACGACTGGTGTTGTCAAAACCATATGATCCTCAACACTGGTAAATGTTCTCACCTAAAGTTTACTAGAAGGAAAAATAAAACTGAGGCAACATACAAGCTAAACAATGAGCCATTGGGTGAGATCACGGAAATCTGGGACTTAGGAGTTTTGATTGATAGCACGCTCAGCTTTAGAAGCCATATTGACGCAATAACAAAAAAAGCTTCTAAGTTATCCGGGTTTATATCCAGGCAAATAAAATCTTTCAAAGACCCTGATTTAATCATTCCGGTCTATAACTGTTTGGTGAGAAGTATTGTGGAATACGCTAGCCCAGTCTGGAATCCAGGGTACAAGTGTCACTCAAACCGACTGGAAAAGATTCAGAAAAGGTTTATGTACCAGTTATCGCACGCAAATAACCAATGTAGGACACTCATTTCATATGAGAGTAGATTGGCATACTACAAATTAGAATTGCTATCCAAGCGGCGGGAATCATCTGATGTCATGTTCCTCTATAAAATTATCCATGGTCTCATCAACTGTCCGGACATTTTAAATCATTTAGATGTGTCGGTCCCTAGAGCCGGCAGTCGCTTGGGCCGCAAAAAGACTTTTGTTACGCCACACTGTAAAACAGTGGCGGGTCATCACTCGCCATTGTACAGAATGACTAATAGTTATAATAATATTCGTGATTTGTTCGACATATTTCATGGTTCTAAGGCCTCAGCAAGGACTAACATTAGATTAGCCATTAATTAATTAATATTTATTATTTAAGAGTTTTTTCATTTTTTAATTTTTGTTTGTTATCATGTCCACTTGTTGCATGCTGTGTTCACTGTTATTAGAATGAACGTTTGTTTGTTACTTTTTTATGTTACCTGAACCATGTAAACGTTACATTCCATTTGTGAACCAAAAAAAAAAAAAAAAAATTATGTTTACAAAATGTGTTAATTTATTTAATAATTGCTCCTCTATAACTGAAATGAGACAGATATTTATTTATACCTGGATATCTGAGACACTGGGTAAGTGCAATACTTCTTTAAGTGAGACAAATTTGCAGGTCCTTTAAGGTCCCAGTTGTCCAGGTTTCTCTGTATATGAATTAACATATTGTGTCTATTAATCCTAAACCGTGTTGTGGTGTAAAATATCCACTACCCCATATCGTCCCGCCGTTGAGTGGAAATGAAAATGGAGATGTGGGCAGCAGCATCTTCCAGATAATAACTCAAAGTAATTAAACACTTCGGTTGCCAAACCTGCCTAGCGTGGCAACTATGGCAAAATTCTATCTATGGAGAATTCTTACCTATTTTCAACAGTGGACTTTTATAGTCTGTAATAGATAGAAATATAAAAATAATAACTGTGTATTTCCATTTCCTTTACAAAACAGAATTACATATAAGCTTACAGGCTAGAACAAACTACTAAACTAACAATGCATTAACATAATTATTTTTTATATTTACGCGAACACAACAAATAAAACTAGTTTTTAAGGATTTTATCGCATATATTAACTTATTTTATATATATTTTTTATTCAAAATATACAATATTTTATTATATAAAATATTAAAAAATAATAATAAAAACTAAAACTAGTAACTTAATTATCATACAGTCCTGTTTTGTTTTACATGGGGAAGTGCCTACGCATACCTGCCTCGCGGGAGCAAGGACGGGTTATGTCGGACTCGCACCGACTAAAACCCCATGATATTCCACCTTCGCGCGGATGGCATATCCAACCAAGCCTTTAAAAACTTTCCAGAGCAGGTGTTAACCCTCTTATCTATTATCTTTAACGCCTGCTTCAATCTTAGTTATTTTCCCACTACTTGGAAAGAGGCAATTGTCATTGGTATTCCCAAGCCAGGCAAGCCTCTTAACCTCCCCTCCAGTCATCGTCCCATTAGCCTCCTAAAGGCCATGTGCAAACTCTTTGAAAGAGTCATTCAAATTCGAATGAGGCGCCATCTGTTTCCCACAGACGGTGACCCCCTTGTCATCCCACACCAATTTGGTTTCCGTGCGAAACACTCGTGTCCACAACAAGTACACCGCATTGTGGAATATGTCCTCAGCGGTTTTTATCCACGTCGACTAAAGACAATCGCGGTCTTTTTCGACATTGCCAAAGCCTTCGACCGCGTCTGGCACGAAGGCCTTATTATCAAATTATATAGGATAGGACTCTCCGATCGTCTAGTACGTCTCGTAGCCTCTTACCTACAACATCGTAACTTTCGATTTAGACACGAAGGCACGTTATCCTCTCAGCGCCCCATTAAAGCTGGTGTTCCTCAGGGATCAGTACTAGCTCCCCTCCTGTACATCTTGTACACCAACGACATTCCAATCCCGTCGAATGGTGTACAGCTCTCACTCTTCGCAGATGACACTGCTCTTTACTTCAAAAGTCCTAGAATATCTTCAGCAAGGAACAAGATCCAAAAGTCAGTCGATGACCTAGGAGATTGGTTCCAAAAATGGCGTATCGATGTGAACCCGGAGAAGAGCTCCGCAGTTCAATTCGATATTAAAAGACGCCGTAATAAAAACAAGAAAAATACTCCACCTATACAAATGCTAGGGGCCCCTGTCCCATGGCATATGTCAGCAAAATATTTAGGCGTCACCCTTGACTACAGGGTTACTTTTGAGTCTCATGTCAAAAGAGTAACACGTCTAGCTCGTTTATACCTAGGTAGGCTTAACAGTATGTTAGGCCGAAGAAATAAGCGAACCCTTTATAAGGTTTGTATACGTCCCGTAATGACTTACGCGGCCCCCGTATTCGCACACGCCGATAATAAAATTATTAACGAACTACAAGTAGTTCAAAACTTATTCTGTCGTCGAGCTACGAACGCACCTTGGTACGTCCGTAATGCCGATCTTCACCGGGATTTAGAAATCCCAACAATTCAGCAATTTACTAAAACTCTCTCTGAAAACTTTTTTAAAGTTTCAGAGTCGCACAATAACTCATTAATTCGTGAGGCAGTAACTTATACCGCCCCACTCCCCTCCCGCTATACCGTCCGCAGGCCGAGAAACACTCTCTCGGACCAGCTAAATAAACTTTCAAGCGACCTGAACTGCCTTCTGGCGGCTCAGGCCAATACTAATTAAAGTAAAAATTATTTAAAATCAATATGCCTTCGTAGGCAGTCCCTAAACGGCACTTAGCCGTCTGCGCCCTCTTTTCCCAAAAGAGGGTCGCTTTAGATACGGCATATGAAGCTTTCAACAGCTAGTTGCCAGTCCCCAAAGGCAGTTTTTAGAGGGTATCACTTAGGTTCCCCTTGTAGGTAGTGAGTCCCTCATAACCACGATGGACCGGCCATCGTGGTATGCGTAATGCATTTACTGCCTCCCTTCGGGGTAGCCCATTTCCAATTGCTTCGGGCGCAAAAAAAAAAAAAAACCACCTTCGCTGCATATCGGCAGGGCACGGGAACGCTTCGCACACATCCGCGGCCCCACCAGCGCCAGCTGCCCCATGGCAGCCCTTTTTCGGGGGAGGACCTCCCCTCCCCATTCTCCTTATCTCCTCCTAAGACAAGGCGCACAAGAAACACAAATCACGCCCCCCCCTCTACGGCCTCCAACTCCACCTGCGTATCGGTATCCCCCCCCCCCCCCCGAGTCGGATACGCGGAGGCAATGGGGCCAGGAAAATCGAGCGCTTAGTAGCACCCGCTTTCCCGACCCCAGCGGCGGATCTGGTCTCTGGCTCCGCCGTCAACCAAGTTTCGGCCGTGGAGTGTAGGGAGAGCGGCGCCTCGCAATACCGACACTCCTCTCCCCCCGCGGCCCCACCACCACCGCATCAACGGTGCGGCCCCTTCAGAGTCGCGGAGGATAGGGCGAGTGGTGCATTGCCATACCAACACTCATCTTACTCCGCAACTCCACCTCGACTGCAGCGGTAGGAGGAGAGGACACCCCTCTCACCACAGCCCACCGACACACGAGGCATTGCCACTTGGCATTGGCCACCTCGGGCCGGCCCTACACCACAGGCCCAGCCAAGAGGTTCCTCTTTGTTCACCGTGGGTGACTAAATCCCCTCCCCCCCCCGGCACGACAAGGCGGGAAACCGTTCGGGAGGGTACCATACAGTCCTATCCCCGCAGTATCGTGCCAAGAACACTGGCTGCGTTTCTCCGCTGAATGGCTATACTTAGCCATTGAACGAGAAAAGAGCCAGCCCTCTTATCACCATCAGCAACGACCAGCCGCAGATGGAGTTCCTTTAGGAACTTTAACTTTTATATTCCCGACGTTTCGAGTACTTTACAGCACTCATGGTCACGGTGAGTACTGAGTTGTTAGACGTCCCAATGTTATAGTTAACCACGGCTACTTCCCGATTAAAATTATTATTTCGGTGGTGGTATTATCTTATACGTGGTAGAGCCACATTGCAGCTATATTAGTTGTAGTACGAATATGTCAGCTCAACCGGGGCAGGACCACGCTCTTACAGAATACCAGCGTAAACTGTGTTTCGAATGGTGAGTGTAGAGAACCGGAGACCATTTTTACTGGAAAAGAGGTATGCCATCTTAGCCCTCACGGATGAGAATCTGCATTTGATTATTAATCTAGGATTGATGTAGATGTCAATCGCCCACACAATCCACTATAAGATGGACTGTGTTTTCAAAGTTGTGTTGGAAGTTTGTCACGTTTATTCTATAAAATAAATTAGTAGGATTCCTTTTCTGCATATAAATCTCCTTTATTTACTTTTTCTACTATGTTGCAGTCTGCAGGGTATGGAGAGTAAGCTAGTATTGACGACTCCGTAGAATTATGTCTATGTGTTTGTTCACAGCGTTGTAACACCGCGGGTTTCTATCCGGCGCGGAACAAGTGTTTGTAAGTTACTATCCTGCCAGTAATCCTGCAAGTAATTATTCCGTGTTAAGATGTGTGTCCTTGTCAAATTTATGTACGTAAACCACCTCCACCATACAGGAGAAATTCCTGCTATGTAACGACTAAAAAGGCATTCCATCTTAGTTCTAAGAGTTGACAACGCATCCGTGGCTACTTACCATCAGTTGGCCAGTAAGTTCGTTGTCACTTCAGTTTTATAAAAAAAATTAAGATATATTAAGCCAAACGAGTGAACTTAAGATTTTATATAATTACAGACATTTAAATCAGTTGAAATACTCTTTAGGAGTTGTCAAAACAAATACGGAATACCTATAGAAATTGCATGAGTATAGTGTAGTAACATCGTGTAGTTTTTTTAATCATCAAATATTTATAAATTTTCAAATGTGCTAATCTATTCTAAAATAGAAAATTGACCAAGTTTTAAAAACCAACTTAATGAAGCAAATTCAAATTACATCATATACAAAGTGGTGTCAACTGCAATTGTATCAATCATATCCCAAGAACTTGCAAAGTCATGGACAACGTCTCCAATCACGTTGTGCCTGACAAGAAGATCGGGTTACCTAAGAATGTTGCGAAGCTGGTCGGTTGCACCGGCGAAGGAAAAACTAACGCGCTTTTCGTAAATGACAATCAATGCCTTAAATAAGTAAAATAAGCTAATTATATTGTTTACTAGGTTTTTAACCGTGACGTCGTTAATGTAGAATTTCAACAAAAAAACCTGCATGTCTATTATGTTGTTGTAGTAGTAGTAGTAACCTTTGGGCAAGTAGTAAGCTTATCGAAAAATCATTTGGAACCCATTTTTTTAGGCTAATTTGACAAAGGTCGTGTCCGTGGCGTGCAAAGTATTATGAACATTAGCAACGTTGTAACTAGGTTTAAACTCGCAAGTTTGCTATCAGAGAGTGATCCTTCTGTTCTTGTACTATTATTTACTCTAAAGTTGGTAAAAATTACCTCGCGTACATCCGCTCGATAAAATAAAATGATATGTCTTACCTAGTCTGAAGAGCACCTCCCGCCCTCCCTCAATTGCGTGCACTATGCCCGTCACCACTAATTCCAGAACCACTGCTCCCAACAACGTGGTAGAGCCATGCTGCAGCTATATTAGTAGTTGTAGCACGAATAGGTCGGCTCGACCGGGGAAGGACCACGCTCTCACAGAAAACCAGCGTAAAATAGCAGCTTAACGCTGCTGTGTTTCGTATGGTCAGTGTAGAGAACCGGAGACCCTTTTTACTAGCAAAGAGGCATTCCATCTTAGACCTCACGGGTGACAACGCATCTGCATCTTGAGTCTTTATTGAGGATAGATGTAGATGTCTATGGGTCACAGTAACCACTTACCATCAGGTGGCCTGTGTGCTCGTTAGTCACCCTAAACTATAAAAAAAACCACTACATTAGGAAAGACACACCAATGACGACAATTGTTCAAAAGTGTTTCGCCTCTACACGAGGCATCTTCATGTGATGTTCACTCCACGGTGGCTGACCGCTAAGACTTACTTAGAGTTACTTAGACAAGACTTAGGATTTGTATGTATCTAAAGGAAAACGCGTGCTTAAGAAAAGCCTTTAGAAAACCAAAGACGATAGACCATTGATAACCTATTATTAATTTGAGTAAATAACAAATATAAACTTTGATTGAAACCTGTACTTAGTACACTTAGGATACATGGCTGAGTAGATACGGATTGTCAAAAGTGTTTGTTTAGGAATTAGACCTCACGGGTGACAACGCATCTGCATTTTGATTCTTTATTGAGGATAGGTGTAGATGTCTATGGGTCACAGCAACCACTTACCATCAGGTGGACTGTGTGCTCGTTTATCACCCTATCCTATGAAAAAGTAATTTTTTTGAAAAGAGAATACCGTTGTAAGTAAGTCTTCAATATACCTAGCTATGTAAAGTTTATTTATATATCCTTTGTGAGTCGCAGTTAGCTGTACTTGAATGTGCCAGTTTTTGCCTAGAACTCCTATGACAGAGTAGGGTTTTTGCTTTAACGGCACCATGATTACGACCTCATTGTGCTATAGGTACTTAATTTATTGTATAGTTATCAACACATTTCGAACAGCTAACTGTCGCAGTGGCTTAGCATTTGGCAACAGTGCTGCGGACGGAACAAGTAACGGCAAGACTTACAAAAACTGAGTCTAGCTGTTTGTTGATATGCAATTTATATATCTAAAACGTCTCCACAATATACCGGTCCCTGTGTACCTACTATTCTACATGGGGGTATATTTGCCATTGTAGCCCCGATTGGCGGGCGGGTTATTTCCTTTTTATTGAATACGGGTGACAAAAGAGCACACAATCCAACTTATGGTAAGTGGATGCTGTGGCACATAGACAGCTACTTTTATCCTCAATTAATAAACAAAATGCGGATGCGTTTTACCCCTGAGAACTAAGATAGAATGATGCACCGCATCAGCGGCATAGAAACAGCAGCATTGAGCTGATATTTTACGCTGGTATTCTGTGAGAGCGTGGTCCTTCCCCGGTCGAACCGACCCATTCGTGCTGCAACCATAATATAATAATAATAATAATGTCCTCCTGACCGAATTTCGGTCACGGCGGCCAGTCTCAACGGAGACTAGCCATCTGCGCAGGATAGGTTTATAGTGCCCAAGTGTATGCGCAAGCACAGGTGCACTCTCTATTCCCTCACTCTCAAAGTCCGATGGGACGGTAAACCGACACGACCGGAGAGAGATCAGGCGCAGGACCAACGGCTTTACGTGCTTTCCGAGGCACGGGGGTGAAACACCGCCAACTTCCTGTCTCCGGGCAGCTACTGAGAATTTCTTGACGGAAAAACTCAATAACTGATTTTTTTGGCCCGACCCGGGATTCGAACCCGGGACTTCATGATCAGCATTCGCGTTTACAATCACTAGACACACCTAACCAACCATAATAGACCTAGCTGCAGCATGGCTATACCACGTAAAGCGTAGTTTTCAGGGATGGCAACGCATCTGCATTTTGATTCTTAATCGATGATAGATGTAGGTATTTAAAAGGGCATAGCATCTACTTTCCATTATGTGGGCTGTGTGCTCGTTTGTCATTGTTACAAAAATTATTATAAATGCGAAATCTAAATTCAAATCTTTTTATTCAACTAAGGATTGTTTAACGATCGATTTGGAAAGCAGGTCTTGCTTATTAGTCTGATAGAATAGATCCGGAAAGAAACGCCGCGGTCGGAATTTTTTTTAAAATTCCACTTTCGAATTTACAATTTCGTTTACAATGTCAAATAATGTACTTATAATTTTATAAATGACTATTTTAACAATATATCAGTTGCCAGCTAAGATGTTTTTTTTTTAATACGTCTTTGGTTGCCAGGGGACTTGCAAGTGCAGAATGAACTTTAAATACAATTCAAAGTAGGTATTACTCTACCTTTCGAACGCACTAATTGTTAAATACACTAAAACATCTTTTTGTACCAAAAGATGTCGTTATATTCAAAGTGACCAGACGTTTGTAATTAACTAATTAACTTGAAAACAATTATTATCAATTTCACAACGTATAATGAAGTGATATAAAAATTATCAAACATATTATGGGCGCTTGTGTAATGTATTATGACTCTAGGTCAGTAGCGGCAATCTCTCAGATAAACTCAGTTAAGTATATGTAAGTTATAATTGTAACCAAAATGGCTCCTCCGTTGACCGAATATTTACATAAAGCAATCACGTAAGTATTGCATGCATATAATTATAATTATTATTAAAATAAAAGTGTACCTACAATATATTATGTCAAGATTAGTATATTAATAACAGTAAATACATAATATGTTGTAAGTGGGTGATGTATTCGCCAACAAACTTTCCTGCAGTTTTTCCAAAGTAATTGAAGGAACAACCGCCTGTATTTTTATGTAATAAAATATTTAAAAAAACGTAATACTAGTGTATGTCAAAGTTTTATTTATTTATTTATTTTAAATAAATGTATAATTAAAAACTATATTGGGTAAGATGTAACGGCTTCCATTTTTGAAAGATCAAAATGAAGCATAAAAGTTTTGAGTTTCAGCAACGTATGTACGTCAAAGAATATATACACTACGCGAACCTACGTTCTGAGAATGACAATCTGTGGTAGTTTAAAAAAATACTATTATGTTAGATTAAATTATCTCTTCATCGTACCATGGTGTACTACCACCATCTAATGTTGACTGCTCACTACTGGAAACGCGTGGTTTTATCATCATTATCATCATCATGATCATCATTATAATGATTTGACGCAAACAAATAAACGTACACATCACAACAATAAAGTTATAACTAAAAACTGCTACTTAGGCCCGCCACATACATACGGAATTCCATTTCGAGATTCCGTTTCGGAATTCCGAACGGGTCGGCCACACACATACGGAATCCCGTTTTGCCCGCAAAATTTCGAACGGAAAACTACCGCACGTGTGTGACGGGTCATAGATTTTATATGAACTTGCTGCGTTCGAAATCTCGAATCGGAATATCGAAACGGAATCCCGAAACGGAATTCCGTATGTATGTGGCGGGCCTTATGGTTTAACTATAACTTTCATTTAGGCCGGTTACATACATACGGAATTCCGTATGTATGTCGCGGGCCTTAATAAGTTAATTTGAACTAGGTATTAACTGTTTAGCTTTTTGCGTCGTAGTTTGTTAGGCTCGCCACTTACATACGGAATTCCGTTTCGAGATTCCGTTTCGGAATTCCGAACCTTCGGCCACACACATACGGAATCCCATTTTGTCCGCAAAACTTCGAACGGAAAACTACCGTACGTGTGTGACGGGCCATAGATTTTATATGGACTTGCTGCGTTCGGGATTCCGAATCGGAATATCGAAACGGAATCCCGAAACGGAATTCCGTATGTATGTGGCCGGCCTAAGTGAACTTCTTTTATTTTGTACGTATCTCCAGTACCAATGATAATATCGTCTCTAAGTCAATTACTGAGCATGATTGCGTAATGAACATCTAATTGAAGTTTTTATGAAATCCGATATAAAACTTTAAATATATATATATTTTACTAACTTGGTAAGCCACCTAATAATATGAAATTAATGTAGTGTGGGTAGACCGATTCGCACTCACACATGATACACAAAATTTAATTTGTGAATTTACGTAAACATTGCACAATCGTGAACATTTTAATACGTTTTTTTTTTGTGCCCGACTTTAAAAGTACTCTGTGGCTGTATCTTATGATGATAATTAATGTGATTACTATGGCTAGTAAAAGGTACTCTTACTACATATAAATATAATATAGTCTATTGTTTTTACATTTTACATTCCTACTTCCAGGCGACAAAGTGAAACTGACCAGGAGATGGACATCAGCGTCTTCCTAATAACGGCAAATAAAACTGCGGTTGCCAACTCGCCTAGCGTGACAGCCATGGCAAACCCTCTTATGAGGCATTCTATGGAAAGTTATGAATAAATGAAAAAAATAGTGCTGGCGGTGATCGAATCCGGGTTGCTCACGTAATATTACGTCGATCGCTTAGCTTCTGAACTACCACGGCTCAAGTGTCTGTGTGTAATGTCAAAATAACAACTTTTTACTAAATGCACATGAAAGTAAATAAACGGTACGTATTTATTACAACAAAAAAATCTAATCTCTGAAATAGCTGGACCGATTTTGACGGGACTTTGACTGGCTAATAGCTGATTTTATAAGGAGTAACGTAGGCTACTTTTATTTTTGAAAAAGAATTAGGGTTCCGCGCAAAAAAATAAAAAGCATGAAATCCAATCGTAATAAATTACACGCGGACAAACTCGCAGGGAACAGCTAGGTAGTATTTCATAAATTTAATTATTTACATGCATTCGTCACAGCTTATCAAAAATACACTTCAAAATAAAGGGGAACGCCATTAGATTGCTTCATACGGATTTCAACAGTCGCCACGTATGGCATGCGTTTTAGCAACCACATTTCTTGGTTGTTATCAGGAAGATGCTGATGATTGTTTCCTGTATAAATTTCCCACTGTCGCCGTTTACGATACTCACGGGATGATATGAGGTAGTGGTTTTAATTCGTTACGGTTGATTACATATTTATCGAAGTGAAATCTTATTTAGCCGCGTTGAGCGATTTTTGGCAATGGAAAAACTTAATATGGATTCGTGTCACCGATGACCTCGACATACTCGTGACGTATTAGCGACGCGTAGTATAGCGGACATTGTACATATATACGCATATATCATTGAGTTTTCACTTCTGTCAGCAGTCCTTATGGCTGCCTCTGTTTTTCTTTTTAAATTTTATTCGTATCTATCCATAACAGCCTATAAAAGTCCACATAGGTCACTCAAATAGATTGCCTCATTGGGAGGATTTTATCATAGACGCCACGCTTGGCAGCCGCAGTTTTTTAGTGTTTTGTGTTATTATTTGGAAGATGCTGCTGCCCACCTTTCAGTTTCCCTCTGTCGCCTTTTACGACACCCAGGGGACTATATAGTGTAGACATAGACATAGACATAGACATATGTTTTATTAGCATCAATACACACACAAAATATACATTTAGAAATAATGAGACATAAAAACATACAAGGAATAAATATTCATAAACTGTCATTCACAATTTTGTACGCACATATAATTACATAAAATTATCGTGTGGTGGCACCGTGGGAGAATCCCCATCACCACATTTTGTTCCGTGGGTGTTGTAGGATGCAAATATGGGACATGTTAGGAGAAACTCATGGATTTCGTTAGTTAGTGGTATTACGAGTACCATCATGTTTACGTAAAATACCCAGCACGGCGACGGAGAGCAGCGTCAATTGCTGAAAAAAAATAAAATATATATATATATATATATATATATATATGCCCTTCGACTAATATAACTAATCTACAAAATATTTTTATAATTTAAGAACTTTATTCTTTAAGTTAAGTTCGTATCCACTATATTTATTATTTACTTTTTTCTAATGTTATTATGCGAATCGATTAAGATATTATTTGTTAAAATATGGCGACTTGTTTATTGTTTATGACTTACAGGCAGACTTAGAAACGGGCGTACATGCACACATAGATATCAGCTCAACCATAAGCATATTGCGTCAGTGTATGTATGCCTGGTCCCAATCTCTTTAATTACATCCTAAAAATTATCCTTATTTATTTTGATATTAGTTTCAAATTAAATCTACGAATTAAACCAACTGATATTAAAACATCGACACGAATATTAACGATGTCTATTAATTGTAGTAACATAAAACATGTTTTATATTTAAATCGCTTCTTATCTCATGTTTATGTAGAGTATACGTTACATAACAGTGTTATTTCGCGCCATTATTATTTGAAGTGTATCGTTTTTAAAATAATATAACACTAGTTCACAGTTGGCCGTATAAGGAAGCTTAATGTCACACAGTGAGCCTAGGCTATGCTTGGAGTGTCTATGCATGACGAAATTCATAACGAGGACATTCGCAGTAGAAACAGAGTAACCGAAAAACTAAATGGATTAAAAAACTGAAGCAACTTCGGGCCAACTATATATCTGACGACCAATGGAATACTATTCAATGTTCTCCTACTAAATAGAGTTACGACCTTGTAAAACAAGTACAAAGTCGATGAATGAACGTGACTTAGGACCGAGCATTGTGATAATCAGGCCTATGTTTAATGATCCTTTGAAAGGCTGTAATGTTAATGATTCTGATGAACATGAGGCAATTTTTCTTCCATTTATTCATTGGCATCGGTCGCTTTGCTGTTTTATCGCAGCCGAGTAATTTATTTGTGCTTAAATCCCAGTTGGGACAAGCATGTGTAAACAAACACAACTTAAGGATGATTCGCGTTACAATGTGCCCCGCCCGTGACATAGACTGAGCGCGGTCGTTCTTGACTGACTTTGCTTTGTAAGCACTTTTTGAAAATCAAATGCTACGCGATCACTTCAATGAGTCCCTACTGCGGGTAAACCTTATAAGAAGAAGCGGCGAGAAACTCATAAATAGACTATTTCTGGGTGAACCGATTTCAAAGATTCTTTTTTTATTTGAAAGCTGGTGCTTTTCATGTGGTCCCATATAAATTTGATCAAGGTACTTACTACAATAGTTTTTGAGTTATCTATACAAATAAATAAAATTGAAGTGTCTGTTTGTAATGTCAAAATTACAGCTTTTTACTAAATGCATATGAAAGTATATACGGTACTAATAACAAATATACATTTTTTAAAGTTTTTCTGTCTGTCTGTCTGTCTTTTTATCTGTCTGTCTGTTTGTTCCGGCTAATCTCCGAAACGGCTGGACGATTTTGATGGGATTTTCACTGGCAGATAGCTAATGTCACAAGGAGTAACTAAGGCTACTTTTATTTAAAAAAGAAGAATTAGGGTTCCGCGCAAAAAAATTAAAACTCCAGATTCGCGGGGAACAGCCAGTTCTTAATAATTTATATTAAGTCGGTTGTACAAAATTTTTAATTTTTAATTTTTCTCTCAACAGTTACAATTTAACCTTATAATATTTTGCAATAACCGGCCAAATTTGCAGAGAAGGTTCAGAAAAATAAAAAAAAAACATCTCAAACATTCTATCCATTTTAACTTTTAAATTATAAATGCGTGGAAATGCATTATTTTATCTGACTGTCATTCATAAATACCTAACTCCTACTATTTTATTACTCACGCACACATTCGTAAGGGTGAATCGGTCAGCAAAAGCGTTGTGAAATGAATCACACACACAGGAGCGCGTAAGTGTAGTTGTCGCCAATAAATCACATTCAATTTTGGATAGTTTCAAACAAAATTAGATGCCTTTTTTACTCGTATTTTCAAAAACTGCAATAACGGTATATCATTATTTATATATTTGAACTTAAGTTTAAAATTTGGCTACTCTATGAAAAATAACACTGTATACATAAGTAATAAAAAGTCTTAGAAACCACATTTAATAACGGTTCCGTGGCGCAGCGGCTTAGCAATGAGTTGCAGCGCTGATGCTTTGAATTTATACAAAGGCAGCCAACTGGGACTAAACCCAAAAAAGTTATAAAAATCGTAATCTGTTGTTCCAGACAAATGATGGACGTGATTGTGATAGGATGTGGTGCGTCAGGAATAGCGGCTCTACGGAAGCTGCATGACGCTGGATTGAAGGTGCTAGGCCTAGAAGCCGATGACAGGATCGGCGGAAGAATAATGACTGTCGAGTATGGCGAGTGCGCGTTGGATTTAGGCGCCGCTTGGTATGTGTGGAAAATTATTTTCATTTATATGTCATAATTTTGCTTTGTCACCATTAATATACCTTAAAATATGTATGTACCTATAACAAAATTAAAACTAGTTTTTACGGTTTTTATCTCTTATATTCCCGTCGTTTCGAGTACTTTACAGCACCCATTCTCATGGACTGAGGTTTTCGACGGCTCATTGTCATAGTATAGTTAACCACAGCCACCTTCAGTTTAAAGTTAATAATTAATTAGCCTTTTTAAATGTGGATTTTAAAATTTCTGCAACGGACAACTAATCAATAAATATGCATTGTCATCATCGTTTTCCTCATTCGCAGCAGCTATATTGTATTCGATGCGTTCATTTATTCATTGTCTTGGTGTTATTACATCATATAATGACTATTATTTCATAACATGAAACCTATCCAGAAGCTTACTCGGATAAATTATGAGCGAATATGAATTACGTGTGTAGGTTGCGCGAATCGCCTTCGTATTTTCAAAGTAATGTAAATTTGGATAATTTGGTATAAAAAATACAAACCAATAATAATATATATTTTATTTCATTGTTTTGGAAAATTTACAGCTAAAATATTATTACACAATTAAGTAGAGGAAGAATGCCAATTACAAGTTAACACTGATAGAATTATAACGCTAAAACATAACAAGTTTATGTAAAATAAAAAAAACATGCGTGAGTGTCGTGAAACACTCGGTTGAAACGAAGTTCCTTTTTTAGTATATTATTATTGATAAACGTATATATATATGCTATGTCGGTCAGGTATACCTCAAAACTTGAAAACGAGACTGTACACCCAGTGCGTGTTGCCAGTGATGACATACGAAACTGAGACATGGTCCTTCACTGCTGGCCGGATGAGGAAGCTCAAGGTCGCTCAGCGAGCTATGGAGAGGGCTATGCTCAGAGTTTCTCTGCGTGATAAAGTCAGAAATGAGGATATCCGCAGTAGAACCAGAGTGACCGACATAGCACAACGGATTAGTAAACTGAAGTGGCAATGGGCCGGCCATATAGCTCGAAGAACCGACAACCGATGGGGAAGAAAGGTTCTCGAGTGGCAGCCTCGTACCGGCAGGCGAAGTGTAGGGCGTCCCCCCACTAGATGGAGTGACGACCTGGTAAGATATGCAGGAAGTCGATGGATGCAGGTGGCTCAGGACCGTGCTTTGTGGCATTCTTTGGGGGAGGCCTATGTTCAGCAGTGGACTTGTGAAGGGCTGTAATGATGATGATGATGATGAAACGTATTATATTATTAATTAACAAATACAAATAAATGAATTACTAGCGTCTATTAAAAGGAAGTGTCATTTAAAATTAAATAATATTTCTTTCATGGCAAGATAAATAAAAAGTGCGAGGGAGATGGATATTATTCCATCTCACTTCCTTATAGCCGCCAAGGCCGTCTACACGTTAAAAGGGATCGTGATGGAAAAATCTTACACTTTTTCTCGCCTAGCCCCCCTCCGCCAAATTCGTACCGTCCGAAAAGGAACTTCGTTCCAATAATAAAAAATCATACGCATATTACAGAGATCTACTGTATCTATAGCTTTCAAATAACTGTGCGAACACACATCAATGACAATTTCTGCTTCCAGGTGTCATGGTGAAAAAGATAACATTGTGTTTGAGCTCGCTAACCCGTTTGGTCTGCTTGGAAAACCTAACCCAGACAACAAGTGGTTTGTCCTCTCCAATGGTGACCTGTTGCCGGAGGATAAATGTGATGCTCTCCTTGATGCACTGAACCAAGAAATTGGAAAAGCTGACAAGAATAATACCAAATCTATCTCCGAATGTGTACGCAGCGCGTAAGAATATAATATGTTTGTCTAAAACTAAAGTATATATTTTTTATAGATTAAATAAGCACACAGTTCACCTGATGATAAATGTATGCTGTGACCCATAGACATCTACATCTATCCTCAAAGAAGAATCAAAATGCAGATGAGTTGTCACACCCGAGGACCAAAATGTCTCCAATAACAGGGGTCTCCGGGTCTCTACACTCACCATAAGAAACAAAGCAGCATTAAACTGCTATTTCACGCTGGTATTCTGTTTCATGCTATAACCACAATGTAACTGTAGCATAGCTGTACCACGTAATATACGAACTTGTGCTAGATTTATAAGATTGAAAAAATATAAAATGGAGGCGTAAGAATGTTTTTTTTTTTTTGTCATTTTGTTATTACAAACCACAACATGAAGAGCTGCACAGTAAATATGAAGTATATTTGGTCTCACTGCTAGGTAATAACTAGGCCTAAATGAGAAGCATTTCTATAAGGTTTTGGAGAGCTTCAAAAATTTTTTTTTGTAATTATCTAAGATATCATTTTTTATAGGAGAGGGAGCAAACGAGGATACGGCTCACCTGATGGTAAGTGACTACCGCCGCCCATGAACAACTGCAACACCAAAAGAATCACAGGTACGATGCCGGCCTTTTAAAAAAGAGTAAGCTCTTTTCTTGAAGGTCCCTAAGTCGTATCGGTCCGGAAAAATTGCCGGTGGTAAGCTATTCCACAGGGAGGTCGTACGCGGAAGAAAACTCCTAGTGAAACGTACAGTGGTGGACCGCCAAGCATCCAGATGGTGTGGATGGTATTGGGAATTTATCATGTTGATTTCGTCAAGCACTTCCTAGTGCTAAACTCGTTGACATGGACTAAAATTCTACGATAATTGCTACAAAAATTTGTCATCCGATAGATATTAAAAGATATCAATAGATATCGGTTCATACGTGGTAGAGCCACGCTGCAGCTCTATAATGGTTGTAGTGCGAATAGAACCACGCTCTTATAGAATGCCAGCGTAAAATAACAGCTTAATTCTGCTGTGTTTCGTATATTGAATGTAGGGAACCGGAAACTATTTACTGGAAACGAGGCATTCTATCTTCTATTACTATCTTTCATTTGTATCAGTCGTCAAGGGTTACAACGCATCTGCATTTTGATTTTTTATCTAATATTATAATTTATTTATCTATATTAATCGAGGATAAATGTAGATGTCTATGGGCCACAGCCTCCACTTATCATCAGGTGAACTGCCTGGTCCTTTGTCACAATTATTCTAAAAAAAATAACTAGTCCTAAATGAGAAGCATTTCTATGTAGGTTTTAGAGAGCCTCAAAATAGTTTTTGTAATTTATTTGATATCATGTTGGTTTCGTCAAGTGCTTGCACGTGAAGTGCTTGACTTTTACATGGGTTCAACGTCTATAAGAATTGCTACAAAAAATGGCTTCCGATATATGTTGATGATATCGGTAATATAGACCGACAATGGTCAACCTCGTCAATGGTGCGAGACCTCTGTAACTACCATCGTTTGTTCGCCTGCCAAACATGACGGTTAAGGCAATTCTCCCCTCAACGGGAGCGGCAGGATGTAAAGCCGTGGACTTTTACGAACAATTATATATGTGTAATGTATGTAATGTAGTGTCTGTAATGAATATATGTTACGGGTAAACTTAGAAGAATGAGTAAAACCTAGGCTTATACAGGTACACTTAGAATTATCTAAGTTCCTTGGGTAAAGCCCGAAATATCACCAAATTTAATACAGATTCGGAGTCTACCCGAATAAACCTAGGCTTACCGAACGCTGGCAGGTTAATTTTTTTTTTATAGGAGAGGGGCAAACGAGCATGCGGCTCACCTGATGGTAAGTGACTACCGCCGTCCATGAAGAACTATAACATCAGGGGAATTGCAAATGCATTGCCGGCCTTTTAAAAAGAAGTAGGCTCTTTTCTTGAAGGTCACTAAGTCGTATCTATCCGGAAAAATCGCTGGTGATAATCGATTCACAAGGAAGTTGTGCGAGGAAGAAAACATCTTCTAAATCGCGCAGTGGTGGACCGCCAATCATCCAGATGGTATGAATGGTATCGCGAGATTTGTCGCGATATACGATAGTGAAATCGAACGGTTGGAATCAGTCCGAACAATTCCTCAGAGCACTCCCCGTGATCATCATCATCATCATTACAGCCCTTCACAAATCCACTGCTGAACATAGGCCTCCCCCAAAGAATGCTACAAAACACGGTCCTGAGCCACCTGCATCCATCGACTTCCTGCATGTCTTACCAGGTCGTCACTCCATCTCGTGGGGGGACGCCCTACACTTCGCCTACCGGTACGAGGCTGCCACTCGAGAACCTTTCTTCCCTATCGGTTGTCAGTTCTTCGAGCTATATGGCCGGCCCATTGCCACTTCAGCTTACTAATCCGTTGGGCTATGTCGGTTACTCTGGTTCTACTGCGGATATCCTCATTCCTAAGTTTATCACGCAGAGAAACTCCGAGCATAGCCCTCTCCATAGCTCGCTGAGCGACCTTGAGCTTCCTCATCCGGCCAGCAGTGAAGGACCACGTCTCAGTTCCGTATGTCATCACTGGCAACACGCACTGGGTGTACAGTCTCGTTTTCAAGGTTTGAGGTATACCTGACGAGAAGATGTGCCGTAATTTCCCGAACGCTGCCCAACCGAGTTGAATCCGTCGATTGACCTCTCGGTCTAAGTTGGACTTACCTAGTCGTACTATTTGTCCCAGGTAAACATACTCGTCAACAACTTCGAGCTTAGTGTTCCCAACAACTACCGGCATAGGTGTGACATGGACATTAAACATGATCTTAGTTTTGTCCATGTTCATCTTAAGACCTATACGTTGGGAAACACTATTGAGGTCATTGAGCATAGTGCTTAGGTCCTCCAGCGATTCTGCCATAAGGACTATATCGTCGGCAAATCGAAGGTGAGTGATGTACTCGCCATTGATGTTGATATCGTATCCTTTCCAGTCCAGAAGCTTGAAAACGTCTTCCAATGCAGCGGTGAAGAGTTTCGGGGATATGACGTCACCCTGTCTTACACATCTCTGCAATTGGATAGGTTTCGTACTCTGGTTCTGTACTCGGATAGTCATCGTAGCCCTACTGTACAAGCACTTCAACACTTCGATATACCGACAGTCAACTTGCCACCGCTGAAGGGACTGCAGCACCGCCTAAATTTCGACGGAATCAAAGGCTTTCTCATAGTCCACATACGCCAGACATAGTGGCAAATTGTACTCTTCGGACTTCTGTACAATTTGCCGAAGGGTATGTATGTGGTCTATGGTGCTAAATCCCTTTCGGAAACCGGCTTTTTCGGGAGGCTGGAAGTCGTCAAGTCTGCGCGCGAGACGATTCGTAATGACTCTCGAAAACAGCACGTAGACGCGGCTCAGATGGGAAATCGGTCTGTAGTTCTTCAAGAGAGCGTTGTCACCTTTCTTGAAGAACAAGACCACCGCACTTCTGCTCCACGCCTCCGGTGTAATGCCACCATGGAGGACGGAATTAAAGAGCTTCTGAAGGACTTCAAGTACCGGTTTTCCACCCGCTTTCAGAAGCTCCGCTGTAATTCCATCCTCGCCTGGGGCCTTACCGTTTTTAAGGTGCTGGAGAGCCATTCTAATCTCGCTCAGACTGACGTCCGGGATATCTTCGGAATAGTGTCGGATGAGACTCGCTCTTGGATCGTTACTCACACTTGCGTGTGGCTCCAACGATGACGTGTACAACTGCCCATAGAACCTCTCAATCTCACTCAAAATCTCAGGTGTCCCGGAAACGATGCTGCCACATTCTGTCTTCAGCTTTGACAGTTGGCTCTTTCTGGCAGACAGATCTCTGGCAAAGACTTTGGAGCCTTGGTTCCGCTCGATCGCTTCTTCAATACGAGCTGTATTGAAGTTGCGTAAGTCCCGCCGTATGCATTTGGAGATCTGTCTGTTCAGATGCCTGTATGCTGTCAAGTCTGTTGAAGAATGCAGCTTCATCTCCCGTCTAACAGCCATGAGATTAAGAGTGTGATCGGAGAGTTTTTGTGTTCTTCTGCGGCGGGTCTTGCAGAACTTAGCTCCGACCGCATGGACAGTTTCCACGAGCTTGTCATTCATATCGTCTACTTCATTGCAGTATTCTAGGCACTGAAAACGGTTTTGTTACTCGAGCTGAAAGGTTTCGGGACTTTGGATTAGAGCACGAGGGGGACGGAGCGTTGACTTCATTAGACGAGACCTCTCCAACTTAACGTTTAGGTTCAGTGTGCCTCTAACCATTCGGTGATCGCTACCAGTTTTCACCCTCGCGATCACGGAGACATCACTGAACAGTTGTCGTCTGGTCGTCATAATGAAGTCAATCTCATTTTTTGTCGAACCGTCGGGGCTCGACCAGGTCCACTTCCTGTGGGGCCGCTTCTGGAAGAAAGAGTTCATCATAAAGAGTCCCTCTTTTTCCATGAAGTCGGCCAGCTGCTGGCCCCTTGGGTTCCGTTGCCCTATTCCAAATTTCCCTACTTTCAGCTCACCGTTCTCTCTTGTGCCTAGTTTTGCATTAAAGTCTCCCATTAACACCGTATATTGGGTTTTGGAGGAATGCATGGCTCTAGAGATATCCTCATACATTTCCTCCACCTCCTCATCGGGGTACACTCCCCATGATACATGCGATAAAATACGCAAAGAGATGCAACATTTCTACGCAGTGCCAGTGAGTCAAGCCGATCGGAAAGAACTAGGTCGTCGTCGAATGTTCATGTATTAGGTCGTCAAAAAAATACTTAAAAGGATATGATTATTCTAGTAAGTCTTCTCTCACTCTTAAGTTTACGCGTAACATATACATATATTTTTATGTTTCAACTTTTAGGCCCGCCACATAGTTCCGTTCCGTTTCGAGATTCCATTTCGGAATTCCGAACGGGTCGGCCACACACATACGGAATCCCGTTTTGCCCGCAAAATTTCGAACGGAAAACTACCGTACGTGTGTGTCGGGCCATAGATTTTATATGGATTTGCTGCGTTCGGGATTCTGAATCGGAATTCCGTTTCGTGATTCCGTTTCGGAATCCCGAATCGGGATTCCGTGAATACATCACACACACACGTTTTTTTTCCTTTCGGAATAACAAGGGTCAGTTGAGAGACGTTAGCCATTGAGTCTAGACATTCTGCCAGCGAATAATGACGACGATTATCTAATTGCAAATTCCATTGTTGCTATATCATTCTTACTAGGTGCATCCCCTTATCACCCTAAGCTTGCAATATAGTCCATACTATGTAAAAAGATCTATCTATCCAGAGATATTTTTTAAATATTTATGTATGTAAATTCTATCGACGAATTATTAAATAAAATAAGATGAAAGGTTACGAAAAGCTATACACCTACAATATTAAATGTAAAAACATACATAAATACACCTACTCGCTTCGGTCGTGCGACGAACACTGAGCGCATTCTGTACGGAATTTACATATGTGTAGGGACTCGTACAAAATCTATGGAAGACGAGCGTTCGGAGCGGCTTTTTTCCGTTCGGGATCCCGAACGCACAGGCGGTCATACGGAATCTCGAATCGAAATTTCCGTACGGAAAAATAACGTACGTGTGTGGCGGGTCATAGATTTTATATGGACTTGCTGCGTTCGGAATCCCGAATCGGAATATCGAAACGGAATCCCGAAACGGAATTCCGTATGTATGTGGCCGGCCTAAGGTTGCCACTGAAAATCAGGGCTAGGATCACACATCTTCACATTTCTTGAATGGCAGTCCTATTTGGACAATTTCCCATAAAACATAGATAAATAGATATCTATTCGCATTTTTTATTTATTTTGTACCTACATATCTGTATATTTTTGTCTAGTTATAATCTTTCCCATACAAAATGTTATTTTGAGTTCCTAGTGCAAGTTTGTTAAGAAATGGCCAAATAAATATCTGTTTCTTTCTTTCTTATCAGAAAATTCTTTATTATCATATTATCTGTTACGGCCTACGGCTGCTCCCTTAAAGGATCCAATCCTCAGGGGCCCATGAGCTGAAGATTTCCCGAACAGACGTAGGTCGGGCCCCAATGTGGCCACGTGGAAATTCCTAATTACATTAAAATATATGGGGGAGCGTTATACTACGGCCAGTCGACCGGAAGGAATTTGGATGAAGCTTACTTACCTATCCAAGGCGACTGGTCCCTCCGGAGTCGGTCAGGTCGCATGTGGTTGTGTAGTGCAAGGGAAAGAATGGTGATGTGGTGTGTATCTGGGTGTGACTGATGGTGATTGAACCTAGACCTTGGCCGTCGGCAGCAGCCCGAGCGTCGACACCGTTCCAACTTGAGGGCGCCTTTCGAGGTTGTCCACAGTCACTTTCTTCTTTCGTCACGTTGACAGTCAATTAACTCTATCGTACGATTTACTAACTTACAGAAGCCACTAACTATCGCTGGGTATAATGGTTACCGCACAAACGCACGCGGAGTTTAAAGGGTCAAAGGTCACTACCGTTTCGCGTAGCAATAGTTAATTCTAGAATATCAGAGGCCGTACTAGCTAATATTGCCTATGCACTTATGCAGATTCTGAGTCAAACACAATGAGTCCCTGGGAAGCTCTCCAGCAGGAATCCGCGTCACAATGATAGACCGTATATTTACTGGCCGCGCCGAATTATTCCGAGTTCCCTAACAGAATACAGCGTGCCAATCGTTAGCACCGCTTATGGACGACTGACAGCCCTTGGGCGTTTTACGCACGACCGAATGTCAAACCGGTATGACACTGAGCCGCACGCCCTCTCGCGTTCGTTCCTTGAAAGTGTTTGGCGCGAACAAACCCCCGTCCCGGACATAAGGATTTAGGTCCGCGAGCAAACCGGTCAGCGGGACAAGGTCGCGAAGGCAAGTTGCAAGACCGAATCTACAACCAAACTAGGCCACCTTAGGCACCCCATCAGATCTTGCAACCCTAACCAGCTCCTCAAAAAATAGCCCTAATGTGGCAAGTCGGAGGGTCAGCCTCCACTGGATGCCCCTCCTGGGCATCGCAGCACTTTAACAAGTCCTGTACTGGACAGAAGTCCGACGACCTCTTTCAAAACCTATCTGTGCCCCTACGATTAGTTCCGCAATCCGACCGGATCAGGTCTGCAAACAGCGACGCGACACGAAGCGGCCCCGAGCGGCCTCCTAAGCTTTAGTGCAGAGAGCACCCACAAATTCCACATGAACGTCGTCTGTGGAGAGCCGAACGAAACGCACAGATAGTCCTTAGTATGAATTTTCAACAAGTAGGCCTAGCCAGGCCACCCACCATATTATCATTTACTAAAATAGTGCGGCAGCTGATTTCAATCTGATAATCTCCAAAACTAGCTAGCCTGTTAGACAAGTAGTCCTATGCTCATATTTCAACTATTTTTCAAAAGCATCAATGTTCAACTACAGAATTAATTCAACCAAATTAATCACCGATGCGCATAGGTCAACTTGCAAATTAAACAAAACAATAACGTAAGGGACAGCCCTACTTCTTCGCAAAGCAAAATGATTAAACACTATCTATGTATATGTTACATAATTTTTCAAATAGCGCGCCATTCAATTTCCTTTCAGCAAACAGACGCAACAATCAAATACAGTGATTAAATATATGTACAAAACACATGCAGTAGCATTTAAAGGAGTAGATTAAATTCAATTCTTTTAATTTAAACCGCTACAAATAGGAAAATTTCGCGGAAAGCCCAAAGCAATTTTTAATTTTAATTCAAGTATTTTTTTGACTAAGTGCTCGACCAAACCAAATCTAATACCCCTTGACAGCGTGATTCAACGCTCCAGAGGGGCCCTAATCTTCCCACCACCAAGGGGAGGCCACATGGCGTGAACCCGAGATCGCTAACAGTCGCCACTCGGGTTGTACGCCTTCACTGAGGCCGTCGGCAACAGAACATTTTGACATTTGGACTGTTGACGGCTTAAGGCTCAGTGTAGGTGGCCGTGGTGGGAGCTAAGGCGGCAGCTAGCCAGGGCCGCCTCCATCAAATGGTGAACAGTGGTACACCAGTCGCGGCCACTCAGCTAACGGGAGTGAGAAGGGTCCAGCGGACCGATGAGTGGCCGTGAAGTTCCTCTCCACACGCTTAGGGGGGGTGATGACACCCCCGCCCCTGGGGGAATTACCCCCCGACTGGTCGGGGGAGGGACCCCTTTCAAACTTAGGGGCCTGATGGCTGGCCGGCGGGCGCCGAGAGTCGCCCGGCAGAGGGCATGGCTGAGCGCCCCCGCCCGTGGGGGTCGAGGGCCTGGCAGAGCCCCGAGAGGAGACGCCGTTCGCACTCAGGCACAAAACGGCATGATGATTGCCCTGGCAATGCAGACAGGGCCGCCGATGTGGACAGTCTCGCTGGAGGTGTCCTCCCAGACATGACCAGCACCAGCGGCGCTCCTTGGCGATAGTTCGCCTCGCTGGAACCGGCTTACCTAATAATTTCGGGCACGACGTTACCCGATGATCAGACGCTCGACAATAGGAGCAGGGGGGGGGGGGTTGACGACGACTTGCCTGGAGGATTCAGCCTCTCACTGGGCACGTCTCGTAAGTCGTCAACGGTGCCCGCCGCGTTCTCGATCTGCCGGCACTGCTCCTCCAAAAACCGCAGCAGGTCATAGAAGGGCGGAATATAGGAGGCCTCGTCCCCGCCGTACCTCTCCTCAAAATGGATTCGAAGGTCGAGAGGTAGACGGGACAGCACGATGCGGAGCAACAAAGAAGCCCATTCGCCCACTGGTAATTCCAGCCGCCTCAACGTATTACAGGCCGCCATGACTGGATCCAACAGGTCCGGACGTAGTCTGGCCCGGTCACTAAGCAGCAGGAGGCTTAGAAGCTGCTTAACATGCTCGTCCGCAATTCGCCGGACGTTGGCGTATCTTCTGGCTAGGAGGTCCCGAGCAGTCGGGTAGGCGTCGTCCGACAATCTCAAGTGGCCGACGACGCCCAGGGCCTCCCCCTCCAGTGAGGCCAGGAGGTACATCATCTTTTGGCTCGGGGTCAAGTCACTCCGGGCGTCCACTAGGCTGTCGAAAAGACCAACGAAGGTCAGCCATTCGGAAAGGACCCCGGAGAACTTTGGCAGGTCCAGAGTTGGGAGTCGTCCCAACAGCTCCGGCTGAAGCTGCTTCAGAGAGGACTCGGACAGGTCACTCATCCGAGCTTCACGCGCCTCCTCGGCATACCTGCCTTCAGCCTCGATCAACTTGTCCGTGAGCCACAAGAACTGCTCATAGTCCGCGAAGCAGGAGTCCAGGACTCCCTTCTCCACATCCGAATCCTCGAGCTCAGCGTAAGCCTCCTCCACTGCGGCCCTTCGAGCATCCACCTGCTCGATCTGCTTCATCAAGTTATGGACCCTATCCGGTCGACCTATCAAAGCATGGGCGCTTGTGGCCCAGCGTAGCTCAGTCCGCAAACAACGGATCAGTAGCTTGGGCGATGTCATCACTATTAAATGCAATTACGACGCGGCTTGAGCACAGATTACAAAGATAACAAACAAAAAATACAACAAAAATTAACAGTTAATAAATGCAGTTCCTATCAAATCGCGTTGAATAGAAATTACACAAATATGAATTGCTACGTATCAACCAAATACAAGTTAGCACAAAAGAAAAGGCACAAATCAAATTAACAAATACCAAATACTAGTGCGATCAAATCAAGTTAAATTCAAATGGCGCAAATACCATTACTACTCTTTAGTTCAAATACAACTTACAGTATAAACGAAGATACACATCACGGTCGATCAACAAAAGATGCCTAGCTCGGAAATCGACCCTTCGATAATTAATCCACTACAACTATCCGACAACGATAATTAACCGATTACGTAAAAATAACCATCTACCTACATGACGTATATCTCTAGAAAACTCCCGCTTGCGCAACCTAGGGCGCGGCTTTTCAAATCTACCTACTAACCAAAAAAAAGGCAAGCAACAAACAACTTAGGGAAATAATTCTATTATTACGTACAAAAAATATTTTTACGTATTACGGACGGGCGTGATTGTAGATACAAATTAAACCAATCAAACCAACGCTCCCTGCCACCAGAGTTGTTTAATGTTTATCAAACACTATGGTCGGGATCGACCGGGAATCGAACCCGGAATCGCGCTCTGCTACCAGTTTGTTACGGCCAACGGCTGCTCCCTTAAAGGATCCAATCCTCAGGGGCCCATGAGCTGAAGATTTCCCGAACAGACGTAGGTCGGGCCCAAATGTGGCCACGTGGAAATTCCTAATTATATTAAAATATATGGGGGAGCGTTATACTATGGCCAGTCGACCGGAAGGAATTTGGATGAAGCTTACTTACCTATCCAAGGCGACTGGTCCCTCCGGAGTCGGTCAGGTCGCATGTGGTTGTGTAGTGCAAGGGAAAGAATGGTGATGTGGTGTGTATCTGGGTGTGACTGATGGTGATTGAACCTAGACCTTGGCCGTCGGCAGCAGCCCGAGCGTCGACACCGCTCCAACTTGAGGGCGCCTTTCGAGGTTGTCCACAGCCACTTTCTTCTTTCGTCACGTTGACAGTCAATTAACTCTATCGTACGATTTACTAACTTACAGAAGCCACTAACTATCGCTGGGTATAATGGTTACCGCACAAACGCACACGGAGTTTAAAGGGTCAAAGGTCACTACCGTTTCGCGTAGCAATAGTTAATTCTAGAATATCAGAGGCCGCACTAGCTAATATTGCCTAATGCACTTATGCAGATTCTGAGTCAAACACAATGAGTCCCTGGGAAGCTCTCCAGCAGGAATCCGCGTCACAATGATAGACCGTATATTTACTGGCCGCGCCGAATTATTCCGAGTTCCCTAACAGAATACAGCGTGCCAATCGTTAACACCGCTTATGGACGACTGACAGCCCTTGGGCGTTTTACGCACGACCGAATGTCAAACCGGTATGACACTGAGCCGCACGCCCTCTCGCGTTCGTTCCTTGAAAGTGTTTGACGCGAACATTATCATATATTCTTTATTATCATAAAGAAGAAAAAAGAAGGACCTTATATAAGCTTGATTATAAGATGAATAATGAATTTGTTTCAGAGCTAAGTCTAACGCAATATTAACGAAAGAGCCCCAACTGTCAAAGTACTTTGTAGAATGGTTCGAGAGGAACTGCCACATCGGAGGGCAAAGTGATCCCCGGAAGGAAAAATCTCTGAAGGGTCTCGAAGAGTGCTGGGGCTGTGAGGGCGAGTTTATGCTTAACTGGAAGGGAAAAGGATATAAGATGATTTTAGACGTTTTATTGGTATGTTAAATTCACAAATTTTAATTATTTCTATAAATCAAAAACTAACTTCTCTAAATCAAATTTTATATATTTCTTTGTAAAAATGCTGTTTCTCAGTTACCAAGCAACTATATAGCACATCAAGCTTAAAGTCGAACGTCCACCGCGAACTAGACTATTTGAAAACTAGGCTCAATGAATTAACCTAAGCTAACATGGAAAATCTTTGCACGTCCACCGAAAAATAAGCGAAAACAAACAACACTAAGCGAAAGGCCCCAGAGGGGTAAGGTAAGGGGGTGAGAGGCGCTTAGTTTAGTTCGCGTAGTTTCGGATCGGCCTACACAACTAAGTTAGTTCGGCTTATTTTGACAATTTTGCCTAACATAGCTGGCATAGTTTGCAGTGGACGCACATGTATGAAAAACTGGCTCAGCTATGCGAGCTAAGATAATCTAAGTTAGTTTAGTTTGCAGTGGACGTTCGGCTTAATGGTTAAAACAGTATTCAATTAGAAAACCCGACTCCGTTAAAAGTTTACTGAAAAAGAGCCATCCTATCCATCATTGTTGCAGATGCAATATAGATATATTATATTATAGCCTACTAGCTTGTTACCCGGCGCGTTGCTGCCGCATAAGAAATAATTGCGGAAATATCGTTTTAAATTTAAATAATATGGAAGAGTTATATTGTTTAATTAGGAATGATGTTACATTCATTGAAATTGAAAGTTATATATTATCTTTCAAATAAATTTGTCGGTGCGATACGCGCGCCACCTAGTAAGTTAATTGTACGATGCCTATAACCTATAAGTTCACAAAGATTTACCGCAATCTGATGAACGGTACTCGTATGGCAGCGCATAATATACGAACAAACAAAAATTATTTTTATATATTAGATGTCTCTCCCACAATTAAGAGGAATCGTACGACATCTCAAATCTAATGTTAATAACCTTCTCTGCAAATTTGGCCGGTTGTTGCAAAATAACTCTGTATATATCGTATAGTTAGCAAGTCAGAAAGTACAAAACCAGGAAACCAAGAATATAAATTAATGTTATGACTTAATTTACTAAATTACTAACATCATGTTGTATTTTAGAATAAATATCCTGATCCCGCTAAAGCAATACCGGTGCAGATATTGTTGAAAAAGGAGGTGGAGAGCATTAAATGGCGGACCAGTCAGCCCGGACTCGAACCAGGGAACCCGCTGGTGCATGTGAAATGTAAGGATGGGAGCCTATACGCAGCCAAAAGCGTCATAGTTACGGTCTCTATCGGAGTTTTGAAAGAAAGGTATGGAAAATAATCCAAATATCTACTATAAATTACCTGATACAAAGCTAAAGAAAGTTCTTTGGTTAATATTTTTGTACGAAGTACATTCTGCGCGAAAAACATACCCAGCAATACACTGTAATATAAAGTTAGTTCCAAACTGTTTCAAGTCAGTTCCTAATTTGACAAGAATTATAAAGTCTTATTGTTAGCAATAATACTTGTTAATATTTGTAAAAATCATCGAACACTAATAAAAAACTAAAAACACAATCAGTGACAAAAATGCCCTTACCGAATGAGCGCCCACTCGAACATTTGGGTGCGCCTTTAATTGGTACGTAAGTGAATACAACTTTAAGCAAAGCATTTAAGGTTGAATTTACATTAATGTATGTTTATTTCAACTACAATTACGTCAAAACTATCGGCGACAGTTTTTATAGAACTTTTGCATGGGACTGTATATCTAGATTTTTATTACTGATCGATGGTAAAACTATTTATTTTAACCACTTGTTTTAAAATATATTATATGCATACAAATAGTGCCTGTCGGGAGTTGACTTGAAACGTGTTAGAAATAAATTTTTTTCACTATATATCTAAGCAAGTGCTTGACCACAATCCCACCTGGTGGTAAGTGGTGAAGCAGCACTAGATGATAAATCGCACTGTATTAGCGTAACTAAGCCTATTCACTCTTGCCTTGAAGACGCCCATATTGTTTTCGGACGGAAATACTGACGTCAGCTAATTATTCCACTCCTTCGCAATTACATTACGAATTTATATTACAGTAAAGTGCTGAGTATGATTTACGCACACAATGTATTGCGTACGGTTTTTATTATTAAATCTTTTTAAAAAGAACTCACCACCAGCATTTGTACCAGGGTTGGAAAAAAAACAGTTTTTTTTAAAAATGAACAAAACATCATGTTTAAATCACAAAACAAAAAAAACACGTTTTAAATCAATTTTTCATAAATTTTTTATTTGAAATGTTTTAAACATGTTTTAAACAAGTATGTATTTTTTCCAGTGTTTTAAACACTTGCTTTAAACAAACGTTTTAAACATTGCCAACCCTGATTTGTACAAAGTTTCATGCGTCCGAACATTGAGTTATGGGTGTTTCTCATTTTTCGTGCACATTACACGTCCAGGAGAAAAGTCTTTATTTTTTCATTAAATATCTACATTTCTTATAAAGGAATCTAAATATAATAAGGTTATGCTTACATGCACGTAATATTTACAGATCAAAATGAAGTAATAAGTAAATTATAAGTAATAAACTTCAATAATTCTCATTTTCTTCGCCGTCCATTTATCACTCTCCTAAATAAATTTGTTTTTTAACCAAAAATATCAATATTAAATATAAAAAAATAACTATACTATGAAATTTCATTAAAAAGCACAACGTTTACACCCAAAATAAATAACGATAACTCCACGATATAATGAAATTTTATTACATAAATGTTTAACAAAAAAAAATCTGGTTACCATCGGTTTTGATGAAAATCTAAATTATAGTCGGCGTATGGCCTTGAATGTTGCAATACCGCCATACTACGCCCCGCACATGTCTCTGTCTCAGTCAGCCAGCAAACATCGTAGAAGGTTCACGCTTCTTCGTGGAAAAAAAATATTTACGTGTAAAGTATCGCAGGAGGTGATTATTTTGGAACGGTCCTCTTTTCTATCGTCATTATTATTAAGTGAGTATTAATGATTTTGTTTAATATGTAATTCATTATCAATTCTATTTTATATATTCGTAAATTAGGATAAGCATGGGATTCGTACTATTGATATTTTTAGGAAAAAAATTGGATGAAGGTTAAAACCTCATTACCTTCTTCCTCACTGCCTTCGTTTACCGTCGTTTTTTATATCGATGATAATGAGGTCAAAACGATGGCAATTAGAATATTTTTATGTCAATTTTTTTTTTACTGTGCATTTTCACTTTGCAAACCTTGTCGTCGCGGGTTCTAGTCCCACCCGTGGTTGAAATTTTCTTTCCACAATAATACTACTACAATACAGTAATAACAATACTTTAATGCATAATAAAATAAATAATGAATTGTTTTTACTTTTTTTCGTGATGTAGCTTTGTTTGTTTATACGTATACATAGTATACGTTTTATAAAATGTAAGTTAAGGATGAGCTTGATATTATGACATTATATTATGTGTTGTTACAGATTACTAAGAATTAATAATGCCAAAGAAAGCCAAACAAACATGAGAGCAGAAACGAGAGCGCGACCGATTACAGAAACAAAGAAAGTATGCAGAAATTAAGGAAGATCCTGAAAAGTATGCAGACCTGAAGGCAAAAGAAAGAGCAAGATACCTTAAAAGAAAAGAACAGAAAAAAATAAGTAGTGCAAAAGATATGACACCTAGACAATTGAGAGTTCAGAGGAAGAAATGGAGAGTCAATTCAAAACGCCATTATGAAAGAAAAAAAGAGAAAGCTATTCAACAGTTGTTATTAGATAATTCTCCACCAAATAGTGACACTGAAGTACTTCCAGCTGAACAAGATCCTCTCACTCGACCAGCTCCAAGCCCCAAACCTAATTCATCTCTAAATCGTTTGGATTTCGGTAATAGTAATTCTTGTCAAGGGTGCCTAAAGAAAGATGTTCTTCTGAGAAAGGTTCGTTACCTACATAAAAAAGAAATAGGCATTTTGAAACAAGAAATAGAAAAAACAAGGAAACAGAAAGATGCCATTAGAAAAGTGTTGTATAGAGTAATGAAAAATAAGAAACAAAACGAGAACATATCGACTGAAGAAAAAGTAGAACAATCAGTAGAAAATGTAGATACAAAAAAGCGTGAAGAAATTAAAAAGAGACTAATATTTGGTGAAATACTTTCAAGAAGTGTTGGTGAAGGGTAAAAGTGCTTGAGGAAAAAAGATAAGAAAGAGTTTTCTAGTGTGGTTATGACCGAAAAAGAAAAGTTTAAAAAATATAAGCTCTTGACACAAACAAAAATATTCACAGTAAGAAATAAAAAAGAAAATAAAATAGCTAAAAGTGAAAGCTTGAAAGAGCAACTAATTTTGGAGTTTTTTGACGATGACGAGATGACTAGAATTGCAGCTGATAAAAAAGAATATATAACTAAAAACCAAATAAGGAAGCAGAAAAGATACTTAACGGACACATTATCTAATCTATACAAAAAGTTTACGAATAATTCTAATGTCAAAGTAACGTATCAAACTTTTTGTAAATATCGTCCATTTTGGGTTTTATTTCCAAAAGAGTCCAGTAGTGCTTGCAAAGTTCATATTAATGTAGACTTGTTGATAAAATGCCTTAACACAAATAAAATACTAAAAGAATCTAACGGGACAGGTGTTTTAGAAAGCTTATGTTGCAACATTTACGATGAAAATTGTTTGAATCGAACATGTGAAAAATGTCAATTGAAAAATTTAGATTACGCCGAATTCCATAATGACAAAAAAATTAAATATTATCAGTGGAGTAATTGCTCCGTAAAATATTATGTAAAAAATGAGGAGAAAACAAAATTAGTAACAAAAAAAGAAACATTTTATGATTTTCCACGAAACATTATTTTTCAATTAGAAAATACTCTTATAACCTACATGAAACACTGCACAAATATTTTGATTCAATATAGAAATATTAAAGAGCTTAAGAATAATCTTACTCCGCAAGAAGTAGTGATTCACGTCGACTTCAGCGAAAACTACTGCGTTAAATATAACGAAGAAATCCAGAGTTTTCACTTTGGTGGTAGTAGAATGCAAATATCACTGCACACATGTGTTATCTACTTGATAGACCCAGAAGTTGGAATTCAAAAACAATACAGCTTTTGCACTGTAAGTGAATGCACCCAACACGATGCTGCGGCTATTTGGGCACATTTGATACCGACCATTGGGTATGTGATGGAGATTTCGACCCAAATTGATACAATACACTTTATTTCCGATAGTCTAACCAGCCAATATCGAAATCGCTTTATTTTTTATATGATCAGCCAACTGTACCGTGATTTTCCACAACTGAAATCTGTGACCTGGAACTACTTAGAAGCTGGACATGGCAAAGGGGCGCCAGACGGAGTTGGTGCTGTTCTCAAACGAACAGCAGATCAAGTAGTCCGCTTTGGCGGTGACGTGGACTCATTAGAATCATTCTTAGCCTGTCTTAGACCTAGAGTGAAGATTGACATTCGCATTGTAACGAGAAATGACATTGAAGCAAGAAGTTTTCCAACAATCTTAAAAGCAGCTAAAGGTACAATGATGGTGCACCAAGCTCTTTGGTCATTTGGGTGCTCTAAAATAAGTTTAAGAAAACTAAGTTGTTTTCAGTGTGGCAATAAAGTTATTTGCAGTCACGGTAAACATATTGGGCATTATAACATTCCATCCTACGAAAACGTCAATATTAACCAATTTCAGAATTTTCTCGATGAGAATACAACACCAGATATTATCCAAGAAATAAGCAACACAGGTTTTTCAGTTACTCAATCTGATCAACCGATTAGTTTCAAAGATCTATCGTCAAACAGACCGTATTCGCAGAAAGTCAAAATATTATCGGATATAAATGTGACTGATTGGGCAAATAGAAAGTTTTATATTGATAAGGAGAATCTTGCTAAAATAAAAAAAACAAAATAATACTTATCAAACAAATTTTGAGAAATTCATTATGTTTAAGGATAGAAATATAGAACAGAACACCAAAGAAAATAAAGACGAAAGTGAACAGAAAAAAGACTGATTGACTTTTGCAACAAATAGATCAGAAAATTTTTTTATTTTTTATTTTAAAGATAAATGTGTTGATAAACCTAAACATTCACTTGTAAAAGTGAGCATTCACAGCTTTTAAATTTTGTCAAATTGAACAACGTATGAAGACAAATGTCGGTACGAACATTTCGTTGATAATGCTAGGGAACACTCGTCAGTTAAAGTAGCAAATGCTCATTAATTTATGTGTAATGTAACATTCACTAGTATTCTCAGGTTTATCAGCATATTTAGAAATATAAGTTTAGTTTTGTTTAAGCCTGATTTTTATTTTTTGCTAAAAAATCTTTTGATTGTTGATTTCGTATTTCCAAAGATTATGGTTAATATAAATAAAGAAACATGACTTAATTTCTAATAAAGGCAAGGAGAAATGATGTTATTGACTATGTTAAATAATATGAACCTTAAATATCTATTTAAAAAATAATTTTAGTACAGCAATTACGTTAATTAAATATTAAAAATGCATATTTTATTATATCATTGCCTTCTGTTTATTTTCATTACCTTCACATCCTTATCCCTTCACTTAACGACTCAATATCATTCCCATCCTTGACGTTCTCATTACCGTATCATTCCGATTATTGATATGATAGTAATTTCATTTTTATCTATACACGAAAGGTAGAAACCACTAAAAGTTTAAGTATTATATATATATTACAGATATTATAAAAAGAAACGAAGTAATTCGACAATAAATTAGCCATTTTGAAATGTCGTGGAATTTGCACGAAATGCGCGAAACACCCTTATACAAGACTAGAGGAGCAAACCACATTACCGCGCGTCGAAAAAAGTGAAGCCACTATCTAACCGCGAGGACGTAGCTTTGAAACCACTAAACCTTTTTAAGTAAACATATATCTGTCTCACTTACACAAGTCACGAAAACAATACCGTCGCTAAGATTAGATAAAGATAGACACACAAACATGCAGTGACGGGTTGGTATTGCCTACTATATGAAATTTTACCCAAAAATAAGCAATAAAAAAGAGTTTTTTTTAAGCTGCAGTTATTTGTTTTTATTTTAAATATGTATCTTTGCTTATCCGATGAATAGAAGTATAACCAATGAAATGAAAAATATTTTTTTTCGAAGTATCTTTTATTGTACTGATAAATCAAACAAAAAAAATCAATTTTGGGTTTCTTAACCAAGGAGATCTGAGTTTGAAATATGCATCAATTCTGAAAGCATCGGCAGGTCTTTGTCTCCTAAATTTGGTCTCATAACATTAGCTGCAAAAACTGTGGTTATTAATAAATTTTTAAGATAATACTAAATGGTGTTAATCTGTCGTACTAATCTGCTTAAATAAACACGGTCGCCATCGCTTTTTGGTCCTAGTTTGTCTTGATCCCGGAAGTGCTTAGAACTAATGAGAGTAGATTTCGAAGGCACCCAGTGAGTCTCCTATCTCAGTAATCGTATTATTTCCACCCACTTAACCCTGCTTAACTTAGTACCCTGCAAAATTATTAATATAAAATAGGTAATAAAATACAATTAATAGATCTCTAGAATAATCTAAAATAAGAATAATTAATTCCTTTGTATAAAGGTTGAAACATTCGATATTTTATTTCATTTTTTTGTGTTTTTAAGTTAATATGAAAACATAAACTAAAACTTACGTGTGGAAAGTGATTCCGCTTGATTAATTATGTTTTTGTGACCTTGAATCGCATTCTTTCACTATGAATTTACCCATTTTTTTGTCGTGAATCGTTCGGCTCAACTCGGTCGGCGTCGCATTGAACACTGAACCGACGTTAGCTGAGCATATGGCTGTGGCCATATGTGAAGTGGTAACGCTTTGGCGCGGCAATTACTTATCTGGTGTAACATATAAATCAATGCGTCCGAACCAATTTTCTACACCTACACTTTTTCCAGTGGGCCTCAGACAGATCTTCTACGGCGTGCTCTGCGGCTGCTAGCTCATATGCCGTCGATGAAAGCTGTAACCCTTTCAGCAGATTTCGACAGAACAGGGTTTTAAGAAGGCTTGCTTAAAAGTTTAACCGGTGTGCTCTCTAGAAAACGCCTCGTTTTGAGTGCTTCATGCGCGGACGCGTTGTCATGGTGCAGCAGTAGCCCGTGGAGCCCCGTGTTCGTTCGCTTGTTGCTCACAACAGTGAACACTGCTGGGAAGCATTTGCGAGTATACCATTCGCCATTGATGTTAATTTGATGGAGTGTCTGGTGACCAGTTTGGTGTTGTACATCATAGTATCATCAAAGTAAAAAGAAATGGCGATCAAAATTGTCACTACGCTTCTCGATCGCTTCGCTTTAATTAAGGTAGGCGTTGGTGGACTCGACTTCTAGACAAAATATCCAAGTGTTATATCTGTAACCCATTCTATATAACAGCTAGGCCATGACATATGGACGGACGGACGGACAGACAGACAGTCAGTGAGGAAAGTGACATTAAAAGGGCTCCGTTTTACCCTTTGGACACGGCACCCTAAAATATTTAGCTAAAATTAAATTAAAGTATTTATTTTCTAAAATATTAGATAACAATTCTACGAAATTATTTCCAGACACAGCCAACTCTTCAACCCGCCGTTACCAGCAGAAAAAACCAACGCAATCAACACCCTTCAGCTCTGCGTGCTCGATAAAATCTACATAGAATTCACCAAGTCCTGGTGGCCTAAAACACCAGCTAACTTCACTCTGCTCTGGCGGGATGAAGACAAAGCTAAGGTCTCCGACGATGAAAAATGGATCACGGAGATCTTCACCCTGTTTACTGTGGAGCACCAGCCGAATTTGTTGCTCGCCTGGATCTATGGGAAAGCGGCCGTGGAAATGGAGAGAGCCAGCTTAGAACAAGTCAAGGCTGGAGTGAATAAACTATTGGGTATATTCATGAAGCAATTCGACGTTACTCCGATCAAGGCCATTGTAAGGCAAGTAATGTTTGTAGGCGTCACCAAGCATAGACCCAAACTGCATTAAGTTATGTCCAATCTAACATAATTTTAATTACGTGGTAGAGCCATGCTGTAGCTCTATTGTGGTTGCAGCACGAATGGGTCGGCTCGACCGGGGTAGGACAACGCGATCACAGAATACCAACGTAAAATAGCAGGTCAATGCTGCTGTGTTTCGTATGGTGAGTGTAGAGAACCGGAGACCCTTTTTAATGGAAACGAGGTACTCCATCTCAGTCCTCAGGGGTGGCGGCGCATCTGCATTTTGATTCTTAATTAAGGATAGATGTAGATGTCTATGGGCCACAGCATCCACTTACCATCAGATGGACTGTGTGCTCGTTTGTCACCCTTTTTCTATAAAAAAAAAATACTACCTACTGAACCACGGGGTTTTAAAAAATTACGGTAATTTCAGATCACAGTGGGCGTCTAATCCATTAGCAAGAGGCTCTTACTCGTACCGTAGTGTGGCCACAGAGCAAGATGGCGGCAGTGCGGAAATCCTAAGCGAGCCGTTGTATCATGGCAACGGCTTTCCGGTTGTTTGTTTCGCGGGCGAAGCAACCTCACACCATAGACATTCAGCCGCACACGGAGCGGTGGAGGCAGGTTTTAGAGAAGCCGATCGATTAATTAGAGTTCTGAAAAAGAATTAACTCTTTATTGGAATTTTGGTGTATTATTTACGTCATAATTGTTACATAATATTGTATTGTTTTTTTAAGTAATTATTTTTAATATCTTCATAAAATGCAAACATTAATATAGTCCCCATAATTATAATATTTTGAGTATATTCCCTATAATTCATAATATTTTGAACATGTTAGCAAAATAATGCTTCCTGCCTTTATTGTAATTTAAATATTTATTGGTAATAACTTGGATTAAAGGTACATATTTTGTAATAAATGTATGCAAATATTAAATGATGGATTTTTATTTTTGTTATAAGGTAGGTATTAATCTACCATGCCTTCCACATCAGAACACAGACCTCACATTGTTAAGATGTATAAAGCGCAAGGAAAATTCTGCCGGCTCATTCCAGTACGCAGTGACTCCAAAGGAAGCTTAGCCCACTCAGCTCACTCGCCGTGGTTGAGGCGAGTGCGTGTCAGTATTTAGCACAAAGACTTGAGGCAAGATGTCAATTTGTTTTTTATGATACCACCTTGTGGCAAATGGCCATTATAGCTCATGGTTACCTGCTACCAATTTTAACGTAGAAAGATATAGGTGCATTGCCACCCCAGCGAACTAAGATGGCACACTAGCACTAAGCACTCTTCGTCTAACCGGGAATATAATCAGGCAACAGAAATAGATAAGTAGGCAATACCTACTATAGCAGCCTCTTGGACAGAAAATGGTAGGCCATATAAGTCTAAGCACTTCTGACGTGTTTGGTAACAATTCGTCGTTGAAATTACTAGCCTACTACTAGCTTGTCTAATTAATAGCTTTTTTTCCATCATAAAATTAAATATATTAGACTTAATGGAAAACTACAAATAAGATTAATTATCTGATTGAAAAAAAGCTAGTAATCGGGGAATAATTTTTTACTTGCTCTCTGGTAATTTTTTGAAAACTTAAGGTTCGCCCCTTTGCGGCGTCAACGACGAATTAGTGATAATTTATAGTATTTTTTTATATATAATTTAAAGCCAGCGCTTAGCTAGAATCCCACCTGATTGTAAGTGGTGATGTAGCCTCAGAAGGTGAAGCGCACTGACTTAATAAAAGCCTATTCATTCTTGCCTTGAATACACCCTACACTGTAATCTGATGGAGAGACAAATGCTGGCAACTTATTCCACTCCTTTGCTGTACGCATGATGAACGATGAAGCAAACCGTTTGATCCGAATACGTGGTAAGTCAACAACGAAAGGTTGGAGACTGACCGAACGTCTGGTTGTCCGATAGTAGAAGTTAGAGGGAGGAATTAAATTATGCAATTCCTGCGCACACTCTCCGAAATGCATCCTGTAGAAAACCGAAAGGCTGGCGGGGTACTTTCTGCCTGTGTTTGAGGCTGGTAAGATATAAACCGCTGGTATAAGGTAACTAAGGAGTGGCAGAACTCAAATGATGCTAGCTTGTAGGTACTATACATACAAGTTTTAAATAATAGCGTTGTTATGTAACCTAGAGCTCCACTAATTTAAAGCTATGCGTGAAGCCCTATAACATTGGTTATAATCTCCTTTCGTTTAAAATGTTTTAAACAAAATAAATATTATAATCGTATTACTTATGAGCTCATTCTACTTGAAAATTGCTTTTAACACAGTTTTTACATTTTGTGATTTTAACATCATTTTATAAGGGACTAGCAATCCGCCCCGGCTTCACACGGGTGATTTCTGGATCTCGACAACAGTGCCACCTACCGGGTCCAATTGTAAATCTAAACCATTATCGAATCAACTTAATCACACACACAATTTCATCAAAATCGGTCCAGCCGTTTAAGGGGAGTTCAGTCACATATACACGGACAGAAGAATTATTTAATATATATGCATGTTATATAGAAACCGTCCTCTTGAATCATTCTGTCTATTGATGAAAACCGCATCTAAATACGTTACGTAGGTAGTTTAAAAGATCTAAGCGTACAGACTTTGTTTTATACTACGTCGAGATAACACTGGTCGATACGATCAAATTAAATCACGATATAATTAATAGAATCAGGCGTTACTTTGCGGAAATCCATTATATAAAAGCTTTAACAACAATTTACTTCGCAAATATCCGCGTTATAAAACAAAATGATGTGTCTTACCTAGTATGAAGAAGCACCTCCCGCCCTCCCTCAATTGCGTGCACTATCCCCGTCACCACTAATCCCAGCACCGCTACTCCCAACACCACTACACTAGGCAAGACACACCACTGACGATAATACGACACGTGTTTCGCCTCTACACGAGGCATCCTCAGGTGATATAGACTCTACGGTGGCTAACCGCTAAGTGAGCGGCGAGCCAAAACAAGTGCCTTTTATACAAGCCGATGATGCAACCGCTCTCTACCTAAGAAGCGAGCGACTGCGTCATGCGATAAAACATGCGACCAATCACCGCTGGACTTACGCAGCCGTTTGTAAAATTAAAGACAAACCGCCGCGCAACGCCCAAATTATTAGAGAGCAGGCTTGAAGATATTTAAGAGAGGTGAGTTAGTAACATTTGTTTGTTCATTCAGCAATGCAACGGTATTATTATTACTTTTTAATATCTCTAACTGTTCCAGCACACACAGCCGCAGCCCTTTATTACACGTATGTAAGACTTTAAAGGAGTGGTCGTTGGCTAGGTTGTGTCCAGTGTCCAAAAGATGTTTGGCAAAATGGGATTTATCGGGATTGCAATTCCTGTACGCGGCTAAATGCTCTTTATAACGTGTCTCGAAATTGCGACCAGTCTGACCCACGTAAACGGCGTGGCATTCGTCACAAACAAGTTTGTAAACACCTGACTTTTGACGAATATCCAACTTATCTTTACTATTACAGATATTTCTAAGAGAATTGTTTGTTTTGAACGCCACATGAACGCCGTTTTGTCGAAGAGTATTAGCTACTTTTTCAGATATGGGGCCTAAGTAGGTCAAACTGCTCACATATCGATGAACACTTTGAGGTTGAACCGCATACAGAGAGTTGCGAATAACATGCTTTTGTTTCTTTTTAATTAAATTGTTAATGAGATTTTTTGAAAAACCGTTAGAGACCGCTATTTGATAAATTATATTAAGTTCTTTTAAATAATTTTCTTTACTTAATGGGACAGTGAACAAACGGTTAATGTAACAATAAAAAGCGGCTACTTTATGTTGCCATGGATGACATGATGACGCGGGGATGACCGAGTCGGTGTGAGTTGGCTTTCGATAAATTTGGAAAACATGTGACGATTCTTTTCTTGTTATTGTTAAGTCAAGAAAATTAAGGGAACAATCTTGTTCCAATTCAAGTTTAAATTTAATTTTGTCATGGACTCTATTTATTTTATTGAGGAAAACATCCAGTTGTCTCCTTGTGCCAGTCCAGCAAATAATTATGTCGTCTACATATCGATAGTAATATAAGATATTTTGATTGACAACTATATGTTGTTTTTCGAAATTATCCATGAAAATGTCCGCCATAAGGGGACTTAGAGGAGACCCCATAGCTAACCCTTCTTTTTGTAGATAGAAACGGTTATTAAACCGGAAATAGTTTTGTTTCATACAGAGAGAGGTTAAGTTAAGAAGATCATTTGTTTCCCCGGGATGTAGACGACGTTTTTCAAAGAGATCTGCGAGTATACGCAAACAGTCAGGGGATGGGACATTTGTGAAAATACTATCAACGTCTAAAGATAACAATATGGATTTAGGAGGAATACGAATATCTTTAATTTTGGAAATGAGATCTAAGCCATTTTTTAGGCTGTAAGTGGGGTTGAATCCAGATTTCTCTCGAAGGAGGAAGTTTAATTTTTTAGCAAGGAAATAAGCTGGTGCACCAATATATGAGACAACTGGACGAATAGGAACATGTTCTTTATGTATTTTTGGTAACCCATATAAAATGGGTGCTTGAGGATTCATTGGAACAAGATTGCTCCGAGACAAGTTGTGATCGGGAAAAACATATGATGACTGTTGTATGCATAACTTAATATCCGAAGTAAACTTTTTGGTTGGGTCAGACTCCAATAGCTCAAAGTCATCACCTTGGATAACATCGTTAACTTTCTGGCTGTACCCACTACTCTCCATAATAACAACAGTATTGCCTTTATCGGCTTTAGTAACAATAAGGTCGTTTTCCCTTATTCTCTGCTTTAGGGACTTAAAAACAGGGAACTCAGGATTGAAATGGGAAGACGCGGGCACAGCCCGAATTTCATTAGCTACCAAACTTTTAACGATGTTATCTTTCTTCCCGGTCACAACAGCCACCTCCGCGTCAACAGCCATAGTCTCTAACGATTTTTGGGAGACCGAAGGTGTTAAATTATACTTTAGGCCTTTATGTAAAAGGGACAACTCATCTGTTGGAAACTGGACACCGGCCGACCAGGCAAGACTCTATGTCAAATTAACAAAACTCCATCGTATTGCTGCCCAAAATGTTTGGTTCAATCAGCAGTGCAAACAACTTCATGTTATTCCCAATTATATTCAAATACGTTCCAGCATAAATAGTCGAGCGGCCAGTATTGCTATTTCTAAAGCTCAGAACATTTGGCTTAATGAGGAGTGTCGTCGTTGGTTTTCCAATAGAGATAATTTAAAAATCCACCTTAAAGTATTATACTCTGAACTTTCATATAAATTACATAATATTGAATTTGATATTTTGGATGGGAAAGCCAGAGAACTTGCTTCAATGGCTGTTTATGAGAAATATCAAATTCAGTCCCGTAAATTACAACGACTTGTATCCTCTTCATCCCGTAATCGTAATAACGATATACATACAGAATATCACCAATTTTATCCCCGAGTTAAAAATCTTTCCGATTTCCAGTTTCCAACAGATGAGTTGTCCCTTTTACATAAAGGCCTAAAGTATAATTTAACACCTTCGGTCTCCCAAAAATCGTTAGAGACTATGGCTGTTGACGCGGAGGTGGCTGTTGTGATCGGGAAGAAAGATAACATCGTTAAAAGTTTGGTAGCTAATGAAATTCGGGCTGTGCCCGCGTCTTCCCATTTCAATCCTGAGTTCCCTGTTTTTAAGTCCCTAAAGCAGAGAATAAGGGAAAACGACCTTATTGTTACTAAAGCCGATAAAGGCAATACTGTTGTTATTATGGAGAGTAGTGGGTACAGCCAGAAAGTTAACGATGTTATCCAAGGTGATGACTTTGAGCTATTGGAGTCTGACCCAACCAAAAAGTTTACTTCGGATATTAAGTTATGTATACAACAGTCATCATATGTTTTTCCCGATCACAACTTGTCTCGGAGCAATCTTGTTCCAATGAATCCTCAAGCACCCATTTTATATGGGTTACCAAAAATACATAAAGAACATGTTCCTATTCGTCCAGTTGTCTCATATATTGGTGCACCAGCTTATTTCCTTGCTAAAAAATTAAACTTCCTCCTTCGAGAGAAATCTGGATTCAACCCCACTTACAGCCTAAAAAATGGCTTAGATGTTATTTCCAAAATTAAAGATATTCGTATTCCTCCTAAATCCATATTGTTATCTTTAGACGTTGATAGTCTTTTCACAAATATCCCATCCCCTGACTGTTTGCGTATACTCGCAGATCTCTTTGAAAAACGTCGTCTACATCCCGGGGAAACAAATGATCTTCTTAACTTAACCTCTCTCTGTATGAAACAAAACTATTTCCGGTTTAATAACCGTTTCTATCTACAAAAAGAAGGGTTAGCTATGGGGTCCCCTCTAAGTCCCCTTATGGCGGACATTTTCATGGATAATTTCGAAAAACAACATATAGTTGTCAATCAAAATATCTTATATTACTATCGATATGTAGACGACATAATTATTTGCTGGACTGGCACAAGGAGACAACTGGATGTTTTCCTCAATAAAATAAATAGAGTCCAGGACAAAATTAAATTTAAACTTGCATTGGAACAAGATGGTTCCCTTAATTTTCTTGACTTAACAATAACAAGAAAAGAATCGTCACATGTTTTCCAAATTTATCGAAAGCCAACTCACACCGACTCGGTCATCCCCGCGTCATCATGTCATCCATGGCAACATAAAGTAGCCGCTTTTTATTGTTACATTAACCGTTTGTTCACTGTCCCATTAAGTAAAGAAAATTATTTAAAAGAACTTAATATAATTTATCAAATAGCGGTCTCTAACGGTTTTTCAAAAAATCTCATTAACAATTTAATTAAAAAGAAACAAAAGCATGTTATTCGCAACTCTCTGTATGCGGTTCAACCTCAAAGTGTTCATCGATATGTGAGCAGTTTGACCTACTTAGGCCCCATATCTGAAAAAGTAGCTAATACTCTTCGACAAAACGGCGTTCATGTGGCGTTCAAAACAAACAATTCTCTTAGAAATATCTGTAATAGTAAAGATAAGTTGGATATTCGTCAAAAGTCAGGTGTTTACAAACTTGTTTGTGACGAATGCCACGCCGTTTACGTGGGTCAGACTGGTCGCAATTTCGAGACACGTTATAAAGAGCATTTAGCCGCGTACAGGAATTGCAATCCCGATAAATCCCATTTTGCCAAACATCTTTTGGACACTGGACACAACCTAGCCAACGACCACTCCTTTAAAGTCTTACATACGTGTAATAAAGGGCTGCGGCTGTGTGTGCTGGAACAGTTAGAGATATTAAAAAGTAATAATAATACCGTTGCATTGCTGAATGAACAAACAAATGTTACTAACTCACCTCTCTTAAATATCTTCAAGCCTGCTCTCTAATAATTTGGGCGTTGCGCGGCGGTTTGTCTTTAATTTTACAAACGGCTGCGTAAGTCCAGCGGTGATTGGTCGCATGTTTTATCGCATGACGCAGTCGCTCGCTTCTTAGGTAGAGAGCGGTTGCATCATCGGCTTGTATAAAAGGCACTTGTTTTGGCTCGCCGCTCACTTAGCGGTTAGCCACCGTAGAGTCTATATCACCTGAGGATGCCTCGTGTAGAGGCGAAACACGTGTCGTATTATCGTCAGTGGTGTGTCTTGCCTAGTGTAGTGGTGTTGGGAGTAGCGGTGCTGGGATTAGTGGTGACGGGGATAGTGCACGCAATTGAGGGAGGGCGGGAGGTGCTTCTTCATACTAGGTAAGACACATCATTTTATTTTATAACGCGGATATTTGCGAAGTAAATTGTTGTTAAAGCTTTTATAAATCACGATAATTTAAAATTAAAAATTTTGTACCACCGACTTCAATATAAATTATTAAGGATAAGTCAAAAACTATTGGTCAGACTTGATCAAATTTACCAATATGGGACCACGTAAGAAGCACCAGCTTTCAAAGATGATTGAAATATCCATAAAGCAAACACAAAGAGGAGACATTGTAATTAAATTTCACTATGTAACAACGCGTGACAATTTGCGTGGTGAGGGGATGCAAAGCCCCGCCCACTTTACACTATCTACATCTACCGATAAATAGTAAAACTACTCGAATCTTTCTATATCGATGTTGCAATGTAGCTTAGCTACCTTGACGGTAGATGGCGGCATATCCACAAAATGTTATAAGCTAAAAAATAATATTTTGGCGATTAAAATTTCTTTATGTCTGAATGCAAAACAAATTTCAGCACCTTCGTATGATTATTTTATCATTACTGAGCTCTACGTACCTTTATAGTTTTAGTTAACAGGACACAAAGTGTCGCCATCTAGTGTGGAATATATTTATTTATATTTAAAAGCCGACGCAGAGATTTTTCTACAACTATTTTAATAAATTAGGTGTAAAATTACTTACAATTGAAATGTGATGCCATCCATAACATCGGAGCGTATATCTCATGAAGCAAATACATTCAGACAAAGAAATTTTAATCGACAAAATAATATTTTTATAGTTTTCATAATAATTTTGGGAACAGGCCGCCATCTATCGTCTAGTAAACCTCATAAAAATAACAAAAAGACAGGGCCGCAATTAGAATTCAATTATTTTACCCAGTAACACAACATTCAATATTAAAATTAAGGAAATTGTACTTGGCTGATTTTTAAGAAATGTTTAAGTTATATTTAAGTCACATTCTATTTGCAAATAATCACTTAAATACAATTTAAATATGTTTATCATTTCGTAAAAGTCAACCTTCAAAAAATATTGTTACGAGCTTGGGGTTCGAGACAATTAAAAACTGCCGATTTAATTACCAAAATTGACACTTTAATTACACAACACTAATTACAATCTAAAATCACACTAATAATAAAACACAGTTCGCCGTTATTTCGCTTCGAAGTATTCTCTTGTATCGCCAATTCAATACTGCCTCGGTCGTGGTCTATACCGGCCTTATATAGGGCCTCAGATAGTTTCCAGAACCTTCTACTATAGCGACATCTAGAATGTTCGAGTACATATCGGTCCCGAAATTTCTGGAAGGATCTCGACTCTCCTAGTTCTGCTACTCGACACTAGAGGGCGCTAGTGTAACTAGTGTTGCCATGTACAAGACATTAATAGTGGCGCGCTACACTTTCTTTTACTCGACACTAGAGGGCGCTAGTGTAACTAGTGTTGCCATGTACAAGACATTAATATTGGCGCGCAACACTGCCCCCTCCTAAGACATGCTCGTCCCGAGCATTATTGAACCCATAATAACGCGCCAGTCGATCCACATGGACAATCTTAGGAATACCTCTGGCACCTTTCTGTATCCGGTAGGTTACATCATTGATCCTTGTCACAATCCGGTACGGTCCATCCCATTTAGCTTGAAGCTTAGGAGATTTCCCTTTGTTGCGAACTGGATTGTGTAACCACACTAGTGAACCTTCATCAAACCCCTTGTTTTCATTTTGCGGTCATACCGTGTTTTCATCTTCTCAGACGTTTGCTGGCCCGTCTGTCTGACGTGCTCATAAATGTCATTCATTTTGTTCCGCAAGTCATTTGCATAATCGGTTATACTGCGTGGGGCATCAGGTGGTATTCCGGTGATCAGGTCTGCAGGCAGCCGTAATGCTCTCCCAAAGTTTGCGAAAGCTGGCGTCACTGATGTACTTTCGTGAACAGCGAATCGATATGACAACAAAAACGGTTGTATGTGCCTGTCCCAGTCTCGTTGCCGTTTTTCCACAACTTTTACAGGTACCTTTCCAATGTCTGATTAAATTCGTTCTACCATTCCATCAGATTGTGGGTGGTAAGAAGTTGTTCGTGTTTTATGAGTACCCATAACTCTGCAAGTTTCCTGGAATATTTGAGACTCGAAATTCCTTCCTTGATCGCTGTGAATCTCTAAGGGTACTCCAAAACGACAGAAGACTTCATGAACTAGTTTATCTGCAACTGTTGAAGCTTCTTGATTTGGAATGGCGAAGACTTCTGGCCACTTAGTGAAGTAATCCATCACAACCATGAAATACTTGTTACCACTTTCACTTTCCGGAAACGGCCCTGCAACATCAATGGCTATCCTATCCCATGGTGCACCAACATTGTACAATTTCAATGCGCCTCTACTACGAATTTGAGGTCCCTTTACAGCCGCACAACTTGTACATTTGCGGCACCAGTCCTCGACATCGTCACGACAGTGGACCCAGTAAAGCCGTTCTCGGATCTTCAGTAGAGTTCGTTTAACTCTCACGTGGCCTCCTGAACAACCACTATGGTACAGCTGTAGAACATCCGGTACTTTAGCCTTAGGGACAACCTAGCAGCAAATGACAACTGTCTCCCCGACCATTTTCCCATTTACGGTACAGGACTCCATCCTGAATCAGCAAGCTGTCCCATTGGGCCCAATAGCTTTTCGTGGTCGAACTCATTGCTGAGACGTCGCTCCACTTGGGCTTAGGAGCACTGGCCTTCATCCATTCCAGAATCGGCTTAATGTCCGAATCTTCCTGCTGTGCATGTTGTAGGCTGTCCTTCCACTCATTGCTGAGCTGGTCTGTCCTGAGCATCCTCACAGATACCACTTCCTTACCCTCTTGCCTAGTACAATTCTTGCAATCTTCAGGGCAAGGTCTTCTTGACAATGCATCTGCATTGCTATGAGATTTCCCACTGCGATGTTCGATCACAAAGTCGTATTCCTGCAGTAGTTCAATCCATCTCGCAACTTGTCCTTCCGGATTTTTGAACTGCAATAGCCATTTCAGTGCAGCATGGTCAGTTCGTAAGTGGAATTTCCGCCCTAGAAGATATTTGCAAAAATGCTGCAAGGACTTTACCACAGCAAGCAATTCCCGTCTTGTGACACAATAGTTCCTTTCAGGCTTTGACAACGACTTGCTGAAGTACGCTATCACAATCTCTTGATCACCATTCCGTTGAGACAACACACCGCCAAGTCCTATATCACTTGCGTCTGTGTCAACTATGAATTCCTTGCCCGCATCAGGGTACCCCAAAATAGGTGTTTTGAACAGACGGTTCTTGAGCTCCTGGAATGCCATATCATATAAATAGCCACTTTCATCCCAGCTGAAATGTCGCTTCTCCTCGGTTAGCTTGTGCAGAGGTTTGGCTATATCTGCAAAGTTCTTCACAAATCGCCGATAATAAGAGCACAAACCCAAAAATGCTCTAACCTGTGTCTTGTCTTTTGGGACCGGCCACTCCTTGACTGCAGCAATTTTTTCTGGATCCGTGCGGATACCTTCTTCCGACACTACATACCCCAAAAAACTAACTTGCCGTTTGAATAGTGAGCACTTCTTTGGACTCAACTTGAGGTTGGCACTCTGGATCTTCATGAGCACGCGTTCCAGGTTTTGAAGTTGTTCCTCAAACGTACGGCCTACGATGATGATGTCATCCAAATAGACCAGACAGGCATCTCCAATTAGCCCGGTAAATACAAGCTCCATCAACCTTTCAAACGTTGCTGGAGCATTGCACAATCCAAACGGCATGACTTTAAATTGCCACAGACTCTTTCCTGTGGAGAATGCAGTTTTCTCCTTGTCCTTAGGGTCAATTTCAACCTGCCAGTAGCCACTTTTCAGATCCAGCGTACTAAACCACTTTACGCCTGTAAGCATGTCCAGCGTGTCATCAATTCTTGGCAAGGGATAGCTGTCCTTCTTTGTAACGTCGTTCAGGCGGCGGTAGTCAACACAAAACCGCATGCTGCCGTCCTTCTTCTTTACCAGCACCACAGGTGAACACCATGGACTAGATGAAGGTTCAATAACACCATCCTTCACCATTCCCTCAATCATGGTTTCCACTTCCTTTTCACGTGCTACAGGCAATCTTCTTGGCCGCTGACGAATAGGCAATTCTTGTCCTGTGTTTATTTTGTGTTGAACTAAGCCAGTCTTTCCTATGTCAGCTTCGTTTGACGAGAAAACATTGGCGTACTTGAGTAACAACTTCTTCGCCTTGACCATTTCATTCGGGGAGAGAACGCTGCGACAGTCTTCTAAAAGTGTGGTCACTCTCGTTTGTCCATCCTTGCTAGGGGTCCCGGTCGATAGATATTTGCACCGACGCAACCAATCCACTTCCTCACTAGTACCAACCAATGTGCCTTTTTCTATAATCTGTTCCTGATCACAAAGGTTCAACACACGTACTCCTGAGATGTCGGTGGTTCTGACCAAGGTTCGAGCCACTTTCCATGGAAGGTCATTGTCTACCCTTTCCACGAGTATACAACGATGAGCTTGCCCAGGACTCCGAGGAAGACTAACCGGCACAATCGTTTCCGATCTCGGCGGAAGAACAATCTTCTTAAGGCTGTACACATTTCCTGGTAACGCCCCTTCCACGAAAAGTTCCTCTTGTCCACATTTCAAAACACCTTGCTTAACGTCGATCTCACAACAATTCTTCCTCATAAAGTCTAGGCCCAGGATGCAGTCGTCCATTATATCAGCCACGATGACATTATGCAGGTAGATCATGTTGCCTAGCTTCAACTCCATCTCCTTCTCACCACGGACGGGTATGCGCTGACACTGGTCAGCGCATACCCGTCCGTGGTGAGAAGGAGATGCCACTGGGCTGTCACCAAATTAATGCGTTCGCGGTGGTATGCGGAGTCCCCAAGAAACTGATTTATAAGTTGGGAACTGACAACCGTGCGAGAGGCTCCAGTGTCTATGGTCAGTTTACACGGCTTTCCGTTGACCTCGCCCTTGATGATCAGGCTGTTTCCATCACGGGTTTTTGAGACCGAAATCCTTGGGGCTCTTTTAACATCAGCCAGCACCCGCCAGTTTCCCTGCTGCTGCTGGGCGGTGCTGTCAGCCATACTACCCTCTCGATATCGATCACCTTCCCTTTCTACAGTTCGTTTAAGGCAGCTGGATCGAAGATGGCCCCTTTCCCCACAGCCGTAGCACCTAGGGCTGTAGCCCTTATTGCGGTCCTGAACTGTAGCTGCTGCATCCTCCCTGACGCGGTGGGAACGATGATCCTGCCGCACGGCTTCCACCTCCAGTGCATGGGCCAAGGCGTCCTTAAGCGTCTCGTGGTGCCCGAGCCTCACAGCAGCTCTGACTTCAAGGTCGCGGATGCCGTCGATGAATGTCTGCACCAGGTTCCCTACAATGAGCGCAGGTACAGACTGGTACGCTTTTCGAACCAGCTTCTCCACCTCAAGGGCCCACTGCTGCAGGTTTTCGTTACTGCGTTGCACGCGATCTTTGGGCTGCGCACGAAAGACGTGTTCCAGGTGAGCATCGCCATATCTCGCCTCCACTGCCTCAAGGAGCTGCTCGTAAGTCACTTCCTTACCGAGAGCTTCCAGAACAGTTAATGCCTGTTCGCGTAGGCCTAGGGTGAGAGCAGTCATGGCCTGACTTTTATTCCATCCGTTCGCTTTCATGACAGCCTCTTTGAAACTAAATATTCTATGTTCAATATTAAGTAGGATATTTAATTTGGAACTAAATATCTCACTAATATTATAAAGGCGAAAGTTTGTGTGTTCTTTTTGTCTCCTTGAGCTTATTCCACACTAGGTATGTACTGTGTATGTGTAATTTTTTCACGCAGAAACGGCTGGACTATTATTTATGTGTGGGTTATACTTCTTAATATCTCTGAGGGAGAACAAATAATAGACAAATTATTATAATTAATATAATTTTATTTACAAATCAATTAAAATATTAATATTTTATTCCAAATTAGGCATCCGAATGCACTTTTTGAATGCCAATCTAAGAACATTAAATTGTATTTAAGTGATTCTTGGCATATAGAATGTCACAAATCAGCCTAAGTACAATTTCCTTCCTTTTAATATTGAAAGTTGGATTACTGGATAAAATAATTGAATTCTAATTACGGCACTGTCTTTTTGTTATCTTTATGAGGTTTACTTGACGATAGAATACGGCCTGTTCAGATAATGATTATAAACTATAAAAATAATATTTTGCGATTAAAATTTCTTTATGTCTGAATGCAAAACAAATTTCAGCACCTTCGTATGATTATTTTACCAATACTGAGATCTACGGACCTTTATATTTTTAGTTCACATGACACAAAGTGTCGCCATCTAGTGTCGAATATATTTAATTATATTTGAAAGCCGACGTAAAGAGATTTTACTAGAACTATTTTAATAAATTAGGTGTAAAATTATTTACAAATGAAATGTGATGTCATCCATAACATCAGAGCGTCTATCTGAGTAGTTTTTACACAATAAAACACAACACTGCATCCTTTTCTTCTTAATACTACGAAAATACACCGATTTGCGATTTTTTCAACACATAAGCGCACAGGACGAATGCTGACAGTATACTAACTAAAGCCACGCCCACTAAGATGACGTCAGGACCTACTTAGAACCACAGTGCACAGTTGCTTATGCCGTCTCCCCTTTGTATTAGCTTCATGGAAAAATCATTCCTTAGTTTTTCAAACAACTATTTTTAACAATATTTTAATGCATCACATGGTGAAGTTTTAAGGAAATTTTGTATGAAAATTTTTGAACCCTATTTTTAAGAAACGACTGAACCGGTTTAGACGATTTTTTTATTGAATACACTTTAGGTTTGAAAAAATGCACATTTAAAGGTGGAAAAATGGGGATGATATTTTTATTGTAACTATTTAAATTTACACAGCATTCTTTATAATATTCTATTCTATTCAATATTATAAATTTCTATTCAATATTCTCTATTTCTTGTTATTATAATATTCTTGTTATTACCTTGTGCTTGTGATATTGTTACCTCCACTTAAAAGAATGAATGAATTGAATGAATGATTTGAATGAATAAATTGAATGAATGAAATTCTTTACTTTGCAAATATGGGTAATACAGAATGTGGTGACAAATATATAGTACAGATTCCGCAATATTTCACCAAAATATAATATATATTTTATGTGGTAGAGTCATGCTGCAGCTATATCAGTAGTATAGTTGTAGCACGAATGGGTCGGCTCAACCGGGCAAGGACCACGCTCTCACAGAAAACCAGCGTAAAATAGCAGCTTAACGCTGCTGTGTTTCGTATGGTGAGTGTAGAGAACCGGAGACCCCTTTTACTGGCAAAGAGGCATTCCATCTTAGTCCTCACGGGTGACAACGCATCTGCATCTTGAGTCTTTATTGAGGATAGATGTAGATGTCTATGGGTCACAGTAACAACTTACCATCAGGTGGACTATGTGCTCGTTTGTCACCCTATCCTATAAAAAAAATATAATTAATTAAAAAAATGTATCAATTAACGTAATTATTTCCTTCACAAAATATTACAGTAAATTAACAATTATGTCTATTCAAATCACATGTAAGTCTTACTAAGTCAATTGGTAAGGGTTGCCACCAGCACTATAATATCGTACTATATTTCAGTCAATTGTACTATATATTATAGAAAAATAATATAGTACGAAAAATATTACATTTTATTCCTAATTCAACTGTCGCGCTTTTTTATATTAACTGTAACTGGAAGTCTAGAACAAGTAAATTATACGGAAATATTTTTTTCCGCCATGAATGTAAAATGGAACAAAGACGGAAATAGAACCTGTTAATTTAATTAAAAATTAATAGTAAATTTATTTTAATGTGAATCTAAATTGCTCAATTTCCAATAATTATTTTAAAGGTAATATGAGGTATATATTTAAAGGATCATTGATGGCCAAAGTGAAGAACAATAACAATTATACATGCGAAAAAAAAGATTAAAAGTAAATGTGTACTTTTTTCCTGAATTTCCCAAAAGTACTATATTTTTGCATCATTTTTGGGAAAAATACTATATTTGTTCAAAAAAGATGGCAACCCTAATTGGTACATTAATAAGTATAAGCCGTCGTCTAATTAATTACATAACGCAATAAACGTATAATACAACATTTTGTCTATTAAAAATTCACTTATATTAGTACACTGTCTAAGACTAAAAAATTAACATTTTATAAAAATTACAAACTGACTTAAAAATTAAAATGTTTAATAAAAAGCAGTATAAAACTAAAACTAGTAAAAAGAAATATATATTTTTTTCTCGTAATAGCTTTTAAAATAAATACTCAGACAATGTTTCAAAGAATTTAAGCCCGACTTTAGAAGCAAATTATTTTACTATTTCTTACCGATTTCCAAAACCCAGGTTTTATATTCGACGCCTATGTTTTTTTTATATATGTTCATCGAATACTCTGAAGCGGCAGATCAGATTTCAATCATTCTTTTTTTAAAGACCTCCCCCTTTTCCAAATAAATCTTACAGAATATCAAGGGTGGAAAAATAGGCGATAAAGTTTTTAACGTAACTATTTAGACGACACTTCAGTTGTTTGTTTTTTTTTTCTTTTTAAAACGGTAAAATAATTAAACTTTACGTTTATGAAGTCGGCTTTTACTTTTTGTTAAGTTTAATTTTACGTTTCGAAATTCATTTCAAGACAGTCCATAAATACTATTACAAAAACAACAATGCCAATGTAGTAAGTTCCCGCCAAAGCTACATAAACAACATACAACACAGAATGTTCCGATATACACTGCGAGCACTCTCACTGCTCAACTGGCGAAAAATTCGTTCAGTTATGGACTGCTAGTATACTGCCGCAGTGCCGTAGGGAAATATATGACGTCATAAATCGCCGCCATTTTTGTACTTGTGCGCTTTAGAGGTAAAGTGCTTTCAGTACTTTGATCACGTGATCAAAAAACATAACAGCGCACAGAGATTTAACAGCTTCCACGAATGATTATTATTATTATTATTCATTAATATTGTTATTCAAATAAACTAAAATAAACTCAAAATAACCTCAAAATAACATATAGGTCATTGCTACTTAATACTGTGTGTGTAAACCGGACAGTGAAAGTGTTAAGTTTTAAAAGCAACAACATTCAAATGCTAATTTTTATTGTTGAACAGAAAACTTGTACATGATTAAATATTTTCATTTGAAAACAGTGTCGAAAAAGGGGGATGGCAGTATACTGGACTGCGTTCCGTTTTAAACATAACCAGTATAGCAATTTAAAAAGGAACGGCTTCATAGTATACTGAATTGACGTCACACCTTACAGTAGTCACAGTGTATATCAGAACACACCCGAAGTTAATGCTGAACACTAAGCGAAATGTCAATATGACAGTTGTATTTCTAACATACAACGAATAATAACCTGTGGAAAAACCCTGGTATAGTGAATATCAAAAGAATAATACCGGGAAAGTTCCATATTCAAAAGCCTTAAATTAATGACGGTTTAATCTCACTAAGTACAGTCCGCGAGGCCTAATGTGAGCTTTGCATTTGTGTGAATGCACATAGATTGTGTTGGTGTCGTCAGCCTATAGCTCGACGCGTCCTTTACTTGGTTTAAACCGGTTTATATTGCTTTTTGGCAATCGGCCTGAGGCGCGGTTCGTACTTCGTGCGATGTAACTCCGCCGCGTACCTTCTACACTTCACCTCTTGTACTGGTAGCAGCGTGACGTATTTAATTCTTAGTATTTGGTTTTTGTGTTCGATTTATTAGTGAAATGGCTGCCATCACAAATAAACGAAGAATACGAAAACCTTTCAATAGCAAAGTAAAAGAAATTTTGTGTAATTTAATGGTAATATTCAAAAATATTGTACTTTTTAACGTGCAACATAGTTATTGTTATAACTAGGCATAACTACTTATGACTCTAATAAACAGATTGTACATACTTGTTTAAATTAAATTTAAAAAAAAAAACAATAAAATCTACCAAGGGGTAGATTTTGTTTCATAGAGGCAAACCTGTGGCCACATTCTTGGCGTTACTTTTAAAAAATATTTTATTATTCAATATTAGTGTTACAATTCATAAGCATTTTGTTTTTAACAGAGCATGGTTGAAGCCCAATGAATTCGATAAATATATAATGAATTCTACAAAACTTGTAATTGTCCTGATTTCACTCATTTCTGTTATTCCTTTCTGTTATGTTATATTTTTATTCTCTTTATGGTAGTTATCAAAATTATTTTACTGGCAACACTAGTCACTAAACTGTCATACTAAATGACGAATCAAAAACGTTCGGCCATTTTGTTGATCATACGGTGTCGAAATTTTTGTGGTACAGTGATTATTCGACAATGGACAGTTACATTTTACTGTAAGACTTTTAAAGAATCGCTAAGTACTTTTATTGTTTTATAACTCAGTTTAGAATAAATGGGTATTGGTACAATTGCTATAAAATAAAAGATTCGTAAGAGAGTAAGAATTGGTATTGCGAAAGAGATTTTTTTAGGCTAGACACGAGCAATTCGTTCATATATGTGTTATCATATCGGTTACTGTTTTCTGTCACGTAACAATTATGAACGGTTAAGGTTTGTTCACATCGTACACGAATACATTTTAATCATACCTACCCCACTTCTTTCTTATTTTTATATTGAAAATTTTGTGAAGGTAGTCTTCACGAAACGACAATATTGATAGATTCGATATCCCAATACAATATAAAAGGTGAAAAATGTATTTATCGATGTGCAATCAACGATTTTTTGGTGGCATCATGAATATGATGTAATTTATGGTACACACCCACGTGTGTCAGCTGTACCTTTACCATGCCTATACCCAATTTTTTTTAAGCTTAGAATCATTAGACAAAACTTAAAAATGGAGTATGCTAAGCCTTCTAGCATCGTCAAATATAATAATTTTTTAAATATTTAATTGTAAAAAAAAATATCGTTCGTTTACGTTAATTTATTTAGTTAACATTATAAGTGTCTTGGGTTGTGTTGAATAATATTTTTGATGGTTTGGAGATTGGTCTGAAATAGTTAACGTAAAATTCTGGGATGGTTGGTTGTGGTCCTTTTTTAGGATAGTTCGGGAATCGATTTAGAATAGTTGAGAAAAATATACCAAGGGATAGATTCCCTAAAGGGATGTCAGAGCTACGCTTGGGTGTTCTTAGGAACAGCTCCGGTATAGGTAAGGAATACTTTAGGGAAGGCTTCAGTATATTTAAGAACCTACTTATAGTAAAAAAATGTTTCATGCACTTTCTGTTTTGGAGCTCAGCAGTGTACCTGAAGATTTCACAATTGTCTGAGCGAGACAAAGAAAAAAGGCGTAAGCAATGGCATGGATTAAAAAAAATAAGACACACCAGAAACCTGGTAAAATTAAGAAAGAGAATTGTCGAAGCAATAAAAAGAAACATTATAGATTATCTAAACAAAATTAGAATCTTAAGATGAAAATAGAGTAAGTATCTGAAGAAACAAGTGAAAGAAGAAAGAAAAAAAAAGGTAGTCTTGTGGGGTAACAGGAACTATGGGGGAAGGAAAACAGGTAGTTGTAAATTTAAAACAATAGACTGTAGCTCTGCGATTACTCTGTCGGTACAACAGAACAATGAATTGATTCCAAATAAAAATCACAGATGTCACTAAGCCTCATGATTGCGCCGCCATGACACAAATAAAAAATTAGTTGTAACACCACTACGTTAACACGAGTGCGTGGCATATTTTGTGAGTGGTGATCTAATACAGAAAAACACATTAAACAAAGCTGCCAATGAGAGTAAGTATTGTTTAGTACTTAATTTTTAATTGTTTGCATAGAAAAGTTTAGAATATTAACTATTAATATGAAAATATCATGTGCTTTAGAATATAACCAAAAAATCACTGAGTGGGGTAAGAGGAACCGCCGTGGCGGAGAAAGGGGAACTTATGTTTCTCTTTCCCGATGTCAGAAGTCATAAACATTTTAAATGAATAAAAATGTTCATTCTTTCTAAACTAATAATGAATTAATAATCACTAATGTCTAAATGGTTTGCTGTAATGCGAAAATATACTCGAAAGCTCAAATGATATTATAAAGCCGAAAGTTTGTGAAATGTGAATTTTATTTTGTTACCTATGATGTTTAAAACTACTGAACAGATCAAGATGAAATTTGGCCTACATTTAGAACATAACCTCACTTATAATAGGCTGGTTTATATAAGGAAAATACACGTGCGAAGCCGCGGGCAGAAATTAGTACTACTTATAGTAATAATTGTTATTAGGTATATTAATTAATGATTTTGATTACAGAAAATACGGAATGCCCAGAAATTATGTTCGCAAAACTAATAATGCGGCATACCCAAAAAAAAATTATTAGAGGCTGTTAGAGCAGTGAAAAGTGGGAGATCGTAAGGGTATCAGTCCTCTAAGCATTATAGAATACCCACCATAATAAATCGAGTAAGATACCTGTGTTGACTTTTTTATGTATGTATGTGGTTGTTTATGTATTATGTGGTTGTTTTTGTATTATATCCGCCAATTATGGACCGTGTCATCCATCACGCATCAAACTAAATTGCGCTAGAGCTTTAACTAGATGTAGCCACATGTAAAATTAGATCGCGCTATCAAAAAACCCATTTTCATTATTCAGGAATTTGAATAAGCCATTATTTTCAAATATCCGGCTTCGACATTAGCGCGGTCAAGCATTACAGCCAGCTTATGATGGACTTGATCTTCAATTCAGCTTGTCCATCAAGAGCTGGCTACTATGCTGATGGAGTTGTGATGGCCTGGTCCTGCGCTACGTTGCGCTCTTGGCCATCATGATTGAGGCTGCAAGCTATGTCATCAAATACAGACCTCCTCAGTAATGTACTATTATTTTCAGGTATATAATCGTAAAGACTTCAAATCGAATACCTTGGAAAGAGCCGCTATCTTACTTCGAGAAGTAGAAGATACACATTAGAAAACCTGCGTGACATGAAGAAGCATGGTTTCGGACTGACAAGGCAAGAATTATTACAGACAGTGGGCCAGTATGTGTCGGATAATGACATTAAAAATCCATTTAAAAATGGCGAGCCCGGCAAAGTTGGTTTCTTATCTTATCAACTAAGATGCCACAGATGGTGGAATACGCGAGAAAACAGGCATGTAGCCCATATATATCATATATCCCTACTTTGATTTACTGGAACAGACACTAACGGAACTGAAATTACTAAACAGACAATCTCACATATGGAATGTCGACGAAACAAGCTTTTCAAAAGTCAAGTTGGAATTATAGGATTTACTTCGACGAGAACAATCGCTTCTCCTGGAAAGGACAATACCACCATCCTATTAGGCTGTAACGCTCTTGGAGTATAAACTCCATCGGTAATAATAGTGTTCAAGGGGAAAAATGTGTGGGACGAATGGACAACAGACAACGGGTATCCTGGGACAGCATACGCTGCAACCAGTAATGGCTGGATGGAGCGGAGCGGTTTTCGAAAATTTTTCGAAAAAGTTTTTTAAAAACAATAGGACCAAAACGTCCCATCATCCTTTTGATATACGACGGGCACCAAATACATGTTGGTATAAACGTCCCATCCTTTTGATATACGACGGGCACCAAACACATGTTGGTATAAACCGCTAGAGAAGCTGATATTACAATTTTAAAAATACCTCTGCACACCAGCCATCTTTTACAACCACTAGGTTTGGCTGTAAATAAATCTTTAAAAGATCGATGGGACGTTGCCCTTGTAAAGTGGCAGAGGTTGAACATTGGGAAGGCACTGCCAAAATAAGAGTTTTCAAAAATGCTTGGGCAAATTTGGGGTGCATTGGACCCGGCTATATGTGCAGCTGGTTTTAGAAAAGCAGGGATTTAACCCCTTAATAATGCTACCTCAGAAGATAAGCTCAACCACGTTCTGTGAGAATGGAAACATAAATCAACATGCGATGCTACGAATATTATCGAAGACCCAACTAAGCAACCACTTAATGATGTGCCGCTGTGTACTAAGCAGCCCAAATACAACCCGGAGTCGTTGCTAGCTTTCTCTTTAAAAACCATCGACTTGACTCTAAATATTCGTATACATTTTCGGATTTCCCACAAAATTCGACAGAAGAATATAGCGGTGATCGCAACTCTTTAAACCAGCTCAGTTATGTTAAAAAGTTATGTTACTAAATTCCAAAGGAGACAATTTCTTTTTGTATTTAGAATGGGCCCACCAGCCCAAAGTAACTTAATGAAACACATGTTGATTTATTCCTTATAACCAATAAAAAAATATGAATATCACTGTTCGCGCCCAAACGCTGGTTTCAAGATTTGACGCCGGAGGGCGCTCGGCACGATGCGGCACGTTCATAACCGGTTAGACGAGTGGGCGGTTGGCGGGAGTTAGTTGCTACCGGCGGCCGGGTCGAGTCAAACAGTAGCTCGCTGGCAGCGGTACGGTTAATCCGCGTATCTCGGTTATCGCTGCAGAAGTTTCGCGCGACCGGTGTACGGTCTAGATTGCTAGATTTAGTGCGTGTTACATCGTTACGTAATTGGGGTTTTGTGAAAACCGCCTCGGTTTAGGTTGTCTAGGTCTTAAGTTCTTGACAAGAGGCTTGTATTGTGTTTGACTGATTAAAGTAACTTCTTTGAAACGAACGAAGGAACTTAGTTGTGTTTGTAACGCTGAACCGTGTGACTCATGAAGAGATCGCGTTAGTTCCCTATTTGTAATTTGGTGATAAATGAATCCGGGACATTGAATGTTGAACTTTGAACTACTGTCCGTTAGTGTGTCGGGTATCACGTGTTCGATTCTACGATGAACGTTGAATTGGTCAAGTGGAACTTAGTTAAATGTACAATAAAGTTAATAGACTGAAATATTGACAATGAAGAAAGAAACTATCCATGGTGGACGCCTGCTGGAGTGAAGCAGCATTGTGGGGCAGCATGGGAACCGTCGCGCTGCCAGGTCACCTCAGCTGGACCAGGTCATCCTCATATACACACCACTAAACACCACTTTACATGCATTTACTCTACCTACGGCCTGACCGAGCCTTGGGGCGGTCTAAGATTCGGATGCAGGTACGTACCATTTATTTTCCTAGCCCTCTCCTCATTTTGTAGTATGATAGGTCATTTTCCATAAGGCCATTTGGGCCCGTACCCACGCCTGCCCGTCGAAGAGGCTACTATGGGCCTTAGCCAAGTCGACCTTTGCAGGGGCAGCTGTGGGCCGTAAAAATCACAATAGCCTAAAAACAAAATTGATTGATTGATGAGGAAGAAGGCTTTTTCAATTCTGTCACTCGGCCTAAAGAAAATCCTAAGAGCCACAAATCTTTAAAGAGTACAGCTCAAAATCTCGTCAAAATGTGGCTAGATATGAAATGAAAAGACTCGTTTAACGATTTTTTTTATAGAATTAGGGTGACCAACGAGCACACAGTCCACCTGATGGTAAGTGGTTGCTGTGGCCCATAGACATCTGCATCTATTTTCGTTTGCGAATTAAAATGCAGATGCGTTGTCAGCCGTGAGGACTAAGATAGAATGCCTCTTTTCCAGTTAAAAGGGTCTCCGGTTCTCTACACTCACGATACGAAACACAGCAGCGTTCAGCTGCTATTTTACGCTGTTATTCTGTGAGAGCGTGGTCCTTCTCCGGTTGAGCCGACCCATTCGTGCTACAACCTGAATCATGTAAAGCTTTGACCTACGTTAATTATACATAGAAACATCCAGACTCCGTCCAAATTATTTATAGACCATAAAAATGCTCGGAGAGCCGCAAACGGTCAACAGCCGCCGTATTACATGATGCTCTTTCAATATTAATATAGCTGCAGCATGGCTCTACCACGTAAATAAACCACAAAAATAACGATGCGGCATTACTCGGAGAACAGATATTCATATTTTTTTTTATTAAGTATAATACTGCTATACCCTTAAGCGCTACAGTTGAACGTCTTTTTTCTATGGGCAAAGATATTTTAACGCCAAAGCGAGCCTCGCTTTCAAACGAGAACTTCAACATATTAATGTTCATGAAGAGCAATATCCACATTATGCCAGATGATTAAATTACACACTCCAATTATACGCGTCTTTTTTTTTTGTTCCTAACCTTAACTTCCAGAACCAGAAATAAGTAGATCATTAGCGCAACGATTTAAAAAATGCAATTTTAATCACGTGTTAATGGATTAACGATTAAAGTTAACTTGCGTTAAATCTTCCGAAATGTAACTTTAACGTTTAACGAAGTTAACTTTTTTAGGTACGGATTAGCGATTAACGACATTAATTATTTATTTAACGGTGCGAAGCTATGGACCACGCAATAAAAGAAGAAAAAAGGTTTCATGGTTACGACGCTGTTCTTGGTGATATATGATGGAACGTTTCATAGTTAACACAAACGACACATCAGACGAGAGTGAAAATGAAGACGAGAAAGATAATGAAAATTTTGAAGATGCAATGTCCGGTGTCGAAGAATTGTTATAATATTTTTTATACTTGAATTTCATTTATTGATCTCTGACTTTTCAGTCACACTTACATACGTACACATACTCTTTTTTTGTCTGACTCTACTTTTGGTGGTCAATCACACAAATGCAAGCTCAGCTTATGCCTCGCGGACTGTATCAACCTAAATATGGCCCACAGCTGGGTAAAGGCGTTAATTTCTAAAAAAAGTTAAGCAACTAGAGACTTCGCAAGTCATCGAAATATTTTAAATGTTTGTATGCAGTTGCTCAATTTAGATGAGTAGAATCGATTTCAAATATTTTTAAATTACTATCACAACTATGTCAGCACTTTACTAGGCGATAGGACACTTCTTCTTAAAGAGTTCTAGGACATCTAGGACTACCTAGGAGGACAGATACCACCCCCTTTATCTATATCTGACATTGCTATATTCTGTCTGAAGGGCTACATATGGACACCTGCAACAAGGGTTGCCAGCTCCCGTTTCATGTTTTAGATATATAATGAAAATATTTTTCGATAAAATATTATGCGCTAATTTATCTGTCTAAGATCGCGTGTTAACTTAAAGTGGTTTTTAACTTAATTTACCTCAGCTAGCAAGGGAATGTCGTATACACACAATATTACCTTGTCCTCTATTAAAGACTTTAAATTAGGGAAAATGATCAATTTTTAAAATATAGAACGTCTGGCAACCCTTCCTGCAATCAACTTCAGAAAAAGAAAGCCACAGATGCGTTGTCACCTTCAAAAACCAAGATGAGGTACCTCATTAGTCCGTAACTATGCTGGTGTCTTAGTATTCAAATCGGAATTCAACTGTGGTTGCACTACCACTTAGTAAAAGATACCTTTATAATAATGCTTAAGATATTACTAATGATCAATTCTATATTATTATCACAGAAAAACTTAGGTATACATGACGTCAGACTTAATAACTTCAGAGTTGATAATGTTGCCATGTTCGTCCACGTCGCACATGGTTATTTCCACAGAATTGTCATCTTTCTCCTCCTTCTGCTCAATTTTGACATTCTCTACATCATTACTCTTCATTGTGATCATAAAATGTGTGGGCGTGGATTCCGTCGGCTCGGCTATTTGCTTTACATCGAACTCGAAGGTGTTTGTAAGCGTGTTCTTCGGTCCGCTGTAACCGTCGACGATCTTTTTGGAAACCTCCAGGTCCTCGATTCTGGTGGTTGTGAGTCTGTACATACCATCTTCACTTATCTGATATCTGTAAAATTAATATCAAATTTACGCCATATCATTCTCAGTTAAGGAGAGGACGCATATACACCGAAGCCTAAATCACGCCATCGAAATTTCCAAACGACTCTGCATAAGCTTTGTACTTTCCTCTTTACAAAATAATCTTGTATGGGAAAGTTAGTACATGGTAGAGCTACGCTGCAGCTATATTATATCTGTAGCACGAATTGGTCGGCTCGCCCGGGGCAGGACCACGCTCTTACAGGAAACCAGCTTAAAATAGACCCTTTTTACGGGAAACGAAGCACTCCATCTTAGTCCTCAGGGGTGAGAACGCATCTGCATTTTGATTCTTAATCGAGGGTAAATGTCTATGGGCCACAGCATACACTTACCATACCATCTGTTGGACTGTATGCTTGTTTGTCAAGCTTATTCTATAAAGAAAACCTGAATAATGTAAAGCTTTGACCTACGTTAATTATACATACAAACATCCAGACTCCGTCCAAATTATTTGTAGACCATAAAAATGCTCGGAGAGCCGCAAACGGTCAACAGCCGTCGTATTACATGATGCTCTTCCAATTTGAGCCCTACACATGAAAATGACACAAACACTACTATAATAACAGATTCCCCCTTCTCCTCAATACCGCGTACTCACCATACACGTACCGCACATGCAAGTGCGTGCCTGGATTTTATCGGAACGATCTAATTTCAAATAAAATATTATCTGTCCATACGCAGATACAATTTAAATAACGATTTTGAGAAAGAACAAACGATATTCAAGGTTTTTTAGCTCTAACTTAGAATGTCTAGTCTTACCTAAACCGACTGTATCCAAAAGGCCACTGGGCGCCATGGACTTTGACGAGATGCGTGGTCAACCGTGTACCTCTTGAAAATATCTTCATTTCCTTCTCCGGGCACATGTGGCACGCATACTTCCTCGAAATCTTTGGCTTCTTTACCACTTCCTCGTCTGAATTCTCCTCTGATAATTCTCTATCGCTGACACCTTCCTCATTTTTAATTTCCATCTTTCTCAGTTTTTTCTTTTTGCGGGTGTGCGTTAGAATGTGTTTACGTAAATCACATTTTGTTACTGCTCTGTAAAAGAGAATTATTTTAGCGGGACTAGCAATTTGAAAATTATTTGTTAATATTTGGCTAATAGGAGATGCCTGGGTTTTGCAAAATCAGAATATTTATTGCCAATAAGCTGTATATGTACAATTTGCGGTTGATATTGCAATTAAATGTTACAGTTTACACATATCGGACATGCAATAATTAAGAAATAAAAACTTTTTGGATTATATGAAGGTAACGCCACCGAATATAATACTTCAGTACTGTCCTGGATTGAGACCTGACTAGACTTTTTTTTTATAGTATTGGGTGACAAACGAGCACACAGTCCACCTGATGGTAAGTGGTTACTGTGACCCATAGACATCTACATCTATCCTCAATAAAGACTCAAGATGCAGATGCGTTGTCACCCGTGAGGACTAAGATAGAATGCCTCTTTGCCAGTAAAAAGGGTCTCCGGTTCTCTACACTCACCATACGAAACACAGCAGCGTTAAGCTGCTATTTTACGCTGGTTAAACTGAGACTGAGTATTCGACTAAGTAAATCTAATTCTATTTCGTTTCGTTGTTAAAATTTTAATTTTATTCTACCTACAGGTAGGCATAGGCCTAGAAAGCACAGTCATTCAGTGTGTTATAGAGTGAGCACCGTTTACAAAATAAATACTGACGCTAATAATCGCAATAGAACAATAATGATTAACGACACAATAAATCAAAAATGACAGTCGAAAGAATGCAGCGCCACAGCCAATCAAATAGATTTATTCTAGCATAATTCATAGCCCTCCTGTAACTATACCGACTTTCTTACCCCTCATATACACAGCAGTAGGTGCACTGTTGTTTAGTGGCAGTCTTACTAATTCTTCATTTTTTCAACAGTTCGTTGCAATGCAGTGCAAATTTTAACAGTTCGTTGCAGTGAAAATTTTAGAGCACCTAATTTTTAAACTTGGCACCTAATTAGCACAATTTGATCAAGGTCTGACCAGTAGTTTCTAAGTTATCCTTAATAATTTAGATTTAATAAATTACCACTTGTGTAATAACCACTTTTGTATGTCAGCCTTACTGTGGTTTGAGTTAGGACACCTTTTTACGCAAATACTATGGTATGGCGCATTATCTATCACAATGAGCGAAGGTTCATATAGATTAGGTAGTAATTTTTCATAAACCCATATTTTGAAATTAGTGCTATTCATTTCATTATGGTAGTCCCGTAGTCCCCATTTTTCGTATTTGATTTAAATACGAGAAGGGCATTCTCCACCTGCATGGATTATGATCCACCTATTACCTTTCGAAACAGGTTCCAAATCGCCATCGTCTTCAGGACCTTGAAAACATTTCTCAATTGTGCGAGACGAGTGTATGTAAGTTTCATCTAAATAAAATAGGTATTTTTTCAACACACTCTTAAATATATTGTAAACGACAAATAATTAATGTCTAGTTATAATTAAATAAACATGAGTAAATATGCCGTCAATAAAGCTAGTTATAGTAGTATTTTCGCTGGAGACATAAATATAAATATTATTGGGTCCGCAGGTGACAAAAATTTGCACACGGAGTACTTAGATGTATTAGCAGAGTATGGGCTTTCCCCCGCCATAACCAAACCAACTCGGGTCAAAACCTGCATAGATCACATTTTTGTACCCGTAAGATCTAATGCGGAGTCCGTAGTGTATCTCAATGATGTTACTGACCATGATATCACTATGGCAGGCATAATTTTAAAGACACAAAAACCAAAAAGACCAAAACCTAATCGATCAAGAGTTATAGTTGACATAGACTCAATAAGATCAGAGCTGGAGGGAACGAACTGGTCCCCAGTAATGAACTGTGGCTCTCTTGACGAGTCTGTGAGTCATTTCACTAAGACGGTATCAGAGACAATATTGAGGTACTCGAAAACTTGTGTAATAAGCCGCTCTAGAACCATCTTACACCCTTGGATGACTCCTGGTCTAATCAGATGCTCTAAGCACCGTGACAAGCTTCATATTGAATATCGTAAGGACCCAAATAACCTTACTAAAAAACTTGTATATACACGTTATAGAAATTTTTACATAGATCTAATCAGAAAACTAAAATGTGATTACAACAATAAAGAAATAAATAAAAATAAATGTGCTCCAAAAAAACTCTGGGGTACTATTAACCGCATAACTGGCAAAGGCACTAGTTCAAGTTCTCCTCTGGCTCTCATCAACTCCAGACCCTCTGTAAAGGAATCTCTTGATGTTTGCAACTCTTACTTTGCCTCTGTAGGTAATAAGCTAGCATACTCTATCATGAAGAAATTAAATGAGAATCAGGAGTCCCTTGCCGGAAAAGTTCACATTCCTGTTCAACCCGTTGGTTCATTTTTCATGGATCCTACAGACGAACAGGAAGTTTTGAGTCTCATCCGGTCTCTTGATTCTGGCAGTGCCCCGGGTATGGACGGCATCACTAACAAACTTTTAAAATCAGTAGCCCACGCAATTGCGGAGCCCTTGGCTGCGATATTTAACTTAAGTATCTCGTCAGGAGTCTTTCCAAGCCAGTGGAAAGTAGCGGCAGTTATCCCCATACACAAGAATGGAGCTAAGGACGACCCTTGTAATTATCGTCCCATATCACTGCTGGGTAGTTACTCTAAGCTCCTGGAACGCGTTGTTCATAAGCGGCTGACTAACTATCTTGAAAAGAATAGTATACTCTCGGACCGTCAGTTTGGTTTCCGTCAGGGAAAATCGACTGAGGATGCAGTTAGTCTTATCACAGATATGGTTGTAACTCATCTCGATCAGGGTCGATCCTGTGTCGGTGTTTTTCTCGATCTGGCTAAAGCATTCGACACGGTATCGATTCCCATCCTGCTTAAGAAACTAAGTGCTCTTGGTATTCGTGGTCTAGCTTTAAACTGGTTTTCCAGCTATTTGTCGGATAGAAAGCAATGTGTCCGAATAGGCGATCAAGCAAGCGATCTTAGATCTGTAGATTTTGGCATTCCTCAGGGTAGCATTTTGGGGCCGACACTTTTTATTTCATACATTAATGACATTATGTCAATTGAACTCGAAAATAGTGAAGTTGTATGTTATGCTGACGATACAGCCATAATATTTTATGGTAAATCTTGGCACGACGCCTACCTTTCGGCTGTCTCCGGGTTGCATAAATTACAAACATGGTTAAATTACAACATCTTAACATTGAACACCTCAAAAACGCAGTTAATTTGTTTTCATAAAACTGCAGCGTCTGAACCGCCGCCGTCACTTTTCAATAGCCTTAAAGTACATAATAACAACTGTAGTTTTGGCTCCAAGAGCTCTCCTAATTGTAACTGTGACCAGATAAATAGGGTCGGCTCCCTTAAATATTTGGGCATCATAATAGATGAGAACCTTAACTTCAAAAGTCATATATCAGTGACATCAGCAAGGATCCGTAAGCTGATACACACAATGAGACTATTGAGAGATTCTACTGATGGCAGCATTTTAAAGTCAGTCTACCTTGCACTATGTCAGTCCGTACTTAGCTATTGCATACTGGCGTGGGGTGGCATAGCCTCCTCTACGTTGCTAGTGCTGGAAAGGGCCCAGAGGGCAGTTTTGAAGATAGCTATGGGTAAACCAAGGCGTTATCATACGTCAGATCTCTTTAGAGAAGCCCAAGTTTTAAGTGTCCGTAGATTGTATCTTCTGAGGGTGTTTACATTTATGCACAGGGAAGCTTCGAAACTGTCGACATTTGATACTTTAATAAATAAAAGAGTATTTAAGATCCCCACAACCTTGGTTAAAACATCTTTCGCTCATCATTTCAGACTGTTCCTATTCCCACGCATCTATAACAAATTAGTCAATTTATACGGCTTAAAGCGATCCCAACATTACGTGGCTAAAACAAAAATGATGAACTATTTATTGACTTGGGACTATGAGGAAACAGAAGAAATATTGGTGACTCTTAAATAGGTGTTAAAACGATAGTGGACAGCAATGACGCCAGCCCTGCCATCTGATCCCAATATCCACACACACACACACACACTCATACACACACTCACACTCATACACACACACACATACACACTCACCCTCAATTACACGCGCGCTCCTTTAAATTAGAATATGCTTGTTATGTCTTTAATTTTTCATAATTTTAAGTCGTATTTGTTTTTCCTTTGCTACGCACAATTGTTTTACGTAATTTCGACAAATAGCCACTTTGTTCTATTGTAAAATCTTTTGTTTGACCCCCACGAGACAGGCCATGCCTAGTGTGGGAGTCACAGAACTTTTTTGTATTTTGGCTAAGTGTTTCTGGTAAATAAATAAATTTATTATTATTATTATTATAGTTCAAAGACCACAAACTACAAAGCTAGGTATTTTAGATAAATTACAGTAAATTGAGATAATTTTCTTACTATATTTCACGAGTACATTATTTGGTAATATTAATTTTCCATATCTGGCAATATACCTGTATACCTACATATATTCCATACCTGTAACAGCAGCAACGCGTTTATACAGCTTTTCGAATGGTATAATTATAACTTGTAAACGTTTCTCTTCTTTTATAAAAAAAAAAATATAACTTTTAGGATAATCTGCCGCGCATCACTTTTAAGAGCTTTAGCTGAGCTTTTTAACAAAACACTCACCTAACAGCTCAGAATAAATAATAGTAGACAGCGAAATGTCATTTTCAAAATGGCGGCATTATACTCTATTCCAATTACGAAGTCCCATTTGACAGATGTCAATAATCAAGTACTAGTAAAGTACCGCTATAGTCGATACTTGACGATATTGATCTTAGATTACTATAACGAACAAATTAAAATTGTATTGACAGAAAAAGGATTAGCATCAAATTAAAATTTATAAAACTGTTTTTTAATTTTAATTAGATAATATTACATGATATTTTTATCAAGATGGAACATATTCATCATCACTAGCCGAAATCGATATTTCATGGCCGGCCGGTCTCTGTCCCAATCAGCGAAAATCAAATTGAGAAGAGACAAACTAAATGGCGGTCGTGATCACGAGGTGGACGCAGTGTTGACAGATTTTCACTCGCGAAAATAATTTGTCTATAATCGATTTTATACGATTCTTTTAGTCACGTCACTATGTAAAAAAGTAAAAATAAAACTATGTTCTAAGAAGTGTCAAAAGGGACTTCGTAATTGGAATATAGTTCAAATTTTGTCCTCCTGAACAGATAAGTTGGTGGCACTGTATTGGTTGTCTGGACAACAAGTCGGAGAAAAAGTTTCTCCGTATTTTGTTTGTATAAAGGCGGCTCTTCTAGTTGCCCAACATAGTGGCAAATGTGTCGGTCAATAACGATGGCAATGGTGTAGAGCGGGTGTTTGGGCATCACTTGGAATGTATTGGAATGATGGCCCACAAGTTGGCGCGAGATCCGTGTGGTGTCGGTTTTCTATAAAAGATCAAAGGGTTATGGTAGATTATTGGCAGCCGCGTCCACACGTTGGGCGTACGTTTTGTTTGCTACGAGCTCGCAGAGTAATCGCACGCACCTAATATAAATTTTATATTCACACATCGTAACTAGTGTCTACAAAATCGCAGTAACAATGACCAATGAGAAAACTTTTCGCTTTATAGAGCTCTACCAAGTCAAAAATTATTTATAGAACACAAGAAATAAAATTTCTTTTTTGTATTTCTTTTTTATCACCCTTTTCTTATACACATTCAGGTATTAACGGTATGCTGTAAATAAATAAACCGGCCGCACACTGGCCTGAATCGAAGCAAACTAAACGACCTTCCAACATATGGACGCCATCACAAACTTTTGCCTAATATCTCTGCCAACACATTAGCCACTAAGTTAGCCAACGTGAAGAGCCGCCTTAGAGTTTGTAATGGCGTCCACACATTGGAAGGTCGTTCAGTTTGCTTCGATAATCGGAGATACCCGCCTCGCGGGGGCAAGGACGGGTTATGTCGGACTCACATCGACTAAAACCCCATGGTGTTCCACCTTCGTCGCATATTGGCAGGACCACGGGAACGCTTTCGCACACGTCCGCGGCCCCACCAGCGCTGGCCGCCCTATAGCGGCCTCTCCTCGGGATAGGACTACTCCTTCCTATCTACATCTCACGTAAGGCGCACCAGAACACATGGCGCGCCCTCCTCCTCTTCAAATGCGCAACTGACGCCCCCGTGTCCGATGCTTTAAGGACATGGGGCCAGGAAAAACTAGCACTCAGAAGCACCAGCCTTCCTGACGCCAGCGGCGGATCTGGTCTATGGCTCCGCCGCCTACCAAGATTCGGCTGCGGAGGGTAGGGAGAGCGGCGCCTCGCAATACCAACACTCCTCTCCCCCCGCAGCCCCACCACCACATCAATTAACGGTGCGGCCCCGTCAGATTCGCGGAGGATAGGGCGAGTGGCGCATCACCATACCAACACTTCTATTCCTCCACGACTCCACCTCGACTGCAGCGGTAGGGGGAGAGGACACCCCTCTCGCAGCAGCCCACCGAAACACATCCGAAGTGGGCTCACCAAGCCCACTCGGAGTGGCCACCTCGGGCCGGCCCTACACCACGGGCAAGCCAAGGGGGTTCCTCTTTGTTCACCACGAGTGACCAAGCCATGGCTACTAAGCCCCCCGCCACGACAAGGCGGGAACCCGTTCGGGGGGGAGACGTTTATGGACCTAATGCACTGTCAGTAAAAGTAGCACAAAGTTGGTTCAAGCGTTTTCAATCCGCGAATTTTAATGTCAAAGATGCAGCTCGCTGTGGTCGCCCTTATACGGATAAAGTCGATGCTATTTTTTGAAAAAGTGGAGCAAGATTAATAGTTACGAACGAATAGCCGAAGAATTGAGGATTGACCACAAACAGTTTTGACCCGTTTGAAATATTCTGCCTATACAAAAAAGCTCGATATTTGGGTACCACACGAGCTCACTGAAAGAAATCTATTGTATTGTGCACTCATTTGCGATTCTCTATTGAAAAGTAAATAAGTGGATCACCTACGACAAGAACGTGCGAAAAAGATCAAGGTCCAATTTTTGTGTGTGTGTGTGTCTACATGCAGCACGCACCGGTATGCGCAGTGCGGGCAGGGGTGCGTGTGTGCGTGCGCGCCCAGGTGCCGGTAGCGCACGTGCAGCGCGAGCGCGGCGAGGGAGGGCGCCGACATGTCGCACAGGCTGCACGCGTACATCGACACGTGCTGCCGCGAGTGCTCCCGCTCCAGGTACGCGGTCGCGAAGCCCGCGCCGCAGAAATCACAGTGGTAGCTCGTCTGCGGGTTCACATTCTACAAGACAGAAGACATATACAAGCGTTGTTACGTGTAGCTATTTTTATTATTATTATTAAACATGAATGTTAATGTAGAAATTATTTACATTTTGAACTTAATTTAATAATTAAGTTCAAAATGTAAATAATGATACACAATTTTTAAAAATACGCGTAAATAAGGTTTCTAGTTTATACATTTATTTGAAAATATCCGAAATTGAATGTGTTTTATGGGCAACAAATACAGCGAAAGTACTCGCGTTCCTTCCTGTATGTAAGAGTCAATGCACGTAGCTTTTTTACCTATAATTTACTTCTTTAATGATACGCTCGCTACTAAGTCGTGGACTCGTGGACGGGCTTAGGACCGACATTAGTAAAAGATGTTATTTATATGAAAGTATAGACGGTACTTAATATACAGCTTCACTTTTTCAAAGATTTTCACCTATACTAAATGTGTTCATTAGAAATGAAACTACAAATGTATGGTGGAAGTCAGTTCATGTACGAGTATTAGCTAAAAAATTCAAAAATCTTAAACCTAATTTAGGCACTAAGAGTGGGTGAAATGCCTAAACTCTTGGATATTTAAGTAAGAACATCACAATAGCTGTTAATTTAATCCCCTAAGAAAAAATATAGGATGACAGACGATGATTCAATAAATGTTTTCAATTTAATGAAATTATATTCTGGCAACCCCTTATTACTAACTAACCCCACTAACCAACCCCACTTACCAGAATGATGTCATTATACAACCGTATACCAGATTCCATAGAAATAGATATAATGTATACACCGTTGTCTAGATTTAAGTATATGATCCATAAACATTCCAGAAATGTGTAATAAAATTAGTAGATTTAATTTAATATCAATATTATATATAGAATGTAAGCATGAAATCCACAAACTGTAGCTATATTAAATCTGGTTTTCCATGTATATTTATTATCATATAACTATCAGTTTTCTATTTTTTTTTAAATCACTTCGCTATTTATGTAAGTTGTGGTTACCTGTAAGAAGATGAACACAGCATGTAGTCGCATTGTTAAGTTATATTTTTGTTAGTATTGTGTATCGTCTGTTGGTGATCCAAATAAAGAGAGAGTAAGAGAGAGAAAGAGAGAGAACCCCTTATTACAAAAAAAAGCCCTATGAGTATTTAATTTTGTCAAATTTTGCAATATTTGTCCAAAACGGCACAAACTTTTTAAATCGTTTTTACCCTAAAAATGAAGGTCTTAAAAATATTAATGTTTTTAATTGAGTTTTATTGTTATTCCACGTTTTATTCGTTAAAATATAATTTTCCCCGAACTTGAATATATGCGCAAGCATGCCTGCTCCGTCATCCTGTAATCCCCGGCGAGCTCCAGGGTTGCCAGAGAGAGAGAGAGAGAGAGAGATGCTACAGTAAATTAAATAAAAAATAATTTTTAATTTTACAATTTATGATAAAAGAGGCAAATACCATAGATGAAGAAGAAGAAGAAGAAGAAAACGTAGGGGAACAATAAATAAAATTCACATCTTTACATTTTTAATTAATAAAAACTTTATATATTTTGTTATTTATGTGTATACAAAAATTATAATAACACTAGTTGACCAGGAAGACGTTTTTTTTTTATTTTTTTTTATAGGATAGGGTGACAAGCGAGCACACAGTCCACCTGATGGTAAGTGGCCACTGCGACCCATAGACGTCTACATCTATCCCCAATAAAGACTCAAGATGCAGATGCGTTGTCACCCGTGAGGACTAAGATGGAATGCCTCTTTGCCAGTAAAAAGGGTCTCCGGTTCCCTACACTCACCATACGAAACACAGCAGCGTTAAGCTACTATTTTACGCTGGTTTTCTGTGAGAGCGTGGTCCTTCTCCGGTCGAGCCGACCCATTCGTGCTACAACTATACCACTAATATAGCTGCTGCAAAAACGTTGTTCTGCCCTTTGCAACGACCATTTGCTTTTCTAAAAAAACTCCTGACATTAGCAATAAAAATAATTGAGGGTCACTTATCGGGATAAAAACTATCCTATCTCTCAAGTTGGACCAAACTGTACACAGTGTGCAAAATTTCATTGAAATCAGTTCAGTAGTTTAAGAGTTCATCGCGGACAAACAATTAGACACGTAATTTTTATAAATAAAGACTAGCTGGCCAGGCAGACGTTGTTCTGCCCTCTCCGACGATCCTGTGTCCTATAAAAATTCTTAAATTCTAATAAAAAATATTGAGGGTCACTTATAGGGATAAAAACTATCCTATCTCTTAAGTTGGACCAAACTGCACACAGTGTGCAAAATTTCATTGAAACCAGTTCAGTAGTTTAAGAGTTCATAGCGGACAAACAATGTGACAATTATTATATATAAAGATTATATTTTATCGAACTTTATTTATTGTAATATATTTATCGTTAGTATTTTCTAATAAGCTACAAAAAAAACTATGTTGGAGCGACTTACTTCAAATACATTTATTTTTTCAAGAGTTTAAACTTATTTGTAAATATTTTATGAACAGAAATACGTAATTTAGTTAATATCTGTACATAACTATGAATATTGTTTTCTAAATAAATTACTTTTTTAAGTGTCCAAAGAAGAAGAAATTTTCGTTTTATTACGAGGGCGGCACTGAAAATTTCGGGAATCAAGGAAGTGCCACAACATTACGATTTAAAAATGTCTTTATTGCTTTTCGAAGTATTCTCCGCGAAATTTGACACATTTTTCCATACGAAGGAACCAATCATTGAAGCAACCATTCCATTCGGAAGTTGGGGTCTCCAAAATGGCCGTTTTGTAGGCGTCCACAGCTTCTTCAGGTGATGAAAATCTCTGTCCACGCAATTTATTCTTTATTTTAGGGAAAGTATAGAAATCATTAGGGCTTAAGTCGGGGCTGTACGGCGGATGGTCTAATAATTCTATGTTTTCTTGCTCTAAAAACTCTTTTGTTCTCCGTGAACGAACAATTTTTGTTGGCTTTAACTCATTTTCGAACACCCAAACTCGTGACTGGTTTTTTGTTTCGGGTTCGTACGCGTATATCCAAGATTCGTTACCTGATACGATGTTGTATACAGCATTTAAGGATCCTGCGTGGAATCTTTCGAGAGTTCTGACGCACCAAGTAACGCGAGCCGCTGTTTGCTCTTCACAGAGCGAATGCGGTATCCATCGGGAAAACAACTTTTTTACACCTAATCGTTCATGCAAGATTATTTGTATTTGACTCATGCCAATGTCTAAAGTTGCCTGAATTTCGCGGTATGTCACATGTCGATCTTCCTCAATCAGCTTACGCACAGCATCAACGTTTTCTTGGGTGACTGCAGTTTTTGGACGACCTTGACGGGGATCATCACTAAGCTTGACACGTCCACGTTGAAATCCAGCAAACCAGCGATAAATTGTGGTTTTGGATGGGGCTTCATCACCAAATGCAGAAATCATCCGGTCAACACACTGTTTTTGTGTTAAACCACTTCAAAAGTCATAATAAATCATCGCTCTTGAATTTTCTCGAGTCAATTCCATTTTCTCAACGACTAAACAAGTTTGACAAAACCTTGTGACAAGACCGAGAATCTTTTTTTAAATAAATAAATGATATTCAATTTTAAAAAACCAAGGACTTTTCAATTAAAATGATTTTAATATGACAGGAACAGTGGAAATATTCCATTCCCGATACTTTTAGTGCAGCCTATGTAGTGAATTTGAAAAATGCGTTTTAATATCATTTGTATGTCGAACGACCAACATGCTCTCGTTGCTTAGATTTTGATAGTTTTTAATATCTATATAATTTCATTGCATATTTTTATTAAGTAGGTGACACTGAATTTTATAATTATGTATGGATTACAATTAAACGTTGTTTTTATGAATACGACTTTAATAGAAAATTATTGGAGAGGGATAACTACATACAGATATTATTTATTATTATAAGTGACCGACCAAAGATTCGGTTTCGGTTTCGGTTTCGGCAAAGTTTCGACAAAAAATCTAGTTTCGGTAATAGTTTCGGTTTCGGCAAAAAACCTGCCGAACCTTCGGCGGCGCCGAAACTCAAGTGTTCGTGAATTATCGTGCGTCTTCGGATGAGTTCGTGATTCATATATTATTCATAATTATACAGAAACAGAAACAGTAACAAAATCTTTTTTATTCAATATAGATTGTAAATAATACTTATTGAAAGTCACTCTTTTGTTAAATTACCACTGATTTGAAAAAAAACAAGGACAGATCCTTGGAAGAACCAGCAAGAAACCCAGCGGGACTTTTTTTTTTAAATAACAGCTTACAATCAGAGGCGTAGCCTGGACTTAATATAATCGTGCGCAAAGTTGGATCAGCGAGGCCCCTTTTCTTTCGTTCCATGGGTCTACCGAATCTATCCTACCTAACATGCATTGACACGACATACGAGGGCGACACTGAAAGGTTTTAGAACTGGCCACTTGTAAACGATATAATTAAAAAATAAGTTCAAATTTTGAAAATGGAACTCTCTGCCAATATTATTGTGTATGTATTTTATTAATTTGTCATTTGTTAACGATTTGGCGGCAAATTGAAAATTGTCTGTGTCACATCAGCATGAATTTAACGCGAGAAAATTTTCGTACACTGATTTTTTATGAATTTCGATTATATTTAAGTCAACAAGAAAGATATGATAGACTTCGGTTGGCCTTTCACGATGCAGTCCCATCTCGTGCCACTGTATATAACTGGTTTAATGAGTTTAAACGTGATCGCACTAATTTCACCAATGATTTGCGTGAGGGACGGCCATTGATTTAGTCTTGTATAACTCAATGGGGACGGCCTTCTACGGCGACGACTGAAGATAACATCAGTGTTGTGCGGCGTGTGATAGAGACTGATAAAAAAGTGACTTTTCAGCAGATTCGGACAAGATAAGGCATCGGTATGAGTCAAGTGCACAAAATCCTCCTGAATATTTAGCAGTCAGGAAGCTTGATGCCCGGTGGATACCTCATAACTTGACAGAGGCCCAAAAACTCTGTCGTGTTGATTGGTGTCGTGAAATAGTTCAAACGTTTAATGGAGGTGACTCAAATGCTGTGTTGGACATACTTACAGGTGACGAAAGCTGGATTTATTGTTATGATCTTGAAACTAAGAGACAGTCTTCTGTCTGGGTGTTTCCTTCCGAGGAGTTGCCAACTAAAGTAAAGAGAAGTCGAAGCGTGGGGAAAGAAGATGGTGGCCTCGTTCTTCGGAAGGACAGGTCATTACGCAACAATTGTTTTAGCGGATTGAAAAACAATTACTGCAGAGTGCTACACTAACAATTGTTTGCTATTTGTCTTGGAAAAAGTTCGGGAGAAACGACCTCGCAGTAGGATCCTCCTTCACTACGACAACGCCTCGTCGCACACTGCCAAGCAAACAATCGACAACTTCGCGACGTCAGACGTGGAAATACTGGGTCACCTACCCTATAGCACCGACCTCGCATTTTGCGATTTATATTTATTTCTAAATCTTTTTAAAAAAAGATGTATATGAACACTATTTTGAAAATATATAATAAGAGTAAGAACTTGCTAGTTTGTTCAGTTTTTGATTTTTTAAGAACTTTTAGTGTTACCCTCGTACCTACTCATACCTATTAATTCCTGACAAGTCTCGTATTCCGTCAATGTAACAATCACGGTCTTTGAAGGTAGTTTCAAGGGCCTCGTAGTCGCATTTAAGGGGGTTTCTTGCGAGGCCCCAAACAAACGCTCTTTCACTTTTTCAAGGGTAAAAGTGATCAAATTAATTAGTCATCTGTGGTAAAGTCTGGGGGCATCGCATTTTAGGGGGTCTCGCTAGGCCCCTTTAAGTGCGAGGCCGTGGGCGAGGGCCCACTTCGCCCACACGTAGCTACGCCACTCTTACAATCATGTATGTAACACAATTAACAACAAAAAAGAAATTAGAAATAGCTTGGTTGTGATCACCATAGTGTGGTTATTATCATCCATAAATTCCTTGATATTATATTACCCTTTTTATACAACTTAGTTTATTAAAGTTTTTTAAGTTTGAGCAGGTTTTGTATATTTTCTGGGATTTTGTTAAGGTGTGTGTATGTATATTGTGTGTAAGTGTGATATATGAAGTTAATGCTCTCATTGAATAATATTAACAATATTGTGAACACAATAAAATATGTTCTCAATTAGCGAGCAACTTTTTATGGGTGTAAGTGTTGATTTTTTTACAAAATTGACTTAAAAAAGTATTTCTTAACGTTAAATTGTTGATGTTTACTTGAAAATAAATAAATATATTGCTGCATGACTATTACAGTTACTGTTTTTGACTAACATGCATTACCTATCTGTATATGTATAAAAATTATACCACATTCCAAAATACAATCAAAAAATGAACATGTCTAAATAAGGTTCGGTTTCGGGTTCGGTTTCGGTTTCGGTTTCGGCCGAAACTGACAGCCAGACCGAAGGTTCGTTTTCGGTTTCGTTTTCCGTTGAAAATCCTGTTTCGGTCGGACACTAATTATTATATAGGTTAGGTTATTAGGTATGTACTTATAAAATTAAGTCAAACAATTGAAATAAAATCAAAAAAAATTGTGATTTCCTAAGTGCTATGCAAAGACATTTTTGGGTTTATGTTTTCTTTAAGTGTTAGACAAACCATCACATGAAAAAAATAAAAATATTAGATAAGTCAAATATAGCTTCTGGCCGTATAAGGCATGAAGCAAATACAAAGAGGAGACGGCATAAGCAACTGTGCACTGTGATTCTAAGTAGGTCCTGACGTCATCATAGTGGGCGTGGCTTTAGTTAGTATACTGTCAGCATTCGTCCTATGCGCTTATGTGTTGAAAAAATCGCAAATCGGTGTATTTTCGTGGTATTAAGAAGAAAAGGATGAAGTGTTGTGTTTTATCGTGTAAAAACTACTCAGATAGACGCTCTGATGTTATGGATGGCAACACATTTCATTTGTAAATAATTTTACACCTAATTTATTAAAATAGTTCTAGAAAAATCTCTTTGCGTCGGCTTTCAAATATAATTAAATATATTCGACACTAGATGGCGACACTTTGTGTCATGTGAACTAAAAATATAAAGGTCCGTAGAGCTCAGCATATTTGTACAGAATATTTGTTTTGCATTCAGACATAAAGAAATTTTAATCGCAAAATATTATTTTTATAGTTTATAATTATTTTGAGAACAGGCCGTATACTCGTCAAGTAAACCTCATAAAAATAACAAAAAGATAGGGCCGTAATCAGAATTCAATTATTTTACCCAGTAATCCAACTTTCAATATTAAAATGAAGGAAATTGTACTTAGGATGACTTTTACGAAATGTTTAAGTTATATTTAAGTGATATTTTATATGCAAAGAATCACTTAAATACAATTTAATGGTCTTAGATTGGCATTCAAAAAGTGCATTCGGATGCTTAATTTGGAATAAAATATTTATATTTTAATTGATTTGTAAATAAAATTATATTAATTATAATAATTTGTCTATTATTTGTGCTTCCTCAGAGATATTAAGTAGTATAACCCACACATAAATAATAGTCCAGCCGTTTCTGCGTGAAAAAATTACACATACATAGTACATACTTAGTGTGGAATAAGCTCAAGGAGACAGAAAGAACACACAAACTTTCGCTTTTGTAATATTAGTGAGATAAGTAGGATATTTAGTTCCAAATTAAATATCCTACTTAATATTGAACATAGAATATTTAGTTTCAAAGAGACTTCATTTTACTAAGGATAAAATAAATATTTCTTGAAGGTTGACTTTTACGAAATGATAAACATATTTAAATTGTATTTAAGTGGTTCTTTGCATATAGAAAGTGACTTAAATATAACTTAAATATTTCGTAAAAATCAACCAAGTACAATTTCCTTCATTTTAATATTGAATGTTGGTTTAATGGGTAAAATAATTGAATCCTAATTACGGCCCTGTCTTTCTGTTATTTTTATGAGGTTTACTTGACGATAGATGGCGGCCAGTTCACAAAATTATTATGAAAACTATAAAAATAATATTTGGCGATTAAAATTTCTTTGTCTGAATGTATTTGCTTCATGAGATAGAGTCATGTCTGAGCGGTCGCCTTTTTTAGGGATCGGGTGGACAAAAGCTGTCTTCCATGAATTCGGGACTACGCCTTGGGAGTAGGAGTACCAGAAACGACGCGTTAGGACCAGTGCTAACTCCGGAGCACACGTCCTCAGCACAATTCGGGGGATTCCGTCAGGCCCACTCGACTTCTGGATGTCCAGGGAGAGGAGTGCTTTGCGAACCGAGCGCTGTGAGAACAGCAGCACATCCGGCATGGAGCACTCACACCGCGGAATGGTCGGCGGTGTTTTCCCCCCGTCATCAAGAGTCGAGTTGGACGCAAAAAGGGAGCCTAAAAGGTCGGCTTTGTCTTTTGCGGCTTAGGCCAGTGAGTCGTCCTCTCTATGCAGAGATGGTAGTGATGGCTTACAGAAATTCCCTTGGACAGCCTTGGCGAGAGACCAGAATGCACTTCCCGAAGGAAGGCGAACTAGTTTCTCGCCAATTCTGTCTATGTGCTCTGACTTTGCCTTGGCAATAACTCTTTTGAAGGACCTGGAGGAGAAGTTATACTTCTTTTTAAGTGTGCTGGTGTTTACATCCCGAGTCGCCGAAGCAGCATCCCAGGCTTGATAACACTCCTGATTACTGCGTAATGCAGTCTTACAGGAGGACCAAACTAAGGCTGAGATCTGCCTCCGATGGGTACTACAGATGATGGAATAAATAGTTCCATTCCCTGTAGCACCACATCAGTGACAGAGTCAGCAACAGCGCTGGGATCATCCGGCGAGAAGCAAACCCGCCCCCATGGGTAGGATGCAAAAAAAGACTGCATTCCGTCCCAATCCGCCGACCTGTAATGCCAAACACGGCGGCAGCCTGCAAAATGCAACCGCGAGGGGAGCCTGAGTGGCACCACACTCCGGATCAGACAATGGTCCGAAGAGCCGAGAGGGGCATCAACGGAAACCTGATATCCATCCGGATAAGAGGTCAGCAGAAGGTCCAACAGGGAAGGTGTATGATCCTCCACATCTGGAATCCGCGTAAGCGAAGTAACCAGTTGTGTCAGACCATATGCCAAGGCAAAGTCATAAACAGATCTCCCCGCATGATCGCTTAAAGGTGAACCGAGCCATTCGGCGTGGTGGGCGTTAAAATCGCCAAGGATCACGATCTCTGCGGATGGGACCTGTTGTAGCAAGGAATCTGTAGCCATTTGGACGTGGTCGATGAGTTGGTCTGTTTCGGCATTACCGCTATGGGACCTATAGAGGCACCCGTAGACGCGCGGATGGTCGTCGCTGTCTACGCTTAGCCAAAGGATGGACAGGTCCGAACTTTCAAGACTGCCGAGGCGTCGAGATCAGATGTCCTCTCTGACATACACGCAAACTCCAGCCCGAGGCACAAAGGAGTGCTCCAATTTGTACCCCGGGTAGGAGAGATATGAAGTATCAGCCGGAGAGGACACCTGCCTCTCGGTCAGAAAGACCAAGGCCGGCTTCGCCGTCTTGCCAGATGGTAGTGGACGGCGTTTAGGTTCAAGTGAAGTCCCCTGATGTTACAGAAATTCACGGATAGCAGGGGTCGCCTTGGTATTGTTGCTCAGTTTGCCACGAACAGTTGTTTTTGAGCGGAATTTTGCCCCAAAAAAATACCGCCGTCCTTGCAAGGACACCAAGTTTCTTTGCAGCTACTTTGGCTCTGGACTCAATGAACCCCCATAGTTTAGGTTCGGAGAATTTCAATCCCTAACAACTGAAGGCGGTCAGTGTACTCCAAGGATACATTCCGGAATGTAGGAGCCAAGGTGAGCGGGCTCCTATTAGCGGTAAAAAGACACGCTTGTGTTTTGGAGGCGTTAAATCTCACGAGATTGGCATCGCCCCATTTGGAAACTGCCTGTAGTGTGAGACTCACACGCTCAACCATAGCCTCTCTTTCTGACTGAATTTGATCCCGACTGGCCCGGGCGCTTGGTTGGTATCTCTCCACAACTGAGCTGTCGTCGGCATACCCATAGATACAGAGAATGAGCAGATCATTTATATGCAGCAGGAAGAGAGTTGCGGAGAGAACGGACCCCTGAGGAACACCGGCGTTAGTCGCCACAGTATCGGATGAGCAGCCATCAACGACGACTCGGAGAGACCATTCATTCAGAAAGTCCTTCACCCAGACAATCAAGCCAGGGGATAAGCCATACGCTGAAAGTTTGCCCAATAGACTAGCGTGCCAAACCCTGTCAAACCACTGTTCTCGATGGCTTCACCCCATATGTGAGTGGCATACGCTAGAAGGTCCTCAGTTGATTGATTTCATTTCGAGGAGATCATTTTACTCTAGACATGCCAAGAGGTGGGCGTTCAATGTACGCTCGAAGTAATTGAAATTGGGCGATAGTTGGCAGGGTCGGTACGGCTACCTTCTTTTAGGCACAGACTGCACATTGGCCAGCTTCCAAGATTTAGGCACTATTCCAGTCCTGAATGAGAGGCGGAATAAGCGCGTCAACACAGGAGACAACTCAGGTGCACAGACCTTTAGAACTATAGCTGGTAAACCATCAGGTCCACTAGCTTTATTCACGTCTAGACTTCACAAAGTTTTAAGAACCTCCTTGTTGGTGATACGGACCTCTGACATAGAGGTACCGCAGTGAGGTAATGGAGATGGTACGCTGTTGCTACTGTCCAGAGGTGAATTGCAAGCAAAAAGAGAAGCAAATAAGTCCGCTTTCTCCTTAGGCGCATGCGCCAGTGAGCCATCTGGTTTTACCAGCGGAGGTAGTGTAGACCGACAGAAGTTTGTCTCGACCGCTTTGGCGAGAGACCAAAAAGCTCTACTGCCAGATGGTTTGACAGAGAGCTTTGTGCCGATGTGTTTAATGCGGTCGAAACTGGCTTGGCGTAATGCCTTTTTGCAGGACTTGGCGGCTTGATTAAAGGCTCTCTTCTTAAGGCTAAGATCCAGAGCTTTACAGTCTCGAGCATCGACCCAGGATAAGTACGCCATATGCTTGTGCTTTTCAGCACGAACGCACTCGGCGTTAAACCATGGGGTATTGACTTAATCTTTATACATTGCTTTGCTTTTTCCTCTATTTTTACCATCAATAGATTCAAGTTTTAAATTTTCATAGCCTGTATTAAAAAAATATACTACACCTTTTAAAGCTGCATCCGCCTGAACTCACCTGCCTCCTCAAATGGTCGCAGAGTTTCCTGTTACTGGCGAAATGCTGGCCACAATGGTAACAGGCTATCACACGCTCCCCCGTATGAGAACGTACATGTGTTGTTAGAAAAGTGCGACGGGTAAAAGTGGCACCACAACCCGCCCACGAACAAAGCCTTCCTTCTTCTGAAATGTTCACATGACTTTTGACGTGATCAAGAAATGCCTGGAAAGAAACGGTAGCAAATGTATTTTTGTAGTCTTATCTTGCGCCTCAAGTGCACGTAATGGAACATGCCAGAAAGATCTTGTAGCTTTCAAATACCGCCATCTTGTTTACGACATTCGTAAAATACCCAGATCTGGATCTGCGATCACATTGAATTTGCAATTATCATCACAAGTACACTGCTGAACATAGTCCCTCATAGATAGCCACAAAGCAATAAGCAAGTGCCATATAAGAAAGATATTTGCCATAATTGGCACGCTGTGCAAGTTGGTTAACAACTGCAGTCTTTTTATTTATCAGGAAGATGCTGTCGCCCATCTCCTGATAAAGTTTCTCTCTGTTGCCTATTACACCCACAAGATAATATGGGGTGATGACCTTTCATCATTTATCATTCATTACGGACTATCAAAGTCCATAGGCATCCCAATAGATTGCCTCATATTTGCTATAGTTGCAATGCTTGGCAGACGAGAAGGCAACCACAGTTTTTTTTAATTTTCTAGTTATTATTACCAAGCTATGCTACTCCATCTCCTGGTTTAGTTGTTCTCTGTCGCTCTCTTTACGTCATATTTTTACACAGCCACTACACAGTTAACTCCGCCATTACACGGTTATTATCACCACTACACGGTTTTCTTTTTATAGGATAGGGTGACAAACGAGCACACAGTCCACCTGATGATCAGTAGTAGCTGTGACCCATAGATATCTACATTTATCCTCATTAAAGAACCAAAATGCAGATGAGCCGTCACCCGTGAGGACTAAGATGGAATGCCTCTTTTCCAGTAAAATTGGTATCCGGTTCTCTACACTCACCATACGAAACACAGCAGTGTCAAGTTGCCATTTTACGCTGGTTTTCTCTGAGAGCGTGGTTTACATAGCTGCAGCATGGCTCTACCACGTAAAGGTTAATATTACATGTTTAATTTTATCTTGCCACTAGAAGTCAAATTTGCAAGACAACATTCAAATACTTTTTATCTAAAAGTAATAGATATTAGGTATAAAAAATACCTGCATAGAATTAAATGTGAATTCGCAATCAACCCACAAACAACGATGTTCACTTATTGATGGCGGCAACTGATTTCTTTTACTTGAATCCTTTTTACATCGTGCCAAATTAAGTGTAGCCCGACCGTTGTAACCGATTGCCAGGAGCTTTGCATGATATGCGTGATAGTTTATGTGGCGGCACATCTCATTGAAGTCGGATGTTATGTGCCCACATACATCCCACATGCAGACATAATTCTCTGAAACAAAAAATTCATACCACCAAATACAGTAAAATTATTGTAATAACTAATAAATTATTACAAAAATTTTAATAGAATGATTTAGGACCGGTTTTTGTGGCGTTTCTTAGGGAGGCCTACATTCAGCAGTGGACTTGTGTTGGGGTTGTATAATGATGATGGAATAGGATTCTACCATGACTGAGTGGATTGCGTATTTGAGTGTCAAAGCGTATTTGCAATGTAAGAAACAAAATGTTTGAATTTGTTTACTAAATTGAATTTAAATATAAAAAAAATTATAATTTTGTACAACCGACTTCAATATAAATTATTAAGAATAACTCAAAAACCTCGATCAAATTTATACGGGATCACATGTGAAGCACCAGCTTTCAAATAAAAAAAAAATCATCGAAATCGGTTCACCCAGTAAAATGTTATAAGGTAACACACATAAAAAAACATACATATTCATATAGGAATACTGGCCACTCGCGCATTTCGCAAAATGCAGCCAGCTAGGGTGCCATCGCCGCTTGTTATTTGATCATTCAATTACGCGAGTATATCTGATGTCATTATACCGAGATCGTACACGAGGATTTCAACGCCTTTTCTCCAAAGGGTCGACGCAGTTGGGAGTCAAGATATGCGCGGGCGCTATCTATTCTATTCTGTTTCCATTCTCACTGATACTTTCCGTATGATGTGAACCGGCCTTTAGTCTTAATCTCTTTAATAACAAAATCTTCAATGCCAAAGCTCTTAACTAGATGGTAGGACTACTTATGTTTCCGGGAATTCGTATGGGTTGGTATTACTCTCTTGCCTGTTTGTGCCGTCAAATAGCAGTGCCGGCACTGTTGTGTTCTAATCTGAAGTGTAGAGCATTGAGTTATATGTACTACATACTAGAGAAGCCATTCTAAACAAAAAATGTGATTCTAAACAAAAAAAATATGCACTACTCTATGTCTTCGCGCATGCGCAGGAGTTAGTAGAGTCGCGCATACGCAGTTGATTTAAGCGCGTTGCGCCTGCGCGGTCAGTTTTTAATTGAAACTTTAATTTAAAATCTTTTATTATTAGCTCCGCTCCACACTGCATGTATATTGAAACCACAGACTAACTAGTACATCGAAACCACACTAAATGACACACTGTACGGATTGCAGTACAGTTCAGTTGAATATAGTGTATGTTCTAAATGCGAAATCTAGTACGTAGTAATATATATTATACTAGCTGTGCCCGCGGCGTAGCTCGCGTATACAGGTTTTACATAAAGAATTTGTCGTTTAGGTAAGAGAATATTAAACGATTTATTTCATTACTGTATCAATAAGTGGTAACTAAATAAATCATTATCATCAAAGTTCTAAGTCGTTTATGATAGAGCTTCTGTGTAAACGACGTTAGAAGTAGGCTTAGCCGGGGTGTACACAAAAAGGTTATGGGGGCTACTAACGCGGGAAAAAGCAACATAGAGTTGGCCATGTGCAAAACAGTCAGTACTGAGGTACACTCCTACAACGCGTAAAGTTTGACCTTGCGCTTTATTTACGGTCATCGCATAACATAAACTCACTGTAACTGGGAACTGAACGCGCTTAAAACTGAAAGGAAAGTTACTTCTTAATAGAGGGTTTTTGGGCAGTGCTGCCAGATAAAAAAAAACTCATTCAGCTCTAGGACAACACAAAAAGCGCTAGATTTCATGAAAACAGCGCTTTAAAAAAGCCCTAGATTTCGCGCTAAATTAACTACAAACAAAGTTTGTGTATTTTTATATAATCATAATAAAGAAAACAACATTAAGTTTTTTTTCTGGCAATATTTTTTTGATGTATCAATACTTCGCAGGACATCGACTTATAATTATAGCAATTGCTGTCAACAGTAGTTAGTACTGTACGAACAATAAAAATGTCATTAATTGTTTTAAAGTGCAATGTATTTCGCAACTTAGTTTCAGATGTCAGCATCTGATTGCGGTTGCTACACAGTTTCTTTGTGTTATAACTTCTAAGTAACTTTTAACTTAGCTGTGCTCTAAGCAACTGACTGAAACTGAATAAAGCAAAATAAATGCGTTGCCAAAACCATGAACGAAAACTTTAATAAAGGGGATTTCCCCGCTTATAGTCGGTAAAAAAATCAAGTTGATCATCCTAAAGGGGAAGCCAGGAGATCCATAGCACAGGGTATCCTAGTTTGGACACGTCTCCCATGCTCTTTGTTTTGTGGAAAAAATATGTTTGAAAAAGATAAACTGCAATGTACTATTTGTGGGAAAAAATAATAAAGGTCATTATTATTATTATCGGTAATGTGGACTAACAGTGCTGCTATAAAAGAGTTAATAACCCGCTAGTCGCTAAAATATTGAAATGTGTGCTAAATACACCAAAAACGCTGGATTAAGCGCTAGGTGCTAAAATTTCGAAATGCGCGCTATACATTCCAAAAAAGTGCTAAATCTAGTTCCCAAAGCGCTAAAATGGCAGTTTTGATTTTGCGTATATTATAAATACAATATCACGACATTTCGTTGCGAAATTTTTATTTTTGGTCGGGTTCCGTTGTATGGCTTCGATGGATACAAATTTCTTCAGTAAGTCTCAATAGAAAGAAAGAAAGGTTTATTCTCCAAAATGACGCCATCACAGATAACATAAAAAAGAAACACATAATTTACAAATAATATTGGCTATACAATACAAATTACAATATACTACATATTACAAACTATACAATACCAATACTCATATGTGTCAAGGCGTCATCTACGATACGATTCAGAAAAGTTTGTAATTTGTACAACTCCATCTATTACGTCTTTTGTGTGAGAAAACATCCTATCTCTTTTTGTGTTTTAAGTATAAATATATTAATTATTATGGAACGTTTTTTTTACACAGAAATCTTTATATTACTATTTCTGAGATTTTATGGCGCCATTGAACAAATTCGAACCTACATTTCAAAATAATAATCATTACTTTCGATAGAATTAACCAATTTTAATAAAACATTGCATTGCATTTTCACGACACCACCATCTATCGAAGAAATGGGTTAACTATTGTGCTTCAGATTTAGTTAATAACGTTAATATATTTTTGTATAATATATTTAATACGTTCTTTATTACTTTTGTTTACTGCGTTTTAGATATACATAATTATATCATTATTTTACATAATTTAACTATGATTTATGATATGATATTAGTTTAAAATGCACTTGATGACTCAAACAAAGCCACCGTTGAGCAATTCGTACCTATACTTCCCTACCCATACTTCAGAATATTTATCATAACTTTTGATGGAATGAACTGATTTTAATGAAATAAAGACTAAATGTAACCCGAAGATACACTTTATAATTTCCTTAACAATTCTTATGATATAAATTAGTACTTTATACGTGATACGTTAACAAACAAACAGACAGACAGACAGACAGACAGACAGACAGAAAATTCTAAAAATGGTAGAAATGTATTTAATTACTTATATTTAGTACCCCTCAATCACTTTTATTACAAAAATATTAAATGTACAGACATCTGCTATTTACAGTTTTATTATATGTATAGATATCGATGGTGTAGAGGCAGTATAATAACAAGCTGTGAGGCATTTTATCTTAATCCTCAGAGATGAAACGCATCTGTAGTCTTCACTGTTTGAAGTTGACTGCAGGTGCCCATGGACTGCAGTAGCGACTTACCATCATGGACTGTAAGTTTGTTTTTTACTTAAGTTTTAGAAAAAAAAATCTAATACAATCACAATTTGTTCGCATGTACGTCATTTGCGCATTGGCGAGTTAGTAATCGATGCAAGCAGACTTGAGTCATAATTTCTTCATAATTATAATTACTATAAAATAATTTTGTTCCTAACTAGCTGTTCCCCGCGACTTCGCCCGCGTGTACTTTAGGGTTTTAATTTTTTTGCGAGGAACCCTAATTCTTTTTCTGAAATAAAAGTTACTCCTTATGACATCAGCTATCTGCCAGTGAATGTCCCGTCAAAATCGGTCCAGCCGTTTCGGAGATTAGCCGGAACAAACAGACAGACAGACAGATAAAAAAATTAAATTGTATTTTTGTTATAACTACCGTATATACTTTTATTTGCATTGAGTAAAAAGCTGTAATTTTGACATTACAAACAGACACTTCAATTTTATTTATTTGTATAGATTACCAAAAATATAACTTCAACTCACCATTTTTTTCTTTTTTGATAACATGGAGGTCAGAAATATGATCAGTAACATGTTTCTGGAATAGTTCATAGTTTGAAAATTTCCATCGGCATGAATGCCATTCGCATTCTAAGCACAAATCCTCCACACGCAGTCGATGGACAGGCTAAAAATGAAAATATACAATATATACTAAAATGATTTTTTATAATAAGAAGTTTCGGCCCCTTTTATCATCAGCTGACAATATGATTCGTTTTAGTTCAAAAATAGACTTTTTTTACATAGAAAAGCCACTCTAGTTAGTAAGTTAAATATTTCATTCTACAAATTATTGTAATCTTGATTCACATATTTTAAACACGCCGTCTTTGAATTATGTTGTCGTTTCGCCTCTTATTTTAGCAGTTCATTACTATTTACAATTACAATTAAAATGTTATGCAAATTCATAACATTTTGTAACGACTAACGAATATTGCCTATTGACATTGTATCATAATCAATAAACAACATTAGAGTCGAAAGTTCAAAGCCTGAAAAGTGTGATGGAAAGATGCAATCAAATATTTACTGACTTAAATAAACAACTCGATGCTCGGAGTTCCGACATCTGTTAACTTTCATAGGTAGGTATTTTTTAACATAACCAATCGTGTATTGTCGGCTTTTTTCGGCACTAATACCTAATAAAATAAGTTGTGTCAAGCGGTGGCGGCGTTCACTCATCTCGAACGCGAGCGAACACCTACTAGGCTAGCAAGACCCTCATATAACTTATATGTGTCTTTTTCTGTGTGCGTTTGTGGATTTGTACTGTGACCAAAACATTCTTCCGGAATTAGTATAACCAATTTAATAAATAATCAATGCATAAACATATTTAACTAAGAAGTCAGTGTACATGTATTATGATTACAACATAATATAGTAACGTGTCTGAATTCCACACCAGGTGAAAAATAATATAGAGATAAGCATTTTTCCAATTGGAGAATACACAGCAATTAGTTTACGAAAGGACATTTATTTAAAAATAACAAACAAGGACTTATATTTATGTTTACATGAGGAGGATGTTTATTTGTGTCCTATTCGACAGCCCATTTACCATCTTTCAGAAGACAAGAATTTGTGTCAATTGGATCAAACAACAAGTAGATGTATAAGACAAATAAAAAAACAACATGTGCGTTAATTACGTTAGATGTACATATAGTATATACAGGGGCAGCCGAAAATTGTCTGTAAACAAGAGACAAAAAACTGATTCAAATTCACCGACCCTCATTAGTAAATCTTTTTAACAAAAAACGCGAACTTCGATATTTTCCGCACTCATAACTTTAACAATCTTATACACAAACATACCATTGATAACATCTAAACCAGATTTATTAATTGCAAAAGTTGATCAACTGACACCATCAATTATAGTCCTCCTTCGATATTTGGCTGAAGCTAAATATACCTGACTCACTGATAAAAATACCAGGTTACGACTTATACAGAAACGACCATACTGATAAACGAAGTGAAGGAATCGCTGTTTTTGTATTGAACAATATTACTTCAAATTATGATATCAAAGCTAAATAGTCAGTATAACACAAAGTATGACTCTTCGGAATGTTTATGAGTTGACATTGAAATAGGTTCTCAAAAAACACTATTACGTGAACTATATAGAGGGCACGAAATCAGAGTTGGAAAAAATCCTAATTAATCACGATTTTTTTGGATTTTTTCATTTTATTATTTAATTTAACTATACTTTTGCGCAAAACGGAACGCATCCTCAAGGAATTGCGTGGACACAGCACGGGGATTTCCCTTTTGTCTGACTTGTGAATGTCAAGCAAAAGGAAAATTCCCGTGTAGTGTTTTGAATATTTCACTTGCAATTACGGTCTTATTTTCGTTCTAACAAGCATTCATTCATGCAGTTTTGTTTACTATTGCTTTTGCTGTGATGCGTGCGTGACCAATTTTGCTATAAATAAAATGCCTCTGGGATGGGATTTGGGATCATTTTACAGAAAAGAGAACTACCGAAACTGGCTGTCAGCTAAGATGTTTTTAAAAGTATAGATACGTCATACTCGCTCTAAAGTGGCAATACGAAAGTCAGGTAATTGCCCGACTCGCATTCAGTCAGGCACGCTCTCGCGTTGCGGCTATACCTTCGCTACAGCGCGTAAATCTTCTAGTTATTCATTGTTCATTTTCCATATCGGTATGTCACGCGCTCGCGCCAATGAGCGCTCAGCAGCAATCAATACGCAACTAATGACTTATATTCATCTTTTTCTAACGATAGGTATGCCCTATAATTTGTCTGTTTTTGTTAGCGCAACGTTTCATAATAAATAACTGTACGTAGATATAATACTACCGGCGCCACTTTAAAATACAATAATGTTAGTGTGTAACCTATATTTTTTAATATGTATTTGGCTGTCAGGTTATATGCAACAAATGTAAAAAAGAAATACAAGGTCTGGTTGCGAGGATGAAAATACATTACGAAAAGTGCAAAAATAATATTAGCTAGGGAGGTGTTTGTAGTTTGGTTAAGTGAAGTGTACGGTAAAGAGTGTTTAGTCAAAAATCGATATAATTGTTATTTTTATTGCTAATTACTATAAATTGAAGATTCAATGATTTTGCGATGGATATACGGGCTTTCTTTGGAAAAAAACAAAGAATTGAAGAGCAAATTGACCATGAAGAACCTCACTGCTCAAAACGGGTGGAAGCACAAAATAGAATCGCTACTCCTGGTTCCATGCCAACAGGTTGGTCAACACATGTTGGTAATGTTAGCTATGGTATTCCTTCTGATATTGCACAAATCGGAGAACCAATAAAACAAGTTGTTTTAGACACGTCTCACTGCTGGGCACTGGCCTCCTCTCATTAATGAGAGTTTTAGGGCAAGGAAATGTCTACTGCGCTGCGCCAATGTGTGTTGGAACTTCACATGTCTTCGAAATATTTTTTCTTATTTCTCAGACATGCAGGTTTCCTCACGATGTTTTCCTTCACCACCTAGCACGTAGTAATTCAGCACTTAAAATTCTAATTAACGATTTTATTGGTGCCGGCGGGGATCAAGCCCGAGTTGCTCGCGTACTATGGTACGTGGTAGAGCCACGCGGCAGCTTTTGCTGTCGCACGGATGGGCCGGCTCGAACCGGGGTAGTACCACGACCTCACAGAAAACCAGCGTGAAGTAGAGGTTTACCTCTGCGTTTCGCTTGGTGAGTGCAGGTGGCCGGAGGCCCTTTTTACTGGAAATGAGGCATTCCATCTTAGTCCTCGCGGGTGACAGCGCATCTGCATTTTGATTTGTAACAGAGGATAGATGTAGATGTCTATGGGCCGCAGCAACCACTTACCATCAGGTGGACTGCGTGCTCGTTTGTCACCCTCATCCTATAAAAAAAAAAAAAAAAAAAAAAAAAAAAAAAAAAAAAAAAAAACTATAAAATTTACAGCAAGCACTTAACCCCTGAGTTATCACGACTCTATTGGATCAATAATATATTTAATTTGGAATTTTCAGAAATAAAGTTTACCTACCACATGTTTTGGTTCAATTTCTGCCTCATCAACTCCAGGCGGCACCGTTGCTTCGTCTTCAGCTGCCGCTAGAAGAAAGTTTTTCCTGTCGGTGTTGGTTTGGATAATAAACTGAATATCGTTTTTATTTTGTAAAGACAACTTCTTCGGTTCTTGTTCATTTTGTTTTTGTAACCAATCCACACACCATTTAAGTTTTAAGTTTTTCTTTTTATCATTCATTATTATTACGTTTTTATAGCGTTCTTCTTCTTCTTCTTCTTTCTTTTTTATGACGGTTTTTGATTATCGTTTGAGTATCGCCAGTGTCAGCGTGAAAGTGTTTATTGAGTAGAAGCTCAGTAGTTACAAATACTATGCCCATGTACAAAAGAAGATTGTGATAATACAAGTATCTTATTTTCTTTAAGCAATTAAATTTTCCTTTTTATCTTGTAATACTAGTGGTTGTACTGTTGAATTACCTAGAACAAATAACAAACACAGTTGCTATAACTACATTAGTATATTAGTATTGACAAATATTAAACTTTTATACTACTAGTGTTAATAAAATCACACAAAATATATACATTAGGAGTGTTTGTGTAGGTTAAGGGGCTACTCCTATCGAACGACCATGAGCATTCGGTCGCCGCCGACTGTCGCTACAATATAAAGCGTAAGAATGCAAGACGCCACCTACTGTACGAACCTAGTATTATTTTTTCAACATCAATAAACTATTTTATGGAAATACACACGGCGCACAACGATAAATGTATTCTCATATATTATCTAATTATGAAATTTTATAATTAATTATATATTAAAAATGTGAGTTTAAAAGATACCTACTCACTATTGGTAAATAGATAGCTCGCCTTCTGTACAAATATTTGATGCAATAAAGAATAAAAAAATAAATAGGATGTTTCGCAAATGTGTTTTTCATTATTGTAAATTTTTACGTGTCACGTATTGAAAAGTAACATACCTACCTACTATTTTTTGAACTGAGCACCTTGTAACTTAGCCTGCTTATTATTTATGCTGGCTGACATTACATAGGCTGCACTAAAAGTATCGGGAATGGAATATTTCCACTGTTCCTGTCATATTAAAATCTTTTTAATTGAAAAGTCCTTGGTTTTTTTTAAATTGAATATCATTTATTTATTTAAAAAAAGATTCTCGGTCTTGTCAAAAGGTTTTGTCAAACTTGTTTAGTCGTTGAGAAAATGGAATTGACTCGAGAAAATTCAAGAGCGATGATTTATTATGACTTTCGAAGTGGTTTAACACAAAAACAGTGTGTTGACCGGATGATTTCTGCATTTGGTGATGAAGCCCCATCCAAAACCACAATTTATCTGGTTTGCTGGATTTCAACGTGGACGTGTCAAGCTCAGTGATGATCCCCGTCAAGGTCGTCCAAAAACTGCAGTCTCCCAAGAAAACGTTGATGCTGTGCGTAAGCTGATTGAGGAAGATCGACATGTGACATACCGCGAAATTCAGGCAACTTTAGACATTGGCATGAGTGAAATACAAATAATCTTGCATGAACAATTAGGTGTAAAAAAGTTGTTTTCCCGATGGATACTGCATTCGCTCTGTGAAGAGCAAAAAGCGGCTCACGTTACTTGGTGCGTCAGAACTCTCAAAAGATTCCACGCAGGATCCTCAAATGCTGTATACAACATCGTATCAGGTGACGAATCCCGAAACAAAAAACCAGTCACGAGTTTGGGTGTGCGAAAATGAGTTAAAGCCAACAAAAATTGTTCGTTCACGGAGTGTTGCAAAAAAAATGGTGGCCACCTTTGGCCCCAAAACCAGCCATGTTACGACTATTCCTCTTGAGGGACAAAGAACGGTTAATGCAGAATGGTATGCTAGCATTTGTTTGCCACAGGTCGTTTCTGAACTCCGTAAAGAGAACTGCAACCGCCGCATCATCCTTCATCACGACAATGCGAGTTCTCACACCGCACACAGAACAAAAGAGTTTTTAGAGCAAGAAAACATAGAATTATTAGACCATCCGCCGTACAGCCCCGACCTAAGCCCTAATGATTTCTATACTTTCCCTAAAATAAAGAATAAATTGCGTGGACAGAGATTTTCATCACCTGAAGAAGCTGTGGACGCCTACAAAACGGCCATTTTGGAGACCCCAACATCCGAATGGAATGGTTGCTTCAATGATTGGTTCCATCGTATGGAAAAATGTGTCAAATTTCGCGGAGAATACTTCGAAAAGCAATAAATACATTTTTAAATAGTAATGTTGTGTCACTTCCTTGATTCCCGAAATTTTCAGTGTATCAGTGTATCCTCACCCCAATGATTGATGACGATGAAAAAAAACATGTCTGTTTTTATTTTTATTCAATTTTATTTCTACGTACGTAATTATATTCATTTATACATAAGGGTTATAATAAAGGTAATACAAAAATCAACAAGAAGTATAAGGGTTATAGGTAAAGTGACCATACGTCCCGTTTTGAACGGGACTGTCCCTTTTCGCGGTCACCTGTCCCATTGTCCCCAAAAAAATCTCCGGGATATAAAATGGTCCCGTAACTCGTTGGATGGAAGTATTCAAAGTCTTTCGCACCTACAATCTTCAACATTATTTTTTTAATCTAATATATTTTATGTCTACCTGGTACAAATGCTCCAGTAGAAAGAGTATTTTTCTATTTTGAATAAATTGTGGACGTCTGAAAAAAACACTTACGGTTCCAGTTCTAAAGGCGATGTTGTCAACAAACGTAACAATAAAAAAACACTTGCCCAGAATTTTATTCTTATTTAAAATCATAGTTAACTTTATTAAAGCAGTTCCACTGACAAATGTAATTAGTAATTAAAAAAAATATGTTGCATTTAATAATTACCGTCTATACCGAATATAATTTTATAGTGAACATTGTTTTAGTTTAAAGTGAACAGTGAATTGTATAAAGTTATTAATAAATGGTCAGTTTACTTATACCCCTATAATTTGGGTTGTAAAATGATGCCCGGGTAGGTATCAGTACTTACTTAGTAAAAGTAGGTAAATATTTAGATAAGTACCTTTTATCTAATCATATCTACATAGGTACCTATTGTGATTAGTTTTACATTATCTCATATATAGGCTTTTTGATTTGTATGAATATGACTATAGACATAGTAATGCAGTTATTTTTGTTTAAATTTACAAGTCATTTATTTTCTTTTAGTGGAAATTAATGGGGCTGTAATTAGATATAAGAAATGTATGGAGTGCATAATGTCAGCCGCCCGGCTGTTATTTGGTTTGATGTACCTAATAAAAAATACCTAATTTCAGCCACGTAATATAAATCAGGGCTGCAATAAGCTGGAATAAATACCATTAATTAGATCATAACTTATTTTATAGCTAAGGGAGTTATGATCAATTCGTGTTTTAAAACTGGTTTTAGATTTTAAAGTTTAGCAAAAGATGTACTAGCTTTTCTCTCTGACATTCAGTGTATATTAAGAACACCTTATGTACTCAATTATTTTTTGAAAAAGAAGAAAGAAACAAGCAATAAATAATATACTATATTTCAGCAAAAAAACTATAACTTAGTAATACTAATTATAACTTAGAACATAAATGAAAAACACATAACAAGGAAAGTCGGCCGGATGTTCAGTAGTTGACTTGTGTAAAGTTGTAATGACGATGATGATTTGAATACTAGGATAATATTTTATCATAATTTGCTTTAATTTATTGAACAGCTAAAATAAAATAATGTTGTCGCCAGCCTTAATACATATTCCATGCTTGTAACATTCAGATTCAAAATTAACAAAAACTCAAAAGGCATAACGCTATGCTATGCTGACATTAGGTACACAAAAGGACGACATTCGGTACAGGGTGGCTGGAATTTGAGCCATAACGCCTTTTTTTTGCTTATCGTCGTTTTCAAAATTGTTCTTGAAATAATTTGATTTGAAATAAATGTTCATTACATTTGTCCATAAATAACCTATCGATTAAAACAAATGTTTAAAAATATTGTGCCCTAATTAAAATAGCAGGAATTTTTAAAGTTGAAATACTATATACTATACCTACTAAGATATTGTGGTTGGGTATTAGGATTATTTTTAACTGTATACTATACTGATAATATTAAATTAGCCTTTTATAGTGTAAATTATAATATTTGTCGAAATGTTAATTATGGATTCGAACCTTAACCTTACCACGCAAAAAGCTTCATCGCGCAGTAAAAAACACAACAAATATATGTATAACTAATACGAAAAATTATACCCAAAACAAACAAATAATACTACCTATAAATAACCTTTCTTACTTACTTACTTATCTTCACGCACAATGTATGAAGAAGATAATGAATCTGAAAGAAGCGAAAGAGATATGTAAGGATCGTGACACTTGGCGATCTGTTCTCTCTGGCTACCCCGTCAGGGATTGTGCGTGAAGATATAAATAACCTAATAACTAATAATAACATTATCGATTGATAAGATGACGTCAGCGAGCATGTGCGCTGGCTGACGCCGTGACAAACGACACGGGTTTCACCTTCAAGAGCTTAGCGCTCACTGACTCCAGCAAACCCGTGGGCAGTGAATATGCCCAGTTTTTAAAATAATTTGAAATGTTCATTAATAAATTGCCAATCCATTGGTGTAAATCGCAAATTATTACTTTACTTACTTTACGAGGAGATGCATGTTATCAATAATTATTTCACATTTATGTGGTTTCGTTGTAAGGAGACTATATTAATATTTATTCCTTTAAAAAAATGGATATGACTCTTATGGAATCAAGATTATGTAAAAATATAATGTGTTTTTTATTTATTGATATATCTTTTAAATAAAAAGTAGATAGCTCCTAAAAACCGCACAAATAACGACTAGCGCGACATTTTCCTCAACCTGCGCCTTAAAAGTGAATCAAAATTTATAGGACGAGGGATGTCGTTCGCAGAGGGAACTATCCATAATCCTCAGTTTGGCTAAATAATGGAATCCAAGCTAAGGAAACCTGAGATGACATCTATACAATGTGTGTTTAATTTTGAGGATCAAGGGTATCTTATATTTACTTTGGAACTGGTTTGACAAAATTGCTAACAAACAGCTTTTGGAGTCGGTCAGAATAACCGACTTATTTAAGTTGTGTGTTTCTATATAAATTAAAGCTTCATTAATTGCCATGGCTTCACCAGTAAAAGTGGAAGAAATAGAAGGGCATTTAAAATTAAGGATTATTTTGTATCTGTGAATCCAAACTGCTGCTCCAGTGCAACTTTCATCTGACTTTTTGGAGGCATCATCATCATCATCATCATCATTACAGCCTTTCATAAGTCCACTGCTGAACATAGGCCAGGAATGGCAAGGAATGCCACAAAGCACGGTCCTGAGCCACCTGTATCCATCGACTTCCTGCATGTCTTACCAGGTCGTCACTCCATCTCGTGGGGGGTCGCCCTACACTTCAACTACCGGTACGAGGCTGCCACTCAAGAACCTTTCTTCCCCATCGGTTGTCGGTTCTTCGAGCTATATGGCCGGCCCACTGCCACTTCAGCTTTCTAATCCGTTGGGCTATGTCGGTTACTCTGGTTCTACTGCAGATATACTCATTTCTAAGTTTATCACGCAGAGAACCCCGAGCATAGCCCTCTCCATAGCTCACTGAGCGATGTTGAGCTTCCTCATACGGCCAGCAGTGAAGGACCACGTCTCAGATCCGTAAGTCATCACTGGCAACACGCACTGGTTGTACAATTTCGTTTTAAGGTTTTGAGGTATGTCTGACGAGATGTGTCGTAGTTTCCCGAACGCTGCCCAGCCGAGTTGGATCCGTCGATTGACCTCTCGGTCGAAGTTGGACTTACCCAATCGGACTATTTGTCCTAGGTAAACATACTCGTCAAAAACTTCGAGCTTAGTGCTCCCAACAACTACCGGCATAGCTGTGACATGGACATTAAACATGATCTTTGTTTTGTCCATGTTCATCCTAAGACCTATTCGTTGGGAGACACTATTGAGGTCATTGAGCATGGTGCTTAGGTCCTCCAGCGATCCTGCCATAAGGACTATATTGTCGGCAAATCGAAGGTGAGTTATGTACTCGCCATTGATGTTAATACCGTATCCTTTCCAGTCCAGAAGCTTGAAAACGTCTTCCAATGCAGCGGTGAAGACTTTCGGGGATATAACATCACCCTGTCTTACACCTCTCTGCAATTGGATAGGTTTCGTACTCTGGTTCTGTACTCGGATAACCATCGTAGCTCTACTGTACAAACACTTCAGCACTTCGATATACCGACAGTCAACTTAGCACCGCTGAAGGGACTGCAGCACCGCCCAAATTTCGACGGAATCAAAGGTTTTCTCATAGTCCACATACGCCAGACATAGTGGCAAATTGTACTCTTCGGACTTCTGTACAATTTGCCGAAGGGTATGTATGTGGTCTATGGTGCTAAAGCCCTTTCGGAAACCGGCTTGTTCGGGAGGCTGGAAGTCGTCAAGTCTGCGCGCGAGACGATTCGTAATGACTCTCGAAAACAGCACGTAGACGCGGCTCAGAAGGGAAATCGGTTTGTAGTTCTTCAAGAGAGCGTTGTCACCTTTCTTGAAGAACAAGACCACCGCACTTCTGCTCCACGCCTCCGGTGTAGTGCCACCATGGAGGACGGAATTAAAGAGCTTCTGAAGGACTTCAAGTACCGATTTTCCACCCACTTTCAGAAGCTCCGCTGTAATTCCATCCTCTCCTGGGGCCTTGCCGTTTTTAAGGTGCTGGAGAGCCATTCTAATCTCGCTCAGAGGAGTACATTTTGGAGGCATCAGTATATATAATAAGCCAGCCTTTTCATAAATTATCTATGACTCTACTTAGTTTACTATTTGTTATAGGGCAATCTTTCTCAATACCAAGGTCGAGGTGGATATTTGGTTGGTAAATAATTGCATCATATGGGATATCGAAGATGAGACAGGACTTGCATTGTGATACTGGGTGTGGTAGATGGAGTAATGTTACCAAACTGTTGGATAATCAGGGAGATTCTTTATGAGTCCAGTAATACTTTGATGAAATATATTCCAAAAGAAGATGTAATTTAGAAATGAGAGGGTGGGAAGAGAGTTGGTAGATTTTAAAAAAGAATCGGTCTGAAAGATATTGTCTTCTTAGGTAAAGAGGGGGATCTACACATTCGACTTGGAGAGCATTTATTGGGGAAGATTTCATTGCCCCGATGATTATGCGAAGGCTTTTGGTCTAAATCCTGTCAAGGATCTTTAGGGAAGACATTACATGGTTCCAAGACAAAACACCCATAATCCAAATGACTACCAATAAGGGCGTTGTACAAAATTTTACATTCTCCCTAATTGGGATAGGTTCATTATTTAAGAGAATGTTGATTTCAGGGACTTGCCTATGGCGAAAGAAGATCACAACACTGCTTTTGGGAACAGACAAAGACAAACCATGATCAGTTAACCAATCCTGTGAATAAGACGTTGATAAATTCAAGCGGGAACAAGCTGCAAGGTTATCCAGAGAAATATATATAGCTATATTGTCTTCATATTGGAGGATGTTACAGAATGAGTTAACAGAAAGTTCAAGATCATAAGTATAGATAGAATAGAGCAAAGGACTAGTTACTGAGCCTTGTGGGAGACCCTTCCATACAATTCTTAGCGGGAGTAGAGAATTTTGACTATCAATAGAAATGGATCTAGAAGAGATAAAGTTAAAGACAAAATTTACTATCCTCAGATTAAGCATTTTTTGCCTGAGCTCAGGAAGAAGTACATTGTCATATGCAGACGAGATGTCTAGAATAAGGTATTCATGTTTAGAGTAAGCTATACAAATATCAGTAACTAGAGTACTAAGGCTATGCACGGTCTTTTTGAAATCAAGCCCTTTTGAAATCCAAATTGGCTTTTTCTAGAAGCTTTTTGCTTTCAAGAAACCATTCTAAACGATTTCTATTAGATGTTCAAGAATTTTGGCCATGGTACAAGAAAGAGCAAGAGGGCGGTAGCTTAAGGGATCAGTGTAAGGCTTATCAGGAATAGGTAAAATAACTTGGGATTTCCATTCTTCAGGAGGAATACCGGACATGTAAATATAATTCAAAATAGAAAAAAGATGGGTTTTAGTAGGTTCACTGCTATTTAGTAATAAAAGAATAAGGAATTCCATCGATTCCTGGTGAAGAGTCTTTAAGGACACTAAGAACAGCATATAACTCCTCACTGTGACTGTGATCGAAATGCTATACATTCATTGTAAAATGGTACTGAAGGAGGAGCAAGAATACTAGCAAAATGTTCTAGCCAATAAGACTGATCATTAGAAGTTGTGTCTTCAGAGGCCAAAACTGAACATCGGATTTTTTTTATATTTTTCCAGACTAATGATGGATGAGTCCTAGGCGACAGTGACTCACAGAATTTAAGCCATCCAGCTTTATTCTTTCCAGATAGTAATTATAACTGAGACTCGTACATCTGAGCGGTGAAGATGCCTACATCTCTACTACGAGCAGGAGGGTACCACTGTTGAACAGGTGCGTGCACATCTGTATTCAATTTGTGGTAATAATAATTGCACAGTAGAAGAACTAAGATCTCGGGGGCGCTACTCATCATTTAAGTTGGGAGTACCATTGAAGATTGCCGACAGTATTATGTCACCTAATAATTGGGCTGAAGATATCTGCGTAAAACCATGGCGACAGAACTTTCGTGACAAAGAAAAAAGAGCGTAACCTTGATGGTAAAAATAGGACGACAGACATATTATACCAAAATGTAAGTGGATTACGAACAAAATTAATGCAATTCTTCTCGCTCGTTGAGTCATCGGTATATGATTTACTTGCGATAACGGAAACTGGTCTCAACGCATCATTCCAAGATGCAGAAATCGTCCCCCCCGGCTACCAAATACTACGCTGCGATCGAGCGGACGGCCGTAAGCAGGGAGGAACGTGTTTAGTGGCAGCACCACGGTTTGAGCTGCGTAACGTACCTACACCGGATAATGTTAGCGTTGATGATCATGCGTTTGAATTAACCTGTGCTACAATACACTTAAGAAACAGATTCTTATTTACATGTTGTGTAGTGTACATTCCACCCCAGACTAATTTTGAAGAATATATGATTATGTTTAGCGTCATAGTAGAGGATATATGTGTAAAGTACAAAAAGAATGTTTTAGTTTTAGGAGATTTTAATCTATATTCAGCCAATCAAGATGTTTGTAATTATTTTGAGTATTTTATGTCCTTCTGTGAATTCATCCAGGGCAGTAGTGTGGAGAATTTCATGGGTAGACAGTTAGACTTAGTATTATATGGCAGTGGTATAACAGGTATGATATCAGTACGTGATATCATACCAGTACGTGAGACTGCGGGTTTACAACCCGTAGATGATTGTCATCCACCATTGATGGTCTACCTGATTTTGAAGAACATGTTACAATGGACAACAAATGCTCAGGTGACCAAAAACAATGGAACTTTTCTAAGGCAGACTTCAGTTTGTTATACAGTAATATTTCTGTGATTGATTGAAGTGAACTATACACCATTTTTGATTTAGAGATTGCTCTAGACTATTTCTATCGTACTATAAATATTATATTTAATAATTGTGTTCCTGTTAAAAAGCATAGGTTAGCAAATAGTAGGTATAGCTACCCACAATGGTATTCGATGGAGATCATTTGCGAAATGCAACTTAAATACAAGTTACATAAAAAATATAAGACCAGTGGGTCGAACGATGACTATCATGCTTTTTCGCAATGTCGAGCGCGAGTTAAAATAGCAATTAATGAAGCTCATAGTATTTACCAGGAGCGAATGCAGAATAGTTTTTTGAAATATCCAAAGGGGTTTTGGATTTTCGTGAAAAATAAACGAGGTGGTATTAACAAAAATAAATTAATTAAGGATGGGCGTTTTTTATCAGAGAGCGAATGTGCATATTTCACTCGGTGTATAACTCGGAACCTGCCGTGTAAGACGTGGCGGCAGCGGCAAACGCGGCTTGCGCGCCGGGTGGCGATTACGCGCATCGTGTACACCTCAACGAGTTGAGCCTTGATGACGTGCGCCGCGCGCTGGCCATACTCAAGCCCAAACGCTCCACATGTCCAGATGGTATACCTCCGTATATTGTTAGAGATTGTCGTAAGGCATTCGAGGCCCTGTTTCTCCATATATTTAATATCTGTCTCAACAGTGCAATTTTTCCTAATAGATGGAAGTTAACCAGGGTGGTACCGGTACCCAAAGGCAGTGGTGGTACAAAAGTTTTGGATTATAGACCAGTGGCGGTTCTGTGTACGCTGGCAAAGGTTTTTGAGTCAGCATTACATCACTCACTATATACGCAGGTAAGCGCTCAACTTTCGGACGCGCAAAATGGATTTCGCCCGGCGCGTAGCACCGGCAGTAATCTGCTTCATCCGATGTCAGAAGTAGTACCAGCAGTGGATTCGGGGGCACAGGTGGATGTCGCATACCTTGACTTCCGTAAAGCGTTTGACATGGTCGGCAATGATATCTTACTCATGAAACTGGCGCAGACGGGTTGTACACCGAAAACATTGTCATTTTTCGTTATTTACAAACAGGAGTCAATTTGTAGACTAGGCTGGTCAACTGTCAAATATGTATATTATAATACCTTATAATACCTTATAATACCTTACCAGGTCAGGAGTGAGTCAAGGTAGTGATTTGGGCCCCCTGAAATTTGTCCTAATGATTAATGATTTACCTGATGTTGTATGGTAATCAAAATGTCTTCTATTTGCGGATTACCTATAATTGGTGTCAATAGTTAGGGACTCAGCTGACTGTGACAAACTACAGGCGGACATTGACAGAGTAGTACAATGGAGTCATAGGAATATGTTATTTTTTAACACTTACAAATGCTCAGTCATGTTGTTCACACATTCACGCCAGCCTCACACATACAAATATAATGTAGACGTAGTAGCCTTGCAGCGTGTAACAAAGGTAAAAGACCTTGGTGTTCACTTTACTTCGAAATTCAATTTTAGGGAACACATTCTTAAGATTTGCAAGAAGGTGTATAGAAATTTAGGATTTGTGTTGCGTCAGTCGTGGGAATTTACAAATCTCTGTGCGGTCCGGGCCTTGTATAAAGCACTAGTGAAAAGTCACCTAGAGTGTAATGGCTTTGTTTCGAGCCCGCATGAAACTAAATACAAATTGATGGTGAAACGGATCCAAAATAAGTTTATTCGATTTCTTTATTTAAAATTATATGAAGTGTATCCGTTCTACCCATTAATGTACCCAACATTATTTGTTCTAGGCATGGTGGGGTATAACAAACAGGAAGTTAGGAGGGAGTTAAGTTTGGCAACATATGTTTAAATTGCTGTGTGGAAAAGTACATAATGTACATGTGGCGTCGGAAGCGGCCGCCGTTATTCGCGGTACCATGCGCACGCACCAACCTTCTAAAAGAAAAAAAATGAGAGAGCCAGTATGACCATCCTTCCTATCATCCCTGAGGCATGAATAACCTGAGATCCTAAAATGGAACCCAGGCTTAAGCCATGTCTCTTGCATGGCTAGGATGAGGGGATGGTATTTATTAATAAGGTAAATTAATTCGTTTTTCTTATTATTAATGCTCTGGCAGTTCCACTGAAGTATTGGAGGAAAGGTTATTTGTTAATGAAATGAGCTCAGTAAGTTTTTGGTGGAGGGAAAGTGGGAGATCCATATCACTGAAACGGGAAAGCATACTTACAAGCATGGAGATCATTAATTCACAAAGATTGTCATTAGGGGAAATACTCCACCCTATTAAAGCACAACCATTAGTAGTTGAAGAAGAAGGAGTATCTATTATTGCCTCATGGGCAGATTTATCATATCCATGACTTGATGCTGGATTTGGTGGAAGTCTTGAAGTGAATGTAGTCTTCCTGTAAGAATGTGATTATGAGGGGACAACTGAAGGTAAAGGGAAATTTGAAATAGGATAGGGACTCTGATGATCATACAAAGGAAGGATTCTAGCAGTATCTGCATAAGATCTCCGGACTTGAGGTAAACGGGCAGATGCTTCTAGATAGGAAATATTTTCCTGTGACATGGTAACTTTGATAGATCTCTGCCTAGAGTGTTCAGGGCAGGAAGGATCTTTAGTCGTGTGAGATCCTGAAAAAAATAGGCAAGTGGGAAACTGTCTTGTGCATGATATTCCTTCATGATTTTGAGCACATACAAAACAATGGGAAGATGACCTACACTGTGAGGTTACATGTCCAAAATGACAACATTTGCGACATTGAATAAGAGATAAAATGTAGGGCTCAACAGGCATTGAGGTGAAAAAGCAATAAATGTTAGAAGGAAGTTTCTGGCCAGAAAAAGTTAAACAACTGTTTGAGAGGGAATCCACACAGTGCTTTGGTTTTCATTAACTGACTTTCTATTAAATCGGCGAGCTTTAATAATTGAACCAAAATCCAGCTGGGACCTCGATTGATGAAATGAGTTCCTCTAATGTCCATTCTACAGGGACCTGCTTCATTATTCCCATGCGAGTTACATTATAAGAAGGAATTACAGTATCATATTTAGCACCTGTAAGGGCTGGGTTTTCAATAAAACAATTTGCATCAGCTGCACTTTTAAACTCAACTGAAATTCTATTGTGTACTACTTGCTTAACACCATCACTAACAACATTTTTAATATTATTATGGTATAGAAAATGACCAAACTTTATCGGTTTTAAGACTACTCTAGTTGATAAATCATCTACTCTCTTACTTACATGTACAATAAACGGCGCATTGTCGTTATTAGAGTATTTGTTTTTTTTTCTATGTATTCAGAATGGGTATAAGAGGTCTGAATAGATGGTACAGGTTGAGATGGATCTGTAATTAATCTCTTCTGAGGATGAAACTGAGTTATTGGTTGCTTGCAATCTTTTACGCTTCGACTGATCAATTTCGATAGGCAGATTATTCTTTTTGGTAACAGTATAGTCACATGGAACCCCGTAGGGATCTGGAGGATCTTCCTCCATTTTATTTTAACTAATTACATATAAAACAACACGATTACTAAATACTTACGGAATTATAACTACTAACACCAACACCAGCAGAAATAATAAACAAAAAAAGTAAATCAACAGCTCTCAGAATAAGAAATAGCCAAAAACAGAACGACACTTGTACACATCACACTCGTCGATCCAAAGGTAAATTACAAGATCTTTTATAGCGTTATTCACACACAGTTATTAGTAAATAAGACCGCACACACTACGACATACTTCTTTTGTAAAGGTTCATAAATATAAATATTATAAATAATAAAATTTTACTTTAGAGTTGTTGTACTTGTATATAAAAAAAAGCACACAAAATGAATTGTTGCTTGTTGTTGTTTATGCTTTATGTTGTTTTATTATTCGCTCGAGAGAGCAGGCAAAGGAACTATGCCATACAGCCTCGTCTTCATGTGTAATTATTCTTCATAGTTTACTGCTTCATAATATGTCGATGCGTCTTTATGGCTCTGGGTTCTAGCACTTCTGGGCCTGAAATTACAATGTATAATTATCTTATGATGCATTACATTGTGCAGCCCTTGGGCGATTTTGACGGCAACTTGAGCCAGCAGACAGCTGACAGTTGGCGATGGTATCTCAAGGTGCCTAAGCAGACAGACACCTTATCTTTAGAATCACATCACCATCAGAGCACTTGTTTCACCATTTTCACTAATAGTTCACATGCGCTGTTAGTAGTTGGTGGTTCCATCTGTTGGAGGCTGAAACCAACTACTAACAACATATTTCCTTATTACACATCTGTACGAACCAAGTGGCTCTTTTTTGTGGTCCCACTCGTTTCGAACAGATGGCGCTTTACTGACAACTGTAATGTAAGTACCTAGTTTAACTTGTTGCCACTAGAGGGCATCTATTATTGTATGTATGGAAAAAACAGTGTTCTAGATTTTACTGGTATTCGTCTATGGACAGCAGAATAAACGATACCAAAATCGAATCAAGGAGTTTCCCTGCTCATCCTCAACATTTTTATATGCGCAGACATTTAATACACAAAATAGCACCACTTTTATGTATAAAATCCACTTCAAACCATTATTTAAACAATAATACAGGAGCAGCAATCCGTCGCCGGTCAACTTCTTGCCAAAACTCTCTCGTCCATCATATTAGTCTGTGACGAAAAGTATATTATGCATAGCTGGGCATTAACTCGTCAACCCATTAATCGTCAATTAACGAAGTTAACATTTTTTTTAACTTCCGTTGAATTTCCTGAATTCCGTTAACCAAGCAGTACGCCGCTCCATGCCGCCGACGCCGTGAAAAATATGTTCTCACAAGTTATGACTACAGGTTATGGCACCTGTCGCTAATGCCCTCGATCGTATTCAAAGAGAAGCTCAAGCATATCTCGGGTCACTGCTACCGACAATTGCAGCAACTGTCTTTAAATTAAAAAATATAAAGTCTAAGGGCCTAGTAAATTGCACAGCTTTTGCCAAAAAATAGTATAGAGAAAAGGTTTGGACCACTTCTGGACGACGAACAGTACTAATTTCACCAGAAGTTCTGGTTAATTTTTTTTGTAGGAGAGGGGGCAAACTAGCATGCGGCTCACCTGATGGTAAGTGACTACCGCCGCCCATTAACAACTGCAACACCAGGGGAACCAGGGGAATCGCAGATGCGTTGCCGGCCTGTTAAAAAGGAGTATGCTCTTTTCTTGAAGGTCTCTAAGTCGTATCGGTCCGGAAAAATCGCTGATGGTAATCGATTCCACAAGGAAGTCGTACGAGGAATAAAACATCTTCTAAATCGCACAGTGGTGGACCGCCAATCATCCAGATGGTTTGTATGGTATCGGGAGTTCTGCCGCGATGTGCGTTCGTGAAATTTGGCGGCTGGGATTAATCCGAACAATAGCTCAGAGCACTCCCCGTGGTAGATATAGCTGGAAACGTATGACGAGTGGATGCAGTAAAAAAATGCATGGGAAATAAAGATAGAAGAGGCGTTACGACAAGAAGCTTCCGAAAATTCGAAGGGCATTGAAAGCAGCAACGCGAGTAACAATGACGTTGATGAGAAAAGAAGACTTTTTTAACTCTGTCACTCAGTTAAAAAAAATCCTAGGAGCCACAAATCTTTAAAGAGTACTGCTCAAAATCTTGTCAAAATGTGGGTAGACATGAAATGAAAAGACTCGTTTAACGATGCGGCATTAATTATTAGATATTCATAAATCTGTTGAGAAAGCGCTGCAGTTGAACGTCCTTTTCCTATGGGCAAAGATATTTTAACTTCAAAGTGAGCCTCGCTTTCACAAGAGAACTTCAACATTTTATACGTTGTAGAGTCATGCTGCAGCTATATTGGTAGTATAGTTGGAACACGAATGGGTCGGCTCGACTGGGAAAGGACCACGCTCTCACAGAATACCAGAGTAAAATAGCAGCTTAAGACTGCTGTTTCGTAAGATGAGTGTAGAGAAGCGGAGACCCCTTTTAAGGGAAACGATTCCTCACTATTTTAGTCCTCACGGGGGACTACGCATCTGCATTTTGATTCATAGTCGAGGATAGATCTAATTGTTTTTGGCCACATCAACCACTAACTATCAGGTGGACTGTGTGCTCGTTTGTTTCCCTTATTCTGTAAAAAAAAAAGCATATAAATGTTCACGAAGGGCAATATCCACATCAAGCCAGATGATTAAATAACACACTCCAATTATAGACGCCTTTTTTGTTTCTAATCTGTTAACTTCCAGAACCCAAATCAACAGTTTTAATAAGTAGCTCGTTAGCGCAACGATATAAAAAATACAATTTTAATCACGTGTTGACGGATTAACGATTAACGTTAACTTGCGTTAAATCTTCCGAAATATAACGCTTTAACATTTAAAAAAGTCAACTTTTTTAATTACGGATTAGCGATTAACGAAGTAATTAATTATTTAACGATGCCCAGTTATGATAATAAACATATACAGGAGTCTGTGATTCCGTCATAGATTCATGAACTTTAACTTCATTATATTAATAACCACACCCATATCTATGGTGGTCAATACAACCTTATAGCATATGAGTAAACAAAACGTGCAGAGGTACAGAGGCAAAGCTTCTAAGGAACTGTCACAATTTTTACCTATTTTGGTTGGGTTGGCACAGGAGGATACAATTAAATAAACAAAACCTTTATCAGCATTGATTTGAAACTTAATACAGCATTGATTTTTCAAAATGGTCCTCACAGAATTTTTATTGTTGCCTGTTTTATAATCAAAAAGTTTTTAAATGAGATCTTCTCGTCCGACAGCTTTTAACCACTCCTGCCGTCTGAAATAATAATAATAAAAAAATCATGAACCTACAACTAGGTGGGTCAAAATGATATATTTTTATTTGTTCTATTAAACGTTTTTACAAAAGTTACACAACAAACAACAAAGTAACAAAAGTTTAAAATTTCATTACGACGAAGGCAGGTAGAAAAAACATTCTACACAATAAATGAGTTTTTAAATTGTAGTGATTAAGTTGTCGATGCATGAATTAATTTATTTATATTAATTTATTTAGTTATAAAATTTGTATAAGGATGTTTTTAGTTATGTGTTTTAGATTAAGTTTAGCAACTAATTATCTTATAAAAACTATTGGACATTTGCATGCTGTTGAAAACAGTTAAATAGGTTTTCTTAACACATTGTTTTATAACACCAAGAACAAAATATTTTGTACCTATTTACTAGCAAATAAAGAATTTGAATTTGAATTATTGTTCATACAAACAGTACAGAAAACTATATTAACACTTTTATATAAAATTCTTTAAAAAATAAATTTTGAAACTTATTATTATTTACATAACCCTGACTTTGAGCACTGGCCGAGCCAGTTTAAAGCAGTTGCTCGTTGTACGTGACGAGTCGCCAGTGCACACGCACATATGCGCCTCATTCGAGAGTTCGTAAGTGCGCGTTATTGTGTACAGACGTGTCATATAATAATTAAAATAATTAAATTAGTATGTGCTTAGCCGTGACCTCATTTTAACAATACCGGTAGTAACTGTGACATACTTTAGTTATATTTGTGTTAGTGATTTTGTTGAAATGTTTTAGCTTTATCTAGAATAGGTACTAAAATGAAGAACAGTCCCTTCAACCGGAGTTCCAGGACCACTCGCACTCCACCTCCATCAAACCCACCCATGCAGACACCCACTTCAAGCGAACAAATCAAAACAATTCCAACTCCTGAGTTGAAGCATTGGATGACAACTATTGAACTGTGCCTTAACGAGGAGTGCGCCATCGCTACAGATGGAAAACTTAACTCGGATCAAAAAATGCGCATCAGCTCGCTTTGTCGAAAAGTAAGCCACGGTACATCACAATTGGTAGTCCAGTACATGTCCCTTATAATAGATGCCACTAAAGCTCCAGGAGCGTCCAGAGTTCTGGACCTCCATCGTATCTCTGCAGAACCAACTTGAACTGACCCAAAAGCTGCAGGAACTCAAGAACAGTATCGAAGAGTCATCAAAACTGGACTCTGGAACTACTTTTGCAGACATGGTCAAAAATGTGGCCAAACCCTCATTCGCCCAAACAATTTTAGTACCCTAGGAATTTATCCGAGGGACAAGTCCAAATCCAGTGATGACACGAAGTGCCTCTTACAAAAAATAATATCCCCAGAAGAACTCTAAAGTACATGTCCGGGGTATGAGGAAGGTAAAAATGGGAGAGTTATAATTAGCACTGAGACAAAAGGAGATATCGACAAATTAAAGAACTCCGAGAAGCTTGTATCTTCTGGCCTTACCATGGAAGAGCCAACTAAACGACGTCCAAGGATTGCAATTGTCGGTGTCCCTGTAGCCCTCAAGGATAAAGAAGTGTTCGAGTGCATCTTCGAACTTCCCAATGCCACGCGTGAGTCCTTCCTAGCAACAGTCAAACTGAGCCATAAATCAGGTAAGAAAAACCTTCCTACCTGTAATGACATTGTCGAAGTGCCACCTAGCATCAGGATGGCCCTTATCAATCAAGGACGAATATATATTAATTGGACCTCATGCCCAGTCAGAGACTTTACAATAGTAACAAGATGCTTCAATTGCTAGCAGTTTGGTCGTTCAGCCAAATTTTGTCTGTAAAGTAGCCCCACGTGTAACTACTGTGGAGAGGAGAGCTCGGGCATTCCTTTAAGGAATGTAATAACAAAGCGCATGCCCCCGTTTGCGCGACGTGCAAACGTTTTAAAAGAAAATGCGACCACAAAACTGGTGACGAAAGCTGTCCAGCACGTAAATTCACAGAAGACAAATATATCAAATCCATAGACTATGAGGGCGCCTAAGATCGCCGCGTATTATATTATTTACTTAGCTCTTAAACACTAGTTTTAGTTTATCTTTAAGCTTAAGTATAGCGAATCAATTACTCAATGACCTAGACAACTTTTCTGTGTCTGTCGCTAAAACATGTAATGTTGATGACTGTAAACAATTCCTTCCACGTCCTGAAAATAAGTTAATCTTAATTACACAAAATATTAGAGGCATAAATCGGAATATAACCAGGTTTGAAGTTTTGTTGCATAGACTGGATATAAAATGTGATATTATTGTCCTTACAGAATGTTGGTTGTCAAACCTCCCACCCCACTTACCGATTCTAGATGGCTATTTTACACAAAACCGAGAAAAACATTAATCAAAATGACGGTTTAGTCCCTTGATATTACCTTAAACAAACTTAGCACATATAAAAATACAATCCTAACCGGTGACATAAATATTAACATTACCCCTGGGAAAACAGATAACCATGCACATAACTACTCTTTTCATGGAGTATTAACCAACACATAACCACCCTACACATCAAAGCGGCTCTTATTTAGACCATTTTGTGATTAAATCAAATAAACCTTCTTTAATATTATTTATTAATTCCTCGCTTACTAATCATCAAGCAATGTTACTAACATTACAATTAGCCTTACCTAGGAAAAACTGCATACGCAACTAAACACTAAGTCCATATGACGAACCTTGAAAATGACATTCGTAGCATTAATTTTGACTTTGTTTATTGCTCTGATGATGCAAATACGTCCTTGAGTTACTTTATAAATTCTTTGCAATACGCAATAATGAATAATACATCAACAATAAAACTGTCACGTAAGTATTATAATATTAAACCTTGGATAACACCTGGTCTCGTCCGCTGTATAAGAAATAGAGACAAACTTCATTTAAAATCTAAACTTTCTCCAGATAATTTAATACTTTCTGCTACTTATAAAACATATAGGATTTTTTTCAATAAACTATTAAAAAACCTCAAAATACAATATGATAAAAATGTTTTACAAAAGGCCGGTAAAAACAGTAAACTTGTATGGAAGTTCAGTAAAAATAATACCTTCAGTTCAACCAATCCTGGACCCCCACTTGATCTACAGTCATTAGACAAAAGCCCAAACGAAGCAACTAATAAAGTAAATAATTATTTTATTAATGTTGGCAAAAAAATAGCAAAGAGACAACTTTAAAATTACGCAACACTCGTAATCCAATTTTTATGCCCACATCCTTTTCTAAGTTAAATTATTTTGTATTGTTAAATACCGATATTGATGAGATTTTAAGTATAATATATAATTTAAGTATAATGTGCAGTTAGATGGGACAATATACCTAATCGCATACTCAAAAGATTTAAACATTTACTGGCTGCCCCGTTAACACATATCTTTCAATTATGCCTATCAAATGGTATTTTCTCGAAAGTGCTTAAAAAAGCAGTGGTTTCTCCTATATACAAAGCTGGTGATAAAAACTTATAGTTAGTAACTATAGGCCGATTTTAGTTTTATCTGGTTTATCTAAAATTTTAGAAAAGATTATAAATACCAGGTTAATAAAATACTTGGAAACTAACAACTTGCTGTCAGACAGATAATTTGGTTTTAGGCCTAAGAGATCATGTAACGATGCCTTGCACCAATTGACAGATTATGTCACAAGTAATCTTGACAATGGTATGCACTCAATTGGGATCTTTTTAGACCTTGCCAATTGCATTGCATTGCATTTCATACTATCTCTTGCCCTATACTATTGCAAAAGCTTTAAACACTTGGCATAAGGGGAACTCAACTACAAATTTTTTTTCCGATTACCTCAGTGACCACTTTCATTGCGTAAAAGTCGGTGAGTATACAAGTACTGAATTACAAAACAGCTCTTATGGAATCACACAGGGCAGTATCCTGGGGCCTACATTGTTGCTAATTTATATATATAACTTATGCAATCTTCAACTTCAAAGTGGTGTCATAATGTCGTATGCGGAAGATACAGCCCTTTTATTCTCAGCTAAATCACGAGATGAGGTTTATAAATACACTCAGGAAGGCTTTAACGTTTCTCCTACGTTCAAACGCAGATAAAACACAATATATATTATTTTTAATGAGAAATAATAACATACCTACTCACCTAAATATTTACTCTCATCATTGTAACTCCTATGATGACACTGCATGTGCATGTCCCGCATTAATAAAAACAGACAATATAAAATATCTAGGTATCACGCTTGACACAAATTTAAATTTCCTCAAGCACATCGATTTACTTTGTGCTAGAGTTCGTAAATTAATATATATTTTTAAATATCTTCGTAACATCGCTGATTTCAAATTGATAAGACAGGTCTATTTAGCTTTGTGTCAATCCATAATCACTTATGGCATTACTTCCTGGGGTGGTGCTTCTAAAACAATATTGCTCCCACTAGAACGTGCTCAGAGAGCAGTTCTAAAGGTAGCCACTTTCCGTCCATTCATGTTTTCTACACATCAACTTTACTTGGCATGTAGTGTACTATAGTTCAGCCGTTCAGAGAATGCGTTCCTGACACCTATCAGTTAGTCACGACTAGTGATGGGCACAACATAACACTGAGTTCGTTAGCGTTCCTCCAAAATGAACCGCCGCGTTATTTTTAAGATTATTTTCGTTTTAAATTGGCGGAATCATTTAAAATTTATATTTTAGTAATTTAAGTGGAAAGCAAAAAAAGGTAATATTAATATAATAAAATTGTTTTATTTATTCTTTGTTACAAAGTTACAATCTGTATTTCTATGCAATAAAGTACATTGAATTGAATGTGCGTACAGAATATAAATCAGACTCCAATTCGCTTGAGGAGGTGGTGTCTTCATCATCATCTTCGCCTACATGTATAATTATATCATTATCAATAACAGAATCAATCCTGAATCTCGGTCAAAATGTTCCACAATCAGGTTTTTAGTCTTCTCAACAACCTTTGCCCAGTCATCTCTTGTGACTTCCCCGCAGGCTTTTTTTAATAGGGTCATCATCTTTTTCGTGCTGAATGGCGGGGAAGTATTGTGGCGGGCGGCGTAACCTTTTATTTGAGCCCAGATTAGCTCAATCGCGTTATATTGGCAATGATACGGTGAAATTCTTAGAACGCGATGACCGTACTCAGAGCCAGTTTTTCGATTTCGTATCGCACATGTGCCACTTTATTTTCTTTAACTAATTTAATTAGCTCTGGTTTTAGCATCTGCATATTTGCGTCAATGCCTTTTGCTTGTAACCAAGCCACCATTTCTTCTTTTTTATTAGCTTGGGTAGGTGGTTTCTGTATTTGAACCGAGTGATAGGAGGCATTATCCATGAATATTACAGAAGGCTCTGGTAGGCTGGGCAAAAGCACGTTCTGGAACCACTCTTTAAATGTAGTGGCATTCATTTCCTCGTGGTAGTCATTTGTGGTTTTTGATTGAAATGCCAGTAACGCGTTCTCCACAAAGCCGAACCTGCGTGGCATATTATCAGACGGGCCCCCTTACCCATTGGTACTTTCGACATCGACGCTTGTGTATCATCCGTTCAAGAACGGGAAACCGTGTGATTGGCGTTTAGCCATGTCTCGTCAATAAACACGACATTATCCCAGTTATCAATATTTTTTGCTTCTCTCAAAAAACTTATCCGTTTTAAAATTATGTCGTATCGTTCTAATAAAATTTTTCTTTTGTCTGTTTTTTTATACGAAAAACCAATATCTTTTAAGATTTTGGTTAAAGCAGTTTTACCCCCGCTAAACAGTCCAGCTTCTCTTAACGATGCCAAAAGCTTCTTCCTGTTGAGATATTCATTTCTGGAATAGTAACCATATATATGATTTCTGATTGCATCGGCGTCAAAGGTGTCAATATCTGTCACGGGTTTAGTTCTACGTTTCTTCTTCGGAGTACGTAAAATATTATCTTTCGTGCCAGTAGAGCCGCACTTTTCTTTATTAATATTTGTTATCGTTCGTTTGCTAACTCCAAGCGCCTGAGAGACGCGTTCTTGTACTTGTTCGACAGGTAACAGGGGTCCGCCATTTTGCCGCTCCCGCTCAAAGTAATCTTGCAGCTTGATGATTTACTCACGGGCTCCACTTTTCAATGTTTGTCCACGTTTAGGCATTATTATGCACCAAAAGTAAAAAGAACGCAATACAAAACACAATCGAAATCCGATTTAGCGCCGATGTCAGTTTGAAAAGCAGAAACAGTCCATTAAACGACAGCCGGGTAATCAAATAAAAACAGATCGAAAACACTTGAAGAACGTGGTCTATGCGCATGAAACGACAACAGACGACTGTTTTAGCGTCACAAAATGGCGGCCCATAACGCCCTTTGGGGTTACCATTTTCAACCTAAATATAAAAATGCTACTTTCTTTTGCGCGTTCGGTTTGGTCGTAGTTTTATTTTTATATTTAATAAAAGTTATCTTATAGTCCATTATTTTCAAATTCTTAAAAAGAAAAACAAAACGTATTATTTTATAAAGTATAACTGTATAAGAACATATTACGATACTGTTATTGCCTGTTATTGTTAGCACAGCAATACAAATATAAAGCGCTGACATAACCTTGTAATAGCGCAGTATAGAGTTAGAAAAATATTGTTTACCAAGTTATTTGACACTCAGTTTGGCACAAAATTATAACATTCATTGATTATTGATATAATAATGTTGTTTTAATACTCATCAATTGTTAAAACGGTAAACAACCAGCAAAAATATTTTTATCGTAACTGCAACGCCATTACAAAGCTAAGTCGTCAGTTCAATCACGACGTGTCAGGAACGCATTCTCTGAACGGCCGAACTATAACTGTCCGTCAGTTGTTTATCCTGAACATCATATTAAAACAGCATACGAACTTCCATTTAACTTCAAATCTATAGACAGGACAAGAATGGACTTTTGAGAGTTTGTGTCCCTCAAACCAAACACGCAATTGTGAACAAATTTTACATATTTTTTGGACCCCTTATATATAACAAGCTCAACAAGTCACTAAAGGTATATAGTCTAAGTTATAAGGATTGTAATATAAGTATAAGGAAATTTCTAAATCCATTAAAATACGAAGACACAGAGAAGTTGTTAGAAATTCTAAAATAGGTTGTATTAATTGTAGGTAACAATTATTTGTTATTTAGTTATTTTATTTATTATATAATATAGTTTAATTATTTAAATATCTAGTGTCCTACATTATTAAACCCATTGTGTAAGTGATGTCTGAAACACAGGTACTCAACCTAGTTCAGGCAGGAAGCTAATATTATAAACTTGACTTTTCTATTTTTCTTTTGTAGATTCTACATTATTAAGCTACACATAGTTTTAATTTTATCATAGCATGTTGTTTTTGTTAGACTTGTGGCGGCGCTGTTGTCGCGCCACAAGCGAAACATATCGAAGCCTAAATCACGCTAATAAAGTTCCGAAGTTGAAGCAGTATATATAGAATAGCTCCGAACTACCACTTGGAGCGTTGGCCGCTCTCCGGGCAGAACACCTTGCCCGGCGGGAGATCTCCCCTTTTCCTTCCACCCGTCACAGACTTATTGATACTTTATTTAATTGTAATCATAATCATATTTGTTACTACGTATGTAAACATGTGTAATTGGAAATGAAATAAATATTTATTATTAATATAATATATTATTATTATTATTCTTGTAGTAGTGTAATTATCATAGCGCGGTTGTATGAAGCTTTGCCTCTGTACGGTACGGTTTATAAATTACGTGTCATATTGTTCGTCTGCGATGAGCTCCTAAACTACTGTACTGATTTCAATGCAATTTTGCACACTCTGTGAGACTCCTGATAAGTGATTCTCAATATTTTTTTATTACGAATTTAAGGATTTTTTTATATGAAGGGTCATCGAAAAGGGCAGAACAACGTCTGTCTGGTCAGCTAGTATATGTATATAGCACATAGATAAAGCATTCGCGTATGCTTTTGAGATAGAAATAGGCGGGAGGTACTTTCACAGGGTTACCAGATATTGTTCCATTTCCCCCGTTATGGGTTTATTTATATTCACAGCACTTACATTCATACTTAAAACTTAATTGTTACCATAAAAAAAATGTTCTTTTATAATTCAGATGATTAATTAATTTCTCTTAAAAATACATTCTGTGACTAAAACTACGGGCGGAAACGGCGTAAAAACAGAATCATCATTCTGTATTCAACGGCGCATCGACGATTTTACTGGACATTCAATAACTCTTTGGATTTCGACGGCACTAAGGGAAGGCGCTAATAGTACAAAGTGTGATATCGCTAATAAATAACAATATGTTATGTATGTACTTAAATATTAATTAAGAATAAAAATATTAAATAATAAACAAAAATTTCCTTGTGTCGAGTTTTGTTGTTTATACAAAAAAAAAAAAACAATAATGTTTTAACATACCATTGCATCACAAGTTCAGTGCTGAACACAGACCTTCGAAAGAAAAGGGTTTCCACTTAGGTTTTGTAGTACAAAACACGGTTATGAGCCTACTCCCGCGATTTCCTGCATGTTTTGCTAAGTTAGTGTCTTGTGTGCGGCAAGTTGTGGCGTACAAGAGAATTTGTCTGTACACGGGATGATATTACCCCACGTCGTAAGCAATAATACAAGATGGGGATGGGGCAGCAGCACTTTCCCGGTGAAAACTTAAAATAATAAATAACTGCGGCGGCCAACCAACATGACACATATTTTCACGCAGGCGTGGCAACTATGGCAAAAGTCATCCTATGAGGATATCTATGGAAGACCTTTTTAGGTGACTTACTTATGGTTAGGTGGCTTAATCATGTTACCTAATGGTTAAGGTGGTAAAATGTTTAGTTAATATACGTTGTAAAGCATCAACAATGGGTTTGTTTTTGTAATATTTGGTATATAAAATAAAAACGAATGTTTTATAATATTCTATTTTAATTTACCATGCAGTGTAAGATTATCTGCTATCTCATATCATTCCATGGGTGGTGTATGAGGTGACATAGGGAAACATCAAAGAAGATAAACAGCAGCATTGGCATGATAACAGCTAAATAAAAAAACAGTGGTTGACAACCCGCTTTCCAAGCGTTGAAACAATGCCAAATAACTATAATCATGTGTATATTGAAATTTAAAAAGGAAAAGGAACTAAATTTTGTGTACTTACACAACATTTAGAAATATTAACAATGTTACATTAAGTAAAAGAAATGAAAACACAATTATTTATTAAATATAATTCAATAAAATCAAAATAAACAAACGATTACTTATTAATTTTTGATCACATTAATAAACAACAAATTTAACAAAATTTTTGTCTTCTTTCCTTGTAATTCTTCGTTGTAATTCTTGGTTTGAGTAGCTTTAGAATTTCTCAAAAATGTGCATTTGTAAATTTGATTTATACTTTTGTATGGCAGAAAGTCTTGGGTGCTGGTCGTTAGAATTGGATTAGAAGGGAGTATATATATATATATATATATATATATATATATATATATATATATATATATATATATATATATATATATATATATATATATATATATATATTATTTGCCTTGTATATAATATATTCTAATGGTATAAATTATAAGGTACAACTCCTAAACTATACTTAGATAGGTTACTTATCTTTTGTCAAAAACATCCTTATTACATTATTTATGACAATGAAATAGAAATTATCATAATTATTACATTTATTTCTTAATTTATTTACACATCAATGTTTATTATTCATTTGTATATTTAGGTCAGGACTTTAAATTACTTATTTATTTATTTTATTTAAATCTTTATTTGCATAAAACATGGTAGTACAAGGTAGTACAGATAAAGTTCCAACATTTGTAAATGAGGATTCATGTTTAATCAATACATCTATAAGTAAATATTTTGTCATTGTCATGCCACCCAATTATTACAAGTCATAATAATACAGAATGTCAGCATTTGAAAATAAAATAAGCAATTCTAGTCAATTTTTAATACACACAGAACAATGTATAAAATCATAACTACCAACAAGATCAAACTTATATCACTTATGGAGAAACAACAAGACACAACAAGAAATTATAACATTTAAAAAAATATCTCAATTATATTATAAATTACATAAGTTAAGCATATTTAATCCATCTAAAACAATGAGGTTTAAAATGTTTTGAGCATACACTGCTAAGTTTTATTGGTTACCTATAATCACTACCAGTTTCGATTATCCAACAGTTACGGATAGCTGATTCCTTAGGAAAGCTGTAAATTAATATATTTAAAAGAAATTAATATATTAAATATATAGTACACTTTTATATCAAGGTATTTACCAAAAAAAAAAATCAAGTATGTGTATCTGTGCATAAATACAATACCTATAACAATTAAAACAATATCAATTGATTGAATTAAATAGCAAGTATATGTAAATGTAATGATAATATAATTCATACCAAACATTTAAAAAAATTATGTACATATTAAGCTTTAGATTATTGTTAATTAATACATTTACAGCCTAACAAATGTCCTCCACCACTGAACATAGACCTCCCACACAGTTTGTCTCCAAATAACTGCAGTTGCCAATTCTCCTGCCAAGCTAGGCAACTATCACAAAACCTATAACTTTTGACTTTTGATACTGACTAATGGTAACGGTAAGCATATTATCATCAAATTTTTTCTACATCATTAATTGAGAATATTTTCTTATGTTGTTGTGTTATTGTGTACCTTAAGATTAAGACTTATTTATATATTTATTATTTTATCTATATTTATATTTAATTTTTATGAATATGACATATTTTTTTTAATAAATATTGGAATGTAATTGTTGCTAATGTATAATAGAATTAATGGAATGCAATAAAGATTTGTGCATCTGATTTCAGGCAATACATATTTTGTGAAATTAAATATATTTTGCACAATATTTATGTACTTGAACCCAAACGTGTTTTCAGGTTGATACTTATATATTATTTGTGACGTCTATGTAATATGGAAAATGATTGAAGAGTTGTAGGGCAATAAGGAGTTTCCTTTAAACCTGAATATAAAAGTGTATGTATATGTATAACATTATGTGATTCATATTTATGGACATAACTACTAATCACAATAACAATTATTATTGAACAATGCGAAAACATTATTGTACTCGCTGATATCCCTAAAGTTTCTATAATCCTACCAAATCAAAAAGTAAACGTTTGTTATGACCTTAAGCTTTCGAATGACCGTTCAAATTAAGGAGCATTATCATGAAGAATTTACAATTTGGGAGTCCAAATATTTGACAAAATACATCACAAAGTTCATTAAAAACATGAAATGTTACACTTTATATTCAAAACAATAGATATTAATCAGTACAAGTAGCAAATTTAAGCACAAAACAAACTTACGATGAAAGGAAATATTATCAACTTTTCGTTGACTGATGCTGTTGCATCCTAAAATGCTACAACTTACCATCTTTTTCACCTTACCTAATAACTAACACCCACAAAAAACACTTAATTCATTTACCTGTTTGCTTATAATATCAATATTACTCAAAAGAGCTTGACATCGTTAATGTCAAATAAAGGAGGGAAAACAATCAAAAACGCATACCTAGAAAAAGACAAGAAATATAGATTTGCTTCTCCCTTACTCTTATGTCTAACTATATACGTGCATTCCTTTCACACGCTGATGACGTCACTGAATGTTTAGTCTATAAGATACTATGTCTATGATAGCACATGAGTAAAGAAACCGTACAGTACTTAAAGTTTTTTTTTAAATAACATGTTTGGCTTAGATGTTTGTTTTTTACGCTATGTCTTCATTTCATCGGTATCTTTGTTTGTATAGTATAGTCATTGAGTTATAATGTACCTACTACGTACTAGAGAAGCTATTCCTATTCAGTCTTATTCCAAAAAAATGTTTTAGTACTGGGTTAAGTTTAGGAGTAAGAAGTCCAGGTTTGTTACAATATTCTAGTTAATACCAGCACTAAAACGTGTGCTTATTACAAAACGCAGACTACCCGAGGACCAGTTAATACCAACGTTAGTATTATATTAAATATCATTCACAGATAAAAAACAAAAAATGACACTCTATCATTCGTTCATACAGGTTTCATTCAATGCAACGTTCGGTTTCATAAAATATTAATATTATTTTCACATTTAATTATGCTTAAATAATTATCCATCAATACAAAAACATATCATACATTGTTATTTGTTTACGTTAAAATCTATTGAACAAGCACGACATATACTTTTGACGCGCTTTTGATTATATCAAGTTGTTTTCAGTTTAACAACTCTAGCGTGAAATGTAGTGAATTACAGAGGTAACGCGAGCGCGGGATTTGAGACGTTCAAAATAGTTTATATTGCAGCCTTATAATAAGTAAATTAAATTATTAATAATTAATTAAGTACTTGCTATTACAGTTATATTTATATAATAATGGAACAAAAGAAAAAACGGGGTGAAAATTGGAGTTCTGAAGAAAAAGTTAGTGAAATATCGAAATTTGTCAGTACGTAGCAATACTCTTATCCTCCTATTATCCTTATTTCAACTAAAAGGAATGTTCTTATTATTATAGGAAATATTACGTACACTTATTTCACAATCAGCACATATAATAGAGAATAAGTCGACAAAAACATCGGTAAATATTCAAAAAATAAAAGAGTGGAAGAATATAACTAATAAGTAAGTACTTATCGCATTTGTTATGTGTACAAATAGGTATGGTATTGTTTACGTGATTTCGTATTTTTTTTTAGATTTAATGAGATAACAGGTAAACGCCGATCAGATGGTGAATTGAAATTATCTTGGAAAAGAACGAAGTTGTGTGCTAAATCAAACTTATACACATATAGGAGGAAACAATCAAAGACCGGGGGTGGCGGAAAACCTCCATCACCTTCTCTTGAGGACTTGGAAATAATGTCCATTGCCCCTCACGACTTTATCGTTGAAGTAAATAATTATGATAGTGATGCAGTGGTAAATAAAATTACTTACATGTCTTACAAATTTAATTAAAATTAAAGAACTTTATTTTCCATTACTTTAGTACCTAAGTAGTGCTCTGAAATCTACTCTTAAAGCATACAATTTACAATCCAAAATTATTTTCCGAATATTCAAAATTTAATATACTTAGTAACAATTTAACATAAATTTCTTTATAATTAATTATATTCAAAATTGAAATGTCACAAATTCATATATAGTGGTCTATATAATATCATAACACACATTTTACTAGATTATCTACACAGTCCGATTATAATTTTCTATTTTTGTCTATTAGGTATTATAATTAATAATTTATTAAATTACCTTTTGTCTTGGATCATAATAATATTTCTACAACATAGAAAATACCTGATTCAATAAAGGGCAAAATAGAGATGACAGGTGACAGGAAAACATGTTAATAAATGTTTTAATGATTTATTTTAGGATCCAGTGACTGTGGCTACAACATCAAAAGAAGTTGCTGACCCTAAGCCTCGCCTTAATTTTGAAAAAACAGACACAGCTATAGTTAAAAATGTAGAAAATCCAGAACCCAATGTTGTATATGTGCAAGGTAAATAATACTGATTGAATATTTATTAAAAAGCAAAATATATTATTATTATAGTTACAATCATATGCATACAAGTTTGTAAATATTATAAATGTTAATTTTCTAAAACTGTTATATTTATATTAATTTTTAGAGATAGATCCAACTACAGATACAGAAGAAAGTGCCAAAATGGTGAAAATAACCAACAATAAAGATATTATTACTAGGGGTATAACAAAAATTAAAAACAGGAAAAATAGCTTGCAAAATAGGTATGTTGAAAAAATTACATAGTCTGATACATTACATACTTTTTAAAATGTGAAAATTAGTATTTAAACACTGAAAATTGTTTCATGTTTTCAAATATTAAAAGCAAAGTTTAATATGAATTGATTTAAAAATAATTAAAAAATATTTCTTTAATTGGTGTACAAGGTTAAGTGCACTTTTATTACTCTAGAATACTTTGTAAATTTCTAAAATAACTACAAAACTTACATTAAGTATTCCATTTCATTTTACAGAAGAGAAGATGTACACCAAACAATTGTAAAAAGTAACACAGATTTTAAAAAAAGACAACTGGAAATGATGGAAGAGGAACATAAATACAATATTAAAATAGCTAACCTAAAAATTAGAAAATTAGAGTTACAAATATTTTTATTAGAAAGTCAGAAAAACACAAGTTAAATAGCAACTTAATGCTGCTGTGTTTATTATGGTGAGTTTATAGAATGAGAATAGAATAGAATGATTTTTATTAAATATAGATTATTACAGAATACTTATTGAAAGACTAAATACTAGTAAGAAACCCAGCGGGACTTTTTTATAAACATATTTCTCTTAACAATAATTTTATTTGTACAATTTTTAAATGAATTTTAATAGAACCACCATGGTGGCGATCACCTCAATTCCAGTATTTCCAATATTCTCATTTATGTATTCTTTGATATTATAATAACCTTTTTATAAAATTTTTCTTTAATAAAACATTTAAACTTGTTTATTGACAAATTTTCGATAAATTTTTGTACAAAGTTTGTATGAGAGAGACCTCTTTTACAGGAAACGAGGCATTCCATCTTACTCCACACGGGTGACAACGCATCTGCATTTTGATTTGTAGTCGAGGATAGATGTGGACGTCTATGCACCACAGCAGTTACTTAACATCAGATGGACTGTGTGTGTGTATGTGTGTGTGTGGTAGACTGTGTTTATCACCATTATCCTATAAAAAAAACTAAATATTTGAGACTATATCAGATACATGTTTGTAAATATCCTCATATATGAAACAATTATTTTCAGGTACTAAATTGCTGCAAATATTTGTACATCTTTTATTAATAATTAAAATAAATAATTATAATTAATATGCATTTTATTTACATAACAATGAAATATAATATACAATAGTAAAAAACTATAATAAAAAAAATAAACCTAATTACTTAGTCATCATACAGTCCTACTCCCCGTGGACCCTTGCACCTCTGGAAAGGAAATCTGGCTGTGAATGTAGAGGAGGGACGATATTTATTAAAAAATCTAAACATATCTCTAAAGCACTTAAATCTTTATATAATATAGCTTCATATTGATGTGGAATGTGCTGTACCCCGCATCTTTCCCTGAAACACAATCATTTATAGCCTAAATAAAAGCATTTTGCTCAATAAATGAAATATTATCACAATACTCCCCTGAATTTATTTCATATTGGTGAATATGTAGTCGTTATTCTTTGACAGCTGACAACGGCTCTGCAGAAATATTTTCCTTTATAAATGGGTATTATCTCTGAAATCAAAAAGAAATATTATTATAATTGTCTTATACATTTATTGATCCTTAATGTAATTTTATAGCCAAAATTGGCCTCTGAATAACAAAATAAAATAAATTATATATACATAGCTTTAGACAATTGAAAAAAAATTGACAATTTTATAAATATAATTATTAATTTTAATTATAAATAGCTATATAAATATGTAAAAAAAAATGTTTACCTACTGAAAATGAGTTTCAATAAACTGTCTTCTTCTAATATTTCCCCTTATTGATGGTGCAATATATCTTTGTACTATAGGTTCAGATGAATATTGTTCAATGCTATCTCTCTCACCAGAAAACACATCTTCTCTCATGTCGATGGCCATATTGTGTAGTACAGCACATGCAACAATTGTTTTTTTTGCTGTTTCAATATCTCCAAACATACCTCTTAATAGGCAACGAAACCGTTGCTTCCACAAACCAAAACATCTTTCCACTGTGTTCCTGGTACGGATATGGCTCCTATTATATCTTTCTTCTTGTGGTGTTGTGGGGTTCAGCAGCGGTGTAAATAGGTAAGGGGTACAAGGATAGCCACTGTCACCAAGTAATATTCCAGAGAATGCACCAGCCTCAAACCTCTGTTTTAGTCTACATTCTCGGAATATTCTGGAGTCATGTACACTACCACGCCACCTGGTAACAATGTCCATGATTTTCAGGTCAGCGTCACAAACCACCTGTAAAATAAGAGCTCATTAGTACTTTATGTTTTTCTGGTTTATTTTAATATATATTTATTACCATAAGATAGTCAAACAAATTATTTTCTATTATGATAAAGTAAAGTTATTAAGAGACAATCACAGCTATTTAAAATATTTGTATATTACCTGTACATTAATTGAAGAAAATCCTTTTCTATTAATATATAACTGACCCCCATCAGCATTCACTTTCTTTACTCGTATGTGAGTACAGTCAATTGCGCCAATTACTGTAGGAAAATTAGCAATACTGCGAAATTTCCTAATGGTTTCCTGCTGTTCATTTAAAGTAGTAGGCATTTTAATAAATTCTCGGGACTTCCGTGACAAAATTTCCGCTACTTTTTTACATGTCCTACTTACTACTGGTTGAGACACACCATGTAAATCAGCTGTATCGTCTTGAATCTACGAATAAAACAATAATATGTATTATCTGGCTTTTTATCTAGCGTAATGTTAGGTACATTGACCCCACCAAGATTATAAACAGCACTTACTTCATGGCGAGCCCAGTTGCGTAATGCACAAACCACTTGAATTTCAGGACTCAATGGGCATCCTCGAGGGTCGTGCACTAAATCCTCACGTAAGATACCCACTATTTTTTCTCCGAAACGTTTTGAGAACCTATACTTATACCTAAAATCTTCGTCACTCAATTCAAACGGATTCACACGATGTCGATGTCTATCAGGTCGCCGAGTAGTGTCTAGCATGTCCAAATCTTCTAGATCCATCAAGTCAATCATGTTAATATCCATTTTTAACGATTTTAATAACACCAAATGAAAACAACGCTCACCTCAAATTAAGAAGTACCGAAATTGAGGTTAGTATAGAGTAGAGTACCACAAACTATATAGAAAGGTTAGTACCATAGCTAAACTAGGGGTCTCGAAAGATTAACTTTAATACCATAGATAATCCTTGAACCAGAGATAATCTTCGTTTTGTAATAACGTTTTTCTTAGTTTATGGTTTAAATATATTACTAACTCCAGTACTATATTAAGTCCGTGTTTTGGAATAAGGCGGATTATGTCTTCGCGCATGGGTGGTAAATAGCAGAGTCGCGCATGCGCGGTTTTTGTTATCATAGATTATACGTTGGTAGAATGATCAGTATAAGTAATTATTTAGATTGTATTGTTAATTATATCGAGTACAATTTTTTTAATTGTTATTGATTTTGCATATGTGTTAATTTAATATAATATAACATAATATTATGTAAGAATTACATTTAAATGATATTTTATTTCATATTTTAAAAGGTAAATATGTAAAAATATACATTTATTTTCAAAGATCATTATTATTACTTTTCTAGATTTTCTAACGAATTTATACGCAGCTGGTGAATAATAGTGTAAAATCAATGCAAATTTACGTAAAGGTGCGTTTAATAAATAATGTGTGCTCTGTTTATTATTTTTCGTTAAAAAATTATGTAACTCTATAACTTCCGCTTTGCCAGAAACAGAAACAGAAACTTTTTTATTCAATATAGATTATAAATAATACTTATTGAAAGTCACTCTTTTGTTTAATTACCACTGGTTCGAAAGAAAAACCTCTGTCCTGGGAAGATCCAGCAAGAAACCTAGCGGGACTTTTTTTTAAATAACAGTTTACAATCGTGTATGTTACACAAATTAACAACACAACAAATTAGAAATAGCTTGGTAGCGATCACCTCATTTCCAGGGGTTATTATCATCCATAAATTCTTTAATACTATAATAACCCTTTTTATACAAACTTACTTTAATAAAGTTTTTGAACTTTGAGCAAGTCAAATTTTATATATTTTCTGGAATTTTGTTGTAAAAGCGTATACATCGCCCCAAGAATGAATTACTGACTCGATGGAGTCGAGTAACTGGTACATTATCGAGTAACTGGTACATCATTATGGCCATTAAATCAATCTCAGCATTTAAGTTGAGACCGATTTTATGTTTCAAATTTTGTACAATTAATTTGTAAGAAGCACATTTTTTCTTTAGATAAATATTTTGTCTTTGTATTCTCTTAATAATTTGTCAGTAAGTTTCTTTCTAGCTGCAGATTCCTTGCTATTAAATACAAACACAATATTACAACGAGCTCATATTTTATTATTTTTATAATGACCTACAATTATTGATTCCGTTACAAAGGTAGAACTATATTTAAACGCTTAGGCTTCGTATACATCACCCAAATTTGGCTTAGGAGACATCACTTATATACTGAACATTACAAAAAAATTCATTCGTCGTCTAATCACAAAATAAAACAAAAATCTCAGCAATGTTATATAAACAGTATGAACTGTATGAGAATGCATGGTACTGCTGATTTCTTTAAGTACACTTTTCCTGTTTTTGTGGTGTATTTGTCGTTTTCTTTGAACTGCACGGGACATATGCGTGAATAATCTGACGTTCCTTCGCTGCAATTCTTCTGAAGAAATTTTATCCATGATTCTTTTATTTCATGACACTGACGAGGAAACATTTAAATAAAAATAATAATGATAAATATTAATTTTAATGCATTATCATTTCCTACCGTGATTATATATTAATATTTTAATGTTCATAATTACTTAACATTATACGTTGATAATGTCAAGTCTGCGCATAATAATGTTTTTTGACATTCATGTATACGTTGCAGTTGATGAAATATAATTAAATTAACCGTGTTTTAAAGCTATTCCATGTTGAACTTACTAGTGAAAAGTTACTCCTTGACTTTTACTTATGTTTCTCGAGTTGTTTGAACAGTATCTCAAAGCACACGGAGACATATTAATTTAAAAATAATTTTTCACTCAAACGTCTCACGTTGCAGCAATCGCTTGACATAGACTAAGTGAGTTTGAGCGCGCGCGCTCTAACGCATGTTACGAACAATCGATTTGAGGCGTCTCCTCTAATACGTAGTACATTATAACTCAATGTTTATAGTACACTGCTTAGCAATATGTAGATGCATCACATTGAGTAGTTTTTTGACGTAACGCTCGCGTCGATAGCGGTTTTTTAAACACAAGTCTAAGGGAAAAGAACGGTGAGACGAATTAATGTTGTTTACACATTCGTTTTCTATTTCATTTCGTAGCAAACAGCCTATCAAGCAACATAAACAAAATGGACGGGACCAACAATAAAGTCATGATGTTTTTGAAGTTTTACAAAAGTCAGTCAGTCATTTGGATTTCGAAGCATCTCATCATAAAAATAAGCAAAAAGTATACAATGTTTGGACTACATTCAATCGTTCACTAATACTCCCATTACATCAGAAGTAATGGTAGTACCAGTGAACGATTTAAAATAGAACAAAACTTTTTTGATAGCTACTTGTCGTACGTCGTCCATTTCGTTAAGCTGAAGTAGAAATGAGTAGTATGAATAAAGAATTGGATTATAAATGACCCGCCATTCTTCATCGAGCTCGTACCGTCAACATGCACCCGCTAATAACGATATATCATTTAAACGTTATATTATTCGGTTAATTGAAAAATGTTCTACTAACAAGAAAACATTTGAAAATAACTGTATAAGCAAGTAGGAATATTAATTTTAAAATAATATTTAGTTGAGACAACCCCTAGTATACATGTAAAATATTTTGATGAAAAATGTATTCACCAAAATCATGCGAATTATCAACAACCTGATTTTTCTATCTTGCGATATTTACATAAGGAATTTTCTTCTCCCTTGCACAGCGGGCCGTGTATTATTTTATGAATGGAAATTGAATTTGTCCCGTCTCTTTCTGTTTCTGACTTTGTCTTTGTCTTGTCATTGTCATTATATTTTTATATCGCAATCGCAATAATAAAACGTGCGTGTGGACTGTTGAGGCGAATTTCCGCTAGGAGTAATAGTGTTCTGTGAGGCAAGTGCGGTGTATTTAATTACACAAGGCGAGTCCCACGTTGTCTTAAATCTTATCGGTATTTAGGCTTGCTTAGATAATTTATTTTGTTATTGCTGTCGCACAAACCACGAGCGACGGATCGGAGGTCATTTGTCTGTTGCTGATGAAATCAACTATAATACTTGAAGAAGTAGTGAATAAATTAGATCATCTTGCTTCACCCCTAACTACCAGAATGCCGAACATCAAGGTTTTCAGTGGAAGCTCTCATCCTGATTTAGCGCAAAAAATCGTCGATCGCCTAGGAATCGATCTCGGCAAGGTGGTAACCAAAAAATTTAGTAATATGGAAACATGTGTAGAAATTGGTGAATCTGTTCGTGGGGAAGATGTTTATATTGTGCAGAGTGGCAGTGGTGAAATCAACGACAACTTGATGGAGCTTCTTATTATGATTAACGCGTGTAAAATTGCGTCGGCGTCCCGCGTCACTGCTGTTATCCCGTGTTTTCCATACGCGCGACAAGATAAAAAAGACAAAAGCAGGGCTCCCATTACAGCAAAACTTGTCGCTAACATCTTATCCGTGTCTGGCGCTGACCATATTATTACGATGGATCTTCACGCGTCACAAATCCAAGGCTTCTTTGACATACCCGTTGATAACCTATTTGCTGAACCCGCTGTTTTAAAATGGATCAAAGAAAACATACCAGATTGGAAAACAAGTATTGTAGTGTCTCCAGATGCAGGAGGTGCGAAAAGGGTGACGTCTATTGCTGATCGTTTGAATGTGGAATTCGCTCTTATTCATAAAGAAAGAAAAAAGGCAAATGAAGTGGCATCAATGGTGTTAGTAGGTGATGTGAAAGATCGTACAGCTATTCTGGTGGATGACATGGCAGATACATGTGGAACTATTTGCCATGCAGCGGAAAAGTTAATAGAAGCTGGTGCAACTAAAGTGTATGCAATTCTCACTCATGGCATTTTCTCTGGGCCTGCAATATCTCGCATTAATAATGCTTGTTTAGAGGCAGTAGTGGTTACAAACACAATACCACAAGAGAGGCACATGCAAGAATGCCCAAAGATCCAGTGCATTGATGTGTCTATGATGCTGGCAGAGGCTGTGCGACGCACACACAATGGTGAATCTGTCTCATATCTATTTTCTAATGTTCCATATTAGTTTAATTTTCACTTATATTTTATATATATTTGGTCTACAACACTAAACAATAATGTTGCTTGTGATTGTGTATTTTAAGAACATTCATAATTTTATTTACTGTGGCATAACATCATGATCATGCAATTATGAGCTTTATGTTCTACTAAGTTATGCAATAGTTTTCATATCTCTGTTGGAAACCTAAAACGTTTGCTTTAGGTATACAATAATCTCGATGAATTAAATGTAAGTGTAGAATAATCTGAAACATTATTCACAAATTATTTTTCCAAATATAAATATATTTTGTCTATGGTCAAACTGCTATTTGTTAGTAAATTTTAATATGATATGAATGAGACAAAATAACAAATAATTTTTCATAAAGATAAAATTTAGTTTTTCAAATGATTTTGCATTTATATATGAAGTTTAGGTTTTAGTAACACAGTCCCCTACTCAGAGATAATCCTGTGTTTAAGCAAAATTTGAGTGTACTATGTTCTACAAATTTTTAAATTATATTAATGTTAAAGACTCGCGGAAACAGGAAGCCCACTGTTAGCGAGCTTAACATTAGTACAGCTGACCCACGGTAATCCGACAAACATTTTGCAAGGCGATATTGGATTATCAAATAATTTGGAACTTTTAAAAAATTAAAAGTGAGTACCTTGTAATCTGATAAATTACATAAGTATTAATTATAAAATAATAAAAAAGTCATGTGATGCACAATGAATACCTAAACAGTAAATGATTAATGCCCGCTAGGTTACCATAGTCACATTTAAACTGAGACAATACGCATCAACCTATATTCATGGTGCTGAGAAATAATTGCAGCCTGTTTGTCCACACATATGTGAATGACACCTACCCTGTGATAGATTCAAAATGCAGCTCAATTGTAATACAATCTGCCCCCAAAAAGGGGGGGCAGATTCGCCAATGACTGGATTACCATGGGTCCACTGTATAGACTTGTTGTGTTGAGTTTAAGCTCAAGATTGTCGCTGAATACTAGCCTTAGTTTAAAAACACAATCCTTAGTTTTTCATATCTGACAAGTCTATATTTAAAAAGACATTGCTAGTATCTAACATATGTTTTAAGTTTCTTGTTGTCTCTTTCTGATGCTGTACCTTGTTGGTTAATTTTGGAAATCATAAAAATAGGGTAAAACATAAGTGTTAAGATAAAATATACAAATCCTTAAGGCTTTTCTAGCTTTGATGTAGTTTGTTCTTTAATTCTTTATAAATACTTAATTTTACTTGGACAGTGATTAAATTTCTACTAAAAAAAATGAAATTAACAATTTATTTTCTTCATCTCTTAAATTCAATGTACTATTTAAAGAAGCCTGACTATTGGGCAATGGTAAACTGTCCAAATGAAATTCAAAATTATGTGTTTTAAATAAGGTTATTTGCAATATAATGTCTACAATGCAATAAGGATAAGTGCCGAAGTTTGTAAATTTTGAAACATTTTTTCTAAAAGTTTAAAACCACAGTGTGTATATTTGGTCCGTATAGGAAAAAATAATTAGGTAAGAATAAAAAATACAATTGCCATTCTCTTTAATTGTTTTTTGGTGATCATTGTTCATACAAAGGAAACTATATGGTAAAGCTTGAGCTGGCTTTACTGGAGAAGAACAATGTTGCTGTGTTTCGTATAGTTAATAATGATAATAAACAAAAATCCTTTTTACTTGTAGTGGAAGGCATTTTACAATTTTTTAATACAAAAATGGTGATAAATGAATGCTCACCAATGCCACCAAATGGTAAGTGGATGCTGTGGTCCATAGACATCTACGTTTATCCTCAATTAAGAATCAAAATGCAGATGTGTTGTCACTCCCGAGCACTGTAATGAAATGCCTCGTTTCCAGTAAAAGGAGTCTCCAATTATCCACACTCACCATACGAAACACAGTAGCAATAAGCTGCTATTTTACACTGGTATTCAGTGAGAGCGGGGTCCTACCTCGATTAACCCATTTGTGCTACAACCATAATATAGCTGCAGCATGGATCTACCACTTAAAAGTATCTTAGTCTTTAGAGGTGACATCTGTTTTTTTATTATTAATTGAGAATAAATGTGTCTATGGTCTGCAGCACTCTACTGCACTTAACATCAGGTGGACTGTTTACATTTGTCATCAATATTTAAATAAAAAATATAATAATGTTCAGAGGCCTAGTGATCAGTGAATGTGGACACTGTGTCTCGGGTCCTGGGTTGGAATACCTGCTACCTTTCCCACTTTGACCTGTTTTGGGTTCGAAAATTGAGGAATCTTTTAAAATTGTTTTATACAGATTTTTTAAATGTCGTAAAAATTGGAAATCAGTAGACTACTAGTGATGAATACAATGGATGCCCAGAAAGTGGAGGCTTATTTAATTTAGAAAAAAACCATTTTGTATAGACTGACATTGTCATGCAGTAGTAGTGGAGCAATGAACAAATTTCAGATGACTAAGTGTGGTAATAGGTATTTTAATTCCAGTCTCCAGCTAGGCTAATATGTTTAGTCTCCAGTAATCCAAGAAGGTCCAATATTAATAATTCATTTTTAAAAGCAATACAATGTCTTAGAATCTCGCAATTTGAATTTAGAATTTCAAATTGAATAAAAGATATCGAATTTGAAACTATAGCTATTATATATTAGAAAATTATAATAAAATTGTTTGATGAATAATGGTAACAATCAAGCACACAGTCCACCTGATGGTAAATGGATGCTGTGGCCTATAGACATCTGTATCTATCCTTGAATGCATTGTCACCCCCTGAGGACTAAGAAGAAATTACTTATTTTCAGTAAAAAGGATCTCTGGTTCTCTACACTCACACTAGATGATGTGGCCCCTAGATATCCTCATTTATCCTCAATTAAGAATGAAAATGCAGATGCGTTGTCACCCCTGAGGACTAAAATGGAACCCTTTTTTTGTGGAAACAAAGTCTTTCCAGTAAAGGGATCTCTGGTTCTCTACACTCACCATACGAAACAGCAGCATTAAGCTGCTATTTCACGCTGGTATTCCGTGAGAGCGTTTCTACCCTTGTCGAGCTGACTTATATGTGCTACAGTCATAATATAGCTGCATCATATCAAGTCATATGTAGGTATTGACCTGTAAAGAATATCTCTTACACAGTAAACATTGAATAACATCACAATATTTACTATGTATTCATAGCAATTCATCTTGTTATTTAATATGAATTCAGTTACATCATATATTTTACATATCAGTCTGAACAATTAAATAAGTTGTGTTCACAACCGTCACTCAAAAACAAAAACGTGGCAAAGCTCCAAATGATCTGTGCCCTGCCAAATACGCGTATCACATTAAAAATATTATGTTCTATATAAAGTACTCACTATTTTTATTACAATAGACTATTAATAATTCATAGTCGATATTATTGTAATTAGTGATTACTTAAAAAAAATGGTATATTAAACAACCATCTGGACTAGTGGTTAAAAAGTAACTGACTCCTACGGCGTGACCTTTCGGATCCTTATCGGAGTTTTTGAGCATAAATAAAAATGTTAGTTTATTGTTCTGTTTGCGTTGCTGCTAAGTCCTATTCTACTTCATAGATAAATAGATATGTAGCAAGGTCTACCTTATTGCACAATCGTTACATCGAGCATAGATAATTTTGAGTTAAATGCATCTAGGCTGAGCCATTATCCTTATTTCTTCATTCCTCAAGTCCGCTGCAGGATATAGACCTCCCCCTTTTAAGAAGAATTTGCCTTAATCGTCACGCATAGCGAGCAGATTGACGATTGCTGTGCCAGATGAAAACCAGCGTAAAATAGCAGCTTAACGCTGCTGTATTTCGTATGGTGAGTGTAGAGAACCGGAGACCCTTTTTACTGGCAAAGTGGCATTCCATCTTAGTCCTCACGGGTGACAACGCATCTGCATCTTGAGTCTTTATTGAGGATAGATGTAGATTTCTATGGGTCACAGTAACCACTTACCATCAGGTGGACTGTGTGCTCGTTTGTCGCCCTATCCTATAAAAAAAAAGATGTATCACATCTTTATTGCTGGTCTGGGTATATTACGTCTGAAGAAGATAAGATGGTAACACCGCCATCTAGCGGATGTCAAGATTTTTCTGGCATTTCTTATAGTCTTACGACATAAACTGAACAAAATCATTACAGCCCATCAAAAGTCCACTGCTGAAAAAGGCCCCCATAGTTTGATAACCGCAGTTTTTTATTTTCTGTGTTATTAGAATGTCGCTGCTGTCCCCTACGATACCCAGTAGTGGATATTTCGTACACGCGCTTGATAAGACGAAATAGGGCGATGGATTCTCATAGGCCGCCAATGCACGGTAAACTCATTAATAATATAGTAATTTAAAACTAGTTAACACGCTTATTATAACGTATTATACTTATTACATCAGGGCGATATCAGTCATACTTGACCGGAGGTCACCAGCAGTGATGTTTGTTTGTGGGTGCGTCTATCGCCCTGTCGTCATCCAATACGTAAAGAAAACAAACTACTGTTAAGTAATTAACTTTTTTTTATCGAATTAGGGTGACAAACGAGCACACAGTGCACCTGATGGCAAGTTGTTGTTATGGCCCATAGAAATCTGCATCTATCCTCGATTACGAATCAAAATGCAATGCGTTGTCACCCGTGAGGACTAAGATGGAATGCCTCGTTTCCAGTAAAAAAGGGACTGGTTCTCTACACTTACTATACAAAACAGTAAAATTAATCTGCTATTTTGCACTCGTATTCTGTGAGTGGTCGATTCATGCTACAACGTACCTACTAGTTCTGTGCTAGGTACTATAATCGTTAATTTTCTTTACATATAAAAATTAAGTGTCACGTTGTTTGTCCGCGATGAACTCCTAAACTACTATACTGATTGCAATGAAATTTTGCACACTGTGTAGTTTGGTCCAAATTGAGAGATAGGATAGTTTTTATCACGATAAATGACCCTCAATATATTTTATTACGAATTTAAGATTTTTTATAGGACACGGGGTCGTCTGAGTGGGCAGAACAACGTCTGCCTGGCCAGCTAGTATAATATAAGTTTAGCCAACGATTATAAGAAACACTACGTTTTAGTGAGTGCTCTGGCATGTGGGACATGTGATAATCTCCGCCTACGATGTCAATACAATTGTAAAGTCTTCACGTAACGATATCAAGGACGTTTTAATAAATTGCTTGTTTTGTTTGTGTACACTAATTAATTGGTCGCGCTTGAATTTTTAATACTTACGTTTAAATTTGGCACATTAGTCTTCCAGATTTTTAGACGTACCTATGTGTCCTTTTGATCATAACTGAAGGCAGACAGATAGGCAAGATACAGTAAAAGGGGAAATTTCTTAAATAAACTGTCCTTAATAAATAGATATCTTAAATTCCATAACACCTCTTTCTTTAGTAACTTTTGCCAGTGTCTAAAACTAAGAAGTATTCCAAAAAAAAAAATCGTCAAAAATGCGTCACATCAGCTTTACCCAGCAGACCGTGGATAACGGTAGGATCACAAGGCGCCTAAACCAACACATTATCTTGAGGTTCACAGCACCATCGTAGCACGTGTTTCCTCCTTTCCACTAATAGTTCACATGCGTAGACATCTAATACACAAAACGAACCACCTATACTTATGTATTAAAATCCACTTCACACCAATATTTAATCTATAATACAGAAGCAGCAATTCGCCGACGGTTAAGTTCCCGCCAAAACTTCGCGTCCATCAAACATCACATTGTTTCGTCCCTTGGGTGTTTTAAACGTGGTAGAGACATGCTGCAGCTATATTCATTGTATAGGTGTAACACGAATGGGTCGGCTCGATTGGGGATGGAAAACGCTCTCACAGAATACCAGCGTAAAATAGCAGCTTAACGCTGCTGTGTTTCGTATGATGAGTGTAGAGAACCGGAGACCCTTTTTACTGGAAAAGAGGCCTTCTATCTTAGTCCTCACGGCTGACAAGTCATCATTTTGCATGCATTTTGATTCACATACGAGGATAAATGTAGATGTCTATAGGACACAGCAACCACTCACCATCTGGTGGACTGTGTACTCGCTTGTAACCCTTATCCTATAAAAAAAGGGACGACTGGGGAACGCCAGAAAATCTTGTTTACCGATAGATGGTTATATATCATTTCGTTTACGCCAGACGTAAAATACCTAGACCTACAACGCCCAGCAGCGTTAAAGGCGTAACGTCTGAGACTGCGATTTCCACCTGCCAAATAGTAATAATTAAGGCAAATTCTCATTACAACGACAGAGGCACACGTTCAGCATTGGTTCTTTTATATGCTGATGATGCATACTGCTAACTACAATATTATTATTTTTTATGTAAGAGGAGGCAAACGAAACGGCTCACCTAACCTCACCGTCGCCCAAAAATATCTGCAACACCAGGGAAATTGCAGGTGCGTTACCGGCCTTTTTATTATATCTCACAGAATACCAGCGTAAAATAGCAGCTTAACACTGCTGTGTTTCGTATGGTGAGTGTAAGAGAACCGAATACCCTTTTTTACTGAAAAAGAGGCATTCCATCTTAGTCCTCACGGCTGACAACGCATCTGCATTTTGATTCGCAAACGAGGATAGATGTAGATGTCTATGGGCCACAGCAACCACTTACCATCAGGTGGACTGTGTGCTCGTTTTTCACCCTATCCTATTAAAACATATTCTCATTGATCTTTTAGTACATTTTCAAAAAATTGTGGTAAGAGTTGCAGCTCAGAGGATGGGCGATCACCGTGAATTTGACTACACGTAAGCTACCCGGTTTCGATTCCCTCCAGCACCTATGAAATTGTTAAATGCATTTTTTAACTACTTATTCACCACGTGCTCGGCGATGAAGGAAAGCATCTTGAGGACACCTGCAGGTCAGGCAGTAAAAAAAATTCTGAGGTCATGATGTGAAGTTCACCAACACGCATTTCAATTCTCGGACAGCGCGGCGGGTACTTCCTTTTTTTGTTTTTAAAAAACCGTTACCCCCACACTAGGATTTTGTGTCGTGGAGGTAGTTTACAAACATAAATTGCACGAGGACAAACATCCAGACCCGGAACAATCATTAGTAGGCCATACAAATACTTGTTCCGTGCGGGATTCGAACCCGCGGCCCCTAGCGTAACAACTCATTCTAAGCCACTGCGCCAAGGAGCCGTTCCTTGCCCTAAGACCCTCAGAATATAAGGAGGCCTGTGCGTAGCAATGATATCTGTTACCTCAAACATATTTAACATAATATTATTGCCATCTTTGTTGCCGTCACATAGATTAAGCCATTTTTTCATTTGAGTAAATTGTATATTATTATTATTTGAATTTTAAACTAGTCAAATGTAAAACCTTACATCGTAGTCGCTCACGTGTCGGGCGCTCGTTTTGAATTACAGAGTATGCAACTTCGGTCTTTACAAGCAGGTGGGCTGTGTGCTTGTTTGTTACCTTTACTTGTATGAAAAAATAATAACTGGCCAAGTGTGAGTCGGACTAGCGCATGAAGGGTTCCGTACCATCGTAATACACGTTTCTAGTGGGGGAGACCCTTTTGATTTGTTGTTATAACGGCAACAGAAATAACATTCTGTGAAAATTTCAATTGTCTAACTATTACGGATTATGAAATACAGCCCGTTGACATACAAACGGACGGACAGCGGAGCTTTAGTAATTATTTCTTGTACTACAAATTATTTATTACTGTGGTAACAGGGTCCCGTTGGTTACCCTTTGAGTAGGGAACCTTAAAACGTAGTTAAAAGTAGTAGTTTTATCTTAGCAAGATGCGCCGATACACTAGGCCCTATTTTCATCTGCACAACGGATGCCTCCACATGCTGGTTGGAGAAGCCGTCGGGGCTAGGAAAACGAGCATTAGTCGGAGGAGAGGAAGATAAAATATAGGAGGGTATATAAGGAGGGAGGTAAAGAAAGTTGGATAACCGGATCGTAGGTATACAGACGCGTCAACTGTTGATCAAGTAGTTTGTATGTGTACCCGCTGGCTTCAACCAATTAAGATCAATCAAGTCAAACTCTTGCCGTCTGACAAGAGCAGGGCTTTTAATAGACTCTCAATGCGTGTTGCTACTGTTGGTCTTAGTGAGAGGTAAATAACTAAAAGTTTAGGTATATATATATAATAACATTTCATTACAATCCTACATATCAGGTCGGTTTCGATGTTATCAAAATTTATTTAAGGTCAATTAAAAGTGTAGGACTGTGTTTGGACCATGATGCAATAGTTTCGCTTTGTTTTATATACACCTTATTACTGGTCATGTTCAAATTTTATCTGTCAATTGTCTACTGGTGTCTGTTACGTCACGCCACGGTGAACTCGCGTATAGTGCCACCAACTTATCTGTTCAGGTGGACAAAATTGGAACTAAAGCCGCCATTTTTTAAATGACATTTCGCTGTCAGCTATTATTTATTCTGAGCTATCAGGTGAGTGTTTTTAAAAAGTGTAAATAAAATACCTAAAGGTCTTAAAAGTGATAAGCGATTGATTATCCTAAAAGTTTTATATTTTATGGAAGAAGAGAAACGTGTATAAGTCCCAACTATACCATTTGAAAAGCTGTATGAACGCCTTGCTGCCGCGACAGGTTAGTATTGCCAGATATGGAAAATTAAAATTGCCAATTAATGTACTTGAGAAACATAGTAAAAAAATTATCTCAATTTACTGCAATTCATGTAAAGTACCTAGCTTTGTAGTTGGTGTTGCTAATGTACTAATGCCCCAATTAATTGAAGATTCATTTTATAAAATTACACCGGTGCAGTGGAGAATCATTTGAAATCATGTAAAAAAAATTGAAAATGAATACAGACTAAAAGACGTGTATTTAAATGAACCCTTTATTATAGAGTGTCAGAGCGATAGTGAAAGCAATTCCATTGACTCAGAAGATGAATTATTGGAACCAGTAGCTAACGCGGGTACATTTTTCAAAACAGAAATTCCTGGAATTCGGCCGCTTGAACTCGGAGATCATGACCACAATTATTTTTATAAAATATTAACGCGAAATTTATTTTATTTTATATTATGTGTAATGAATATGTAGTTACCTATTTCCTCGGTGAATTTCTTAAATGGCAATAGTAAGCACTCCACTAGCGACGCTTTCAACTGAACAGATAAGTTGGTGGCACTATAACTGGAACAGATAAAGTGATTGATCCCCATGGCGCATGCCGTGACGTAACGTAACAGATACCAGTATAAGTAAAACCAACCAAATACCAGTCGAAATAAATTTGGGAAATGCTGGTAATATTGTATGTCCTCGACCTCGATATTCGTCTTGTTTAATACGAGCGAGCAGCGTCAAAGATGCGAGGCGTCAATAATACGATCGTTGATCGTGATCGTCAGTTCACCATTATTATGGCATTAAATCCTGTAGTCTACATTGTTTAGAATTGCTTGCGGGTGTTTATAAACTACGACTGTAATCTTACACCAGGTATAGTGTGAGTTCTTTTGTCTCTTTAATGGTGTTAAAATGTAAGTCAGATCTTTTCAACCGACTTCAACAAAAGGAGGAGGTACTCAATTAGACAGTATTTTTTATGTGTGTTACCTCCGAACTTTTTTCTAGGTGAACCGATTTTGATGATTCTTTTTTATTTGATAGCCGGTGCTTCTCATGTGGTTCCATATAAATTTGATCAAGATCTGACCAGTAGCTTTTGTGCGTATTTATTTGACTTCGATTACATCGATGATGTTCTCATTTTATTTAAGTATACGATTGAAGTCGGTTGCACAAAATTTTTAATTTTCGCTTGTTACTTTCAGTCATGACTTAAATTTTCTATATTTTATCCACCGATAGTAAAGTTCTATTAAACTACTTAAAAAGCTAGTTATTATTATACCTAGTATGGCCATAAGTTCTGTTGCCAATTAAAATACATTTCTTTATTAAACAAACAGTGTAATAACAGTGTAAACAGTGTAATGTGTATTAATGATAAAACTTAACATGTGTACATATTTATTGAAGGTTATGTAAGCGACTAATTAAAACAATTATATTGAAAGTGCCGCCTTTGGCCTTGATACAGGCCATTAATCTCTCTGATTACGAATTAAATTATTCATGGAGTCTCCATGGAGAATTTTGGCATTGGCAAACATTTTCTTGAGAGAACCAATCCTAGAGTACCTACCTACCATATAGAGTTTGTCATGTCTTTTAGTACCTAGTAAACAGATCGGCTCCACATCTGAACTAGACGAGATCCTTAGATTATTCTCGAGCCAGGGCCGAGTTATTAGTGCACTGTGATGGAAAGTTCACAGTCCTACATTTTAGAAAATTGTATCACTGCACGATTGAAGACAAGTCTTTTGATAAACTTTGGCTGAAGTCTTTCTTACTCTTTCACAAAATTGAAGCTTCGTGACTTATTTTAGGACAGCCACTCAACCATGATTATGTAATTTTGCTTGTTGTACGAGTAGTGCTTTTCAATGGTAATATTTTTTCAGCGTATGGAAGATCAGGTATTCTGATAAATTCACTCTCTCAAGCTGCAGAGACTGATGTAGTACATGTCCTGCGTACAGACGGTTAAGACCTAGCTTCAAGTCTTTAATGATTCCCGATAGGTTTCTTAGAAAGAATCTTCATTTCCCGCGACAATACATTTTGCAGAGCGTTCATAGTCATACGATTGATGCCTGGCTTTTGTAACATTCAAAAACTATTGACGGTTCCATACCTACCCAATTGTTAGTAAGCAATCACTGCAATTCTGTTTTTTAACCGACTTCAAAACGGATCAGGTTCTCAATTCGAGAGTGTTTTTTTGTATGTAGGTATTATGTTAAACGATATCTTCGCAGATATCGATAATTTTTGAACCAATTCTGATGATTTTTTTTTATTAAATAGGTTAATAATACAGTTATATCCACGCCTAAGGGTAGCAAATAAATAACTTCCTTTTTAGACATTTGAAGTCGGTTTTTACTTTTTGTTGGAAGTCATAATTATTATAGTGTAAAGGTGACAAACGAGTACACAGTCCACCTGATGGTAAGTGGATGCTGCGGCCCATAGACATTTACATTTATCTTCAATAAAGAATCAAAATGCAGATGCGCTGTCACTGTTGAATACTAAGATGAAATGCCTCGTTTCCAGTAAAAAGGGTCTCCGGTTCTATACACTCACCACATGAAACAGCAACATTAAGCTGCCATTTTACGCTGGTATTCCGTGAGAGGGTGGTACTACCCCGGTCGAAGGGACCAATTCGTGCTACAACCATATAGCTGCAACGTGGCTCAACCACGTATAAACGCTATACGTCGTAATGTAATTTAACTCGATCGAAGTTACTTAGCAAATAGTAATAAACGCATAAAAAATTAAAAGATAAAAATAACATACTTACGTCCAGATTGATTATTTTCAATAACTGTAGGTACTGTTTTATTTATTAGTTTTTATCTTATTATCATGAATTGCTTCTAACAGTAATCATGCTGTTTGAAAATGCTTTAGAGGGACAAGTAAACAATCTTACAAACTATCACTTCATCATCGGAAACAAATATAAAAGCTTTAATAATACTCTACACTACCTGAATCGTTCTAAAAGAGGATTCAAATTCTGTTCAGATACTTTCGTCCTTCTACCTCCCTAGGTTCTCTTTTAGGTCTCATATTGTTATCAAATGTAGCAATAACACTGCTTTACATCTAGAACACCTACAATAATTCTATAACACACCTCTATTCCTGCTAAGAAATAACAGTGACAAACAGACTATAATATATTATTCGGTTGTAATTTGATCTGCCTGTACCTAAAGTATAATTCGATGCTGTGCAAACATAAAGATAATAGTATAGTGCCACCACAGAGTAAAGACAGAGGTGCCACCAACTTTACTGTTCAGTTGTCAGATTTGCTAGTGGAGAGCTTACTATTGCCGCTTAAGGAATTTACGGCGGAAATAGGTGGCTACATATTCACGATATATTAGTATATAGAAAAATGAACATACAACTTACCCACCTTCATAATTGTTCGTCATACATAATTATTATACAGAATCTAACAGTTCTTCGTCTCAACCCATTGCCGGCTCACTACTGAACACAAGAGGGTTTATATCATAGTCCGCCACTTTGGCCAAGTGCGGACTTGAAATCATTTTGGAGAACTTTTACTCACGATGTTTTCCTTTACCATTTAACAGTTAAAGTACCTATTAAAACTAAGGAAGAAAGAGAATTTCGTGTTATTATTATCAATATATTTTATTTATATTTTGTAAGAGTACCTAATTGTGGTCAAGCTGCCGACTCCAGGAATTCCTTTTGTGAAAGACGTACCCGCTAATATGTTTCACAAGTACACCTATAACAATGAAATCAAAAGCATTCACCTGACAGTGAAATGTCATTTATAAAATGGTGGCCCTAGTTCCGATTTTGTCCACCTGAACAGATAAGTTGGTGGCACTATATAACCCTTGAACAGCTGCTAATAAACAACATTCGGAGTGTCCTTATACTTTTCGTATTCTTGTATTTCTAGTTACATACAATATCTAACACTGAATATGTAAATAGGTACTCATGACATTATAATATGTATATAGTTACAGCCTATCAACAGTGGCGTAGCTATGTAACCAAGCGCCCCGGGGCAAAAATGAAATTGGGGCCCTATTTAATCTAAACTAAATACTTTAAAGGTGCAAAACTACTTCATCATCAGCTCCTTGTCACCCAATGCAGGGCATAATGAAGCAAAGCTACTTACTACTAAGTATTATGTGTAACGTATAAACATTGACGAAGTCGATTACAGTTAATAATATAGGCAGACAACATAAGGGTGGAAGAGCCACACGGCAGTTTTTGCTGTCGCACGGCTGAGCCACGAAGTCCACTAGGCACCATCTGAAAACGGCGAAGCCGACCTTGCTCTTTCTAACCGAGATGCAGGTGTCCTCTCCGGTCGATACTTCTCTCCTCTCTGCTGGAGTTTGCGTATACGTCAGAGAGAGACAAATGGTTACTTCGCTTACGCGGATTCTATATGTGGAGGATCTTGAACCTTCCCTGTTGGATCTTCTGTTGACCTTTCATACGGAGGGATATCAGGTCTCCGTCCACGCCCGTCTTGGATCATTAGACCATTGTCTGATCTGGACTATGCACTCACACACACATCGCAGTCACGTTCTGCAGGTCGCCGCCGTGTTTGGCACTATAGGTCGGCCGATTAGGACAGGATGCGTTCTTTTTTTGCATCCTTCCCTTCAGGACAGGGTCGGGTATGCTTCTCGCCGGATGATCCCGACGTGATTCAGTCACTGATGTGGTACTTCAGGGAGTGGAACTCTTTATTTTATCATCTGTGGTGCCTGATTTAGTCGCTCCTGTAAAATTGTATCGCGCTGTAATAGGAGTGCTTCACTAGCGCCGTTAAAAATAAATACGATAAGGTTTACACAGCGTTCGGTGCGCATAGTACTACTCTCCCTAGACGTCAAGTCGAGTGGGCCTGATGGAGTTCCTCCCATTGTGCTGAAGACGTGTGCTCCCTAGTTTGCACCGGTCGTAACGTGTCTTTTCTAAAGCTCTTTCTCCCTGGGCGTAGTCCCGAACTTAAAGAAGACAGCTTTAATGCACCAGATCTCTAAAAACTAACCGGAAATTGACCGCTCAAATCTATCCAACTTGTTATCCAAAATAATGAAAACCATTGTGAACCGCCAGAACATGAGGTTGAGGATCACCTACTGAAAGTGACCGCCAGTACGATTTCCGTCGCGGCTGCTCAGCTGGTGATCTTCTGGCTTACCTAACTCATAAATCGGCGGAGGCAGAGAGGGAGAACCTGGCCGTTAGATTGGACATATCGAAGGCCGTCGATCGGGTTTGGCACAAAGTGCTTCTTTCGAAGCTCCCTTCCTATGGGCTTCCAGAGAACTGTGAAACTGTTGTCTTGTGCAACTGGATCAGTAGTTTTCTTGCAGATTACAGCAATAAAGTCGTAGTAGAAGGTGCAAGCGGGAGCTTGCAAGGGATTACAAGCCTATTTATGCTGGTGTTCCACAAGGCTGCGAGCTATCACCTACACTGTTTCTTCTGCTTATCTATACATATAATAAAACTGTAAATAGCAGATGTCTGTACATTTTATAATTTTGTAATAAAAGTGATTGAGGGGTACTAAAAATGAGTAATTAAATACATTTCTACCATTTTTAGAATTTTCTGTCTGTCTGTCTTTCTGTCTGTCTGTCTGTTTGTTTGTTAACGTATCACGTTTAAAGTACTAATTTATATCATAAGAATTGTTAAGGAAATTCTAAAGTGTACCTTCGGGTTACATTTAGTCTTTATTTCATTAAAATCGGTTCATGCCATCAAAAGTTATGATAAATATTCTGAAGTATGGGTAGGGAATTTGCTCAACGGTGGCTATGTTTGAGTCATCAAGTTGATGTTAGCAGCGCCATCTCTCTTTAATTAAATATATACATATAATAAAAATGATGATAACATGTTGTGTCTCTTTCTGTACATTGTATATATATTTTGGTGACTAAAATCATTATGGGGAACTAAAAATAATTAAATAAGTACATTTTTATAATTTTTAGAATTATCTGTCTGTCTGTTTGTCTGTTTTTATATGAAGGCATCACGTCTAAAGTAAACATCTTTTTTTTTCAAAGAAATCGTTAAGAAAATCATAAAGCGTATCTTCAAGTTACATTTAATCTTTGTTTTATTAAAATTGGTTAATTCTATCGAAAGTAATGATTATTATTTTAAAATGTAGGTTCGAATTTGTTCAATGGCGCCATAAAAATCTCAGAAATAGTAATAAAAAGATTTGTGTGTAAAAAAAACGTTCCATAATAATTAATATATTTATACTTAAAACATAAAAAGAGATTTAAAAAAGGATGTTTTCTCACACAAAGGACGTAATAGATGGAGTTGTACAAATTACAAACTTTTCTGATTTACTGTGTTGAGATTTTTCTCCGATGAATCGTATTGAGACTTACTGAAGAAATTTGTATCTATCGAAGCCATACAACGGAACCCGAACAAAAATAACAAAATTGCAACGAAATGTCGTGATATTGTACCTATTTATAAAATACGCAAAATCAGTACTGCCATTTTAGCGCTTTGGGAACTAGATTTAGCGCTTTTTTGGAATGTATAGCGTGCATTTCGAAATTTTAGCACCTAGCACTTAATCCAGCGCTTTTTGGTGTATTTAGCACACATTTCAAAATTGTAGCGACTAGCGGGTTATCAACTCTTTTATAGCAGCACTGTTAGTCCACATTACCGATAATAATAATAATGACCTTTTTTATTTTTTTCCACAAATAGTACATTGCAGTTTATCTTTTTCAAACATATTTTTTCCACAAAACAAAGACCATGGGAAACGAGTCCAAACTAGGATACCCTGTGCTATGGATCTCCCGGCTTCCCCTTTAGGAAGATCAACTTGATTTTTTTTATCTACGACTATAAGCGGGGAAATCCCCTTCATTAAAGTTTTCGTTCATGGTTTTGGCAACGCATTTATTTTGTTTTATTCAGTTTTAGTCAGTTGTTTAGAGCACAGCTAAGTTAAAAGTTACTTAGAGTAGTACTAACTACTGTTGACAGCAATTGCCATAATTATAAGTCGATGTCCTGCGAAGTATTGATACATCAAAAAAATATTGCCAGAAAAAAACTTAATGTTGTTTTCTTTATTATGATTATATTTTCTTGAATTATAAATTATAATAAAAAACACAAACTTTGTTTGTAGTTAATTTAGCGCGAAATCTAGGGCTTTTTTAAAGCGCTGTTTTCATGAAATCTAGCGCTTTTTGTGTTGTCCTAGCGCTGAATGAGCTTTTTTGATCTGGCAGCACTGCCAAAAAACCCTCTATTAAGAAGTAACTTTCCTTTCAGTTTTAAGCGCGTTCAGTTCCCAGTTACAGTCAGCGTGTGTTATGCGATGACCGTAAATATAGCGCAAGGTCAAAATTTACGCGTTGTAAGAGTGGACCTCAGTACTGACTGTTTTGCACATGGCCAACTCTATGTTGCTTTCTCCCGCGTTAGTAGCCCCCGTAACCTTTTTTGTGTACACCCCATCTAAGTCTACTTCTAACGTCGTTTACACCGAAGCTCTATCATAAACTACTTAGAACTTTGATGATAATGATTTATTTGTTACCACTTATTGATACAGTAATGATATAAATCGTTTAATATTCTCTTACCTAAACGACAAATTCTTTATGTAAAATCTATATACGCGAGCTACGCCGCGGGCACAGCTAGTCGATAATATGTTGCAAAACAGTAACGTGCACTGGAGAATCTTTATACACAGGCTGTGCCTATATTTCTCGGGAAAACGTCGCCGAGTACCGAAACACAATCTTGTGTGTGAAGTCGAGTCTTTGCCAGATAAGGTCTCGGATTGGGGCGGCTAAATATAATTAAGTTCAATGCCCAGAAGTCACAAGTTTGCGCGTTTACCACTAAAAAGAACCGCTTTGTCGTAACTCCTAATTTGAGGGCACTCCCCTTGTTACCTCAGCCAGTATCGGAATCTTCGGCGTTGACATATCGAATAACGTGCAGTCTCGTGGTCACTTGGAAGGGAAGGCTGAATTGGCCTCTAAAAAGCTTGGCGTGCTCAGCAGAGCGGGACAGTATTTTATGCCGGCACACTGCTGGCAACTTTACAAGGGGCAGGTTCGGTCTACCATGGAATACTGTTCTCATCCCTGGCCTGAGGCTCCCTAATACCAGCTCCTTCCACTTGGCCACATACAGCGCAGAGTGGCCCGAATCGTCGACGACCGACGAAGATGAAAGACAAGACAAAGAGATATATGTATGCATCCCTCTGCATTTTCTATCGCATTTAAGACGGGGAGTGTTCAGAAGAATTGTTCGGATTAATTCCAGCCACATTTCATCAACACATTTCACAAATCAGCATCATCGGGATGTTTGGCGGTCCACTACTGTCGAACCGATACGACTTAGGGACCTTCAAGAAACGAGCTTACTCCTTTTTAAAAAGCCCGCAACGCGCCTGCAATTCCCCTGGTGTTGTATTTGTTAATAGGCGGTGGTCGACACTTGCTATCAGGTGAGCCGTATGCTCGTTTGGCCCCCTCTTCTATATAAAAATGAAAATAAAAGTAGACAATTATCTTTAACAATTTTATATTTAATTTCTGAGGAAGAAGTGGGAGTAGTTTTTGTGATTTCAGTTAGAATCGTTCGCGGTCAGGGGCCAAAAAGTTAAAACTACAATCTCACAGAATACCAGCGTAAAATAGCAGTTTAATGCTGCTGTGTTTCGTATGGTGAGCGTAGACATCCGGAGACCTATTTTACTGGAAAAGAGGCATTCTATCTTAGTCCTCACGACTGACAACGCATCTGCATTTTAATTCGCAAACGAAGATAGATGTAGGTGTCTATGGACCACAGCAACCACTTACCACCAGGTGGACTGTGTACTCGTTTGTCACCCTAATTCTTTAAAAAAAATAGAAAATTCCTTATACAACTAGGATAGAAAATAATTTTTCGAACGTCATTCTTGGAGGCCGAGGGGCCCCTTTAGCTTGGGGGCCCCGGGCCACTGCCCCGCCTAGCCCCTGGGTAGCTACGCCACTGCCTATCAAAGACCCACTGCTGAACAATAGGCCTTCCTCAGAGATTGCCACATAACGAAGGATATTTGCTATAGTTGCCACTCTTGGCAGGCCAAAAGGGTTGGCAATCTATTATATGTAGTTATGTATGAAGCTTGTTTGTGACCTTACTTAATATCAGTTACGTACGTAGGTAATGTTATATCCAAAAAGTAAATAAGTAGTTTTCCATTCGTAATGACGAATTTTTTAATTGAATCCCATACCTATTTAGTAAGGCAAACTTACGTACCTAAATAAAACAACTTAGCTTTTCGTTTCTTTTAGTATATTTATATCAAATCTCAGTATATACGTACTAATGCAATGGCTACTAAAAGTTCAATAAACATGGAAATTTATAAGCGATAATTGAACTTGTTCTTGACGTAAAACGATAACCCGGCCGCACTCCGCGTCATGGGGGTTCATTTTGTTGAACCTCAGATTATACATAGAATCTATATTGTGTTCAAGATGTTTTCAAAGTTTACGTCACATATCAACAATTTATAACACAAACACATCTTGACGTTAGAATAAATAATGTTGACCATAATGTTTATTGCAGATACTGAGACACAAAGTAAATATCCGCGTCATAAAATAAAATAATGTCTTACACAGTTTGAAGGGTACCTCCCGCATATACTCAATTGTATGAACTATCCCTACTAACACTACTTCTTCAAACTAGGTATAACACAAAGTTAAAGTTACAGCCTATATATACGTCCTACTGCTGGACACAGGCCTCATCTCATTTCTGAGAGAGGTTTAGGGCAAGGAAGTGTCCGCCGCGCTGCCCCAATACGTGTTGGCGAACTTCACATGTCTTCGAAATAGTTTTTCTTCTTATTTCTTAGACATACCGGTTTCGTCACGATGTTTTCCTTCACCGCCGAGCACGTGGTAAATCAGCACTTAAAATTGCAATTAACAATTTCATTGGTGTTGGCTAGATCCCTATCTAACCCGGGTTGCTCGCGTACTGTGAAATTTACAGCGGCTTAAAATATACGGCTCAGGTAAAATACAATTTTATTGAAAAAATGTAACTTTTAGTATTTGCACAGGAAAATTGTTATACAGAATTCATCGAAATAATAATAATAAAAAAATTACGCACTATTTCTTTCACACGGAAATTTCTGCACAAAAGCCAGGTCACGACAGCTTCACCGGACTCATGGCTCGGGACTCCATTGCAGGGAGGTATATCAACAGGTGAATTATTCTGAAGATGCAACTGAGTATTGGTCTGAACGTAGGGTATCCGGTATGTTGAGGGTCGGTATGTAGTTGTCAGAGTTTACCACCAGCGGATTAGGATGCGTTTAGAGTTTAGACGCTTTCAAAGCAGCGTCGAGACATTTCGTTGAAAAGGTGTTGGGACTCTTTTTCTGCCCAGGAGTCCGACTAGGTAGGTGCAACCCTGTTACCTATTTCTGCTGCCAAGAGTGGCGTAGGTAGGCGTGGGCGAAGTGGGCCCTCGCCCACGGCCTCATACTTAAAGGGGCCTCGTGAGGCCCCTTAAAATGCGATTCCCCCAGATTTTAGATATGTCGTGTCAAAGTATATTTAAAGATCTATTGGGTAGATCTTGGGAACGAAAGAAAAGGGGCCTCGCTGATGCGACTTCGCCCACGTCTATATTAGTCCACGCTATGCCTCTGGCTGCCAAGTAGCAGTGCATGCACTGCTGTGTTCCAGTCTGTAAGGTATCGAGAGCCGGTGTAATTACAGGTTGTGGGGCATTCTATCTTAGTTCTCAGAGGTGACAACGCGTCTGTCATCAGTAGCCTTCTTTGTTTTGAGTTGACGGCAGGTTTGTTTTTGATAGAATAAGAGTGACAAACGAGCACATAGTCCACCTGACACACCTGAGAATCAAAATGCAGATGCGTTGGCACTCCTGAGGACTAAGATGGAAAGCCTCGTTTCCAGTGAAATGGGTCTCTGGTTCCCTACAGTCACCATATGAAACAGCAGCATTACGCTGGTTTTCTGTGAGAGCGTGCTCCTTCGCCGGTCGAACCGACCCATTCGTGCTACTCGTACAACTGTAATAATATAGCTGCAGCGTGGCTTTACCACGTCTGTGTTCATGCACTGCAGTAGCCACTTCAATTTTATTAAGAAAACTTGTTTTATTTAAACTAGCACATTTCTGAACTATTGTAAATGATGTAGATATTATAATAATTAGAGTGTAATATTACTATACTTAAATTTTACCAGCACAAACAGCAAACACGTCAAGGGTCTAAGGAATAATATATGCGCTGATGTTAACAAAACTCTACCAATTCAAAGTTACAAGTAATGATACCGACATAATGACTTGCCTAAGAAAATAAAATCCTACAATTTCAGTGACACAATAACGAAATCAGAAGTTTCAGTGATTAAAAGAAAGTTTTCCCCAATGCCGTTAAAGCGGTTTAAGTCAAGTCTTTACTCTAAGAAATTAGCACAATAGACTACTGGGCAAAATTTGAAAACTTTACGACTTTTTAATAAGCGAGGAATATTTTCTTGTAATAAAAAATTAAAATATTTATATTTAAAGAATATTTTATTATAACTAATTAAATTGGTTTTTGGGGTAGAGTACGTATTTAGGGGGTTGTTTCTTTTTTGAGCTATTTGCATATGCCTGACTACAGACTCACCTGATGGTTAGTGGTGATGTAGCTGAAGATGGTAAAACGCACTGACTTAACAAAAGCCTGTTACTCTTGCCTTGACACTTAAAGATATTATATCATAGAATGAAAATTCAGATGCTGGCAAACACTGATGTAGGCACGAATAACGGCGAAACAAAGTTTTATAAGGCTAAGTTTTTAAGGTAGGTATTAGATACCTTAGGGTATATTTTATATAATCAATACATATAAATAAATTTGAAGTGTCTCTCTGTAATATTGAAATAACTATCTTCCATTAAGCTCAGGGGATTATTTGCATGCTATTAAGACGTTAGTGTCGACGATGAGTATTATCGGCGCCTTCAGTTCATCAAAAATTACGCACCAAGCTTTTAAACTATCCCAACTTTTATATCCAAGCACGTGCGGCCATCGCGATGGCGGCAAACCGGTACCTAAGAACAAGTTTTCTTCCAGTCTTGACGCCGCAAGAAATCTGGCATTGAAAATGATATTGCAAGAAAATATCCAATCCAGTATTTAAGAAACGATTGTGTAGTAATTTAAATATCTAGCCAAAGAAATTGCCAATGATTTGGACATTCTTTTTACAGGCGGCATAAACACATAGTCGTGTCCGGTAAGCAAAGTTTAGTGTGTATAAAACATTAAGGACAAGCCGCAAATTCAATGCAGTCGAAAGTAGAATCTATTAAAAGATTTAATTTGCTGGAGGAACTAAACTATTTTTTGACCAGCGACTAAGTGGTAAAATTAAAAATGTTGTACTACTTTAATATAAATTAAATAAGAACATCATCAATGTAGTAGTCGAAGTCAATTAAATACGCATTATTAAGGATAACTCAAAAAATACTGGTCAGATTTTAATCAAATTTATATGGGATCAAATAAGGAGCACCAGTTTTCAAATAAAAAAAGAATCATCAAAATCGGTTCATCTAGAAAACGGTTCTGATGTAGGTAACATAAAAAATACAGTCGAATTGAGAACATCCTCCATTTATTGAAGTCGGTTGACAAAAGTAGGAAAATGACATGTATATTTAAGAAACATGTCATGTTTCTTAAATGAAATAAATATGCGAGTCTTTACAACGAAAACTAAATTTTTGGACAAAGACAGAAATCTAAAGCCTTTTAAAGATGATGTACTTCAGATCGTTTACATTAGATTACCCACTGAAGAACTATAAATTCTGTGAACTCCTGTCTGTAAGAGAATTGTATATTTTATTTACTACAACATTACTATTTAGGTTTATCCTACTGCAAATGAGAAGAAAGAGTTCCAACAACAAAACCTGTGAACATAATTTGCTCAAAAACGAACACATTGTACATTCGTATTGTTAACAGTAGTGTTTCCGGTTCTCTAGATTCATCCATCATAAGACAACAGTTTTTACGATGCTATTTTGACATTCAATTTTTTTGCGAGCGTAGACCTTTCACAGTCGAGCAGATTCATTCGTGCCTCGGCAGCATTCTCGGTTTTTTCAGCGCTCCAGCTTTCAGCAGTCCAGTGTGAATATTCACAACAAGCAACATCAGATGCCATGCTGATGGAGGGGAATCGCATAAGAGATCTCCCCTATTCCTTTCACGGCCAAATTGGTGAACCTGACGTGATGTGAACACGCAACCAAACTATTTTCGGAAACCTTAACTCCAAGTTTTCGCCATCGTCCCAAAGTACTCCATCCATTGGCTACTGAACAGATATTGTCTACAGTTGTCACATCCTGTAAGCCAATCTAGTTTTAGAAGGTTCATTGCACATAGCACTGGAATAATGCTTCCTAATCCTTCAAGCTACTCTCTGCGCTACAGGTAGTGTTCGACATGGCTCTGAGCCTCACTGCTCGTCTTGTTCATAACACTTGCAGATTATTTGCCTTCTTCTCAAATCACCGCAGACTACGAGGTAATTCCCTGGCACTTGCACCTTCGTCATCTAGACTGCACTCTTGATCTCCCGTCTGAGGACAGGGGTGACGTGGCTGCGCTGTATATATTCAGTATATTAAGGGATATTTTCCACATTATAGAAAGATTTCTAATTACACTTTGAATAACGAAATTGGTTTTTATATTAATATTTTTAATATTATTGAAGTACGACCAGGGATACAAACCTTTTTTTCTGATTTTTTAAAGTTAAAAATACTTTTAATAATAGTATAAAGTCTACTATTTTAAATGTAAAAAAGCCATGTGATGATCAACATTATCATCTTGATAATGTTGATGGGAAAAAAGTCACATCTAGACAAAATAAAGAGACACAGGTATCGTCACAGGCCATTCAGGATGCAAATTTATATAAACGCAACATTTTCGTTTCTAATGAGTATAAGTGTGACATGTCACAATTACCCAATTTTAAATTTTGAAAACGGGGAACTAACTGACCACCGAAACAAAGCGTTTGCTCAACTGATCGCTTACGAATTAGATCTTGTTCCAATGAAAAGAAGATCTGTAACATATGTTAATATAATAAATCTTGTGAGGAAAGTACATCACCAAAAGGATGTGGACGACATAAGTTTACCCAACTAAGAAGACTCGGAATAATGTTTGTGGCATAGGTACGCTGTTGTTGATATTATTAAATAAGTATTATGAACACTTACGTAGTTGTAGTTTTGTTTAAGTACCTATTCTCACAAGTATGCGAAACAATGATTACCTATATGAACGGTTTTAACAATCCAAGATGTTGGATTTTATTAATAAGCCGTTTTCGTTTTAATTTTCTGGATGCTTTTTTCCTTTTTACACTAGAGATGATGAATATATTAAAAAAAAAAACTAGCGAATCGTATTAACGCAGCAAAATGTTCAACTATCAACTATGAAATGAAGATTGCTCATAGTATGAACCTATTAATGTTTTTTTTTTAATTTTTTAAAATGAACCTAGCTAAAATAAATAATATATAAATATTTAATACAAATGTTTTCAATGTTGATAACCTTAGGAAGACGCCCTTCGGCGTTTTCCGCGCCTGAGGATAGTTTTATTTTTCTAAACTCATTTACAGAAATGGAAACTATAATGATGTTGTATGTATGTAAAACATGCACATATAAAAAGTATATCCCTTTAGAATAGAAATTGGCCAAGTTATGGCTAAAATATAATTTACGCCGATCGGTGACATCCGCCTAAAAATGACGTTGTGCGTGCACCGCAACGAATGGGTTAAAGAACGTGTGGTCTGCTAGTCCTTGTATATTATTAAAAATGAATAAAATCTTTAGCAAGCCTATGCAACTATGCCATTTAATTTAAAAGCAAAGTACTCTCATGGGCTACTAAGGAATAACCATTGCTAGTGATTATTGCTTTACCAAATTAAACTTTGCGGACCATAATACCTTCAAATTATAATTCAAAAATAGAGAACAGGTCTATAAGTTGGGCTTTAAGTCGAAGAAAATCAAGCTGAAAGTATAGGTACATATGAAATGTATAAGTTAGACTACGGGAGCTACTTTGGCAGAGAATGGCCAGAATCCATCGACCATCTAACCCTACACCTGGCTCTAGTTCTACAGATCTGTCAGAATTGTGGTAAATGGAAGTCTCCATATGTCTTTGGCTTCCTCTGCGTGCCAGATGTGATACGGCGTCGAATGTTTTTCTTTGTAGGTGTTATAAAACAAGTCTGGCTAAAGTCTGGCATAGCTAGTACAAGAATAAAACGCATAAGTTATTATTTAGAGTTTATTGTTCACTTAGTGGCATGGTGAGCCTGAGCAGCGGCCTTCCTCATTTGAGCCAGAACATTGCTCATCTCTTCACGCTTCCTCTTGGCACGGATGTGTGTGCCCAGACGCCGCTTCAAGAACTTCAGAGCACGTTTGTCTTTTGATACCTGTTGAAATAATATATATTTAAATATAAAAAGAACACATTTTTAATAGAGATGTACTGACTAGTCGAAAAAGCCGACGATCCGGCTGTATTTGTAGTCGGCGACTAGTCGGCCTATTAATTATTCATATTTCATATAAGTTAAATAATCTGCATGATAATTGAAATGAAATCTTAACCTTTATTGTAAACAATTGTTATTTTAGAATCAGTCTTACAGTTAATAATATAATAATAAATATGAGTATTATCGTAATGAGTGGAAGTATAATCTAGACGTAGTAAAGATTAAAAATAATAACTCACTGTGCATTATTAAGCAATAATGGCAATCAAAAATTAGATTATTTTAATTTAACTAGGGTAACAGACGTTTCTTACATAACCCTTTGTACATCACAATTTATAAAAAAAAAATATAAATATTTTTTTATTAGAAGCAATCTGTGGTGTAAAATCCACAACCATACTGCCCTTTCTGGCTTTCTTTTGGTGTTTTATATATTGCCAGCTTCGGAGAAGTCTCTCGCTATACACATAACTAGCTGGATAATAGACACACTTTAGCAAGACGCGATATTTCGGGATATCTTAACTGTTACGATTTCACATCGGCATTGCTGATTCAAACCAAACTCCGCCAAAAGCAATGATCGGCTAGGCCAACTAGCCTAGTCTAGTCTAGACTAGTCCAACAATATCATAGTCGGCTCATTACTAATTCTTAAGATGTAATTAAAATAATATATTTTTTATTTCACTTTACTTTTTATGTTACTTTTCATCATTATTATCCTGTTTACAGCTTATCCAATGAACATAGGCCTCCATAAATTGCCTCATAGGAGAATATTGTCATATTTGCCACGCTTAGCCATCTCCTGTTTCGATTTCTCTATGCCACCTCTTGAAACACTCATAGATTTACACCATCAGTTTCAATTTGTCTTTGTCACCTCTTGAAACACCTATGGAATGATAGGGGTTGTTGATTCTCTTACCCCACAACTACGCAATTATATTACTTTTATTAATATAAAACAGTATGTATTATATAATACTAGCTGGTACTTAGCACGTTGCTGCTGCAGAAATAAAAATAACACAGCACAGCAGCGTTAAGCTGCTATTTTACGCTGGTATTCTGTGAGTGTGGTCCTTCCCCGGTCAAGCCGACCGCTTCGTGCTACGACCATAACATAGCTGCAGCATGGCAAATTTTATATTACTTTCAAATAAATTTATCAGTACAATACACATGCCACCTACTGTAAGTTAATTGTACTATGCCTATAACCTTTGTCTAAGTACAAATAATAAGTTGAAGAGGTTTCATCGCAATATAATACGGTATGGCAGCACTTAAAATGCAAACAAACAAACATAATATAAAATTTATCAGTACAGAGTTATCTACTATATCTAATGGTAAATAGCTCATAAGTTGAACAATCATAAATTTCGAGATAGGTACACAAGCAATTTGTGTTCAATCTCTGCCCATGGCTCATGGTAAACAGACATGATCATTATAATTTATATGGTAGGTAGATGCACAAACTGAGTTAAATCTTTGTCAGCACTGGCACCACTTTTATGAATTGAAATAAATGCAGTTTTACTGTACTTACTCAAAAGCAAACGAAAAATTAGCAGGTCTGAGAAAAATATATTTCAAGGACATTTGTAGTCTGTTGATTTTCATTAAATTGCTTGGCAAAATTAACACACACTTTAAAACACTCTCAGAGATCCTGTACGCATGTTGGAAATATTTATTAATTTTATAAAGCCTTTATTGTGTCCACCTTAAAGGTAACAGGTAACAAAATGCTTGCAGTCATTTTCTATCAGTAAACTCAGGATTGTTATTTAAAACATAAATGCAGTAACAAATCTTAATGTTTGTTCAATTTTTGTAAAATATTAAGGGACAAACTATTCTTCAATTAATTTCCCCACATAATTAATTGAAATTAAAATTGGGAATATGGGGAAAAATTTGAAATGGGAATAGCACAGGTGTGATATACCAGAGACCAGGTGTCAGCATTTACCTAAAAAAAATATACAGGCAACCAAAAAAAATCTATCCCCAACGAGGGCTTCTCTATCTATGACTTTTTCTACAACCAGGGCTGTGCCACTTAAAAATGAGGTTTAATATTTGACTGATTTCATAGTTGATAAGTTAATTTGTTCGAAAAGTGTAATGGTTATTGTTTCTTTTGGCACTATTATATATTAATTAGATAAAAAAAAAAAAAACTAAAGCACTGGTATTCATAAGTTAAAAATGAGCAAAAAATTAAAAAGCAAACCACTGAGACATTGTTCTGTGTATTAATATAATACTCTAGAAACAGATAAACTTTTATTAAAACTAACTTCTCAATAAAATGACATTGTGTAATAAAAGACTTCACCTCAGTGTCAACTGATGAGTGGAAGATTAGACCTGATTGTCCTGACAGTGAACTCACTATTCATATTATAATTTTAATGCAATTATATAGATGTATATACATATATTGCATAAGTTGAATTTGATGTGACTTTAACATGTGTAGCTGGACTAAAGAAGCTAATGTAAAATTTTAATAAGTCTGATTTGTAAGTAGTTATATATTTAATAATTAGTATAAATTTCTGTTATGCATACTATTTTAAAATGAATCTTTGTTTTTTTTTTTTTTATAGAATAAGTAAAAAACCAGCACACATTTCACCTGAAGGTAAGTAAGTGGATAGACAGACACCTACATTTAACCTCAATTAAAAATCAAAATGCAGGTGTGGTGTCACCCTTGAGGACTAAGATGGAATGCCTTGTTTCCAGTAAAAAGGATCTCTATTTCTCTACACTGAATATATTAAACACATTAAGCTGCTATTTTATGGTATCCTGTGAGAAGGTGGTCCTTTCCCAGTTGAGCCAAACTATTCATACTACAGTTATAGCATAACTGCACCACGGCTCTACCATGTAAAGCGTCTTTAAATGTTATACTTAAAGGTGAGGTTTTTGAGATCAAAGTAAATTAACTTGGTCAAGTAGTTAGGATATCATTTGACTTCAATAAATATAAATGTAAACAAACCTTAAGCAATTCCATAGCTCTCTTCTCATATTGTGCATGTCCAACTACTTCACGGACCAGATCACGCACAAATTTTGAGTGTTTGGTTTGTAGCTGAAATTTGAAATATTCAATTTTATTGTTTTGTGATCTGTATTATTGATGTGAATTAGAGATCTGTTCTTAAAAGAGTATTTATATAAGCTGCTACTTTAAATTACATTACAGTAGTAAATAATTCAATGATTTGTTTATTGAAATTGGTAATGATACAATTATTCATAAATTGAAACTAAACGGTTAAATGATTTGAAACATAAAACATTTGTTAATAACTTTAAATTTAACCGTTTGTTAGTTGATATTTGTGGTTAGACACATTTAATTTTATAAAGGTACAACAGGATATAATAAAACATTAACTCAATTTTTTAATCATTCAGATTAAAAAATTGTTTGTTATATAAAAAGTAAAATGTAATATTGTTTTTAGCAAAGAATGACATAGTATTCAGTATCAAAATTCTTTAATATCATTATAAAACAAAAACATAACCTTAAAATGGTAAAACCTAATAATCTACTTACACCCTTTAGTCGAGCTGGTCTAATTCTGATGGCTTTGTCAGTGATGCCTTTCTTACCCGCAGAAATTTTTGTGGTTTTGTGGCCTTTTCGCAGACCAACTGCGATCTCAAACCTAGGCGCCATGCTGTAAATAACGAATTTGTAAAGTGAAATTCGTGAAATAATCTTATAAATAATTCACTTTCTAATTATTAACATTGCAGTTCATATAAATTCATATTACAAATTACTGATTATTTAGATAAAATTAAATTACATTTACAAAGATATTTACGTACATAACAGTTTGACATAAAAGTCCAAAGAGAAATATTTTTTTTCTATTTTTGATAAAACATATTTTTTTATTTTATGACAAAGTGACTTATGATTATACAGCCTAGTCTGACCAATAAAATTCTTTACAATATGCTTAAGAAATTTTGATGATAGCCCCAGTAGACTGTTGATGAGGATAGTATCTCAAAGAACTTTAACGGAGAGTCAACTGCTGGAGGATTGCTGCTACTGCTAATGGTTTGAAATGAATTTTGACATTTAGTAGTGCCGAGATTTTGTGTATTTAAACCATAAGTTATTTAACACGCCTAAGCACCTTAGATACGCAAATACTCTTCTTATTCTGTGGCCTTGCGATACTGTTCACGTTGATTGTCTGCTCGTTTGGGTGGTCATCAAAATTTCCCAAAAACTGCAATGCGACCTATACTGCATAAAAAAAAAAACATATGCGTCGAATTGAGTACCGTCTCCTTTTTGGAAGTCGGCAGAAAACAACGCAGTAGACTTAATACAGACACTATTCAAGGTCTTTAGCCTAGTCTTTAGCTCTTTAGTCTATAGCCTAAAGGTTGATAATTAATTACTGTTGAAATTTAACAAAAATATGTAATAACAAAGTAATTATTAGTTCATTTGTTGCAAATGTCTTAGTTTTAATATGTTGTTTGTTTAAATTAATGTTTAAAATTTTGCTATATAAAAATTTTTGTGTATATTTTTATTTAATAATGATAATCAAACCTTATTACATAAGCATTCATCCCTTATTTTTCAAAAGAAACAATGATGATGATGATCAATAATTATATTTTGGTTTATTTGATTATACAGATATTAAGTTTAAATAGCATACAAATTTAATACAGATTTTAGCAGTTTCTACTACAGATAAAAGTTTCAAGCCATCTGGAAACACTGGGTCACCATATCCTAAAGGGTCGTTTATCACCCTATCCTATAAAAAAAATCTCGATCGGTTGTCAGTTCTTTGAGTTATATGGCTGTCTTAATTCTACTTCAGCTTACTGTCGATAACACTGGTTCTACTACGGATATTCTCATTACAAAGTATATCATGCAGATAAACTCTTAGCAAAGCCCTGTCCATAGCACTCTGAGCGACTTTAAGCTTTCTCATACAGGAAGGACTACGTCCCAGATATATATTTTTATCATCACTCATCACTGACAATATGGTTCACTCTGGTTGTACATTCTTGTTTTTTAGTTTTGAGGTATGTATGATGCTGTGTCGTAACCTCACGAAAGCTGTCCAGTTGAATTCGATTTTTTAATTGGCCTTGCAGTTGAAGTGTGGGTCAGCCTCCCACTAGAAGGAGTGCCGAGCTGCCCTTGTATGACATGCAGAAAATCTATAGATGCAGGTGGAACAGTACCACAAACTAAGAAGGGTTAGAACCCAGAGCCGTAAAGCCAGTTACAAAAAAATGCGATTGACATTTGATGATTAGATTTCTCATGTTTACATTTTGCAATAATTAGTTATTACATATAAATTTTGTTACTTTAGTGGTTAATATTTTACGTTGAACATAAAGTTCAGTAAAAAAGTCTGTTTTTTCTGGCATGTTAGAAAGTCAGAATAGTAATTTCGCTAAAGAGCTATAAAGTAACCTCAAATTGTTAGAAATTTTTTAAAATATTTTATTAGAATGGAAGTTGGTGCTGTTAAACAGGCTTTTAATAATGAGGTTATTATTACAAAAATAATTACTTATCTTCTTCAGAAGATTAATAAGGTATGGTATGGTAAATGTTATTGATAAATTGTATCATAAATGTTATTCATGTTTCAGGTTATTCTAATGAAGAAAAATTTAAATCAAGCTAAAATACAAATCATACATAAGCTAACTAGGAAGGCCAAAACATTAACTGAAAAAAAAGCTCCAGAAAAATTAAAAGAGAAGCTAAAAAAGAAAGCCGAATCAGCTGTAAAAGAAGTTTTAATAATTAAGGTCTCTAATTTATTTCTTTAATAATTGAATGCATGTCCAGAGCAGGATGATATAAACACAAGCTGTAACACACTATTTCACCCCCTGGTACAACTTTCCATTAACAGCCGTTACATGATTATAAGCATACACGTAAAGTATCAACATGCGGAAATACGTACTTTTTGATAAAAAAAATTCAAAATCAATTATTTTTGAAATATTTATGTCAGTTCCTACCGTAAAACTGACGCTATTTTGTATTGTCATTGTCATCGTCAGTAGGGATGTCGATTCTTTCCGAAAAAGATCGATTTTATAAATTGAATAGAATCGTAACCTGATGTATCGATTCACAAAAAATTGATTTATAAAATTTCTATATTTTTTCATGTTTGCATTTATAATGTAAATGTAAATCCATTTAATGAGAAAAAAATCCCCTTCATCAGAAAAAAATAGGAGGGCTGATTAAGAGGGATTTCTGTATCTATTTTGAGGCTGCAACGTCTCCGGCGCTGCGGGAAGAGCAGCCTCGGGTTGGCTATAGATATCCGGTACTTGATTTTAATTATGTATTCAGTTTAAGAGGCTTGTCTGGGCTAAGTATGAACCTCTTACACTGTTTTTAAATGTCGGAAATAAATTTTGAATTAATTACGATAAAAATAAGTTTCATTAAAAATTCTGTATAACGAAATGCAAATATGACATTTTGTATAGTGTTATGAGATTAGATGTCAATAATCGATGTAAAAAAGTGTGAAACGGGACGGTGTTGACGGCCATAATTTAGGCAACCATAAATGTCAAATATAATATATTATCTACTAGCTGTTCCCCGCGACTTCGTTCGCGTGTTAGGGTTTTTATGTTTCTGCGCGGAACCCTGATTCTTTTTCTAAAATAAAAGTAGCCTATGTTACTCCTTATGAAATCAGCTATCTGCCAGTGAAAGTCCCGTCAAAATCGGTCGAGCCGTTTCGGAGATTACCCGGAACAAACAAACAGACAGACAGACAGACAGACAGACAGACAAAAATTTTAAAAATTGTATTTTAGTTATAGGTATCGTATTTACTTTTATATGCATTTAGTAAAAAACTGTAATTTTGACATTACAAACAGACACTTCAATTTTATTTATTTGTATAGATGTATAGATGATGTCAAATGTCAAGTGTCATTCCGTTTCTCTAGTGGTCACACAAATGTTCTCTCTTGTGCTTACTGCTGCTTTTTCCCTGTTTTTTCAATGACTTCTGCTCAGTTTTTGAACTTATTTGATTTAAAATTACATTGTTTCATTTACCACTATCATAGCAGAGTTTAGGGAAACCTGACTTTATAGATAAGATAGATCGAATTTGTACTAAAACTGAATCAGAACACCCCGACTCCACATAGTCTTGTCTGCCCTACCCTTAGAGTGTTTTTGTAAGCTGTAGGCGCGGAGGGAGAGCAGCCCCCGCCCGCTGCGCCGAAGCCGTTGCAGAAGTAACTTTGTGTCAATATTCCTGTGTAAAAAAGTGAGGTTATGATTTTACAAAAAATTTATTACTCATAAACTATACATTTCCGCAACGGGGGAAGGGTAGGGGAGGCTTCCCCTGAACCCTCCCCCTCCCCCTCTTCCCTCCCCCTCCCAACCCTGTACGCGAGTACCGGATGTCTATAGTTTTACCGCAGCCTCTATGCCTTTGTGTAATAAATCGTAGGCATCAGACGAGCCGGAGCGGCTGAGGCTGGTCGCCGAAGGCGACTAACAAGCCAAAGCTGCGGAGGCTGCTCCCCCTACGCGCCTCTGGCTCTATAAAAACACTCTAGGGGTAGGACAGACTCGTACCAGGTAGAGTCGGGGTCAATCAATTCGGTTCTTTGACATAAGTTGAACCTAACCTATTTTACATAGGCTGCACTAAAAGTATCGGGAATGGAATATTTCCACTGTTCCTGTCATATTAAAATCTTTTTAATTGAAAAGTCCTTGGTTTTAAAAATCGAATACCATTTATTTATTTAAAAAAAGATTCTCGGTCTGGTCACAAGGTTTTGTCAAACTTGTTTAGTCGTTGAGAAAATGGAATTGACCCGAGAAAATTCAAGAGCGATGATTTATTATGACTTTCGAGGTGGTTTAACACAAAAACAGTGTGTTGACCGGATGATTTCTGCATTTGGTGATGAAGCCCCATCCAAAACCACAATTTATCGCTGGTTTGCTGAATTTCAACGTGGACGTGTCAAGCTCAGTGATGATCTTCGTCAAGGTCGTCCAAAAACTGCAGTCACCCAAGAAAACGTTGATGCTGTGCGTAAGCTGATTGAGGAAGATCGACATGTGACATACCGCGAAATTCAGGCAACTTTAGACATTGGCATGAGTCAAATACAAATAATCTTGCATGAACAATTAGGTGTAAAAAAGTTGTTTTCCCGATGGATACCGCATTCGCTCTATGAAGAGCAAAAAGCGGCTCGCGTTACTTGGTGCGTCAGAACTCTCGAAAGATTCCACGCAGGATCCTCAAATGCTGTATACAACATCGTATCAGGTGACGAATCCTGGATATACGCGTACGAACCCGAAACAAAAAACCAGTCACGAGTTTGGGTGTTCGAAAATGAGTTAAAGCCAACAAAAGTTGTTCGTTCACGGAGTGTTGCAAAAAAAATGGTGGCCACGTTTGTCTCCAAAACCGGCCATGTTACGGTATGTACGGTACTATTCCTCTTGAGGGACAAAGAACGGTTAATGCAGAATGGTATGGTAGCATTTGTTTGCCACAGGTCGTTTCTGAACTCCGTAAAGAGAACTGCAACCGCCGCATCATCCTCCATCACGACAATGCGAGTTGTCACACCGCACACAAAACAAAAGAGTTTTTAGAGCAAGAAAACATAGAATTATTAGACCATCCGCCGTACAGCCCCGACCTAAGCCCTAATGATTTCTATACTTTCCCTAAAATAAAGAATAAATTGCGTGGACAGAGATTTTCATCACCTGAAGAAGCTGTGGACGCCTACAAAACGGCCATTTTGGAGACCCCAACTTCCGAATGGAATGGTTGCTTCAATGATTGGTTCCATCGTATGGAAAAATGTGTCAAATTTCGCGGAGAATACTTCGAAAAGCAATAAATATATTTTTAAATAGTAATGTTGTGTCACTTCCTTGATTCCCGAAATTTTCAGTGCCGCCCTCGTATTTGTTATTTGCCGTAATAGGTGCTGTTAAAAATAAAACAAATTTCAATAAGAGATCATTTATTATGGTATCTTTCTTGTTTTTCATAAATTGGATTTGTATTTATATTATAAATGCAAACATGAAAAAATATCGATACTTTAGAAATCGATTTTTTGTGAATCGATACATCAGCTTATGATTGGAATCAATTTAAAATCGACCTTTTTTGGAAAGAATCGACATCCCTACTAACGATGACAATGACAATACAAAATAGTGTCAGTTTTACCGTAGGAATTGACATAAATATTGCAAAATTAATTGATTTTCAATAATTTTTTTCTCAAAAAGTATGCGTCTCCGAATGTCGAAACTTTGTGTGTGTGCTTATAATAATATAACCTTTCTGTAAAAAAAATATCGGCCTAGCTTTCCATTGACGTCAGTCGAGTTTGGTGTTGATACGTATTTTTACAGAAAAGTTACACTATTATAAGCACACACACAAAGTTTCAACATGCGGAAACGCGTAATTTTTGAGGAAAGAATTATTGAAAATCAATTATTCTTGCAATGTTTATGTCTAATCCTACCATAAAACTGGCGCCATTTTGTAATGTAAAAGTGTAAGTACGTGTTTCCGCATATTGAAACTTTGTGTGTGTGCTTATAAAAATGTAATCTTTCTGTAAAAATACGTATCAACACCAAACTCCACTGACGTCAATGGAAAGTCTTTCCAAAATATCCACCCCCAACTTGACTGACGTCAATGGGGATTGGCATAAATATTGCAAAAATAATAGATTTTCAATAATTTTTTTTCTCCAAAAGTATGCGTTTCCGCATGTTGAAATTGCGTGTGTGCTTATAATAATGTAACCTTTCAAAATATCAACACCCAACTCGACGGACGTCAATGGAAAGCAAGCCCACCCCCTCAGGGGTTGAATCTACCTAAGTCCTTTCTTAGTGAATGTCTACATCGACAAAGGAATATATATCCCAAATTTCAAGTCAATCAGGTTTCTGAGGTCTCGTGATGAGTGAGTGATTTAGTGGTATTTCGCTTATATATATTTTTATTTTTTATTTTGCAATAACTAGCCAGATTTGCAGAAAAGGTTTAGAATAAGTAATATAGGCATAAGGTGAAGAAAAATTCAATAAAAAGCCTCTCACACATTGTCCTTTTTATCCTTTAAATTCAAAATGCGTGGTAATACATAATTTTAACTGATTTTACTGCACACGCACACATTTGTAAGGGTTGATCTGTAAGCAAAAACATTGGTGCCCACAAATCACATTAAATTTAGGATAATTTCAAATAAAAGTAGAAGCTTTACTTGTATTTTCAAAAACTGCAATAACGGTATATCATCTATTACTAATAGATGATATACCGTTCTATCCGATGAAATACTAATCTATACTTAATATAATAAAGCGGAAGACTTTTTTGTTTTTTTTTGTTTGTTTAAACGCGCTAATCTCTGGAACTACCAGTCCGATTCGAAAAATTCTTTTTGTATATTATAGCCAGATTCATGTGAAATAGTATAGGCTATCTATCATTAAGCTATATTACTCAGCTACCCTTAAATATGGATATTTGTTAAGCAAGTCAGAAGAAAAGCACTCCCGAAATGATTTATCCGCGTACGCTGGTGTTATCGTTAGGGATACGTAAATACAATGTTCTAGAAAAATACAGACCTTTACTCCGTCTAAAAAAAGTCCACGTTACCATATTATGTCTATTTCTTATACATAAGCCATAATTTGGTATTTTGTGACAAAAAAATATCAAAATTTAAGTGATTTATGAGCGTTATTATTAGGCACGGCCATTTTATCCTTACGAACGAAAGTTACTTCATCATCAAGACAATTTTATGAAGATAAACTTTGTTCTTTATACCATGTTATTTGGATGTATAATTTAAGAGATAATGTAAAATTAAAATAATTCAATACTTGGCTGGGCGCGCGAACGAGGCTTAAACCCTAGCCGTTATAAAATGCTTGAACTAGGTCATGTCGCGCACCTCGGACACGTGATGACGCGGGTGAAACCGCGGGGCACTGCTAGTTATTTATATTATTGAACTTAAGTATAAAATTTGGCTACTCTGAAAAGTAACCCTGACGTGTCCCAAAATTCAACGATAAGCCAACACCGGAGGATAGACCTGCCCCGGACTAATCGGGTAAAAAAGGAAAAAAAAATATATCCCAATTATATTTTAAGTTATATAAAAAAAATGAAATTCTTCAGAAATTGAGACCGTTTATGATATTTTTCACTACCATGACCACAATTTTTTAAATATTTTTTTCTTTTTTTTTTTATAGGCAACCTGAATAGTACTGCTATCTACCACAATTCTTAAAAACTCCAGAATAACTCTTGTTTTATCACGAAAATTAATGAAACTTATTTTATTCCCTAAATTTTTTGAAGACTTTTACTTTTAACCAAATTTAACTTATCGTGGTGTAAAAAAAAAGTATGAACACTAGTATGGCAAGTTTTTTTAAAAATTGACGCAACTAACCAATATTCCAAAATGGTATAATACTCTAGGAAAACAAGTTATAAAAAAATATGGGCCTATTATTTCTTAACAGGGGCCAAATTCCTTAAATTGTAATTGTCAGTAATCACTTTTACTACATGCTCAAAATGGGTTCCTGTTACAATTTCTAGGAATTCGAATGGGGCATTAATACCTTAGATGTTAGAGAGAGATAGATAGATAGAGATATTTACGTTAAAAAGAGACAACAACAGGGCAGGTAGAGAAGCTGTTATTATTCTCAGCAAGTCGGTTCAGTACGCTCTGCTCCTTTGTTTACTGCGCACCGTACCCAATTCAACTTACGTGGCCCTCGTACATACTATCGACTTTTGGCTTGGCTTTTTGGACTGGAATCGACCTGCAAACTTAACTGACCTGGCATTATTTGGACTGGAAGTGATCTGCAAACTGAACTGACCTGGCATTATCTTGGACTACGATTGTGTGTTTTGTGATTTAGAGTTCTGGCGCATTTTGGACTGTTTGGCGTTTAACATGCCGCAACCGTACACACCACAGGAATACGCTAATATGCATTTAATCTATGGAGAATGCCGATGTAATGCTAACGCTGCTAGCAGACTGTATCCAGAAAGATACCCAAATGCTCAAAGATATCCTGATTATCGAGTGTTTATTAATGTGCATCAAGCGTTTTCGGAGGGTCGTATGCCATCCAATAGGAGCAGTGCTGGAAGACCTAGATTGGATCGTGATGAAGAAGTTCTCAAGGAGATAGAAAATGACTCGACTACTTCGGTACGTGCCATAGAAGAAGCTACAGGAATCCCGAAAAGTTCTGCACATCGAATATTAAAACGTCACAAGCTTCACCCATATCACTACAGGCGTGTGCAGACGTTATTACCGCGGGACTATCCGCTACGGGTCACATTTTGCCGTGTAATGCTGCAAAGGCACAGTCAAGATCCCCACTTCCTAGACAAAATTCTATGGTCGGATGAAACAACGTGCAAGAAAGATGGGTATTTAAATCTTCACAATCTACATAGTTGGAGTAATGAAAATCCACACTTGATGAGACAAGACAAATCCCAATATCAATTCAAGGTTAACCTATGGACCGGCATATTAAATGGAAAAGTAATTGGGCCCTTTGAGTTACAAGGAAACTTAGATGGCAATAGTTATTTAAACTTTTTACAAAATGACTTGCAAGAATTGTTAAACGACGTGCCCTTAAGTGATCTTCAAAACATGTGGTTCCAAAATGATGGTTGCCCAGCACATTATGCCCGTCCTGTGCGAGAATATTTAAATCAAGAGTATCCAGGGCGTTGGATCGGGCGACTTGGTCCTATCTTATGGCCACCCCGTTCACCCGATTTGAACCCCCTGGACTTCTTCTATTGGGGTTGTCTTAAAAACAGGGTCTACTCAAAACCCATTGTGACATTGGACGAGCTTCGTCGAAATATCACTCAGGCTGCTGATTACATTAATAGCAGAAGATATGCAAGACAAATAAAACGATCATTTTTAAGGCGATGTCGTGCATGTATTAATGCTGGTGGCAAACAGTTCGAACATTTGCTATAATGTTAATAACTTAATAAATTACACGTGAAACTAATTGTACCATTTGTTTTGAAATATTAAACATTTTTCAAGAAATAATACTTTTATTACACCCGACCGTCATTTGGCCCCTGTTAAGAAATAATAGGCCCATATTTTTTTATAACTTGTTTTCCTAGAGTATTATACCATTTTGGAATATTGGTTAGTTGCGTCAATTTTTAAAAAAACTTGCCATACTAGTGTTCATACTTTTTTTTTACACCACGATAAGTTAAATTTGGTTAAAAGTAAAAGTCTTCAAAAAATTTAGGGAATAAAATAAGTTTCATTAATTTTCGTGATAAAACAAGAGTTATTCTGGAGTTTTTAAGAATTGTGGTAGATAGCAGTACTATTCAGGTTGGCTATAAAAAAAAAAGAAAAAAATATTTAAAAAATTGTGGTCATGGTAGTGAAAAATATCATAAACGGTCTCAATTTCTGAAGAATTTCATTTTTTTTATATAACTTAAAATATAATTGGGATATATTTTTTTTTCTTTTTTTACCCGATTAGTCCGGGGCAGGTCTATCCTCCGGTGTTGGCTTATCGTTGAATTTTGGGACACGTTGTATATATATATATATATATATATATATATATATAAAGCGAAATAAGTTGTCTAGGTCTGCATAATGTAATTATTTTTACTGAATAATATTTTATTTGAATGTATGTTCATAAGTTTTTTGATTTTGGTTGCATTGACCACTTACTGTGGTTAGCTTAATTTGAAAACCATAGGATTAGGTGCAGATGAGAGCTGGTAAAAAAAGGTTTTTATTATGTTGCTAAGCTCACAGTAACAATTCTGTATTTCTCTCACTAAATAACACCAAACCACAGCTTAAAGAGAGTATAAAAATTTAGAAATACCCTTGATATCAGGTGATGCCCCTGCCGGTGTAGATATTTATGCTGTCCTGTGCAAATATGTCAGCATTGTCACAAAATGGGGACTAAAATAATTTTGGATATCATTACACTCATAATTATTTACTAACATTTTGTAAATAATAACATAGGTTAAAGAACATTTATTAAACAATAATTTTTTTAAAACTACAAGAAAAACTACATTACAAATTGCCTTTTTAACAATTATTTTGATGTTATAATGTGTGCCATTTAAAAGATTATTATAAAGCAGTAAAATTAATGAAACGCTCCTTACTATCCTTGTATAATATAGTAAATGTAATAATTGCTGCATTTTTCAGAAAATCAAAGCAAAGGACCTTGCAAAATTTATTGTTACTCATGATGGAGAGCTTAATAATTATCTTAACATACCTGAAGTCAATCAAGATAAAGCATGTGCTAGATTATTACTTCACAAATGCTTACAAGAAAAATACAGATCTATAAGAGATAGATTTGGTAATTCTTCGATAGAGGATCTTCTGATGTCTCGATTAGAGAGACGAAAATTGAAGAAGGAAGCTAGAGAAAAACAAAAAAATAAAAAGAAAGGAAAGGAAGCATTAAATAAAGCGGTAAATATTGATGGTACATGGGAGGTTGAAAAAATAGTAAAAGATAAAAATATTGGTTTACTAGATGACAATGATGACAATGAGGACAAGGATGTTAATGATGATAAATCTCTTAGTAATGAGTCAGTACAATCAGTTAATGAAGTTGATAACTCTCAATTAGATAATCAGTCTGGTAATGAATCAGAATCTGAGAATGAAGAAGAAGAGGAGTTAAAAGATAACACATTGCATCACAAGGAAATTATTAAGGATGATGATAAAAGTGATGACAGTGGTAAAACAAGTCCAAATATTGAAACAACTCTTACAAATAAGACGGTCCATGTCCTAAACGGTAAAAATAATGCAAGAAATTCAAGTAATTTACAAAAAGATGTAAATAAAAAGAAAAAAGAAGTTAACAAAAATAAGAATTTTAATGACAAGATTCTAAAGAGGAAATTTAACAAAGAAATACAGGAGTCAAAAGTAAAAGAGGTGAAAGTTGTTGATCCATTCTTTATAACTCCTACAGGAGAAAGCTATCTATCTGTAGTTGAACCAAGACAGCCTGATGAGGTTAAGGAGGTTCACAAACAAGGAAACAGGCAATACAGAAGAGCTGTTATGTTTGGCCATGTACCTAAACCTAAACCTAGAAGGAATGATTTTAAGTCGGATAATGAGGAATACAAATCAAATGCAATTAATAGATTTAATAATAACTATGGTAGTCAAAAACAAAATAGACAATATAGGACCGAAAATGTAAAAGAAAATGGAGAAAGTGAAAAAATAGAAAAATTACATCCCTCCTGGGAGGCTAAAAAGCGCAAATCCGGTCTTTTACCATTCCAAGGGAAAAAAATTGTTTTTGATGATGGTGAATAATATTTATTGTAAATAAATAAAAAATGTAATATACGATATTTTTTTTTAACACAAATCTTTTTAATTTCCAGTGTGGGCTTAAAATTATTCTTGTTTTACATTAATTGTAAAGAGTTAAATCCTGTGTCAGTAAAATTGAACTTTTAAGCTTCATAAATAGTATAATATAAAATTACCTCGATGTCTGTGTCGTACCCGTTACCGTTACGCCTATAAAGTCCACAGCTTAACATAGGCCTACCCCATTGATTGCCTCATAGGACACCCACGGGATGATATCGGGTAATGGATATTCGTACACCCCAACTACACGGTAATGTTTGCCTGAGATATTTTTGAGGTAATTGTATAAGAGTAATTGGTGTTAATAAAAACCTTTTTAAGGCATAGTTTTAAATATAATACTTTCTGTTTATATTTATTAACTTTATAAGAAATAAAGCTTTAAAATTGTTGGCGCTTCACCCTTCTATTCCTACTGATTGACAGAACTGTTGAGAATTTATAAAAAGATAAAAATATACGGATAGGTATACATCTTAAACTTATGATATAATTATGAAAAAAAAAAATACAACCTTTTCTTCTAATATTAATCTAACCTTCATGTGGTGCACCTTTAAAGGTGCTACGAGGCGTCTTTTGAATAGTTCAGGATGAGAGAGCACTTCGGCCGGGCTATTCACAATCGTCTCAGAAAGCGAAATCGACTCGGATTCGATAACTTCTCGCACCGAAACTAATAAACGCTATTCACATTTCACGTTCGGATAAAGGTCACTTAGATACATCCCATAACTATTGTATCGTCACTTAGTTACATGCATTTACGAATTTTGTAGATAAATAGGCTTTTGTATTTTGTTAGAGAACAATAACATAATGCAATATTTTGGTGTTAGCCATTGATATCGAATATAAAAAATATATAATTTAACTATATAATAAATAACAAAAAAAACTGAGATATGTCTCGTTTCACAAAGCAGCATATATATATAATATATATATATATGCTGCTTTGTGATAGAATACTTATAACAACACACCTTTCACAAAAATTCAGCTTTACGATTAAGTGGAAATATTGAAGTAATTATATGAAAATACGTCTTATAGATAATTGTAATTAATTTTTGTTACCTACCTTATAATTAAAAGGGTTTATTTATCTCTTCTAATCATCAATATTCGAAAAGTTTTCGCCAGCCTCAGAGCTCTCGTGAAGTTTCCGATGCACTGTCACAATTATCGAAAACAAACGTCAAAGAAGTACGGTCACGCCCCATAGAAAAAAACCCAGACCCGACAGAAACGAGACATATCTCAGTTTTTTGTTATTTATTATATAGTTAAATTATATATTTTTTATATTCGATATCAATGGCTAACTCCAAAATATTGCATTATGTTTTTGTTCCGGCGTTACTCTAAAAAAATACAAAAGTCTATTTATCTACAAAATTCGTAAATGCATGTAACTAAATGACGATACAATAGTTATAAGATGTATCCAAGTGACCTTTATCCGAACGTTAAATGTGAATAACGTTTATTGGTTTCGGTGCGAGAAGCTATCGAATCCGAGTCGATTTCGCTTTCCGAGACGATTGTGAATAGCCCGGCTGTACCAGTGCATACATTTCTGGCACTAGAATTTTTTTTATTTCATAGGTACTATAAATAATACTTGTTTGAGTCTTATTTCATTTATATAACATTGATTTGGACAATATGTCTGTACCGGTCAGTAAGAGTGAGAGAACAGTTAACAATAATTATATATTATGATAAACGAGTTTTTATATTAATATTAAATAATGTCCGCCACACCGAGTTTCGGTCACGGCAGCCAGTATCAACGGAGACTAGCCATCAGCGCAGGACAGGATAATAGTGTCCGAGTGAATGCGCAAGCACAGGTGGACTCTATTCCCTCAGTCTCATGGTCCGATAGGACGGTTATCCGACACGACCGGAGAGAGATCAGGCGCAGGACCAACGGCATTATGTGATTTTCTAGGCATGGGGAAATAATACCGCCTACATTCTGACTCTGGGCTACAACAGAGTTTTTTGACAGAAAAACCCCATAGCTGATGTTGCCGATCCAGGTTCAAACCTAGGACCCAGGACAAGTTTTTATATTAAAGTATTATTTACGTAAGTACATAGTTATTAATTACGAGTAGGTAATACCGATAGCCACTAGATGGGAGTGACGACCTGGTAAGACATGCAGGAAGGCTATGGATGCAGGTGGCTCAGGACCGTGCTTTGTGGCATTCCTTCACGGAGGCCTATGTTCAGCAGTGGACTTGTGAAGGTCTGTAATGATGATGATGAATACCGACAAATCATTTTAGTAACAGCTTGGTAGTGGTGAAATTATTTCCAGATTTTTAGCATCCAAGTATAATAACATTAGTTAAATCCACCTATGCTTCTGAAATTATTAGAAAGTTGTCGCTGTGGTCAAAATGGACCAGAAAATGATCTTATTGTCTGGTGACCAATTAGTACGAACAGCTTAGAATTATTATTATTATTACGTACAAGTCGTATGTTTACGTTATTAAAAGTGTAAAAGCGAGAAGTTACGTGAGAAGTAACGACATAGGTATTCCACACACTTGACTGAATTTATCACGTCACGTGGGTAAATTGCGAATGCCACCTCTACATACACCCTGTTTTACTTTTGAGATACCACTACTCCAACTTATGGAGGTAAATGATGGGGATATTAGACTATTACATATATTTTACGTCACGCCTGTAATCCCCGAGGCGTTAGGCAGAGTCCAAATAGCAGCGACCCGTTCGGACCACCTTTAGCCTTAATATTAAATGGGTATAGACGTATAGATGAATATCTAATAGTGAAAGAAGTGATAGTTGGCTAGCTCATCGCCCACACAAACACAAACCCAGTATCCCATTAGTCGCCTTTTAAGGCAAGGTAGGCAAGTAACACAGTAAGCACATCTTTTAAAAATTATAAACCTCTTGAAAATGGGGTCCATGCCTTAAGTTAGACAGGTAGGTTGACAGCTGTAGTTTTTTTTAAATTATTATTTTGAGTTTTTATTAATAAGATGCTGCTGCCTATCACATGTTTCATTTTTCCTCTGTTATTTCTTATTATTTTGAATTGTAATTAGCAAGATGCTGCTGCCTATCTCCTGTTTCATTTTTACTCTGTTGTTTCGTATTATTTTGAGTTGTAATTAGCAAGATGCTGCTGCCTATCTCTTGTTTCATTTTTCCTCTGTTATTTCGTATTATTTTGAGTTGTTATTAGCAAGATGCTGCTGCCTATCTCCAGTTTCATTTTTCCTCTGTTGTTTCGTATTATTTTGAGTTGTAATTAGCAAGATGTTACTGTCTATCCCCTGTTTCATTTTTCCTCTGTTGTTTCGTATTATTTTGAGTTGTTATTAGCAAGATGCTGCTGCCTATCTCCAGTTTCATTTTTCCTTTGTTGTTTCGTATTATTTTGAGTTGTAATTAGCAAGATGTTACTGTCTATCTCCTGTTTCATTTTTCCTCTGTTGTTTCGTATTATCTTGAGTTGTAATTAGCAAGATGCTGCTGCCTATCTCCTGTTTCATTTTTCCTCTGTTGTTTCGTATTATTTTGGGTTGTTATTAGCAAGATGCTGCTGCCTATCTCCTGTTTCATTTTTCCTCTGTTGTTTCTTATTATTTTGGGTTGTAATTAGCAAGATGCTGCTGCCTACCTCCTGTTTACATTTTTCCTCTGTTGTTTCTTATCATTTTGAGTTGTAATTAGCAAGATGCTGCTGCCTATCTCCTTGAAAGGGACAGTTCGACAGGAAGGCAATGTGGAGTGCAAGTGTACTGATTATTTGTATCTTCGTGTAGAGAGTGACTGATTTTTAACTTGACTTCGATGGCTGCTATTATTACTTATTACTGACTGAGACTAATTTAGTACCAAGTGGGCTATATAATTTAAGGCGACTTAAAAGAAATGTTGGGACAGTTAAAAATACTATTTATTAACTATTTTATAAAGCGGTAGTATAACTAACTATTTACAACAGGGACATAAGAGGGATTATTTGTTCTTGAGTCTTGATTCTTGATGTCTTCTCTGCTGCTTGGGAATCGAATGACTCCTGGTGGTTTTTTTTTGCGCCCAGAAACAATTAAAAGGGCTACCTTGTTACGCGAGGAGGTGGTGAATGCTTTATGCATACCACGACAGCCGGTCTGTCGTGGTTATGCGGGACTCACTCACTGTTTCGGAGAGACATTATACTGTGTCGGCCCAGCATACTGTTGAGCCTACTCAGATAAAAACGTGCGTGACGGGTACTCTTTTGACATGGGGCTCGAAGGTGAGCCTCATGTCAAGGGTGACGCCTAAATATTTGGCAGGCGTATGCCAGGTGACAGGGGTCCCTAGCATACGTATTGGTGGAGTGTTTTTGAGGCGGCATCGTTTATAATCGAAGCGAACGGCAGAGCTCTTGTCCGGGTTAACATCGATGCGCCATTTTTGGAACCAAGCTCCTAGGTCATCAACTGACTTTTGTATCTTGTTCCGTATGAAAGGTAGCGAGATACCTTTACAGTAGAGGGCAGTGTAGTCTGCGAAGAGAGAGAGCTGTACACCTTACGACGGGATGGGAATATCGTTGGTGAACAGGATATACAGGAGAAGAGCAAGTACTGAGCCCTGAGGGACACCAGCTTTGCTGGGGCGCTGAGAGGAGAGCGTGCCTTCATGTCTAAAACGAAAGGTACGATCCTTCAGGTAAGAGGCCACGAAACGTACAAGACGATCAGGGAGACCTATTTTGTATAGTTTGTAGAGAAGGCCTTCGTGCCAGACTCATCAAAAGCTTTTGCAATGTCGAAAAAGATCTTATGACGACGAGGATAAAAACCACTGAAGATATATTCCACAATACGGTGAACTTGTTGGGGGCAAGAATGTCTCGCTCGGAAACGAAATTTGGGGGGGATGACAAGTCAATCACCGTCTGTGGGAAACAGATGGAGCCTCATGCGAGTGAGGATAACTCTTTCGAAGACTTTGCCCATGGCCTTGAGGAGGCTGATGGGAGAGGAGGTTGAGAGGCTTTCCTGGCTTGGGAATACCAATGACAGTTGCCTCTTTCCACGTAGTGGGCAAGTAACTAAGATTGAAGCAGGCGTTGAAGGTAATAGTTAAAAGGGTTAACACTTGCTCAGGAAAGTGTTTAAGGGCTTGGTTGGATATGCCATCCGCGCCCTGAGCCTTTTTGGGCTTAAGTCCTTTGATGAGGGATGAAATCTCATCATTGGACACAGTGATAGGATCGGAGGCTATGGGGGGTGAGTTCCGGCGGTGGACCTCATCCTCCACTATCTGGATGTGTGAGGGGTCGATGGGTTGAGAGCTAGGAGAGCTATGTGCGGCCATGCTGTCTGCAAAGCACTCACCCTTTTCCTCGTCTTCGAAGGCAACCGTACCGTCGGGACGGGAGAGAGGGGGAGTGTGAGTGATAGCGTCTATGCGGAGGGCTCTTGCCATCTGATGGTACGCTGTATGAGAGGGAGAGATATTCTCCATGAGCTTACTCTTTTCGAGGTCTCGAAGTTCGGAGAGGCGGAAACGGACTTCTCGTTGAAGACGATTGGCCGTACGCCTATATTCGGGGGTGGGATAGATTGCTGCTCTCCGGAAAGCAGCTCTCTTGGCTTTCAATAGGTTGCCAATATGTAGGGGAAGACTATCATTATTAGCAACCGGGACGAATCTTTCATTTTCCTTAAGGGAGGATTTTATATGGGTGTAGAGTGAATCGACCGCGGTGTCCATTTTTTCGGGACTATCAAAGTCCAACGAGAGGGAGATGGGGAGTCCTGTGAGTCCATAGCTTTAGCTAGGGACTCTTTGAAACCCTTCCAGTTAGTGAAGGTTTTCGTGCAGGGGGTTGGGGGAGGTAGCTGATGGTCAAGAATGAGGGAGACCGGTCGGTGGTCGGATCCTAGATCGTCTAGTGTCTCGATTGCCCTGAGGTTGAGGGAAACTCCTGTGACTAACGCAAAGTCTAGCACATCGCAGGCGTGGTCGATGTTATCGGGATAGTGAGTGACATCGAGGGGACTGTGGACGGTAAGGTCAAGAGACTGCGTGATATCAAGCAGTTTCTTGCCACTCTGAGAGGTAGTACGGCAGGTCCATTCAGTATGCTTGGAGTTAAAATTTCCAAACATAATGACTGAATTGCCTAGAGATAAGATAGCCTTAAAATCTTTTTTGAGGATGAGGGTTCCACGATGGACTGATGTCCAGTCATAGCTAGCCTGCATACCGTGGCTTCCATGTTGGTAAGCTGCAGAGTAGAAATGTGGGAATAATGAAGTATCTTCTTGTAATAAATGGCCGTACCGCCGCCTTGGCGGTCGGGTCTGTCATTACGAAGAAGAGAAGAAAACTTTTAAATGGAAAGGCCTTTAATGTCCTTGATTTTAAGATTAGTTTCCTGGAGGAGGAGGAGGTCGGCTTGGCGATCTCGAAGAAAAAGCTTAAGCTCTGGGAGGTTATTTCACAACCCGCGTATGTTAAAGGATACAAGCGATAAACCCTTAGGCTTAATACGACCGTGAGATTTTAGGAGAGCAGAGTGCTCTGCCATTATATAATGCAACTTTTAATTTATTTCATTTAATTTAACTTAAATCAAATAAATTCAAGTCACAAGGAGCACAAAAGGTGATGATGCTCTGTAAGAGCGAGGAGTCGATCCTGCGGGGACTGAACAGCGCGCAATTTGCGTGCTAAGACGGCAGGTTCCACAATGTTGATGTTCTTAATAGCGGAATATACCTTATTGGCTGTGAGAAGCCCGAAGGGGGCCGAAGAGGGCCCTGAGGGGGCTGGGAAGGGCCCTGACGGGGCATTCTTGAACGGAGAACCGGGAATGATCTGTCATTGACAGGCGGTTGAGCTTGCCTGCTGCGACGAGGATGAGGTGCGCAAGGGCAGTCTTTATAGTTCGCCGGGTGGCCTAACTACTGGCACAGGACGCACGCGGGTGGGAATTCGGCGTTTTGAGACCGAGGGCCTTTCAAGTGGTGCGGATCTAGGCACTTAACGCACCCAGGTTGGCCGCCGCATGTCCATAAAGTTGTCAGTGGTGGCACTGCACCGGAAAACCGCGCCTATGTGGGGACTCAACCCTCACTCTAAACAGGCCGCAAACTGTGCGTACCTGCCGGAAGATGGCTGTTGCCTCCGGCACGTTTATCAGAATTACAGGGCAAGCGGGAACCTCTTGCCCTTGTTGCTGTGGATCTTGTGCACAGCCTCGACTGGAAATTCCTGGGACTTAAGGTCCTCTAGGATGTCTTCGTTGACGAGTTCAAATGGAACACCGCGGATTACTGCCCTGACTTTACGCTCTTCCGGAAGAGCGTACGTGTGGTAGGACACACGCTCGGCTGTGAAAAGCCTGGTAAGACGGCGAAAGTCGTCGATCGACTGATTAAGAATCAAAATGCAAATGCGGTGTCTCCCCTGAGGACTAAAAATGGAATGCCTCGTTTTCAGTAAAAAGGTTCTCCGGTTCTCTTCACTTACCACACGAAACACAGCAGCATTAAGCTGCTATTTTGAGAGTGTGGTTCTTCCCTGGTCGAGCCGACCCATTCGTGCTACAACTGTAATATAGCTGCAGCATGGCTTTACCACGTATAATAAATAAGAAATAAGAGGAGGCCTGTGTCCAGCTGTGGAACTTTTTTCTTTTTTCCGCTGGAGTTTACACTCCCCTCCCTCCCATCTCCCAGCGGAAATAAATTTTCAATTTTCAACAAACATTTTACATTGGTCATACAATTTTCATAAATTTATTACACACTGAGAGTGGAGAAACAATTTACGCTATTTGATATGTAATTGTCTTCCACTCTCTATTACAACTAATTCTATTTTGTTTTAAAAAAGGTTACAGATAATTAAAGGCTGTAATTTTTTTTTAGGAAAGCCTTATATTTTGCGTGTAATTTTTACGCCGTAATCTTGAATGTTTGAAATGGGACAACTTCAAATTTAGCCGTGAGTAAGAACCAAGGGAGTTATAATGAAATAAGTTATTATGGCTCCCTTATTTCATATTTACCTAACTTCCCTGTTGAAGCATTTTCAAGACAATATATTTTTATCACCGTTGGTCTTTAGGGACTCGTTTTAATTTTATATTTTATCCTCCATAAAATATGACGCTATGTTAACATGATTTAGGCTCTTTGAAATTTTGTATGTTCGTGTGTTAGTTCTCAGTAAGTCTAAAGTGACATAATATAATAACCCACCTAACTACGATTTCCACGGAGTGCGACGAATGTGGCGATACAAGTCAGCAGATTGGGATGAGATGCGACGTTTCTTTGCATCTCATCCTTGGAGGCAAGTCTGCTTCTCCTCTGAAGACCTGCCGAGCTGCGCGGATGCCATAACCAATGTGATACGTCAAGCGATGGAGTATTTCATCCCCTTTGCTGACGTGCCCATTGGAGGTAAAACTCGCCCATGGTTTAACGCCGAGTGTGCTCGTGCTGAAAAGCACAAACATATGGCGTACTTATCCTGGGTCGAAGCTCGAGAACGTAAAGCTCCGGATGTTAGCCTTAAGAAAAGAGCCTTTAACCAAGCCGCCAAGTCTTGCAAAAAGGCGCCAAGCCAGTTTCGATCGCATTAAACACATCGGCACAAAGCTCTATGTCAAATCATCTGGCAGTAGAGCTTTTTGGTGTCTCGCCAAAGCGGTCGAGACAAACTTCTGTCGATCTATACTGCCTTCGCTGGTAAAACCAGATGGCTCACTGGCGCATGCTCCTAAGGAGAAAGTGGACTTATTTGCTTCTCTTTTTGCTTGCAATTCGCCTCTGGACAGTAGCAACAGCGTACCATCTCAATTACCTCACTGCGGTACATCTATGTTTCCCTCGATGTTTCGAAGGCCTTTGACAGGGTTTGGCACGCTAGTCTATGGGGAAAACTTTCAGCGTACGGCTTATCCCCTGGCTTGATTGTCTGGCTGAAGGACTTTCTGAATGAACGGTCTCTCCGGGTCGTCGTTGATGGCTGGTCATCCGATACTGTGGCGACTAACGCCGGTGTTCCTCAGGGGTCCGTTCTCTCCGCAACTCTCTTCCTGCTGCATATAAATGATCTGCTCATTCTCGGTATCTATAGATATACAGATGGTATGGTATCTCTCCACAACTGTGGAGAGATACCAACCAAGCACCCGGGTCAGTCGGGATCAAATCCAGTCAGAAAGAGAGGCTATGGTCGAGCGTGTGAGTCTCACACTACAGGCAGTTTCCGAATGGGTCGATGCCAATATCGTGAGATTTAACACCTCCAAAACATAAGCGTGTCTTTTCAACGCTAAAAGGAGCCCGCTTACCTTGGCTCCTACTTTCCGGAATGTATCCTTGGAGTACACTGACCACCATCAGTTATTAGGGATTGAATTTTCTCCGAACCTAAACTATGGGTGGTTCATTGAGTCCAGAGCCAAAGCAGCCGCAAGGAAACTTGGTGTCCTTGCAAAGGTGCGGCGGTACTTCACACCGGGGCAGCTTCTTACCTAATATAAAGCGCAAGTCCGGTCGTGTATGGAGTACTGCTGTCACATATGGGCTGCTGCTGCAAAATGGTACCTGGCAGCATTGGACTCAGTGGAGAGACGTGCTAAGAGGCTCATTGGTGACCTTGATTTGATTGAAACCAATCTTGTCAGCCTTCAGCACAGGCGCAGAGTAGCCAGTTTCTCAGTATTCTATAGGATGCATTTCGGTGAGTGCGCGTAGGAATTACACGCTTTAATTCCTCTCTCTACTTTCCACCATCGGACAACCAGGCGGTCGGCGGGTCTTTATCCCTTTGTTGTCGATATTCCACGCATTAGAACCAAACGGTTTGCTTCGTCTTTTGTAATGCGTACAGCAAAGGAGTGAAATAATTTGCCGGCGTCTATCTTTCCGTCCGAATACAATCTGGGCGTCTTCAAGGCAAGAGTGAATAGGCTTTTGTTACGATAAGAAAGTGCGATTTACCAGCTAAGGCTGCATAACGACTTACCACCAGGTGGGATTGTGGATCAGCTCTGGTTTATAATAAGTAAAAAAAAAACAAACTCCACACCGAGCTTTCGGTCGCGGTAGCCAGTCTTTTTTTTTCTTTTTAATAATTTTTTTTTAAACTGAGACTATTTGTGCAGAACAGGATTATGGTGTCAGTAGTAAATTTCCCTCTCGAATGGGTTCCCTCCTTGTCGTGGTGGTGGGGGGGGGGGCTTAGTCACCCTAGGCTTGGTCACCCGCAGTGAACAAAGAGGAACCCCTTGGCTGGCCCGTGGTGTAGGGACATCCCGAGGAGGCTACTCCAAGTGGGCTTGGCGAGCCCACTTCGGTGAGAGGGGTTCCCTCTTCCCCTACCGCTGCAGCCGAGGTGGAGTCGCGAGGGAAGAGGAGTGTTGGTATGGCGATGTGCCACTCGCCCTATCCTCCGCGACTCTGACAGGATCGCACCGTTGATGCGGTGGAGGTGGCGCTGCGGAGGGAGAGGCCACGGCCGAAACTTGGTTGTCGGCGGAGCCAAAGACGAGATTCGCCGCTGGGGTCGGGAAAGCGAATTCTACCGAGCACTCGATTTTCTTGTCCCCATGGCTTCCGCGTATCGGACTCGGGGGGGCCCGTTACATAGGTGAAGTTGAAGGCCGTGGAGGAAGGCGAGCCTTGTGTTCCTGGTGCGCCTTGCCTGAGAAGGAGAATGGGGGGGATAAGTCCTCCCCCGAGGAGGGGCTGCCATGGGGCGGCCAGCGCTGGTGGGGCCGCGGATGTGTGCGAAAGCGTTCCCGTGGCCAGTCTCAACAGAGACTGGCTGACAAGGCTATTTTACGTAGTAGAGCCATGCTGCAGCTATATTAATAGTGCAGTTGTAGCACGAATGGGTCATTATTATGTATGGGTATTTGGGCATACGTTTGAGCACTACGAGCATAATCCTGTTCTACGCAGATAGCTAGTCTTTTTTTATAGAATAAGGGTAAAAAATGAGCACACAGACCACCTGATGGTAAGTGGTTGCTGTGGCCCATAGACATAGATGTTGATGATGTTGATGTAGACATCTAACTTGGTTTTCTAATTAAAATGGAGATGCGTCGTCAGTCATGAGGACTAAGATAGAATGCCTCTTTTCCAGTAAAATAGGTCTCAGGTTCTCTACACTCACTATACGAAACACAGCAATATTAAGCTGCTATTTCACGCTGGTTTTCTGTGTGAATGTGGTCCTTCCTGGTTGAGTCGAGCCATTCGTGCCTCAGCAAAGTTCTGCCGATCTCGAAAATCGATTCGATAACGTCCTCCCTTAATGAAGTCATGTATTTTTACATTAGTATCAGTAGCATTAATAACCGAGCTACAAAAAATGTTTAACACTAAGATTAAATTCATTTTTAAAGATCGATTTCACGGGGAAGTAAGTGCTCCGCGTCTGTGCTAAATTTTTATGATTCTGTCGTATTCTTTAACGTACGTTCTATTAAGGCAACTCTTGGTAATTGCAACTTGAACATTAAGAGTAGAGAGAACATAATGTGCTAATGAATATTAGTGTAGCAAGTAGGTGAGTAGCTTGCGGTTCATTTTTATCACGTTTTTATTAACATGCTTTCGCGTATTTTCGGACCGAATTTAGTAATTAATTCTAAACTAACTTCCCAATGATATAGAGACTTGTAATTTTGAACATAGCTCAGAAGCGAAAGATAATGTAAGAAAATGGAAAAAGACAAACGTGTTATATTAAAAATATTTAATATATCATTTAAATAAAAATAAATTTTTTAGCCTGACGTTAAAACAATGAGGAGATTCGCTATTCGACTGTAAGATTTTTTTTGTAATGCGCGTTATTTTTGTCAATTGTGAACCAATTTTGATGATTTTGTAATGTTATTTTAACCCTAGCTTATTTATTAACTAACGCTTTCACTGTTCTATTTTCAGACACAATAGTAAGACAATAGCAATGAACTATATGTAGTGCACGGAACTGATAAAATGGGTTTTTTCCCTAATGATTGTAGTTAGAAGTTAGAAGGCGGATTGCTATGTATGAATATGTAGTACTATACGCCTTGCAACTCTGATGCTGCTGACCGTCGCCAGATTGGGTGTTTTCAATAGAAGGCGGATTGCTATGTATGAATATGTAGTACTATACGCCTTGCAACTCTGATGCTGCTGACCGTCGCCAGATTGGGTGTTTTCAATTTGGCATTAAGTACATTACCATCTATCGGAGGCCATGAATTTTTTCTGTATTATCCCCTTATGTAATTAGTGTAAGATTATCCGACAGTCAACTCTTATGACATATGTATTGAATTCTATACGTCGCCACTACTATGGGACAAACATTATAGTAGATATATAATTTTGATCTGGGTAACAAGTTACAAATTGAACTTGCAATTATGAGATACTAGCGATCCGCCCCGGCTTCGCACGGTTGATTTCTCGATCTTGACAATAGCGCCACCTACCGGATCCAATTGTGCATCTAAACCATACTCGAATCAACTTAACCACACGCATAAAATTTCATCGAAATCGGTGGAGCCGTTTAGAAGTTCAGTCAAATACACACGGACAGAAGAATTTTATATATAAATTTATACATATAAACCTTTCTCTGGAATCATTCTGTCTATTGATGAAAACAGAATCAAAATCTGTTTCGTAGTTTAAAAGACTTAAGGGTACAGACGGCTGGAAGCGAACATAGTCATACAAGTCATACAAAACTACTGAAAGAACTGGAAAGAATCAACAGAGTATACATAAAATGTCCATGACCATTCCTTTCGGAAAAACGCAACATCAATTTAATATACTTTATCAAAATATGCAGAGCATGTTCAACAAACAACATACAATAGAAGCATTTTTACACGATAACCCCTTATACGAAGCCGTGTGCATATCTGAAACATCGTTGACGGAAGAAAAGTTAAATTTAATACAGTTTAACGGTTACAAAGTTGCAGCCTCATTTTGCAGGAAAACCCGGATTGGAGGATACTTTTACAAGAGCACATAGAATACGTAGAGAAGAAAGATATTACAAGAATGTCCTTAGAATATATATTAGAAATAAGTGCGGTAGAAATATGTAAAGCAAATATGTTAATTGTAGTAATGTATTGGAATAGAAGAGAGGAAGAGGTGTTCTTGTGCCAATTACAACAAATTTTAAAATACTTAAACAATAAATACAATAAATATAATATTTTCATAGGCGGGGATTTCAACATGGATATATTAAAACCTAACAATAAAATCTCTGGTTTTCTTAACTTAATGTCAGAATATAAATTCAGCCAACATATCAAAACACCAACTCATACAATGGGAACCACATTTACGTGTCTAGACCTCATATTTACGAACTTTAATAATAAATATTTAAATACTACCGTAGAAGAACTAGGGTTTTCTTTTCACTCGGCAACTATTATACATCTGAAAATACCCCGACAAATTAAACAACTAGAATGGTACACGGAAAAACGTATTTATAACAAAAGTGCAATAACACAGTTTAAAACACAATTACAGTTAATAGATTGGAACGAAATAAAAGACGAACACAAAAACATAAATGAAAATTACGATAAGTTCCACGATAAGCTTTTTTTTTATAGGATAGGGTGACAAACGAGCACACAGTCCACCTGATGGTAAGTGGCTGCTGTGGCCCATAGACATCTACATTTATCCTCGTTTGCGAATCAAAATGCAGATGCGTTGTCACCCGTGAGGACTAAGATGGAATGCCTCTTTTCCAGTAAAAAGGGTCTCCGGTTCTCTACACTCACCATACGAAACACAGCAGTGTTGAGCTGCTATTTGACGCTGGTATTCTGTGAGAACGTGGCCGAGCCGACCGAATCGTGCAACTATACAATTAATATAGCTGCAGCATGGCTCATCCCTTGATTCTCTCCCTACCCTTTCCACTAACGACAAAATTTCCATTCAATTCCACGCACTTGAATGCAACTTGGGACCAAGCGGCTTGCTTCGTCTTGCGTCTTGCTACAGTAAGGGAATGGAATACGTTGTCGGCTTTCCGTCCAATTACAATCTGGGTGCCTTCAAGGCAAGAGTGAATAGGCTTTTGTCACGCTAAGACAATGTGGTTTACCATTTAGGGCTTTAACATCACTTACCACCTGGTGGGATTGTGATCAAGCACTGGCTTATAATAGAAATAAAAAGTACAAAATAAGCCAAAGACAAACTAACAAATTTCTAAATGAATAAGCTCGAAAGCAGAAGACAACATCTATCATTAATGTTTTTTTTTTTACTTTTTTTTTAGAAAAGGTTTAGGTTTCACATATTTATAATTTCTGAAAATATTACTTATTTTCAGAAATTTTTTAATTTATTATAAGTCTCTCAAGAATATTGAACAATAAAAAAAAAGATTAATTCATTACAAGCGGACATAATTATAGTATATTATCTATGTACGTATAAAAATGTGTGATGCATCTTAAGTCGCGAGATACATATGCACACAAATACATAAAGTTTCGACAATCCTCGATAGTAGGTACGTGTCAGCTCTTATTAGATACACATAATAATGTAACAGCAGAAAATGCAAAAATGTAGTCTTGTGTCATAAAATCGTGTAAAAACTAGAAATAAAAACTTATAAAGTCATTAGGAAGCACCTAAGATTATTTTATAATTACCCTAAAATCACATTACTTGGAAATTTTCGGCAAATTGGCAACGATGATGTCAGTTTTTCAGGGAAAAATTTTCTTAAATTTGGTGAAATCTGTATTTTGTTGCATTATTATTGGTAGGTTTCCGCAAAATAGCAATTGTAAAAGTGATTGTTTTTATATCACATAGAATTAAAGTAAAAAATAAATTTAATTTATTTCGTATTTCGTACATATTTCGTTTACATGTTCTTTAAGCTATGTAAGTATAAGACATGTTATGATATTTAATAAAAATATCACATTTCACTATGTCAGTATATCAGATTCTTAAAAAAATATGAAAAACGAAATTTTTTTAGTAACATCAAATGTTAGATTATCAGCAAAAGTAAAATTTTATATTAATAAATCATCATCATCATCATCATCATTATCATTACAGCCTTTCATAAGTCCACTGCTGAACATAGGCCTCCCCCAAGGAATGCCACAAAGCACGGTCCTGAGCCACCTGCATCCATCGACTTCCTGCATGTTTTACCAGGTCGTCACTCCATCTCGTGGGGGGTCGCCCTACACTTCGCCTACCGGTACGAGGCTGCCACTCAAGAACCTTTCTTCCCCATCGGTTGTCGGTTCTTCGAGCTATATGGCCGGCCCACTGCCACTTCAGCTTACTTATCCGTTGGGCTATGTCGGTTACTCTGGTTCCACTGCGGATATCCTCATTCCTAAGTTTATCACGCAGAAAAACTCCGAGCATAGCCCTCTCCATAGCTCGCTGAGCGACCTTGAGCTTCCTCATACGGCCGGCAGTGAAGGCTCACGTCTCAGATCCGTAAGTCATCACTGGCAACACGCACTGGTTGTACAATTTCGTTTTAAGATTTTGAGGTATGTCTGACGAGATGATGTGTCATAGTTTTCCGAATGCTGCCCAGCTGAGTTGAATCCGTCGATTGACCTCTCGGTCGAAGTTGGACTTACCTAGTCGGACTATTTGTCCCAGGTAAACATACTCGTCAACAACTTCGAGCTTAATGCTCCCAACAACTACCGGCATAGGTGTGACATTGACATTAAACATGATCTTTGTTTTGTCCATGTTCATCCTAAGACCTATCCGTTGGGAAGCACTATTGAGGTCATTGAGCATAGTGCTTAGGTCCTCCAGCGATTTTGCCATAAGGACTATATGATCGGCAAATCGAAGGTGAGTGATGTACTCGCCATTGATGTTGATACCGTATCCTTTCCAGTCCAGAAGCTTGAAAACGTCTTCCAATGCAGCGGTGAAGAGTTTCGGGGATATGACGTCACCCTGTCTTACACCTCTCTGCAATTGGATAGGTTTCGTACTGAAACAGAACACACAGTAACGAAATTTGCTCCGAAATATCTTTTGGAAGGCGAAACTATAAATATTTTACCACTCGAATTGAAAACAAAATGTACTATAGACGATCTGGACAAAAATAGGAAGTTGGCCTATAAAAACGCAATTAAATCCCACAATTACAATAAAAAAATGTTTGATCTACATAGGGAAGAATATAAATTAGACGCGGGAGATAGTCTACGTTGCAAATGGGAATTGGCTAAATAGAAAGAAAATGGATGAATTGAGGATTGGACCATACATAAATCTAAACAATATTTCAAATTCAATCTATGAAATTGACACCGGACACAGGAAAGCGGAATCGAATCTCTACAACTATCTCCAGTATTTGACTATAAATAAACAATTGCCGACCTTATTCCTTGCAATTGTTTTCTCTTAGATGTAAAGAAAATCTACATCATGTTTAATACTTGGAAGTAGCTTTTCTTTATTTTTGAATATTACCGCTATAGCGACACAGCCTAAAAGTGACTTATCCTATACAAGATATCTGACAGCTGACAGGACAGGATCCGAATGTGATATGTCTTTGATGTTGGAATTTAAAAATTGTGAATTCGTAAATATTAATATCAATGAGTAACAAATCCCGAAATAAAGGCTTTAAATGTGGTTTCTTGTATTTTCAGAGAAACGCAATTACGTCTTTGTTTATTTATTCTAAACGAATAAAACGACTATATGTATATAACAATACCTATAGTAAAAATATTAAATGTCTATATTTTAAAACTGATTTTATTAACTTTTATAATGTTTGTGTTTCACAGCAAGATATTATAAAAATGAATATTAAATAATTAAATAAGAATTGTAAGTACAGTAAAATATTAAATTGCTCAATTTTTAACATGTATTTTTTAAATTAATTTAGATAATTAAAACAGAGTTTAAACTCAAAGTTCCTTGGCTTTTCACAATTAACGTATAACATAATTTGCTGGGTCGAAAAAAAGGGGACAAATTTATATTTTATCTGGCACTCCTCGAGGTACGCATACACTTATAGCAGGTCGGCACTTTCAAGCTTCACCCATGATTATACGAGGTTACGTTCGCTTTTTTGCGTCCGTTAAGAATAATATAATAATTTAATGTCTGTGAAACGTTAACAATTAAAAAGAACAGTAAAAAATAATTAAATAGGTTACTCAAACTCTGCGGTAGTATTTTTTTCTAGATCGTGGATTTCTTTTATATAATAAAAATTGCACGTGGACAAATACCCAGACCCGGAATAATTATTCGTAGATGATAATATGAATAGCAGAGAATCGAATATGCGTCCCACAGTGCCGTAGCTTAGCACTTTAGGCGAGTAGTTTATGTATGTACATACAAGGTTTTGCAAGATGCCTTAGAGACCAGACATTTGACTGCGCTTTGACCTTAGAATAAGTACAACAGTAGTTTTGACACATGCTAAATGATTTATCGTGAGAATATCGTAGCCGTTTATCACCTTGATCGGTGTTGACCATTATAAATCAAAACTACAAATATGCAAACTGCGAAATTGAATAAAAAAAATTGCGGTCGAGGGTTTTTCTTTGTATTTTTAATTATTTTACTCTCAAGTTTTACTAGGTGGTAGGTTTTACTAGGTAGCATTTCTGCCTAGGAGTCCTTGTAAGCTTCATTACCACCCATTTCGAACACATCCGTGATCCTACCAACACGGGCCGCCTCATGGTAGCCCCTCCTCGAGAGAGGACAACTGTTTCTGACACTCCTCTCCCAACGCAGCCCTACCACCACAGCCCCGTCAGAGTAAAAACATTCTCAAATGAAGGGAGGCTGTTGTTTTTTTACGTTATTTACTAGAACTGTGGTGGACATTTCTCGCTTACACAATAATGAAAAATAAATAAATAGCCTTTGCTTATGGTAATTATGGCAAGAAAATTATTTGAGATACTTCTTTAAATTATACCGAGGTAACTAGGATTCGGTATACCTGGGTAACAACACGTTACACATAGCTATGTAGGCGTACCTGACGATGTTTGTTTCATCAACATTACATTGCATAATAAACATAGAGGCAACTAACCTGTAGAATACGTAATGACGTAGCAAACGTGACGTAGTTTGAAACTGCGTGAACCTGCATCCGAATACTCATTTATGTTATCGTTTATTTAAAAACAAAACTTTATTTGTATATGTATAAAGAAATTGCTCAGCTTTGGGGCAAATGAACGAATTAAAATGGAAAGAGTAAAGTATGTCACAAATTTTTATACGTGGTAGAGCCATGCTGCAGCTATATTAGTAGTATAGTTGTAATACGAATGGGTCGGCTCGACCGTGGAAGGACCACGTTCTCATAGAATACCAGCGTAAAGTGCAGCTTGACACTGCTGTATTTCGTATGGTGAGTGTAGAGAACCGGAGACCCGTTTTACTGGAAAAGAGGTATTCATCTCTCTGACTACGAAACCACGTAGTGGTTATGACTGGTTTTTTATAGCACAAGGGTGACGAATGAGCACACATTCCACCTGATGCTAAGTCGATGCTGTGGCTCATAGACATTTACATCTATCCACGATTAAGAATCAAAATGGAGATGCGTTGTCACTCCTGGGGACATGGAATGCCTCATTTCCAGTAAAAACGGTCTTCGGTTCTATACACTTACCATACGTAACACAGCAGTATTATGCTGCCATTTTATGCTGGTATTCTGTGGGAGTGTGGTTCCCCAGTCCAGCCGAGCCATTCGTGTTGCAACCATATTTTTTTTTATAGGATTATGGTGACAAACGAGCACACAGTCCACCTCATGCTAAGTGGTAGCTGCGGCCCATAGACATCTACATATATTCTCGATTACGAATCAAAATGCAGTTGCGTTGTCACCCGTGAGGACTAAGATGTAATGGCTCGTTTCCAGTAAAAAGGGTCTCCGGTTCTCCACACTCACCATACAAAACACAGCAGCGTTAAGCTGCTATTTTACAATGGTATTCTGTGAGAGCGTGGTCCTTCCCCGGTCGAGCCGACTCATTCGTGCTACAACTATACCTACTACTAATATAGCTGCAACATGGCCTCCACCTTATTAACACTCCTTTTGTTGATACAAGTTACTCCCCTTAGGACGGAAAGACTAAGTCTACCCAATCATGCCAATACCACATAAGTATATGTTTTTTTTAACTCATATGCTAATTCCTTATTGTATGCATTATAAACGACAGAGCAAAACGCATCTTTCTAATGCTTTTTAATATCAACGACGAAACGAGAGCGTGGTCCTTCCCCGGTTATTCCCGGTTTTAATTGTCTCAATAGCTTGAAGATTACCTAAAATTTTTTTTTATAAGATAAGGTTGACAAACGAGCACACAGTCTCCATCTGATGGCAAGTGGTTGCTGCGGCCCATAGACATCTACATCTATTAGTTTATCTTGAGAATTAATATATATATATATATATATATATATATATATATATATATATATATATATATATATATATATATATATAAAAATTACGTGTCACGTTGTTTGTCCGCGATGAACTCCTGAACTATTGAACTAATTTCAATTAAATTTTGCACACTGTGTGCAGTTTGGTCCAACTTGAGAGATAGGACACTTTTTATCTCGATAAGTGACCTTCAATATTTTTTTATTGCGAATTGAAGGATTTTTTCATAGGAAGGGTCGTCGGAAAGGGCAGTACAACGTCTGCCTGGCCAGCTAGTATATATAGTATTAGACCCTACTGATCCTCAATAAGTATACTACCATATTCATGTGCAGCCAGGTAGTCGAGCTATCGAAGGGAAACTACAAAAGGAGGTCTGCCACTTAGTAAAGAATGTAGTATATATTTTGGAGGCTCTTTTATCAACTACTAACTACAAATTCATAACAAAACATGCATAGCAATTATTTTGAGTATAACTAACATTTCAGAGGCGTATAAAATATATATGTAGTAGATTCCTGCAGCCTGACATAAATGGCTCTTTAATATACCTTTATTACTATCTGGGTACTGTGATAAGTTAGAAACCAATATAGACATAAATATTCTACAAAAACAAGCAGCTGTACATACTGTAACTATTATTGAAAAATGGGTTTATATTATAATTTTATGTTTGTTTTTCTCCTTGACATAAAGCCAGTATTCTGCAAGACCAAGCCCATGAATCTCAGGGAGAGGTAGGATCAGACTCCTGACTCACAAATACAGAATTACCTAAAACTTTTGACAATACTGTCACCGAATGAAATGCTTCTTATTTTTTTTATAACATTTATGTCGATATGGGAGTAATTATGTAGGCTTTTGGCGATCATTCCTAAGGCACCAACCACTATAGTTAGCTGTTTTCCAAAGCCGGGTTATATCAATAATTTTTATAATGTGAGAATATATAATAATAATAATAATAATTTATTTATTTATATGTTTTATATCGTTATTTCAGTTTAAATGAAACCGCTAATAGTTTTTTGTCTGTAGTGCCGTTTGTGCACGCAAATCTCCACAATGCCTGAACCAATTAGGATGTCAGTTTGAATGAGCAATTTGTCCGCCGCGTTCCGGTGCGTATGTTAGTGTTATTTAAGGTTAATAAATTATTAAACATAATAAACAACAGGGTTTTACTTGTTTTAACTAGTGGAATATGCAGATGATACATGTTTGCGCGTATAAATTCACCGGCACAGCTCGTCTATATAATATATAATATACCTTAGAGAATTTACATAGATATGCATATTCTGAGATCTTTTTTTTCTTTTCTTTATTTTATACGTTACTCCCACACTAGAACTTTCTCCTGTACCGTGGAGGCAGTTTACAAACATAAATTTTACGAGGAAAAACATCCAGACCCGGAACAATTATTTGTAGGCCATACAAATACTTGTTCCGTGCGGGATTCCGCGGCTCCCAGCGCAACAACTCATTGCTAAGCCATTGCGCCACGGAGCGTGAATATAAATAAATAAATATACACGTCTGTACATATACTGTAAATATAATCGAAATAGTCAGCAGTCTGTAATAGCGAAATAACTGACTTTGATTATGCTCAGGAACTTATTCATGTTATTATGACATGAATGACCATTTCCAAAAATATTTTTTTTTAAATTTACACGAAAAAGGTCACAAAGTGTGGGTATTTTTCCTCCTCACTCTGACCAACTTTTGAGAATTTTTTTATTTTATTACTACACTATTTAGATCTGCAGATTTATTTAGTTTAAGTTGTACTCGGACGTAGTCCCGATTGAAAGCTAGTATTTAATAAAAGTATATGAGAACAGCTTTACTAAAGTTAACGTCGGTTATTTCGTAACGTTTATTAAGACGACATCGTAGAAATTAACCCACGCTTCATCCTTGCTTTAGCTTCAATTAGTGAGAATTACTTTCTAGAATATGAGCGTACGACGGAACAAAAAAAGTAATAAATGACACAAACGCGATGGAATGCAATTCCTTCCACTTCATCATTTTCATTCATCATTACAGCCCTTCACAAGTCCACTGCTGAACATAGGCCTCCCCCAAAGAATGCCACAAAGCACGGTCCTGAGCCACCTGCATCCATCGACTTCCTGCATGTCTTACCAGGTCGTCACTCCATCTCGTGGGGGGACGCCCTACACTTCGCCTACCGGTACGAGGTTGCCACTCGAGAACCTTTCTTCCCCATCGGTTGTCGGTTCTTCGAGCTATATGGCCGGCCCACTGCCACTTCAGCTTACTAATTCGTTGGGCTATGTCGGTTATTCTGGTTCTACTGCGGATATCCTCATTCCTAAGTTTATCACGCAGAGAAACTCCGAGCATAGCCCTCTCCATAGCTCGCTGAGCGAAATTGAGCTTCCTCATACGGCCAGCAGTGAAGGACCACGTCTCAGTTCCGTAAGTCATCACTGGCAACACGCACTGGTTGTACAATTTCGTTTTAAGGTTTTGAGGTATGTCTGACGAGAAGATGTGTCGTAGCTTCCCGAACGCTGCCCAGCCGAGTTGAATCCGTCGATTGACCTCTCGGTCGAAGTTGGACTTACCTAGTCGGACTATTTGTCCCAGGTAAACATACACGTCAACAACTTCGAGCTTAGTGCTCCCAACAACTACAGGCATAGGTGTGACATGGACATTAAACATAATCTTTGTTTTGTCCATGTTCATCTTAAGACCTATCCGTTGGGAAACACTATTGAGGTCATTGAGCATAGTGCTTAGGCCCTCCAGCGATTCTGCCATAAGGACTATATCGTCGGCAAATCGAAGGTGAGTGATGTACTCGCCATTGATGTTGATACCGTATCCTTTCCAGTCCAGAAGCTTGAAAACGTCTTCCAATGCAGCGGTGAAGAGTTTCGGGGATATGACGTCACCCTGTCTTACACCTCTCTGCAATTGGATAGGTTTCGTACTCTGGTTCTGTACTCGGATAGCCATCGTAGCCCTACTGTACAAGCACTTCAACACTTCGATATACCGACAGTCAATTTGGCACCGCTGAAGGGACTGCAGCACCGCCCAAATTTCGACGGAATCAAAGGCTTTCTCATAGTCCACATACGCCAGACATAGTGGCAAATTGTACTCTTCGGACTTCTGTACAACTTGCCGAAGGGTATGTATGTGGTCTATGGTGCTAAAGCCCTTTCGGAAACCGGCTTGTTCGGGAGGCTGGAAGTCGTCAAGTCTGCGCGCGAGACGATTCGTAATGACTCTCGAAAACAGCACGTAGACGCGGCTCAGAAGGGAAATCGGTCTGTAGTTCTTCAAGAGAGCGTTGTCACCTTTCTTGAAGAACAAGACCACCGCACTTCTGCTCCACGCCTCCGGTGTAATGCCACCATGGAGGACGGAATTAAAGAGCTTCTGAAGGACTTCAAGTACCGGTCTTCCACCCGCTTTCAGAAGCTCCACTGTAATTCCATCCTCGCCTGGGGCCTTACCGTTTTTAAGGTGCTGGAGAGCCATTCTAATCTCGCTCAGACTGACGTCCGGGATATCTTCGGAATAGTGTCGGATGAGACTCGCTCTTGGATCGTTACTCACACTTGCGTGTGGCTCCAACGATGACGTGTACAGCTGCCCATAGAACCTCTCAATCTCACTCAAAATCTCAGGTGTCCCGGAAACGATGCTGCCACATTCCGTCTTCAGCTTTGACAGTTGGCTCTTTCTGGCAGACAGATCTCTGGCAAAGACTTTGGAGCCTTGGTTCCGCTCTATCGCTTCTTCAATACGAGCTGTATTGAAGTTGCGTAAGTCCCGCCGCATGCATTTGGAGATCTGTCTGTTCAGATGCCTGTATGCTGTCAAGTCTGTTGAAGAATGTAGCTTCATCTCCCGTCTAACAGCCATGAGATTAAGAGTGTGATCGGAGAGTTTTTGTGTTCTTCTGCGGCGGGTCTTACAGAACTTAGCTCCGACCGCATGGACAGTTTCCACGAGCTTGTCATTTATATCGTCCACTTCATTGCAGTCTTCTAGGCACTGAAATCGGTTTTGTAACTCGAGCTGAAAGGTTTCGGGACTTTGGAACAGAGCTCGAGGGGGACGGAGCGTTGACTTCATTAGACGAGACCTCTCCAACTTAACGTTTAGGTTCAGTGTGCCTCTAACCATTCGGTGATCGCTACCAGTTTTCACCCTCGCGATCACGGAGACATCACTGAACAGTTGTCGTCTGGTCGTCATAATGAAGTCAATCTCATTTTTTTGTCGAACCGTCGGGGCTCGACCAGGTCCACTTCCTGTGGGGCCGCTTCTGGAAGAAAGAGTTCATCATAAAGAGTCCCTCTTTCTCCATGAAGTCGGCCAGCTGCTGGCCCCTTGGGTTCCGTTGCCCTATTCCAAATTTCCCTACTTTCAGCTCACCGTTCTCTCTTGTGCCTAGTTTTGCATTGAAGTCTCCCATTAACACCGTATATTGGGTTTTGGAGGAATGCATGGCTCTAGAGATATCCTCATACATTTCCTCCACCTCCTGATCGGGGTGTGCCGAGGTTGGTGCGTAAACCTGTATGACCTTCAGCGAATACCGTTTGGTGATTCTGAGTATAAGGTACGCAACCCTCGTCGACACACTCCCGATCTTTACAACGTTGTTAACGAGAGACTTGTGGACGATAAATCCGACACCTCCTTGGGACAGATGGTCGCCCTCCCGGTGATAGAGCAAGTTGCCGAATTCGAGGATTACCGTGTCCTCCCCCTCTCTTCGGACTTCGGATAATCCTATAATATGCCAGCGCAACTTGTCTATCTCTTCTTCCAGCTCCACGATCTTCTCGTCAGTCCTCAGGGTGCGTGCGTTGTACGTTGCCAGGTCGAGTCGTCTAAGGTGGCAACCGAACCTCCACCGGAGATTCTTAGCACCCCCTGCCCCGCCGTTACCATGGTCGCCACCGTAGCCAGGAATAGCGGGGCCGCCGGGGACTGGGGGCCGTCTGTTTGTTGCTTTAGTCATTGGGGGGTATTTGCCATAGTTGCCACGCTTGGCGAGCGGGTTAGCAACCGCAGTTTTTTTATTATAATTTTGGCTATTATCAGGAAGATGCTGCTGCCCATCTTCTGCCTGTTTCCCTTTGTCGCCTTTTACGACACCCACGGGAGGATATGGGGTAGTGGATATTCTTGACCGCCACTACACGGCATACCTTCCACTTAAAAAGCATTATTTTGAAATTAAATTAAATTATTACGTAGTAGAGCCATGTTGCAGCTATATTAGTAGTATAGTTGTAGCACGAATGGGTCGGCTCGACCGGGGAAAGACCAAGCTCTCACAGAATAACAACGTAAAATAACGCTGCTGCGTTTCGTATGGTGAGTGTAGAAAACCGGAGACCCTTTTTACTGGAAATGAGGCATTCAATCTAAGTACTCACGGGTGACAACGCATCTGCATTTTGATTTGTGATAAAGGATAGATGTAGATGTCTATGGGCCGCAGCAACCACTTACCATATATATAAAGATATATATATATAAAGAAGAATTTAAGAATTTAAGGAGCATAATAATATAATGGTCAGTAACATCGGAAATAGGGTTCTCTTGTATAGGATCTAAAAGGTCCTTACACAAGACTAGCGCCACCTGTTTTTCATAAAATCTAAGTTAACAAGTAAACGAGTTCTTATATTATTTACAAAACTATTTTTCAAGATACATATTATTATGAGATGTGTCTGAAGAAGGTGTAAATATTTACAGATTAGTATCTTATTTTACGACAACGGCAGGACCATAAACTATCAACTATATAAAAAAGCTATAAAACTAAATATGTATATCTGTTGCAAAATCTCCATGTTGAAAGAAGAGTTAAGATTGTTAATCGAAATGAGGAAACAAAATGCCCCTGCATCCTATCGACGCAAAGATGACAATTAGTGCACCTCAATATCGTGGGTGCAATTATCAGAATGTCCGTAGTAATTAGCACTAAGTCAATAAGTAGGCGTGATCGATTCCGTATGTTAATAAAAGCATAAGTCGTCAGCAAAAGCAGGAAAAAGTGCAACGGTAAAGAAAGCGGGAATCAGCACAAGCAAAAATGTGTTATAATCATAATTAATATATTTCACAAGCACTAATTAGTCAATGTGTGAAACTTAGATTATTGATAAGTCAGTCAGAGCGCGCGATGTCTTATCAATAATCTAAAGCGCTTATTACATTATCCAATTTTTAGAAAATCTAATTAGGAACCTAAGTTGGAAGCTAGTGATCACATTACACTAAATTGAATTCTAAATCGTGACGAAGCACATTCGTAAATAAATATCGACGGGGTTGCACGTTTGATCGATGGCGCCGTATTTATCAAAACAGCAGAAAGTAGGACTTGCCTTAGCCGTGGTGGGAACAATGGATATTAAAAAAAGATAAAAGAGAATAATATGCTGGGTTAAGGAATACTTGTCATAGTATTTGTAAATATTTAACAACACCTTGAAGCCCTCTTCACGCATTGCTTTTTTTAAATAGTTTTCATCATTTTTATTATACAAATAGGGCATTTAGGGTAAATGCCCTATTTGTATAATAAAATACATAGTATAATAATAAAATACATTATAGACCTGTATAGGGATACAGGTCTATAATTTGTAATAACACCTCTTTTTCTGTGGACATGCTGCCACACGAACCACTGCTCAGTTCTGTCGCTTCACTCGCCATCGCAAAAAAATGTCGCACGCGCAGTCAAGACATCCACTTAGGTCGAAGCGCGGGCGCCGACTGGTCGTTCTAAATCGTAACGTTGCGATTACACTGTCCTAAATTGTAGACAATTTAGAAAGTAGAGCGGTCGGGACCTCCAACTTTAACTAAATCGGATCCTATCTGTTCTAACTATGATTACACTTTCCAATTTCCTAATTAGATTTCCTAAAAATTGAATAATGTAATAAGCGCTTAAGGTGTGAAAATATTTGACATTAATTTGACATACGAGTACGTACTTACGATATTGACACAATGACGTGTGTGTATAATTTCACAAAATGCACGAAAATCAATGATTGTTATTTAGTAATTATCTAATAATATTCATGATTATTATCGACTTATAATAATAATAATTGAAAATAAAAATTGATAAGTAACATTTTTATATGACAAAGACTTATATTTTAATCGAAATATGTATTTTTTGATACTTTATGCGTACAAAGAAACGGAGATGTTATTAGAAAAGACTGAAAATGTGAATATTAATCGTTGAATTCCTTTTTTTAAATAATATTTTACCGCAAGTTGTACAAAATAACGATTTATCACAAAAAACTTCAAAATTCATAAGATTATTTTTCATATTTTTACCTTTTTGTACAAGATGGGGCGCGATCTGGCATTCTCCTATATCATATGCTAAGATTATTTCATTATTATTTATATTAGATATATCATGATTAGATATATTACTTTCTACGTGGTAGAGCCATGCTGCAGCTATATTAGTAGTATAGTTGTAGCACGAATGGGTCGGCTCGACCGGGGAAAGACCACGCTCTCACAGAATAACAGCGTAAAATAGCAGCTTAACACTGAAGTGTTTCGTGTGGTGAGTGTAGAGAACCGGATACTCTTTTTACTGGAAATGAGGAATTCCATCTTATTCCTCACGGGTGACCAAGCATCTGCATTTTGATGTGTAATCGAGGATAGATGTAGATGTCTATGGGCCGCAGCAACCACTTACCATCAGGCGGACTGTGTGCTCGTTTGTTACCCATAACCTATAAAAAAAGACTACTCTGCAATAACTATAAGTTTGCGTGACTATTGGTAACGCGGTCACTGGAGTGCTGCGTTGTAATTTTCAGAGCTGAATACACCCTTTACCTATTTCTGTCGCCAAATAGCAGTGCACTGCTATGTTTCAATCTAAAGGGTATAGAGTATAGAAGGGTAATATGATTACAGGATGTAGGCATTCTATCTTAGTCTTTAGGGTGATACATTTGAAGCCTTCTATGGCTGCAGTAGTCACTTACCATCAAGTGGACTTCAACATTATGAAAAAAATATATAAGTCTCTTCTTATAATTTTACTACCCTTAATTGGACGTAGATATACAAAAACGTTCCAACCCACAGCATTCCTTGGGGGAGGCCTATGTTCAGTAGTGGACTTATGAAAGGCTGTAATGATGATGATAATGATGATGTTCCAACCCACAAGTCATTCAAAAATGAGTTAAATATACAGATCTACTTATTTTGACATATTCATATGACGTAGTTATACAAAAACGTTCCAACCCATTAAATATACAGATCTACTTATTTTGACATATCTTATTTTGACATCTTCGAAGATGTGAAAATATAGTATAGTAGTAGATCTGTATATTGAACTCATTTTTGAAGGACTTGCGGGTTGGAACGTTTTTGGATAACTACGTCCAATTTATAACGTATACAGTTTTCATTTATTTGTATGTAGTTTGCAATATTAAATCGCATGATTATGTAAATTAGTAATTTTCAAAGCGGCTCTACTCGAAACCAGCTTGCACCTTGCGGACTGTATAGCGTGAGTCGAGGGGCATTCCTCACGTGGAATATATTGCTTTGCGAGCGAGGAAATTGCGAATGCCACCTGCATGCAAGAACGTTCATTTTGTGGACGCTTTACTAATGTGTTTTACTACTGTGCCGATAGGAATTTGGTCGAGCTTACTTTAAATAAAGCGGGCAAAGGTTTAATAATAATAAGAATAATTTTATTTCACAACCATTTGACATAAATGTACAAATTAAAAATAGAAATACTGCGGTTGTTTTTTGTTATTTCAACATCATCATGATTACAGCCATTCACAAGTCAAGAATTGAACGCCACAAAACACGGTTCTGTTCTGCATCCAAAAATTAGAGCCCTGATTTCAGAATATGAGATTATTTTATTCCTTTCTTTGAAATTGGCTTTTATTTTTTTATTTTTTTATAGGATAAGTGTGATAAACGAACATACAGTCCACCTGATGTTAAGAGATTGCTATGGCCCATAGACATTTGCATCTATCCTTAATAAAGGATGAAAATGCAGATGCTTGGTCACCCGTGAGGACTAAGATGGAATACCTCATTTCCAGTAAAAAGAGTATCCGGTTCTATACACTCACCATACGAAACACAGCAGCGTTAAGCTGCTATTTTACGCTGGTATTCTGTGAGAGCGTGGTCCTTCCCCGGTCTAGCCGACCCATTCGTGCTACACTATACCAATATAACTAATATAACTGCAGCATGGTTCTACCACGTATAAATTTATTTTAAATTATTTTAAAGTATTTTTTTCACTTTTTGAGTGGACTAATTAACACAATCTTAATATCGCCTAAGATCTAAGTAGTTACATAAAAATGTTATCCCCTATTTTGGCATCCTTAGGCATGGAATTTTTCTTCCAAATTTATACGGGGCCACTCCTATTTAGATATAAAAAGGAATCATCACGATATGTTCACAATAATTGACGAAGATATCGCGTAAATCTACATACAAAAAAAAACAGTCGAATTGTAAACCTCCCCCTTTTTTAAGTGGGTTATAAAGTAGTTTATTTAAAAGTAGTTGCATAACACAGTATTAAAAAGTTATTAAAGGTTTTTTTTATAGGATAAGGGTGACAAACGAGCACACAGTCCACCTGATGGTAAGTGGTTGCTGCGGCCCATAGACATCTACATCTATCCTCTGTTACAAATCAAAATGTAGATTCGTTGTCACCCGTGAGGACTAAGATGGAATGCCTCATTTCCAGTAAAAAGGGCCTCCGGCCACCTGCACTCACCAAGCGAAACGCAGAGGTAAACCTCTACTTCACGCTCGAACCGGGGTAGTACCACGACCTCATAGAAAATGAGGTCGTGGTACTACCCCGGTTCGAGCCGGCCTATCCGTGCGACAGCAAAAGCTGCCGCGTGGCTCTACCACTGTTAAAGGTTCTTTATTTCTTGAAATAAATATTTTTGTACTTATCATTTGAATAATTTGTTTAAAATATTTTAAAGTAAACATGTTTTAAAGGTGAAACTTGGTGTATCACTTAAATAAACAAATAATAAGACACAGGAATTTGGGATTGTGTTATAACAGTAAACTGGGGTTTTAATATATTGACATATTCATGTATTCCACAGAAAAGGTCCGTCGACGTCGCAATAACTTATAAAGTGGTTTACTCGATGCTTGAATAGATTTTGATTCTTAACGTATTGCCGAGTCCTTAATATTGAATGAGCGCTGTAAAATGTAGCGGCGAAGCGTGTACACGGAGGTGTGGGTTGGGGATTTTGGGTATTTCTATTTTCTAAACCATTTGGTCAATTTAGAAGAGAAAGTGCAAACATTTTTATTGAACCTGATACATGAACTTTGTAGCGGGTTGTGCGTAAGAAATGCACACGGCTTAATTAATTGTTTATCGTACCAAATCACCACACTATTTAATCTAATATTAAAAATAATCAACAATAGAAACCTATACCTATACATAAAATGGAAGTGTCTGTCTGTAATATTAAAATAACTGGCTTTTATTACGGTTAAGGGACTCTTACCATTTGTATGATATTAAGACATCATCATCATCATCATCATTACAGCCCTTCACAAGTCCACTGCTGAACATAGGCCTCTCTCAAGGAAAGCCACAAAGCATGGTCCCAAGCGACCTGCATCCATTGACATCCTGTATGTCTTCAGGTCGTCTCTCCATCTAGTGGGGGGACACCCTACACTTCGCCTGTCAGTACGAGGTTGCCACTTGAGAACCTTTTTTCCTCATTTCCCATCGGTTGTCGGTTCTTCGAGCTATATGGCTGGCCCATTGCCACTTTAGCATACTAATTCTTTGGGCTATGTCGGTCACTCTGGTTTTACTGCCGATATCCTCGTTTTTAAGTTTACCACGCAGAAAAACGTCGAGCATAGCCCTCTCTATAGCTGGCTGAGCGACTTTGAGCTACCTCATACGGCCAGCAGTGAAGGACCATATTATGTTTGCTCTACATATATTGTAATTGTTTTATTATGTAATTGAAGTATTATGTGATGATTACGTATATACGTTAATAAAAATGTATATATTTTGGCCATAGATAATATAAAATAAGTCTTCCATTTGTCGCGTCATAGACATGCGCTTTACGTTTATTGTTTATGGACATTTCCTCAATGTCCAACAGACCACGTCTCAGATCTATAGGTCATCACTACCAACACGCACTGGTTGTACAATTTAGTTTTGAGGTATGTCTGACGAGAAGATGTGTCGTAATCTCCCGAACGCTGCCCAGCCGAGTTGTATCAGTCAATTGACCTCTCGGTCGAAGTTGGACTTACCTAGTCGGGCTATTTGTCCCAGGTAAACATATTCGTCAACAACTTCGAGCTTAGTGCTCCCAATAACTACCGGCGTAGGTGTGACGTGGACATTAAACATGATCTTTGTTTTGTCCATGTTCATCTTAAGATCTATCCGTTGGGAGACACTATTGAGGTATTGAATAAAACTACTTTTACGGATTTTATCGCGTTTAATTAATTTATTTTATATTCCCGACGTTTCGATTGCTTTCCAGTCCACCGTGACCACCGTTGCTGGAAAGCAACCGAAACGTCGGGAATATAAAATAACTTAATTAAACGCGATAAAATCCGTAAAAGTAGTTTTATTCAATGTTTAGTGTTCGCGTAAATATAAGAAATCATTACTATTGAGGTAATTGAGCATAGTACTTAGGTCCTCCAGCAATTCTGCCATAAGGACTATATCGTCGGCAAATCGAAGATGAGTGATGTACTCGCCATTGATATTAATACCGTATACTTTCCAGTCAAGTAGCTTGAAAACGTCTTCCAATGCAGCAGTGACAAGTTTCGTGGATATAACGTCACCCTGTCTTACACCTCTCTGCATTTGGATAGGTTTCGTACTCTGATTCTGTACTCGGATAGCCATCGTAGCCCTACTGTTCAAACACTTTAGCACTTCGATATACCGATAGTCAACTTGGCACCGCTGAAGGGTCTGTAGCACCACCCTAAATTTCGGCGGAATCAAAGGCTTTCTTATAGTCCATATACGCAAGGCAAAGTGGCAGAATGTACTCTTCTCTCTTCTGTACAATTTGCCGAAGGGTGTGTATGTGGTCTATGGTACTAAAGCCTTTTCGGAAACCGGCTTGTTAGGAAGGCTGGAAGTTGTCGAGTCTGCGTGCGAGACGATTCGTAATGACTCTCGAAAATAGCACGTAGACGCGGCTCAGAAGGGAAATCGGTCTGTAGTTCTTCAAGAGAGCGTTGTCACCTTTCTTGAAGAACAAGACCACCGCACTTCTGCTCCACGCCTCCGGTGTAATGCCACCATGGAGGACGGAATTAAAGAGCTTCTGAAGGACTTCAAGTACCGGTCTTCCACCCGCTTTCAGAAGCTCCACTGTAATTCCATCCTCGCCTGGGGCCTTACCGTTTTTAAGGTGCTGGAGAGCCATTCTAATCTCGCTCAGACTGACGTCCGGGATATCTTCGGAATAGTGTCGGATGAGACTCGCTCTTGGATCGTTACTCACACTTGCGTGTGGCTCCAACGATGACGTGTACAGCTGCCCATAGAACCTCTCAATCTCGAAATCGGTTTTGTAATTCGAGGTGAAGGTTTCGGGACTTTGGATTAGAGCACGAGGGGGACGGAGCGTTGACTCCATTAGACGTGATGTCTCCAACTTAACATTTAGGTTCAGTTTGCCTCTAACCATTCGGTGTTCACTACCAGTTTTCACCCTCGCGATCACTGAGACATCATTGAACAGTTGCCATCTAGTCGTCATAATGAAATCATTCTCAATTTTTGTCGAACCATCGGCGGTCAACCAGATCCATCCTGTGAGGCCGCTTCTGGAAGAGCGAGTTCATCATAAAGAGTCCCTCTTTCTCCATGAAGTCAGCCAGCTACAGGCACCTGGGGTTCCGTTGCCCTAATCTGAATTTCCCTACTTTCAGCTCGCCGTTCTCTGTTGTGCCTAGTTTTGCGTTGAAGTCTCCCATTAACACCGTATAGTGGGTTTTGGAGGAATGCATGACTCTAGAGATATCCTCATACATTTCCTCCACCTCCTCATCGGGATACGGCGAGTTTGGTGCGTAAGCCTGTATGAACTTCAGCGAATACCGTTTGGTGATTCTGAGTATAAGATACGCAACCCTCGTCGACCCACTCCCATTCTTTACAACGTTGTTAACGAGAGACTTGTGGACGATAAATCCGACACCTCCTGGGGACAGATTGTCGCCCTCCCGGTGACAGAACAAGTTGCCGGATTCGAGGGTTACCGTGTCCTCCCCCTCTTTTCGGACCACAGATAATCCTATAACATGCCAGCGCAACTTGTCTATCTCTTCTTCCAGCTGCAGGATCTTCTCGTTAGTCCTCAGGGTGCTTGAGTTATAAGTTGCCAGGTAGAGTCGTCGCACAGATTACTGTATACCAGTCTACGAAGTCGTCGTAGGTGGCAATTGAACCTGCACTGGAGATTCTATGCACCCCCTGCCCCGCCGTTACCATGGTAACAGAAACAGAAACTTTTTTATTCAATATAGATTATAAATAATAGTTATTGAAAGTCACTCTTTTGTATAATTACCACTGGTTCGAAAAAAAACCTCTGTCCTGGTAAGAACCAGCAAGAACCGCCACCGTAGCCAGGAATAGCGAGGCTGCCGGGGACTGGGGGCCATTTATTAGTGTCGTTGCTCATCGGGGGTATATTGCCATAGATGTCACGCTTGGCGAGCGGGTTGGCAACCGCAGTTTTTTTATTGCTTTTTGCTTTTATCAGAAAGATGCTGCTGCCTATCTTCTGCCTCAGTTTCCCTCTGTCGCCTCTTACGACACACACGGGATGATACGGGGTAGTGGGTATTCTTACCCGCCTCTACACGGGGAATTATATTAAGACATAAATAACCATTTTTAAAATTTCTTTCTGTCTTCCGGGTTAATCTTCGAAAAGGCTGCACTGATTGTGATAAAACTTTACCAACAGATAGAAAAAAATACCAGAACGGATCTAACTTGAAACTTGAAAAACTAGAGTTGTGTTTAAAAAAATGAAAAATTGGTAAAATAAATGGTCTTTTATTATCTTAAATCTAAATAACGCTAGATTAATAGATCCTATCCAGGCGAATCCGGGGCAGGTTGCTAGTCATCAATAGAAGTATGTCTATATAATAATCAATTGCTGTCCGTCAGTCTCTAGATTTTCATGAAATTTTTTGTGTGTTTGAATGGACTTAGACTTAGATTTACATTTGGACTCGATAGGTGGCGCTGTTGTCGAGATTCAGAAATCGCCCGTGCGAAGCCGGAGCGTATCACTAGTTTTTTATAAATACCTTTGCAGTAGCGAAGAGGAGTACGACTAGTGCGACTACGTCGCATAGTGAAGGTTTGGTATTGATTCTCGCCATAACTTTTCAATTTAATTGATTAATAAAACTTGACTAAGCCGTGGTAGCTCATAGGCTATGCGTTTGCCGTAAATTTCATACTATGTCAGTAACCCAGGTCCGATCTGTGCTGGTAGAAATAACTTTTAAGTTAATTATGTATTATTTTTATTTGTATTGCAATCACTGCACTTGCACACCATCAAATGGACTGTGTGCTCGTTGACAAACGTTACTTGTATAAAAAGAATTAAAAAATTGTATGCTTATAACAATTTTTTATGGCAACAGAAATAGGTAAGAGAGTAGGACAGACGACTGCCGGATTCCTAGACTCAAAAAGGGTCCTAACACCTGTTAGGTTATTTGCTTTGACTTCAGACTTTGACCCACTTTTCGTGACTTTGCTTTGTGTTTATTCTTCAATGAATAGTAAATGTAAATAAATGTGTACTTGAAGCAATTTTCGCGACGTCACTTTACATTTACAGTACCCATTTAAATATTATTTGGTTGATAGTTGCTAACATGTGGTTCACCGCGGCGGTAACCTTGATTTTTTATATAATGATTTAAGTAAAGGTATTACGCGAACACTTCACTCTGCTCTCTATGTCCTTTAAACCAGAACACAACAGTGCATGCACTGCTAGTTAGCGGCAGAAATATGTAAGAGAGTGGTGCCAGACGGATTTTAAATAGAAAAGTAGACCTGTCTAGTAAAAACCTGCGATCTTGCGATAGATAGTGGTATTGTAATACCATCTAGTGTAAGGCCGATTTACAACACCCAAACCGGCGATTAAGAGCAGCGTTAATGATGAGATAGGTACTTGTTCCCGCGTTTGATTATCGACCTGTCAAGCGTTTCGATTATGGGAAATCTGCCTAACGACGGAAGAGACCCATGCTACGTAGAAATATATTCTTTGCTCATGCCGTGCAATAGGCTGTTTCAAACTGAATATAAATAAGGAAAAGCCTTCCCCCATCTAATCTAAATTATCTAATATTATATTATAGTTTAATAAAAATGCAATAAAAACGTTATTCTGACAATTTAGCTTTAATGTAAATTTTACCTTATTGCATACGCAATAAGGTAAAATAATTCATATTTTCTGTAACTATTTTTCTTTGCAATTCAGGATATGGCAAAGGGACTGCAGTCATGAAGCATTAACTGGGAAAAATGAATACATATTACTTTTAAAAGAAGGAGAAAAGAGTTTTTATTTGATATCTCAATGCCTATGATATATAATGATTTCTTATATTTACGCGAACACTGCACATTTAAATAAAACTAGTTTTACGGATTTTACCGAGTATATTAACTAATTTTATATTCCCGACGTTTCGAGTACTTTACTTTGCAGCCCCCATGGTCACGGGAGGGGGAGGGGGCTGAGGTGTTTGACGTCCTAATATCATAGTTAACCATATTTGATATATTTTTTTTAACTTATTTTAGGTCGTGAAAAGTACCTAACTCCCAAGTTAAAAAAAATCGAATTTTGTACTTAATGTCTATATTTTTGTGTATACGCATACAATTTATTCATTACAGTGAAAAGTATATTTGCCATAGTTGCCACGCTTGGCAAGCGGATTAGCAACCGCAGTGTTTAGGGTTCCGTAGTTAAGCAACCAGGAACCCATATAGTTTCTCCATGTCCGTCCGTCCGTCCGTCTTTTCCATCGTGTGTGGTGTCTTTGGATAGGTGTTACAAAGATATTGAAGGTGTGGAATAATTTTTTTTTCGATTCAGGGGTCCTCTTGCGAAATATTTAGGTTTAAAGTGGTATTTTTTTAGTGAGTCATATGCCTGGGCAGGAAGGTTCGTTACGGTCACGTATATCTTAGGGTTCCATTGCGGGGAACTAATAGACGGATAGTGAACTATGACTATTTTTGTACGGAATTGGCTTGTGCATGATTTGATGTAGAATGTATTATTATCAAAATCGAAAAGTTTTTAATTCTTTATGAATACCATTACCTATAAGTCTGCTTGAAAAATAAGTCCTTCAATTACCATCGTCCTATTTTTAGTCGTTATAGCGGTCAAACCGCGAACTCACTTAATCATCATCGTCATCATCATTACAGCTCTTCACAAGTGCACTCCTGAGCATAGGCCTCAACCCAAGAAATGTCATAAAGCACTGTCCCGAGCCACGTGAATTCATCGACTTCCTGCATGTCTTACAGGTCGTCATTCCATCTAGTGGGAGGATGCCCTACACTTCATCTACCGGTACGAGGCTGCCACTCGAGAATCTTTCTTTCCAATCGGTTGTCGGCTCTTCGAGCTATATGACCGGCCCATTTTCACTTCAGATTACTAAATCATTCGGCTTTGTCGGGTACTCTGGATGTACTGCGGATATCCTCATTTTTAAGTCTATCACGTAGAGAAATCCCGAGTATAGCCCTTTCCGTAGCTCGCTGAGCGACCTTGTGCCTCCTCATATTACCAGCAGTGAAGGACCACGACTTAGATCCATAAGTCATCACTGGTCGCACGCACTTGTTGTACAATCTTGTTTTGAAGGTTTGTGTTATGCCTGACGAGAAGATGTGTCGTAATATCACGTGAAGTCACTTATCATGCTCATATTTTCAACAAAGCACCGTCTAAATTCACGTATTGTGACGGACTCGACATTGTGAGTGTCGACACGCACTTGGCCAGTTTTATTTTTTATTATTTTGAGTTGTTATAAGAAACATGCTGCTACCAATGACTTGATTAGCCGGGTACCCAACTAGCGCACAGGCTCGCGCGGCTAATGTGGTCGTGCTTCGGGCTGCTTCGGGCGCACGTAGCCTCGGCCGAGCGCCGCTCGACCGCGAGCCATACGTTGTCGGTAAACTTGACGCGCTCAAAGGTGCCTCAATGTTCGCTGTTCGTTTGGTGTGTACGGTGGTAATTTGGCTCCTGAGGTTATACTGTTTGTTTTAGTTTTACTGAAGTCTCATGAGCGATCAGGATGAATCGATAATTAAACTGTACGGTACGTACAAGATGCTGTGGGATCCAAAATACTGTTTTCGTTTTTTAAACAATAAGCAACTAGGAAAGTATCTGTAGCTGCAATTACACAACTGTCCATTTCGGATGCTCGAGGACTTATAATGGCTCGGCCTGCCTCGCGAGGCATGCCTCTGGGTTCTGTACAATATTATTGAGGCTGCCTCACGAGTCTTCGCTCGCGAGCCGCACACCGAGGCTGCCGCGCGAGCCTGTGCGCTAGGTGTAGGGTTACCATATCTCAGGATTTGTCCTGAGATTTCAGGATTTTTAGACTCTTCTCAGGATTGCGGCTGGATTTTGCAAATCTCATGAAATCTCAGGATTTTTAGTTCTTTCAATATAATAAAGCTTACGTTTTAAAGATATCTTTAATAAAAAGTAAAAAAACAACTAAAAATAATTTTCCTTTGGTAATAATTCCACAATAAAAATCAAAACCTATTTATCCAAGTAGGTACTTTAACAGTTTTATCATACTTAATCTGTGAAGATACCTTTTTAAGTAAGGTTTTCTTCTCAAACTGTAAAAAATCTCAGGATTTTTAAATGTAAATCAGGCCTCCTCTCCGGACTTTTAATTTTTTCATCTGGTAACCCGGCTATTGATCGAATAAACTTTAATTTACGTGGTAGAGCAGCTATATTATGGCTGTAGCCATAACACGGAATACAATTTCAGTAGAATAGCAGCTTAACGCTGATGTGTTTTGTATGGTGAGTGTAGAGAAACTGGCACCAACCCAACCTTTTTACTGGAAACGGGGCATTATTAGGCATACCTTAGTCCTCAGGGGTAACAACGCATCTGCATTTTGATTCTTAATCGAGGATAACTGTAGATGTCTATGGGCCAAAGCATCCACTTACCATAAGTTGAACTATGTGCTCGTTTGTCACACTTATTCTATAAAAAATAATTAACCAACCGCGATCGGTTGCACCTAGATATAGTCTACTAAACCTGGGTGTAACTAGGGTACCAGATAGAAAATTGAAAAAGTCTGGCAAACGACCTGATTTCCATAGAAACATCTTGACATTTTATTGCAAACATAATTAATAAGCGTGAAAGAAAAAAATAATATTGATTTTGTGCACTCTCAATCGATGTCGAAGTTTTCACTACTCCCACGCAATAACCTACTGTAGTTTATTAAAAAAATTGAAAAAGACCTATATTTCCAAAATTCAACCGCAATCCTGACAAAAGCCCTAAAGTCTTGACATGTCAGGACAAATCCCAACTTAATATATTATATCTAGGCGTACACAAGTACTCTTCGGTTTTAACCATGACATATACACAGAGAAAAACCTTTGAGACAGACAAACTGGTTATAATAGACCAGTCAGAAAATAAGTGACCCGTTTTGTTAAATTTGGCTCGAAACACAAAAAGCGATATAAAAACAAAGTCTGTCATTATTTGAGAGTAAATAGATTCATGTATTCAGCCCTGAGGGTCGGTCTTGGTGACAAAAAGTTATAAGTTGTTTTTGTGGAGGTAACTTTTGTTCTTTGATAATATTTGTGTTCTTTTGACTTAGTTTAAGTGAGTTGGGATTCAAAACGGGGGGAATATTGTAGACTGTAATTTTTAACGTTCTCTTGGCTATTGTCGAGTGGCTCAAGAAATTCTATTTACATTTCATATTTTTTATTTGCATTTAAATCTAATGCTGACTATATATCATACATATATATTTTTTTACATGGTAGAGCCATGCTACACCTATATTACTGGTATAGTTGTAGCACGAATGGGTCGGTTCGACCAGGAAAGGACCACGTTCTCACAGAATAGCAGCTTAACGCTGCTGTGTTTCGTATGGTGAGTGTAGAGAACCGGTAGGCGTATTACGTATCTTGCAGAAGGCTAGCGATAGCAAAATTAGAACAATAATTGCTGATGAAACGCAGATACGTATTTTTCGACAAGCGATAACCAAGCCCTAGCTAACTAGCGACTACAAGGCAGCGCTGTCGCTAGTTAGCTTGGGTATCGCTGATACATAATACGAATCTGCGATTTATCAGCAATTATTGCTCTAATTTCGCTATCGCTAGCTTTCTGCAAGATACGTAATACACCTACGGAGACCCTTTTTGAAGAACCGGAGGTCCTTTTTACTGGAAACTAGGCATTCCATCTTAGTCCTCACGGGTGACAACGCATCTGCATTTCAATTCGTCATCGAGGATAGATGTAGATGCCTATGGGCCACAGCAAACACTTACCATCAGGTGGACTGTGTGCTCGTTTGTCACCCATATCCTATAAAAAATACTTCTGTTTTCTTTACCAGCTCGTTTTTTTTAACTATTTAAGCCAGTGCTTAACTACTAACCCACTACTGACATGACGCTTGATCATCATGTCATGATGCGTGAGCTTAACAAAAACCTAATTACTCTTGCCTTGAAGACACTCACATTATAATCGGATAGAAGAACAGATGTTGACAAATTATTTCACTCCTTTGTTGTACGCAATATGAACGACGATTAAATCTTTTGGTTCAAATAAGTGGTATGTTTACAGCAAAGGAGTGAAGACCAGACAAGCGTCTGGTAGTCCTATGACGGAATGGAGAGGAAGAAATGAAATCGTACAATTCCTGCGCACACTCTTCGAAATGTGTCCTATAAAATACCAAAAAGCTGGCTACGTTACACGTGTGCTGAGGCTAGTAAGATTGGTTCCAACGATATTAGTGCCACCGCTAGACATGAGCTTTCATGGGTGATAAGGAAGATGGTACTGCCCATCTCTTGTGACAGTTTTGTTCTGTCGCCTCTTACAACACCCACGGGGCGATATGTAGCAGTGGATATTCTTACACCGCCACTATATGGTGGTGTTACAGTCATCATCATTTATTATTACAGGACTACAGTCCTTCACAAGTCCAATGCTGAACATAGACCTCCCCCAAGGAATATTACAAAAGTGACCCTGATCCACCTGTATCCACTTCCTGCATAACTGGCATCAACATTCCTAAGCCCAATTGTGAACTGCATATGGGCTAATTATGAACAAATCTATGATGTCGATAAAAGTCCTCATTCTACTTTATGAAGGTCTGATTAAACTGTAAGGTAGGTAATTTCAACCAACACATATTTGCCGAGTAAATTGGTTAAATGTCATATAGAAACAGAACTCATCAAAAACTTTGCCCATGAAGACAGTTTTCCCGTAGGAATTTCAAATAAAACTGTAATTTCGGTTTCCTAACGTTCTTTATTCAGATGGTAAGGGAAAAGGCAAAAGCAATTTGCACAAAAACAGTCTATACTATTTTATGACAGAGACAGATTGACCAACAAAGAATAGGTTTTTGCTTGAATGATACTAGTTTGTCGTTTGTATTTTGTTTCAATTTTTTTTTACAGAATAAGGGTGACAAACAAACAGTCTACCTGATGGTGAGAAGATGGTGGAGCCCATAGACATCTATATTTATTCTCGATTCAAAATCAAAATGCAGATGCGTTGTCACTCCTGATGCCTAAGATAGAATGCTTCGTTTCCAGTACAAACGGTCTTCGGTTCTCTACACTCACCATAGGAAACACAACATGAAGCTGCGATTTAGCGCTGGTATTCAGAAGCATAATACGCTATTGGAAACAAAAATTTAAATCAGCTGCTTATAGTAATGGTATCATGAAATCAGCGTTGCGTGGAGGACGTGTAGAAAAAAATTAAATTATTAGCCGACTTTAAAAAAGGACCAGGTTTTCAATTTCATTGTATGTTTTTTGTATGTACATATGTAACGCAATATCTTTATCAATAGTGATGATTCTCTTTTTTAAATTAAATAGGTCATACTTCAGTGATGTAATTATTATATTTTTTTTCTAAGTGTACAGGAATTTGGAGAAAAAATATTAATCTATGAGCGTGGAAAATGAATGAGAATGAAGATTTTAATGTAACTATTTAGACGACATAAAGATTGTGATTTTCCTTCGTCCATTCGAAAGGGTAAAAAATTAACTTTATAAAAATAAATGCCGACTTCAAAAAGCCAAAAAGAATAAAACAGTCGGGGCATTAAATCTTTTATACCCTTTGCTTTATAACGGAAATTGTATGTTTATTTTTTTTTTTATTTTTTTTTTATAGATGTAGCGTGACAAACGAGCACACAGTCCACCTGATGTAAAGTGGTCGTTGTGGCCCATAGACAACTACATCCATCCTCGTTGATTCGCAATCAAAATGCAGATGCGTTGTCAGCCTTGAGAACTAAGATGGAATGCCTCTTTTCCACTAAAAAGGGTCTCCGGTTCTCTACACTCACCATACGATACACAGCAGCATTAAGCTGCTATTATACGCTGGTATTCTGTGAGAGCGTGGACCGGGGAGGTCGAGCCGACCCATTCGTGCTACAACTATATTATAAATATAGCTGCAGCTTGGCTCTACGACGTACTTTTTTGAAGCCAAATTGGTCAACTGGTTTACATCGAGGTATGCTGGCTCCACCGTGTAGTGGCGGATCCGTCTAGTGGCGACGTAAAATAAAGTATTACTTCATATCATACCGCGGGTCTTGTAAGTGGCAACACAGGGAAACTGAAATAGGAGGTGGACATTAGCATGTCCTGATAAGCTGATGAACTAGTCCCCGGTGGCCTCGCTATTTCTGGTTACGGTGACGACCATGGTAATGGCTGGGCTGGGGTTGCTAAAAATCTCTAGTGAGGAGTTCGATTGCTCCCATAAACTTTTTACTTTCAATTTATATATCATTTTGTTTATATTCCAAAACAGCATATTTGTAGTTTTCCAGATGGTAGTAATTTAAAGCTGTAGCCACAAAGCGTGATTATGTAGAAAATAGTAAAGCTGCCTTTGAAGCATTTTCTCCCTCTAATCGATGTTTCTTTAACGGTTTTACCATAGCTTGTTATTCTGAAGTATGTTTTCTTCGCCATGAGCTCATAATCCTAGTGACAGTAAAGTAACAAATATTTCTTTGGTATTGTTATCAATTCTTGATGTTTGTGAACGTTTAAGTCGCTCGGACGTTTAAGTGGGTAAAATTTTTATTGAAAAAAAAAGAACTTTTTTTTCTTCTTCTCCTTTATCAGAAAAGTCCACACTACTGTACATGAACTTCTCCGGTTGTAGGATGTATTTGGATTAGGATGTATTCATCATGCCTAGTGGGCGAATTGACACCTTAGTACTCTGGTTCTCGCACCATAGACACTGCTGCCCGTCGTCGCGTCGGTTTGGCGTAAACAATATAGTACACTGCCATCTTTAGGAAGAAATAGATTTCTCTGGCATTTCACAAAGTCATTTCTTGCGGCACCCAAGGGTGAAAATATAGTTTTTTTTTATAGAATAATTATGACAAACGAGCACACAGTCCACCTGATGGTAAGTGGATGCTGTGGCCCATATACATCTACATTTATCCTCGATTAAGAATCAAAATCCAGATTTGTTTTCACCTCTGAGAACTAAGATGGAATGCCTCGTTTCCAGTAAAAAGGGTCTCCGGTTCTCTACACACACCATACAAGATACATTAGCGTTAAGCTGCTAATTTACGCTGGTGTTCTGTGAGAGCGTACGAACAGGCGTGTGAGAGCGTGTTCGTACGCTCTCACAGAATTCCCACAGAATGGGTCAACCCATTCGTGTTACAACAATAATATAGCTGCAGCGTGGTTCTACCACGCAGACACAAAATGCGGCGGCACAAAATTTTAGGTAATTGTTTATTAATGACAGTTTATATAAGAGACGCTGTTTTCCGTTGCCAGTGTAGATATGAAATAAGCAGTGCCTTTGTACAAAATATCTTTTTTTTTCTCTTCCTTGTAACATTGTTTTGTGTGTACATAAATTGTTAAATAAATATATAAATAAATATTTTACGCCTGGCGTGAACGAGTTGGTTATACCGCCATCTATCAATTTACTTGCCAATTTCAATTTGTTTATTTGTTTTATTTTATTTAGAGCCGGGGCGGTATCAGATGCAGCTGAACTGAGTAAGTGGCGCAAATATGAGTCTCTGAGAGATGACTACATATTTGTGTCATTTGCTTTAGAGACTATCGGTCCGTAGGGTCCACGTGCGGTGAAGTTCCTAAAGGAACTCCATCTGCGGCTGGTCGTTGCTGCTGGTGATAAGAGGGCTGGTTCTTTTCTCGCTCAAAGGCTAAGTATAGCCATTCAGCGGGGAAACGCAGCCAGCGTTCTTGGCAAGATACCGCGGGGAGTAGGACCATATGATAATTAAGTTTCTAGTTTTAGTTTTTTTTTATTATTATAGTTTTTAATATTATATATAATTAAATTTAATTTATTTGATATTCTTGTTGTATACATTTGGTCAAAAACAGTTCAAAACGAGAACCCTGCAAGGGCACTGTAAATATTGGCAATTACTAATATTATTATTACGTTTATATAGTTGTTTTATAAAATTATCAATTAATTTAAATAATAACGAGATCATAACGACAAAAAACAAATTATTCATTCCTATTTCCTAATTAATCACTAAAAACTCCGGCAACGAGTAATATTATTTTTTTGTTAAATATTCATTAACTTCCTTGTTGAACTTTTTTATTATGCTATTAATGTTGCTTTTTTTGCTAGAATGTATCATTCTGGAAATTTATTATATATTTTTATTGACATTGAATAGGGGCCGGTGTTTACGATTTGTAACTTTAATGTTGTTAATTTTATTTTTGTTATAAAATTTTTAGAGCGGAAATATTGAGAGATATTCTAACCGGTGAGCATACTTCAGATTTATATAGGGATGTTAATGTCAGGATATTATAATTGATAAAGTATAGCCTATCGGAAGCCATAAGACCTCTTTAGGTCTATACTATACACAACACGACAGCCACGGGATAAAATAGGGGGATGGTAGAAACCAGAGAGAACTATGCCACCACCCGAAAACGAAATCAAAATATTTTGCTGTAATAGCAATTATTTAAAAAAATTACATTTTTCTTTCATCATAGAGTCGATCTTTAAGAAAAATACATGAATATGTTTACGTTTTATTTACCAAGCCAAGCGTGGCAGCTTTAATGCCGCTTAATATATTTTCATACAACGTTTACTTTGAATAGAGCTGTGTAGTTGATGCGTGCTGTTTTCTATTTTGTGTTTAAGTGTCTTTAAATCCTTTTAAAACAGTCTTTCAGTTTGCTTTTTAGTTTCGTTTAGCGCTTCGAAAATATATACATATCATTGTGTGTTTTTTATTATGATAGACATTTATATACATTATTAGAGAACACTACGTACATTTGATGTGATGCCGAAACCAGCCGAAACTATGCACAACTTCTTGACACGCACTCATGCACACATTTTTCTTCTTTCCTTCTTTATCATATTCACAGATATTATTTATAACATATCCTTTCATATTAATTAATTGGTTCCCTGGCCTCTGAACTAAAATAAATATGTTAACTGTAGAACTAGTTGCTCCCTTTAATGTAAGCCTAGTCTAAGCCTGGTCATTTTCTATATAATAACAAGTCTAAATAAAAAAGTTATTTACTTATTTGTTTAGCCTCGTTACACCTTGTTATTGATTTATATATATATATATATATATATATATATATATATTATAGATTATTTAAGTTGCATATGTGTGCGTGAATGCGTGTTCTAAAATAAGTTAAACATGGTTTTGAAATAGGTTTCGGTTACGGAGTAACATTATTTAATCTGTAGTTTCGGTGCCATTGAAATATTCAATAAAGTGGTCTAAGTCTGGCATTAACCAACCTAACTATTGCATGTCTTAAGCGCAAAGCGCGTAGGTATGTTCTACTAGCGCCTAAAATTCAGATTCCAACGTTTTGTCGCATGAAATCGTATCTAACAATCATATTGAACGTATAAATGATATGAAAAGCACTTTGCCAGAAAGATAAATGATTGCTGAATTTTTTTTTATCGATTGATTGCTATTTTCTACCGACTTCAAAAAGGAGACGGTACTCAATTCGACTGTATGTTTTTTCTTATGTGTGTTACCTCATTACTTTTTACTTGTTGAACCGATTTCGATGATTCTTTTTTTATTTGTAAGCTGGTGTTTCACATGTGGTCCCATATAAGGTCCCACGGTCTGAACAATAGTTTTTGAGTTAAAGTCGGTTATACAAAGTTTTTAGCTTTAAATTATTATATATAAAAAGGTGGTTTTAGTGGCTTATGGTGTAGATTTATCAAGTCCGCGTGGAGTGGTAAACATGATAACTTTTGAAAATATCCATTGTTCAACTCAATCCAGTTTTTAATCTCATGTTCTATCATGTGGGAAGCTATGAAATGTAAATGGTAGTTTAATTTTGTTGTGTTTAGTTATAATTATTTTCTTTTTTCGGCTGAGAAATCCCGAAATGTTCGGTGTTTTGAGCAGCCTTGTAATAATATATTTTACTCAATACACTTTGCCTCACTCACTCCGGGCTCGGCCGCCGTTGTGGGTGGATTACTGTATCGTTTGTTTACAGCGGCTCGTGTTGAAAAATATCGATCGCTGTAGAAATACAAAATATTTCAAAAACCAAATTTCATACATACTTGACCAAAGTAAGATATTATTATTATTTTTATAATCATAGATTTTTATTAAAATATTTTGTTTCGCTAAAAGCACGTAGGATTTATATATAAATATACTTATACATCTTAGATTCTATGAAGTGACCTAAAGGTGTACTTCGGTGAATGCTACTGGAACTATTCGAAAAGTATTACTAGGTGTGCCGAGTTTGATCTCGTTTTGTCAGTTATGATGAGACCTTATCCCCGGACTTGACGGAGTGACTTGAAGGTGTACTTCGTGAATGCGAATGGAACTCCTCGAAGAGTAGTAATAGGTGTGTAGAATTTGGGATCGTTTTGTTAGTTATGATGAGACTATCTCCGGACTTGATGGAGTGACCTGAAGGTGTACTTCTATGAATGCAACTGGAACTCCTCGACGAGTAGAACTAGGTGTGCCGAGTTTGGGTTTGTTTTGTTAGTTATGATAAGATCTTACCTACAGACTAGATGGAGTGACTTGAAGGTGTGCTTTGGTGACTGCTACTGGAACTCTTTGACGAATAGAACTACAATATACAATTTTTTTTTGAATTTTCCAAAACTTTTTTTTTATTGACGTTTGACATAAAATTATCGGAAAATTAGATGTATAATAATAAGGTTATTAGTGAATACCGGTGTGTATTTAAGCTCCTTTAAAAAATTTACGTATATCATGAGGCATGGAAATTTGGAATTACCAAAAGTTTTTATTTATTCCGTGTTTAATCTTTCTGATCTGATGTTAATATGTTCTACTGAAAAACAAGTTAAAAGTACCACAACCACATATATAAATGGAAAGACATGATTACAGCAAGATACGAGAAGACATAGTAAACCTTTATAACTAGTCAGGTCATAAGTATTGTCACACAGTAAAAACTTTTCTTTTAGAATGCTGGCCACAAAAAAGTTTATTGAATTCGAATTTCGAATTGTTCATAAAAATAAAAATGTATACTTTTTAGAATTTTACTCATTTTAAAATATGGAGTGGACACTTAAAGAAGACCGTGTTGCTGTTATTGCGTTGCATCGTTGCGGTTACGCGCCAATTCAAATTTTTGATACACTGAAAAATTTGAATATAACCAAAAGATTCGTTTATCGTATCATCAAACGATACAATGAAGACTCTAGTGTAGATGACAGGTCAAGAAATGGTCGCCCTCGGTCTGTTAGGACTCCAGCAGTGATAAAAGTTGTAAAGGCGCGAATTCAAAGAAATCCCAAACGTAAGCAGAAACTGTTGGCCTTTCAGATGGGGTTAAGCAGAACCACGGTGAAAAGGGTGTTAAATGAAGACTTAGGGCTTCGGGCATATCGAAGAAAAACAGGACATCGTTTAAATGCTCGTCTAATGGACCTGAGACTGAAGAGCTGCTGCGCTTTGTTGAAGCGGTACGCGGGAAAAAATTATATGGGGAAATTCTTTTTTCGGATGAAAAAAATTTTACCGTAGAAGAGAGCTACAACAAACAAAATGATAAGGTGTACGCACACAGTAGTGAAGAAGCGAGCAACCGTATCCCGCGTGTCCAACGAGGTCATTTTCCATTCTCGCTCATGGTATGATTGGGAGTTTCTTATTGGGGCTTAGGTGTAAAAACGAATGCAGTTGTGTATCAAAATACAGTCTTGACGAACCTTGTGGAACCTGTTTCTCAGACCATGTTCAATAACAGGCACTGGGTATTCCAACAAGATTCGGCGCCAGCTCATAGAGCGAAGAGCACACAAGACTGGCTGGCGGCGCGTGAAATCGACTTCATCCGGCACGAAGACTTGCCCTCCTCCAGTCCAGATTTGAATCCGTTAGATAACAAGATATGGCAAAACTTGGAGGAAAAGGCGTGCTCAAAGGCTCATCCCAATTTGGAGTCACTCAAGACATCCTTGATTAAGGCAGCCGCCGATATTGACATGGACCTCGTTCGTGCTGCGATAGACGACTGGCCGCGCAGATTGAAGGCCTGTATTCAAAATCACGGAGGTCATTTTGAATAAACTTTAGTGTCATAAGAATCTATGTTTTGTTAAATTCATTTTGGTATATAAATGGTTACATAATGAATAAACTTGTTTCAATTATTTTATATTAAACATGTGACAGAATTTATGACCTGACTAGGTATATAGCGTTATCTAAACTATTCGGCTTACGCCAGTGAAGAGTAAAGTCAAATTCAATGGAACAAATTAATACCATTAATTTTTTAGTTATTTATTAAACAAAACAAATATTAATACTTATAAGATTCAAAATCACCTGACGAAACTTAAAGGGGTTTTTAAGCCATGTAATGAGTTCAACTATTTCTATTCTAAACTTTAGATTGGTAAGCTCTCATTCGGTAAGCCGATTATAGTTGTCATATGTTATCAAAATAAACTATTTCGTGCTAATGCACTGACCGCTATACATGGACTGGCTATATACCGCAATTTGATTTTCGTCATTTTGGTGTTGACAGCAAAAGTAAACGTCCAAGGAACTGATAATAGAGATATGATTTTCGTCATTTTGGTGTTGACAGCAAAAGTAAACGTCCAAGGAACTAATAATAGAGATAAGACAGTGTGACATAATATATCGATAAAAATTCTATAGCCAGGCCTAACCGTAAAGTCCATTCTATTTAGGAATTATATTAATATAATACCATACAATAAATATATGTATCAATTAATACCTAGGCCTTAGACGCAAGCTTTATGCCTCATATAAAACTAAGTTCGACGTTGCGTTGGTCAAACTATGTTTTTATGATTTTGTTCAGGGGTTTCAAATGAGGAAATGCCTACGCATACACGCTTCGCGGAGGCAAGAACGGATTATGTCGCACCTACTAAAAACCCATGGTGTTCCACCTTCGCCGCACATAGGCAGGGCCGCGTAAACGCTTTCAAACACATCCGTGGCTCCACCAGCGCCAGCCGCCCAAGGAGCTATTTCCCATCTTAACTAGCAAGCAGATATGGATTAACAGATATGGATAGAAAAGAACATCGATAAGTATTATAGACAAGTACCTCCACACCCGAATATTTTTAGACGGAGTTTCTTTCTTATCGGGCCGTACGAATTTGGCGGATGGGGGCTAGGCGAGAAAAGTGTAAGATTTTTCCGTCCCGACCCTTTCTAAAGTAGTATCGACGGCCTTGGCGGCTATAAGGAAGCGAGATGGAATAACTTCCATCTCCCGTGAACTTCTTATCTTGCCATGAAAGAAATTATTTTAAATGACGCTTAATTTTAAAAGATGCTAGTAATTCATTTATTTGTAATTGTTAATCAATAATAATATACAACGAAAGGAACTTCGTTCCAACCGAGTGTTCCACGATAATCACGCATGTTTTTATTAAGAATCTATCTATAGTATAATAAAATTAACACGCACTTGATCAACGTGAAGAATATTATAATATCTCGTTATAATTTTTCTGTACAAAGTTAGTATAGAAAAAAAAATGCTTTTAATAATCGGAAACTATGATAATATATATATATATATATATATATATACTATAGTTGCCGCAGTTTTTTATAATTTAGTTATCATGAGGAAGACTGCTGACCATCTACCGCCTTGTTACCCTCTGACGCAACTTACGGCATCCACGCGACGATATGGGGTTGCGAATATTTTTACGCCGCCAATGAAAAGTACTGTTTTACGTGTTCTCCTAATCTTACCGAAACGAAACGTTTGCAATCTCAAAATGAGTGACGACTTATAAAGATATATATCGGAGAATGCAGGTGGCTCAGAACCTTTTGTGCATTCCTTGGGCGAGGCCTATGTTCAACAGATAGAATTAGATAAAAACATTCGTTTTCATTAGCATTTTCATTTCATAATTTAAGAAATGCATGCAATTAGTTGGTGTTATATAAGTAATAAGTGAAGGTAACTATGATAAATATCAGTAGGATCGCATGGTTTCCCATAGATGACAATATAACTATATAAGTTTTGTGTGAAATAGCAGCGTTAAAGATGAGATACTAGCTGTCCCCGGCGACTTCGCCCACGTGGAATTTACTAACTTTGGATTTGAAAAGTTTAATATTTTTTTGCGCGGAACCCTAATTCTCTTTCCAAAATAAAAGCCTAAGTTACTCCTTGTAACATCAGCTATCTGCTATTGAAAGTCAGGTCAAAATCGGTCCAGCCGTTTCAGAGATTAGATGGAACAAGCATACAGACAGACAAAAATTTTCAAAATTGTTTTTTTTTTGTTATTAGTACCGTATATACTTCTATCAATTTAAAAAGCTGTTATTTTGACATTACAAACATATACTTCATTTTTATTTATTTGTATAGATTTGGTACTGTGAGTGCTAATCCACCTTCTAAATGGGGCGATCATGACAAACGCTTCCTACTACGGAAGAGGCCAATATCCAGCAGTGGAATTTTAAAGACTAATACAAGAGAAAAAGATAAAATTGCGGTCAAAGCCTGACTTTGGCCCTTTGCTATTAGTCAGTACCTTTTTAAACAAAAATTGATATGATTCTTAAATCTCAGAAGGTTATTCACCGATAAAAAGATTGACCCATCGTTACATTTGAATTTAAAAAAAAATTTGAGCCACAAAACGCGTGTTAGGGTATAGTTAATAAGTATATAATAAAAAAAAAGTTTGGGTAATAATAAGAAAATAGCTGAACCAATGCCGTAGGCAAGTTGACGACGGCTTATCTCCCTGATGGCGCAATGACCTCGACTCCTAATCGTACCGTGCCGTTGCTAAACGGGAGCGGTCAGGATAGGAGTGATGAACTTTATAATGCTCTACAAAGCTTCTCAATCAATCTCTTGAACACAAGGGATCGAACAAAAACACAGGGTCAAGGAACAAAAGCTAGCACAGCTAAAACAATTTATAAGTTTTTGCCCGAGAGCGGACTTTACGATGGAATATATGAATATGTTAATTCGCAAGTGACCTATTTAATTCGGCGTCACAAATTCGGTACGAATTTTATTTTATATCTCATTTACCTAATGTATAAAAAGGAGCAAATTCTAGTTTCTTTTTGGCCATAGGGTTTCAGAAATGAGATTTCAAATTTCTAAACCCGATCCTCCGTTATTAAGATTATGGTATTACGAATTATTGTCCTTATGAACAATTTTCATAGGCCAGGTTTGCTATAGACGCCACGTTTCTGGAGCTTCTAAAAATAATGCTGGACTTAATTCCAGTAAATTGAAAACGGTTATTATAATCACAATTAACATATTGGCCGCTAGTTAACTTCAGGCCCAAAATTCCAATTCTCCTTTAAAATGGAAATCACACAATATATAACAAATAATATTTGATATTTAAGCTGGGTTGGAGCCGTGGTAGCGCTCGCTGTAAGCTTCACAATACTCGAGCAACCGGGTTCGATCCCCGCCGGCACCAATGAAATTGTTAATTTCAATTTTAAGTGCTGATTTACCACGTGCTCGACGGTGAAGGAAAACATCGTGAAGAAAGCTGCATGTCTGAGAAATAAGAAAAAAAATTGTGTAGTTCGCCAACACGCATTGGGGCAGCTCGGCGGACATTTCCTTGCCCTAAACCCTCTCAGAAATGAGAGGAGGCCTGTGCCCAGCAGTGGGACGTAAATAGGCTGCAACTTTAAACTAGGTTGGGGATGTAATTTGGTCTTTTTTACTAGAATGAGGGTAACAAAGGAGCTCACAGTCCACCTGATGGTAAGCGGACGTTGTGGCCCATAGAAATCTGCATTTATAATATTAAAATTGGTGACTTTTTCCAAGTTTCTTAGAGGTTAGGAACACGTTAATTTCAATCTTAATACAAAGAAAAGCGTTTGGAAAATGATTTTTCTCGATATATAAAAGATAAGAAAATTACACAAAAATAAAAAATAAATCCCTAAAATAGATGATATTTTGACTTCCATAAAACGGAACCATTACTACGACTTCCAAATGAGAAGTTAATAATATTTTTATTTTTTAAACTTTTATTGTTTTCTTGATAACCAACCAGACATTAGCCTCTACATTATTTGCCTTTTAGTAATAGGGTGTTAAAGCACGTAAAGACGGTTGGTCCTGCGCCCGAACTCTCTTCGGTCGTGTCGAATTGCAAACCTATCGAACAATAAGAGTAAGGGAATAGAGAGTGCACCACATACACGTGCACTATATTTATGTACTGCGCAGATGGCTAGTCTTCATTGAAATTGGGCATCGCAACCGAAATTCGGTCTGGAGAGCGTTATTACAACAGGGAAAGTTTAATTCTACTATTGATTTTTTTTAAAATATAATATAGAAAATGTCAAATTCCTTAAAATATTAGATTTTATGATTCCGACAATAAAGAACCGATTTTATAATTGTCGTTCAAATTGATATCGGAATTTTTATCGAAATACGCCGATTGAGGCATGTAATTGATGTTTTATTTGAAATCCGTGTTTTTGACGATTGGAAGCGATTTATCATGTGAAAGGGTCAACGATGAACACTTGTGTTGGCATACCCTTTACCGTATCAATTATAGGATCTTGTTTTGATTTGATTCCGTTTCTAGTTGGTTTTAGAGTCTTTTTATTTAGAGATAAGTTTTTGAATTTGGGTTTGTTATATAGTGTTAGTTTTAAGCTCAGTTATCATACACAATTAGCACCTTCTCAATCAGAGAAGGCCTTATAAATTTAATTAAAGAGGGCAAATGAAATAAAATTATGAGATTCATAATTTAATAAGAGATGAGACTTTTCATTGTAGTTCTTAGGGGTACCGATTCGATCGAGACTGAGCGAGAGGGTGCGTCGCTCTAATGGACTCATATCGATGGTGGCAATTTGGAATTGAAGGTATTTCGAGAATCCCCCTACCTCACTCGTTTGTGCAGTATAAAGTTCAGTGTAGGTGCAGAGCGCGGGACATTACACACACTCAGACACTACTCTAGTACAGAACACTAGGGCATACCGCATTCGCCGGCGAATGCGTCGTCACCGACACACCCCGTACACGAGGTTTAACACCCATGATACGGGGCGTTTCTAAACTTTTGCGACCCGTTAACAAAATTGCGATAGTAATTCAAGACGAGGTTTGTACCTCCTTCTGAGGGGCCCTTGAATTGCATCGAGCCCCCCTAGCTCGAGGAGCCTGCAGCAGTTCGGGATTGCAGTTTGCGGTTCGCGCCGCCACGCCGTCGGCAGAATCGTTGCACTCAATAGTTCGTACGTCCTCACTTACGAGCCTAATTAGATGAAGCTGTCAAGGCCGCAGGGCCAACAGCGTACACATTCAGGAAAAAAACCATGTAGTTATATCCTTCATGCTAAACCAGTGAGTATGATGAGGTCCTAATACGGTATGATCGACATATAATTGTCTATACTGATTGTATAGTGCAGTTACGCTGTTTTATTGTCACTAATGATTAACTGCGTAAGCAAGAGAGAAAGTTGAACATCCGCTCTCACACTTTTACTGTTTTTTAACAACTAACCTTTCCATATACTGCATTGATTATTACTGTCAGATGAACTGCAAAGTTTTGTCTAAAACTAATGATTATAATTAAAAAAAAAACAACGTTAAGAAAATAATTGCTAACTTCTTAAATATATAATTAAAAATAACAACATTGCACCGAACACGGCTGTTTCGAAAATTAACTTGAATAGAATTAATGAAGCTGAGATTAATGCCACTTTAATTCGCCTGTCTGAACCACATGTTTACACGTGTTCTAGCTTTGCCTACGGTCACGTTTACATTGCATTATGTTTGTAAAGAAAAATTACTAACAGTTATGAAAATATAGATTAATAGCAGGTTAGAATTTGTTCTGCCCTTTCCGGTTGGTGGTGTGATGTGTTTCTATTCGAATTCACTCCGGATGTTTCACAGAGTAATTATAAATTTATTAAAATTTATCCGTTGTCGATTTTCAATTCATTGTGATTATATCCCTCACACTGTTCCCAAGTCTAGAATTAAAATGATATAGTTTTATAGTTTTATTACGAAACTGAAGTGACAAACAAACTTTCTATTTACCTGATTATAAATGGCTACTGCAACACATGGACATCTGCAACTAACTACAAACAAAGAAGTCTAAGATGGAGTAGCCTGTTATTATACCGGCCTTCATGTTTTCAGGAAGTCGTTGCTGCTCATCTCCTGGTTTTGTTTCCCTTCGTCACCTCTTACGACACACATGAGACGATATGGGATAGTGGATATTCTTACATCGCTATAACACGTTCCTCTTTATCAATCCGTATCTACTGCTAGAATTGGGCCTCTCCTTTTTTTTATAGGATAAGGGTGACAAACGAGCACACAGTTACCTGATGGTAAGTGGTTGCTGCGGCCCATAGACATTAACATCTATCCTCTATTACAAATCAAAATGTAGATGCGTTGTCACCCGTGAAGACTAAGATGGAATGCCTCACTTCCAGTAAAAAGGGCATCCGGCCACCTGCACTCACCAAGCGAAACGCAGAGGTAAACCTCTACTTCACGCTGGTTTTCTGTGAGGTCGTGGTACTACCCCAGTTCGAGCCGGCCCATCCGTGCGACAGCAAAAGCTGCCGCGTGGCTCTACCACGTAGAAAATTTATATATATACATCGCTACCACTCTCATAACCATATTTTTCATATTAAATGTATGGTATAAAGTATTCTTAAGAAAATGACATTACAGAACGTACTCGTTAGTTATCAAAACAAATAAATCACCATCTTATCAAGCAAACATATGTAAATGCCACGTATGCAAGTGTAGTTCGCAATTCAACCGCTCACGAAACAATAAATTCCCTCATACGTAAGGAATGCTTCCTCCCATGTCGCTTGCTACTATGCCAGTTCAGAATTTGGGCTGTTTTCATTAATTATGAATAGAATAATTTAGACATAATGCACGAAGCAATTTCTATGTTTTTTACGTGGTAGAGCCATACTGCAGATATATTGTGGTTGCAGCACGAATGGGTCTGCTCATCCAGCGTGGGACCACGCTATCACAGAAAACCAGCGTAAAATAGCAGCTTAATGCTGCTGTGTTTCGTATGGTGAGTGTAGAGAACCGGAGACCTTTTTTACTGGAAACGAGGCATTCCATCTCATTCCTCTGGGGTGACAATACATCTGCATTTTGATTCTTAATTGAGGATAAATGAAGATGTCTGTGGCCATAGCATTCACTTACCATCGGGTGGACTGTGTACTCGTTTATCACCCTTATTATATAAAAAAAATCAGGTCTATACAAAATGTATCTCCCTTAAGATCGCCGGCGTTGTGTGACGGTGACTGGTGGCACACTCAGAAAATCATTTGAAATTAGCTAGTAGGTACCCCGCGCGTTTTTGCCGCCCAATAAATAATTGTGGAAATAATGTTTTAAATTTGGAAACAGATATATTTTTTTTATAGGATAGGGTGACAAACGAGCACACAGTCCACCTGATGGTAAGTGGTTGCTGTGGCCCATAGACATCTACATTTATCTTCGTTTGCGAATCAAAATGCAGATGCGTTGTCACCCGTGAGGACTAAGATGGAATGCATCTTTTCCAGTAAAAAGAGTCTCCGGTTCTCTACACTCACCATCCGAAACACAGCAGTGTTAAGCTGCTATTTGACGATGGTATTCTGTGAGAGCGTGGTCCTTCCCCGGTCGAGCCGACCCATTCGTGCTACAACTATACTACTAATACAGCTGCAGCATGGCTCTACCACGTTTAAATTTGTTGTTTAATTAGTAACATACATTGAAATGGAATGATATAACTTTCAATTAAATTTTTTGGTACGATACGCGCGCCTATACCTACTGGAAATTAATTGTACTATGCCTAAAACCTTGGCGCAAATGCAAGCAACAAGTTGACAAGATTTATAGCAATCTGATGAATGGCATGGCAGTGGATAAAATGCGATCAAACAAACATTAAGTTTTATACATTAGACAAGAAGATATATCTCAGGTCAGTTACTTACGCCGTTTCTTCTACGGGCAGTGGAACTTAATTTTATAACATTTATTAACTAGTTGGAATCATCAAACTAGTTCAATATAAACCTACTACTGAATATAGAACTCCTTCGAGGAATGCCACGAAACACGGTCTTGATTCTTGAGCCACCTGCATCCATCGACTTTCTTCATGTTTAACTAAGTCGTCATACATCTAGTGTGAGGCCGCCCTACACTTCGCTTGTTGATATGAGGCTGCCACTCGAAAATCTTTCTTCCCCGTCGGTTGTCACTTTTTCGAGGTATATGTTCGTTCCATTGTCACTTCAGCTTACTAATCCAGTTCTGGTTCGACAAACTAAATCTTAGTTGATGTCTTTCGTGAATAACAAAGAGTTATAATTACACTTAACACATACATTTTCATTTAATTGAATTGTTTTCATTCATTAATTTATAGAACCTATCAAAAATCCACCGCCGAACATAGGCCTGCCCTGTTGATTGCCTCATCGTTATATATAAAATTCTTCAGTCAGTGTGTATCTGACTGAACTCCTCCTACACGGCTGGACCGATTTTGATGACATTTTGTACCTTTGATTAAGTTGATTTGAAAATGGTTAAGATTGACAATTGGACCGAGTAGGTTGCGATGTTTAGATCCAAAAATCACCCGTGGAAAGCCGGGCCGGATGGCTAGTATTATATGGACATAGTTACGCAAAAAGGATCCAATGTAATTTGTGTCAAAATAATATTTGTGGTCTATACTATTATGTGATGCAACAATTTTAGCGAAGGTAACACAAATAAGAAGAAAAATTACAAACACACACACAAACCAGATCCATTCTTCAAATTTAATATCTTCAAATTAGCTTACTTCTTTAGGGTTGAATACTTTTTGCATAACCACGTCCATATATTATTGGACATTAATTTGTCACATTTGCCACGCTTAGCGAGTTGACAACTGCAATTTTTATAATGATTTCTTATATTTATGCGAACACTACACATTGAATAATACTATTTTTACACATTTCATCGCGTTTAATTTAATTATTTTTAATTACCAACGTTTTGGGTGCTTTGCAGCTCCCATGGTCACTGCGGTGACTAAGGTGATTGACGCCCCGAGTTTAAAGTAGGTAAGTAAGTAGGCCCGTTGTAAGGTAGGAATCGAAAATCGTTTCTTACCAAGGATTATGTTCCCTTGTGGATCATTCCTGTTCCCGTGAGAATCAATACTTGAGAAGATCTATTTTTTCTGCCGACTTCCAAAAAGGAGACGGTACTCAATTCGACTGTGTTTTTTTATGTGTGTTACCTCATAATTTTTTACTGGGTGAACCGATTTCGATGATTTTTTTTTATTTGTAAGCTGATACTTCTCGTGTGGTCCCATATGAATGTGATCAAGGTCAGATCAATAGTTTTTGTGTTATTCTTAATAACTTATATTGAAGTCGGCTGTACAAAATGTTTAATTTTTAATTATTAAAAGCATATTACCAAGCATGATTATTATGATATCCGTATCAGAGCGTACAAAACTAGAAAGAAAAAAGACTGCTTTAGAGCGAGCGCTATTATAGTACGCGCTTATGGACGCTTCAGAAGTTTGTTGTCTGCCTGGGTGATACAATCACAATATGTGCGTGAAAATTATACATGTCAAATAATATTATCAACAATATATATAAATTGCAAGCAGCTTTATTGAAATAACTTAAATTATTAGTAAAAAATTGTAATTGTACAACCTGTCTGCCATGACCTTGAAACCGTCATAGGTGTCTGCCAATGTTATTTTTCTGTAACTTTTATTAAATATTTCAAGATGTCAAAGCGGCAGATTTATTGCTATCACGTTTTTTGGGTCATTTTTTTACACCTTTAACACCTGAGCGTCTCTATATCGACCGCCGGTCAAACTAATGAGTCCCCGTTTCATACATACATACATAAACACTCACGTCTGTCACCCAGAGGGGTAGGCAGAGACTACGGACTTCCATTTGGCGCGATCCTGACACACCTCTCTCGCCTCTTTTACATATATCTACGCATACACGCTCGTCGGCTAAGGGTACTGCTAAAGTTCCCCGTTTCATGTACCTCAGATATAGGGGATTAACTGAAAAAAAAGTGAAGCTTATTGAAATACCGTAAGTCTGCCGCTCACTGGCTCTTAAGCTAATAGTATAACTTAATTTTATTGATTATTGACTTATCATTTCGTTTATGAACTTGACTACGTTGATTAATATCGTTTTAAAACTGAAACATTATGTTTAAACATCAGAAATTTGTTACCGTCATTAAAATTAAGGACTCTCAACGACACGTCAGCACATTTCGAGGAATGATCGTTACATTATTTACTTAATAATTCACGAGCTACGGTGATTTATTACTGCGAAATGGAAATGCTAACGGCTGCGTTGACAGATGGCCAAATTGTGGTAGCATATCACATACCACATTGTATCATAACCACAATGATTAAATATGTAAATACGCGTAAAATGTTGTTGATTTGAAATGTTATATAATATACTTTTTGAACGTAAGTGTTTTTTGTGTATCGTTGTAGCACTTTGCTTCTTCTTCTTCATAATCTTAATAAGAAAATAGTAAAAAACGAGCACACAGTCCACCTGATAGTAAACGGATGCTGTGACTCATAGATATATACATCTTTCCTTGATTGGGAATCAAAATGCAGATGTGTTGTCACCCCTGAGGACTAAGATAGAATGCCTCGTTTCCAGTAAGAAGTCTCCGGTGTTTTACACTCACCACGAAATAGTAGCATTTAGCTGCTATTTTAATCTAGTATTCTGAGAGAGTGTAGTCCTTCTCCGGTCGAGCCAACCTATTCGTGCTACAACCATAATATAGGTAGTTTCGGCGTGACTCTACCACGTATTACAAATTGGGTTATGACGGGGAAATTAAATATCCTACGCATATCTGCCCGAGTTGGTCGAGGATTGGTTATGTCGCGCTTGCGCAGAATAAAACTTCGCCCGTCAAGCATGACGGTTAAGCCAGCCCGTTAGTACTACAATTATGATATAGCTGCAGCGTGGCTCCACGTATAAAAAATGTTTGGATTATTAACCCCTTTGGACTGACGATATAACCCATGTTTACAAAGTTCCGTAAATATATAGACGGGCTTTTTATGACCACAATATGTGAAACAATTCTTTTAATACTAAAAAGAAATTAGACAAAACGTTTGTTATTTTTAGCGCTTTTCCACCACACTGGTAGTGATGATAATGAATTGTGATATTAATTAACAATAAACCTAGCAAGCTAACAGCATAGTAAAGTGGCGAAGCAATCAGCTTTGTAGCGGTTTCTAACGGTTGCCGTTGAGCAATCAGTTTCAAAATAGGAGGTTCAGATGCCTGGGTGATCAGTAATCGATTGCTGAAAACAGAATTTGAAAATTCAAAACCGTTCTCGAGATAATCGTGGGACAGACGGACAGACGGACAGACATCGTGAAATCAATAAGTGACTTCGCAAGTTTCGCCACTTAATAATGACCTTCAGACTATCCTTTGTCATCAGCAAAGTATAGAATTACAGTTCACGATATGTGCGCGAGCACAGGTGTAGTTAGTGCTCTCTATTTTCTAAATCTCGTAGTTCGATGAGACGGCAATCCAACAAGACAGGAAACAGGTCAGGTGTAGGATTAACGGCTTTACATGCTCATTGAAGCACGGGGGAAGTTAGCAGAGTTTAACCGCCGCCACTTTCTATCTTCGGGTTGAGGATATCTTTACAGAAAAACCCAACAGCTGATTTTGTCCCAACTTGGGATATGAACCCAGAAACTCATAATCAGCATTAGCACTTACCACTAGACTAACGGGGCAGGTAATATATAAATAATACAATATTAGGTCACCACGTTCATCCGATTCAAATATTTAAAATCGTTTTATTACGAGAAAAGTTGAAAAGAGCGTTTATGCACTTAAGAGATTATTAAGGGTCATAAATTGTAAACGTATAGAGGAGACGTATTTCATATAGGATTGGGTAAGGAGGGCGAGGCCCCTGAGGATTTATACAGGTAAAAATATTGCCCTCTTTAAACATTTCAATAGGGTCGGCTGTACGGAGGAGCGAAACGTGCCAAAGACATAAACCTATCCTGGGAAGATTTGTAAATTCGCATTAAGAAATATCATCAGCTATATTTTTAATTTTTTTTTATGTTGTTGCCGTGTCAGTATAAGACTGCCCCTATCATCTTGTGGGTGTCGCTAGAGCATCCTCCTAATAAGAACAAAAATATATGTAAATAAGATAATATGTAGTTAAAAATCTCATGGATTTCGAAAGGTGTTGGTATAACAATCCCGTTTACATACATTATACATTACAGCCTATAAAATTCCACTGCTGAACATAGGGCTTCTTCCTAAGAACGCCGCACCTGCATCCATCGAATTTTTGGAGTTAGGCAGTGGCATTGTGATGTTGTGTGATTGTGTGTATAATGATGATATTAATATATTCTTCAGTTTTATTACTACGACAGAAGTTCGTGGAGTGGAAAAAGTAACGAAAAATAAGTTAATATATGCTGGAGTTTTAATCCTTAATTCTAAATCAGTATGTTATAATATTAGCCGCTCTTATTTCGCTCGGGTTGGATCTATTCCACCAAAGACCCTTTATTTTATAATTTCTTCGGTTTCACAAAAATATTCTTTAGAATTCTTTAGATTAAATATAGCCTATTTCACTCTTGGTATTGTTTTCTATATGTTTGTGAAGTTTTATTGCAATCGGTTCAGCCATTTCGAAAATTAGTCGAGACAGACTAATAGACAGACAGACAAAAAAATTTAAAAATTGTTATTCATCTTCTAGTGGCATGCATATAACCACCTGATCTCAATAAAAGACAGTTTTATCGATATTACAGACGGACACTTGTCGTGAAGCGACAATTAAAAACAAAAAAAAAGAACCTAACCTAGCAACAAAACAACAAAAATAGGGCAAAACAAATAATCTATTTAAAATATAAAAAAAGATATTTACAGATTTATAAAAAAAAATGATGTATGAGGATGAAGATGGGTGATGTGATTTACAATTATTTCAAAAAAAAAAGATAATAAAAATGATGGGTATTGAAGCTGAGGCCGAAGATCCAAGAGGTACACCGCTTTTGGTGGTGTCAAAACATGTCAAATTTTGGTTTTAGGCTCGTAATAGAGAAACGGCAAGATTTAAGTGAAAAATGACATATTATTGCTATAGGAAAAAAGGTAGCGCACCACCGCGCACAAAGTCCGAAATTGCAGAGTTACGGAGAACTAAATAAAAGATCGAAAAAGGTAGAATCCTTCGATACCGTTTTAAAAAGTGCTGATAGCGTGAAAATACGAAGTAAAAATGATTTGTTATTGTGTTCTTATGGTTTAAAAACGTTACAGGATCCTATGGAATTAAAGGTGATACAAAATATCCAGTTTTGAGGTGAATGCAGAAAATCAAAACAGAATGAAAAAATGAATTTAAAATAGTGTAAAATGATATGTAAGTAACATAACACTACACACTTTAATTTCATTTATATGAATAGATAAAGACATTTCCTGAAGAAAAGTACATAGGTCAAATGTATAATTCTATTACCGTGCTTAAAAAGAAATTTGTCGTCGTTTAAGAAATTAATTTAAATCAAAGTATTCATTAAAAATATTACAGAATATTAATACAGCCCGTACAGATTTGCTGACGGCTGCGGTGAGGCTTTTATGTGACAGGATATGACTAAATACTCGTATAGCTGTCGTAATGTAATTTGCACATGAAAACACAATTATTGAAATTTAATTCAACAATTATGCTAAATTAATTTACGTAAACGCCAAAATTGGCGTTTACGTAAATTAATGTTACTACTAAATAGTAACTAACATTTTTTTTTCAAATGTACATAACTTAGCTTCGCCTTTAGCCTAGTCCACTGCTGGACGTGGACCAGTAACTGAACGTTCATCGTTCTTTCATTAAATAACTTATTCGGTCGAACAACTGTTAAAAGTCTAAATCACGCTATCAAAGTTTCCGAATTACCCTGCAATAAATATAGAGTAGGGTTACCACCTTGTTTTGAAGTAAATAAATTATTATAAAATTTTAAGCTAAAAAATTAAGTATGACAAGTGAATAAAAAGTATTTCTTTTATAGGATAAGGGTAACAAACGAGCACATAGTCCACCTGATGGTAAGTGGTTGCTGCGATCCATAGACATCTACATCCATTTATTATAAATCAAAATGCAGATGCGTTGTCACCCGTGAGGACTAAGATGGAATGCCTCATTTCCAATAAAAAGGGACTTATTTATTCGACATGCTATCTTTTCTATGCATTATCATTACCTACATTCTAAGTGTAATTTAAAATATAACTGTTTCATTTATCCCATCACCTAGCATTCATTAAAGAATAAACTTGGTAAATAACGCTGAATTTACCGTGTAGTAGTGGTGTAAGAATATCAACTACCTCATATCATCCCGGGAGTTTCTTGCCAACCCACTTGCCAAGCGTGGCAACTGTGACCAGTATCCTCTATGAGTATCTATGGCGAGACTAATGTTCGATACTGTAACGGTAAATAACGCTGATGTGACGAGATGGATAGCAGACATGACACCATTTTGAATTAATAGAAAAATATTTTGCCACCATTGTAAAGCGGATAAAACTGAAAAATTTTAACGATTTTCTTGCGCATATAGCATATTATTATATCATTGACATTTTTAAGTGATATATGTATATAATTGGTTCTTTTAGTAAACATTAAAATAAAACCTTGAAAATCGTAAAATATGTAAAATAAAGAGTTTTCATATTTTATCAGTCTCTTATAGTATAAAGTACGTTTGCCCGAAATAACGTTCAATACTTTTTTATTAAGTACGGGTGGCAACCCTAACAATCTCAGACCAACAAGGAAGGAAAGACGGAGCCCTGTGTATACTTCAAATGTCGATGAAACCATGCTCAATGCCTTGACGCACTCACAATTTTTTATTGTGAGCCCGTAAAAGTACACTGTTTGATGCAAATTATGCATCTAAAATCATGTTGTTGATTGCAATTGATTTAAGATGCATATGTATATCAGTGCGTGTTCTTACAATAAGTTAAGAATACATAGTAGTAGCACGTTACAGCTATACTATGATTGTGTTACGATTGGGCCGGCTTGACCGGGAATGCACTACGCTCTCACAGAATACAGGCGTAAAATATCACCTCAATGCTGCTGTGTTTCGGATGGTGAGTGTAGGACCCTTTTCACCGGAAATGAGACATTTGACCTTAGTCCTCAAGGGTGACAACGCAGTTACATTTTGATTAGATAGATTTAGATGTTTTTAGGCCATAAAGTCCTCTTACCATTAAGTGGACTATTTGCTCATTTGTCGTGTGTAAAAGAGCTACACCTATCAGTGTCTCTGCTTTTCGTATCGGATTCTTTATAGTCGTTATCTTGCAAGTACGAGCACGTGACTACATTACTTGTAGTATTTCATTACTTAACCTTAGTAAAACTGTCTCGATTACACTGCAGATTTGCATATGATGTCGTGTATGCGGACTTTCGTGGTTTACCGGCGTGAGGCAATAAATCCCGTCACAAGTGTGGAATGCTTCATTAAGACTCAACACATTGCTGGTTGCATTTTCGCAGGGCAAGCAACGGCGTCGCAAGCAACAAATTATACTAATTCATCACGCAATCTTTGTATCAAATGGCATGAAAACGTTGTGTTGGTTTGCTACAAAATGCGAAAAACTCATTGCTTACAAATTAACACATCTACGGATTAAATACGGGTGTGATTTGCATTTAAGGCGCATGGTTGAGAAAAATGTCGCGCTAGTCGTTATTTGTGCAGTTTTTAGGGGCTATCTACTTTTTGTTAAAAAGATATATCAACGAATAAAAAACACATTATATGTCTACATAATCTTGATTCCATAAGAGTCCAATTTAAAAAAAAAAGGAATAAATATTAAAATAATCTCCTTACAGCGAAACCACATAAATGTGAAATAATAATTGATAACATGCATCTCCTCGTAAAGTATATTAATAATTAATTATTAATAAGATATAATATTATATAATTATAATTATTATTAATGAACATTTCTATCATAAATTTTTTTCAAAAGACCAAAATTTGGTTTTATTAAGAAATTATTTTAAAAACTGGGCGTATTCACTGCCCACGGGGTTGCTGGAGTCAGTGAACGCTAAGCTCTTGAAGGTGAAACCCGTGTCACGGCGTCGGTCAGCGCACATGCTCGTTCACGTCATCTTATCAGTCTATAAAATTATTATTACTTATTAGGTTATTTATAGGTGGTATTATTTGTTTGTTTTGGGTATAATTTTTCGTATCAGTTATACATACATTTGTTGTGTTTTTTATTGCTTTTAGCGTGTATTTTAAAAATACTTATCTAAATAGTTACCTACTTTTACTAAGTAAGTACTAATACCTACCCGGGCATCATTTAATTACAACCCAAAAACCTCTATAACTAAACTAACCATTTAGTTTTGAACTCAAAACAGGACATGGGCTTATTTATACTCTAAAAACTATAACTTTATACAATTAGTGTTCACTATAAAATTATATTCAGTATAGACGGTAATTATTAAATGCAACATATTATTTTAAATTATTAATTATATTTGTCAGTCAAACAAATTTGCTTTAATAAAGTTGGTGACGATTTTAAATAAGAATAAAATTCTGGGCAAGTTCTTTTTATTATTACCTTTGTTAACAACATCGCCTTTAGAACTGGAACCGTGAGTGTATTTTCAGACGTCCACAATTTATTCAAAATAGAAAAATACTCTTTCTACTGGAGCATTATTACCAGGTAGACAAAATATATTCGATTAAAAAAATTATGTTGAAGATTGTTAGCGCGAAAGACTTTGAATACTTCCATCCAACGAATTACGGGACAATTTTGTGTCCCGGAGCTTTGTTTGGGGACAATGAGACAGATAACCGAGAAAAGGGACAGTCCCGTTCAAAACGGGATGTATGGTTACTTTACCTATAACCCTTATATTTATTGTTGATTTATGTATTACCTTTATTAAAGTTACCCTTATGTATAAATAAATATAATTACGTATGTAGAAATAATTTTTTTTTATAGAATAAGGGTGACAAACGAGTATGTCCAGCAGACTCTTACGGCCTTATGAAAAACGAGAAGTTGAAGGCTTGAAGGCGATTAATACGTCACTCAAAGAGGCTTGGAACCATGCTTTTCTTAGTAGGATAAGAAATAATAATCCACTGGTCGGATTTCGACCGTAATTGACTAGATTTTTTTTTATAGGATACGATGACAAACGAGTACACAGTCCACCTGATGGTAAGTGGTTGCTGTGGCCTATAGAAATCTACATCTATCTTCGTTTGCGAACCAAAATACAGATGCGTTGTCACCCGTGAGAGCTAAGCTGGAATGCCTCTTTTCCAGTAAAAAGGGTCTCCGGTTCTCTACACTCACAATACGAAACACAGCAGTGTTAAGCTGCTATTTTACGCTGGTATTCTGTGAGAGCGTGGTCCTTCCCCGGTCAAGCCGACCATTCGTGCTACAACTATACTATTAATAATGCTGCAGCATGGCTCTACCACGTATAAAATAAAAATAAAATAAAAACAAACATGTTTTTTTTCATCATCATCAATCATTGGAGTAAGGATAATGTCAGCCAGCATAAGTAATAAGCAGGCTAAGTTACTAGGTGCTCAGTTCAAAAATTAGTAGGTACATATGTTACTTTTCAATACGTGACGCGTAAAAATTAACAATGATCAAAAACACATCTGCGAAACATCCTATTTATTTATTTATTCTTTATTGCACCAGATATTTGTATAAAAGGCGAGCTATCTAACTATTTACCTATAGTGAATAGGTATCTTTTAAACTCACAATTTTCAATGCTTCATTTTTAATATATAATTAATTATAAAATTTCATAATTAAATAATATATGAGAATTGTTTAGGCCAAATATTAACCTTTGAAACTTGAATTCACGACGCGCGCTCGGCGCGTTCATTCGATGGTACCAGTCACCGCCTGGTACCCCCTCTCCCGCGAGCGGGTCTCTCGGCTCACCGCTCGGTCGCGTGACGCGTGGGCAAGTCAGTTGGGCGCGGCCGCCGTAGGTTAGACGGTCTAAAGTTTGCGCTCGGAGCCGCCTCTGAATAGCGTTGTCTAATCTCGTGCGTTTTGCGCGACAACGAGGCTGGTCTTATATAATTCTTGTAATAGTTTGAATTGGGCGCGGCCGTAGTGTCGATTAGACGGAATTTACTATTGAATCGTTAGGTCGTGTGCCTCTCATTGAGTTGTCTAATTTGTACGTTTCGTGACAAGAGGCTTATATTGAGTTTTGAGTTGTTAATTTAACTTCGATTGCCCTTAATTTGCGTCGACGAGTTGTTTGTTTGGCATTTAATATCGCAATAAAACATTTTTGCTTTGTCGGTTGGAACGCTAAAACTTTGTGACCCGAGAGAAGGTCGCGTTCGTATTCTGTTATAATTTTGTGCTAAGAGAACCTGGGACATTGAATTTTGACCGACAGTTCTTAAGTTGTGCAGTGTGTCAATTGTTTTGAGTTCGATTAACGTTGATTTAGTTAAATTTGAAGTTAATTAAATGTACAATAAAGTTGATAAACTAATATAGTGAAATAAAAGCAGAAGGTTTCAATTGGTGAACGCCCACTGGAGGGATCGCACATTTTAGAGAGAAGCAGTGCCTGTGGATCTGCTGTCCGATTAAATCGGTGACGTCAGGTTACATCTATACACACTTTCACTCACTACTTACATACACTTTACTTACCACCTGACTTTGCCTCGTGGTACGACCCCTACCTCTGGAACTCGGTAAGTTGTGTTTGCTTGTTAGCCCTTAGTTAAGAATTATCCATAGGCCATTGAGCCCGAACCCTCTGTTGCTCGTCGAGGGGGCTACTATGGGCCCTAGCCCAGTCGACCTTTGCTGGGGCAACTGAGGGCTGTAACAAGAATACATAATTCTAATATAATGCAACTAATATACCGAATAAAAAAATTAAAATACATTCAACGTTATACGCCGTGTGTATTTCCATAAAATAGTTTATGGATGTTGAAAAAATAATACTACGTTCGTACAGTAGGTGGCGTCTTGCATATTTCTTACGCGATATATTGTAGCGACTAGTCGGTGGACCGAATACTTAAGGTCGTTCGCCTAAACCGTCATAGCTACGGGAAATGGGTGCATTGGGAGTCGCATGTGTATATTTTGACGTTGCTTCGCGTAGCTGGTCTGGATATATAGGAGACAATTAATCTTTTTAGCCTTTTCCATAATCGCCTTTTAAGACATCCACCAAATGGTGTGGCGGATTCTCCAACGCCTCCATCATTTAGCTTTTGAACTAAACGTTGCGAAAACTCGTGTAGTGGCGGTTCACTGCTTCATATCGTCTCGTGAATGTTGTAGAGGCTACAGATAGAAACCAAGAGATGGGCAGCAGTGTCTTCCTAATAACAACTAGATAAAAAAAACAGCAGTTGCATATTCGCCTGCTAAACATGGCAACTATGGCAAATGTGGGGGATTCTGAGGCAATCAGGTGGGAGGCCTGTGTTCAGCATTAGACTTTGATAGGCTGAAAAGAAGGAAAATAAACTCTTTGTTCATATTTTAATTTGTATTCGTTTTCATTCTTTTAATTGCGTTGGAAAGTATATAAAATTTTACGAGAACATAAATACGTTAACACTTCAAAGAGTTCTATTTATTTACTAGTGGTTCTGTAAATAGAAACTATATAACACTTAATACTTAACTAGGCAGAACTCCCGATACCATCCACACCATCTGGATGATTGACGGTCCACCACTGTGCGATTTAGAAGATGTTTTCTTCCTCGTACAACTTCCTTGTGGTATAGATTACCATCAGCGATTTTTCCGGATCGTTACGACTTAGGGACCTTCAAGAAAAGAGCCTACTTCTTTTTAAAAGGCCGGCAACGCATCTACAATTCCCCTGGTTCCCCTGGTGTTGCAGTTGTTCATGGGCGGCGGTAGTCACTTACCATCAGGTGATGGTAAGTGACTACCGCCGCTGCTCAGCCCTATATAAAAAAGCATGCTCGTTTGCCCCCTCTCCTATATAAAAAAGATTAACTAGACCTTTTTTTAAAGTATTCTAGCTTGAGTGAAACTTGGTGGTAAGTTGTGATGCAGCCAAAGTTGGTAAGGTGAACTGACTTAACAAAAGCCTATTCACTCTTGTCTTAAAACAGTAAAGTCCCATTACTAGCTATAGGCTTCGTTCTTTTATTTCTCATTATTTGTTGTTCTTAAATCACCTTAGACGTAAATGTATTTGAAAACTTCAGTTCATTTATTACCGGAAAAGGTAAAACGGACCTCTTAAGGGATCACTTTGTTTTCCGTCTTTTCGTCTGTCCGACCGTCAAGACCTTTCCTAAGGGTTTAAGTATTTAAATTATTAAGCAATCGCATGTAAGCGCTGAAATCGTAGTCGTAGCTATTGCCCATTTATGGGCTAGTTACGTAATATTTTTATGACAAATATTTATGTATCCAGCTAAATATAAACATGATTTCAAATGAACGTCATTATTAACATCCTAATTAGAAGCTACTGTCATGAATAGGACTTTGAAATGCTTTGATTTTAAGGGAAAGACAGTGTGTGTGTATACGTATGTGTATACATATACAAACACAAACACAAACGTACATAGATACATACATATGTATTTATGTACATTTGTGGTTAATTTTCGTCTAACTTATTTTGAGAACAAATAATGATATCGACGACGGACTACTTTCATTCGTTACCTGCACAATTATTTAATTAGAATCTGGTTATGTTTTTATTAAAGTCTGCACAGCAGTTTTTTTTAATTAATAATAAATTAACTGCAGAATTACCACTACCATTAAATCCTATCAAAAGTTTACCACCTATTGGCTACCCTAATAGATTGTCTCATAGGGGCAATATTTGCCACAGTTGCCACGCTTTGCAAGAGAGTTAGCAACTGCAGTTTTTATTATTTATAGCTGTTATCAGAAAGGTATTTCTGCCTATCTCATGGTTCAGTTCCCTGTGTTGCCTCTTACGACAACCACAGGTTGACATGGGGTAGTGGAAATTCTTACAACGTCACTACACGGTTAAACTAAAGAATATTTAATATTCCCATTTTCCTATATCGCAGTTCAGATTTCCTTTTATTTATAGGATAGGGTGACAAACAAGCACACAGTCCACCTGATGGTAAGTGGTTGCTGTGACCCATAGACATCTACATCTATCCTCAATAAAGACTCAAGATGCAGATGCTTTGTCACCTGTGAGGACTAAGATGGAATGCCTCTTTGCACTGGCAAAGAGGCATTCCTTTTTTACTGAAAAAGGGTCTCCGGTTCTCTACACTCACCATACGAAACACAGCAGCGATAAGCTGCTATTTTACGCTAGTTTTCTGTGAGAGCGTGGTCCTTCCCCGGTCGAGCCGACCCATTCGTGCTACAACTATACTACTAATATAGCTGCATCGTGGCTCTACCACGTAAAAAGTTTTTACCTACTAAAGTTAAATTTGCGTATCTTTTGCAAAAATGGTTGTTCATTTAGAAATTTTTATAGCTTCTGATTTAACCACAGAATCTTTTTAAGCCTGCTTTAGAGAATTGGTTTCAAAACGAAAGATGCCCACTGATTTCACTGATATAATGCTAGTACATTTAATGTGTAAGAACGCAATAAGTTACACTATATAAAGTGAAACGTCCCAAAACCACAAAGTGAAACTTCATTGGGGTTTCTTCACTTTCATTGACTTCAATTTTATTACGAGTTACTTACTCACGTTTTATGGTCTCTGAGAGGCAACAGTAAAGATCACCAAATATCATTCATATGAAGAGGTATTCCATCTTAGCCCTTAGGGGTGACAACGCATATGTGTTTTGATCCTTAAGCGAAGATAGATGTATAATGTCCGCAGCATTGACTTAACATTAAGTGGAATGTGTACTGGTTTGTCACAATTATACTTTATATAAAAAGTTCTTTCCATATCTATATCTATACAAATACATAAAATTGAAGTGTCTGTTTGTAATGTCAAAATAACAGCTTTTTACTAAATGCAAATGAAAGTATATACGGTATTAATAACAAAAATACAATTTTTAAAGTTTTGTCTATCTGTCTGTCTGTCTGTCCGTCTGTCTGTCTGTTTGTTCCGGCTAATCTCCGAAACGGCTAGATCGATTTTGACGGGATTTTCACTGGCAGATAGCCGCTGATGTCACAAGGAGTAACTTAGGCTACTTTTATTTTAGAAAAAGAATTAGGGCTGCGCGCAAAAAAATTAAAAGCCTAAATAACACGCAGGCGAAGTCGCGGGGAACAGCTAGTCTTTGTATAAAATAAGATTCAGTAAACATTTGCTACTAAATCTAGTTTGAACGGGTGTGCAGTGAAAATTTCGTTTGTAACAAGAGGATTTAGAGGTAAGTGAATTTTCCGATGCGAGTTAGCCTGTAGCCTGGCTTTACAATCATTTTTGAAAAATATCCTTATTCTCAGATATTCATTGCTTTTCTATTGAAACTCCCTAACATCAGCTTTATTTCATCTAGAATTTTATATTTTTATAGTTCGATAGTGGCAGTAACTAAATGTCTAAAGGAACCTGGGTAGTTTATGGGTTGGGGTACCTGCCTTTTTATAGTGACTTTGATATATTTTTCGTGGCAGAGCCATGCCGCAGCTATAAGGAGTATAGTTGTAGCTCGAATTGATCGGGTTGACCGTTGAAGGACAACGCTCTCACGGTATACCAGCGTAAAATAGCAGCGCAATGCAGTTGTGTTTCATATGGTGGAGAACCGGAGACGCTTTTTACTGCAAATGAGGCCTTTCGAGGTTATAACGCATTTGCATTTTTATTCGTAATCGAGGATAGATATAGGCAACAGCAACGACGTATCATCTGGTAGACTCTATACTCGTTTGTCACCCTTATTCTATTAAAAAAAAACTAGAATTCAAAATAGTATTTTTTAAAAAAATTAAGTTTACGTACCTGGTTATTTTGTTATTTTCATTTGCATTTCCCACGGCTCCGAAAGGTTTGATTGCAGGAGTTAGTATCTGCATTTCATAATCATCATCGTCACAGCCTATCAAAGGTCCACCAGTACGGTTCTCTACACTCACCATGCGAAACACAGCAGCATTAAGCTCCTATTTTACGTTGGTACTCTGTGAGAGCGTGATCCTACCCCGGTTGAGCCGACCCATTCGTGCTGCAACCACAATATAGCTGCAGCATGGCTCTACCACGTAAAAAAACTACTTCAGATGTACAAAGTTGACGGGTAATCTTAACTTTTAGGGCACGCATTCGTCAAATCAATCTTTAAAACTCATGTCCGAGGAGTAATAGGATCTCAGTCATGAAATGAAAAGATTAAGCTATTACTGGCCGCAGGTGCGTCGCGTTTCACGAAAAGGACGTGTTTACATGTCACGTAAAAAATGTTCACGGAAAAAATGACGAAAGAAAAGTAAATTCGACGTGAGAATTACCGCTACATTTGACAATGTTAACGAGGTATATTACTAGGTGGTGGAAATCCATTTTTGCCTAGGTAGTTTCGCACTTTCAAATTTGCACCTTATTTGTTTGAAGTTGGAGTGTATCATTTTCTGTATGGTTACCGAAGGAAAAATACAAACAATATTAAAGGGAAATCTAAAAAGTAATGCTTTAAGAACAGTTTCCGGCGTAAGAGAATTCATCACCCTTTTTCGTCTTGGTTGTAGTAGAAGGCAACTATGGAGTACCATGCATAGGTACGAAGCATCAATTTAAGCGAAAGTCTCAATATCCGCCAAGCGTGACTATAATGGTAAATCATTTCTACAAAGTAAGACACCCAAATGTGTGGGGTGAGATGATACTTGCGTAGACACTTTGTTGGCCTCTCATCTCAAGGGTTTGTTTAGTGCAAGGAATTAAGTAAGTGGCGCAAATATGAGTCTCTGAGAGATGACTACGTATTTTTGCCTTCTGCTGTAGAGACTATCGCTCTGTGAGTTCCACATGCTGTGAAGTTCCTAAAGGAACTGTGTTCGCGACTGGTCGTCGCTGTTGATGATAAGAGGGCTGCTATCTTTCGCGTTCAAAGGCTCAACATAGTCATTAAGCGAGGAAAGGCAGCAAGCATTCTTGGCACGATACCACGGGGAGTAGGACTGTGGTAATTAAAAGTTTTAGTTTAAGTTTATCTTTATTATAGTTTTTTTTTAATATTTTATAAAACGTTGTAGTTAGATTTAATATATGAACTAGAAATTGAACGGAAATAAAAATGAAAATCCGAATTTAAGCTTGACCGTTTCTATTTTGTTTTATTTTAATTATGTTAAATAACCTCATATAATCTTGTATTTTTATGAATTCCTAGTGTCTCTCACAGTACACAATGACTTCTTTTAAAATATATTTAATGAGTGAAATCTCATTCATTAAATATATTTAAAAAAATTCTTTTAAGTTAACTTACAATTATAATTTGGTGGAATTTGGTGGGTTAATGTATTTAACATTATAAGAGACACTTCAGGTACTACAATCACCAATTCGCTAATTCGCTTGCCAAGCGTTTCGAATACGGCAAAACCTCTACAAGATTAGAGAGACCCATGTCCAGCTGATAATTAATATATATATTAGACGTAGAATTCTTTAATGTCATCAAATTATATTTATTTTATATGTGTCTGCCTTGCTGCAGCATATACTTGACTGGGGAAATATCACGCTCTATCAGAATTAACTGTGAGTTTGTTAGTCACCCATATTCTACAAAAATAATTTAAATAAAAAATTAAAACAGAACACCAATTCAGGGATTAAAGTTGTATTTTTATAGATGTAAACGAACGAATATTTTAAGGTGTGAAAACGAACGAACGAACTGCAGAGTGGCTCTACCAGGTAATAGTTTAAATTAAAAAAAATTTGATGATCTTCAAACGGCTGCAATTTTTTTCTCGAATCATACCTAGGAACACTTTCGATCAAGTCACCTTTCAAACAATAAAACTAAGGTTTATTCGGTTAATCCTATTGGGAGCTACTATACCACAATAATACACATATATAACACCCCTCTGTTTGCGTTGAGAGTTAAAAATATGCAATAAATTAATATACTTTAAGCAGTCATTATGCAAAATTATTTTATTGAATACTTTTTTATAGTATAAGGGTGACAAACGAGCACACAGTCCACCTGATGGTAAGTGGTTGCTATGGCCCATAGACATCTACATCTATCTTCGCTTGCAAATTAAAATGCAGATGCGTTGTCAGCCGTGAGGACTAAGATGGAATGAAATCCAGTAAAAAGGGTCTCCGGTACTCTACACTCACCATACGAAACACAGCAGCATTAAGCTGCTATTTTACGCTGGTATTCTGTGAGAGCGTGGTCCTTCCCCGGTCAAGCCGACCCATTCGCGCTACAACTATACTACTAATATAGCTGCAGCATGGCTCTACCATGTCTAAAACTTACTACCACAATAACATGTTTTATGTTATCATTACCACTAACATTTTCCTATTACGACTCTAATCTTTAAACATTATATTAATATCATAATCAAAAAAAGAACAATAACTTAATTTTACTTCATCGTTATAAACGAAAATACAGCTATTAGTCATATTGTTGTGTTTTTAAAGTTTGTTCTACGAATTCATGTTTTGTTCTTGTTGCGGCTGTTGTTTTATTTTAAGTTTTGTTGGGCATTGCGCTTGCCAAATGGTGCAGAAACAGTTTCCTTGCTGTTTTCATTGTAGAGCTCTTAAATCCTCTTTGCTAATGTTTAAAATGTTATAAAATATGTGACTAGATTATAAAATGTTTAGTATTCCATATTTTATCCGAAAATGTTATTACATACTTTTTTTTTTAAATATTTATTCTCCAAACCTTACTTAAGCCGTCTTATAACAAAAATTAGTTTATAATTACTTTCAAGTTTAAACTAGAGTTTAATTTGATTTAGAAGTTCCGTGAAAAACAATCGAACTAAAATGTAAAGCATAGAATTTGAAAGCAAATGTTACATTAATTGAATTTGTGTTGTAGGTAGCAGTGCATAATTCTTTATTTGTAAGAGCGTAGTATACTCGCCGACAAACTAATCTCAGTTTATTTTATTGCAAATTAGCTGGTACCCGTCGCCATGCTGCCGCAGAAAAAAATGTGGAAATATCGTTTTAAATTTGGAAGAGATATTGTTTAATTAGGAATGATAATACATTCATTGAAATTGAATAAAATCGCATGCCTTAAGCGAAAGCGCAAGGTATTTTATATATACTATCGCCTAAAAATTAAGATTCCAACGTTTTATCGAATGAAATCGTATCTAGCAATACATATTATACATATAAATGATATAAAAAGCACATTGTAAGAAAGATAAATGATTGTTGAACTTATTAATTTTTTTTTAAATCGTTTATTGCTATTTTTAAATAAACAAAGGGGTTTTAATGGATTATGGTGTGGATTTATCAATAAGGCTATAGCCTTGCTGACTTGATAAATAATATTGATAATATTGATAAAGAAAACACGATAACTTTTGAAAATATCAGTTGTTTAACTCAATCTCTTTTTTAATCTCTTCATCTATCATGTGAGAAGCCATTGAATGTAAAAGGCAGTGTAATTTTGTTTTGTTTAACTATAATTAATTTTTTTCGGCTCAAAAATGGCGAAGTTTTGGTTGATTTGGTAGCCTTGTATGTAAATTATTTTTATAAATAGGCGGAAGCCGCACTCCGAGCTACAGCCACAGAGTACTTTACTCGCTCAGTTCGGCGTCAGTCGCCGTCATGAGTGGACATTGTTTCAGTTGTTTGCAGCGGCTCAAAAAGATCGCTGTTCAAATACAAAATATTCGAATAACCAAATTTCTTAAATACTTGATTATACATAATAATAATGAGAGATTTCTTATTACAATATTTTAAAAGCACAGAATAAATAATAGTAGTACTTACTAAAAGTAAGTAGTATCAATTTTTTTTTCATGGGTGACATTTTCATGGTTTTCGAGGGTGTTGAAACCGATAGGGTTATCGAAATGTAAATCCAAGATGGCAGCCGCAATAGGTATACATTTTTTCATCATTGGTGTAATTTTCATGGTTTTCGAGGGTGCTGAAGCCGATAATGCTGTCGAAATGTAAATCCAAGATGGCGGCTGCAATAGATATAAATTTTTTCATCATGGGTGTCATTTTCATGGTTTTCGCGGATGTTGAAGCCGACAGTGCTGTCGAAATATAAATCCAAGGTTGCGGCTGCAATAGGTATAAATTTTTTCATCATGGGTGTCAATTTCATGGGTTGCGAGGGTGTGGAAGCCGATAGCGCTGTCGAAATGTAAATCCAAGATGGCGGCTGCAATAGGTACTAATTTTTTCATCATGGGTGTCATTTTCATGGTTTTCGAGGGTTTTGAAGCCGATAGTGCTCGCTAAATGTAATTAAACTACTTTAAAAAATTCCGTATAATCATGTTATACTTAATTTTTTTAATGCGCTTAAGGCACGACGACCTAATTAGAAATGAAGTCGATGGTTGCAGGTGGTTTAGGATTGTGTTTTCTGGCAACCCTTGGGGGAGGCCGGAGGATGTTCAGGAGCGGTCTTATAAAGGCCTGAAATGATGAACATGAACACAAACCTAATAGCCTGACTGGCTATCACTATCAGATTAAGCTAGCTAGCTCTATCAGTATATTTCAAATGGAGAAGTTTGTAATTGTTTATAAGGATCAGCGCTCTGAACATTTTACTGAAATCAACGCAGTTCATTCATGAGTTGTTTTTAAAAAGATATTTGTTCACCGTATAGGAATAATATCTTTAGGTGGTAGGGCCATGCTGCAGCCATATTAATAGTATAGTTGTAGCACGAATGGGTAGGCTCGACCGGGGAAGGACCACGCTCTCTCAGAATACCAGCGTTAAATAGCAGCTTCATGCTGCTGTGTTTTGTATGGTGAGTCTAGAGAACCGGAGACCCTTTTTACTGGAAAAGGGGCATTCTATCTTAGTATTCCTCACGGGTGACAACGCATCTGCACTTTGATTCGCAAATGAGGATAAATGTAGATGTCTATGGGCCACAGCAACCACTTACCATCAGGTGGACTGTGTGCTCGTTTGTCACCCTATCCTATAAAAAATATATATAATAGGCTTCCATAATTATTTTTCTTTAGCTATAAATTATTATTATTATTCACTTAGTTTTACCTCTGAAATTATCTGTTATTGTGTAATTGTGTCTTAATCTACTTTTCTTGTGCAATTTTCTCCGTAATTTATTTATAACTTGGAACTTTTATTTGGACTTCAGTACATTAATTTTGTTGTTGTTCATAAATTAGTAACTAAGTTATCCTAATATCATAATAAATGAATAAATAAGCTACCCGTACTGAATCTACCAAGTACCGTTACCGTTAAAAAGAGCCTCAAAGAGCCTCAAGAAGAGAAAATATCTCTCATATTTGCCATAGTTGCCACGCTTGGCAGGCATTTTTTTAATTATTTGGTTGTTATAAGAAAGGTTCTGCTACCCTTCTCCTGGTTTGTTCCCTCTAAGAGGAGACTCTTACAACATCCACGGAACAAGATGGGATAGTGGGATCACCACTACACGGTCATTTGGGTGAAGTTAGAGGTCTCCTTTTATTTCTGAGAGAAGTAGGCAACAATTATCTGCGCTGATCCAGTGTTCCCTCCATCACCATGCAGGTGGTGATCCAGGACTTACAATTCCAATCAACGATTTCATTGGTACCAGCGGAGTGCTGGAGCTCAGGGGCTACACGTTCGCTATAAACACAACACGCAACCAATCCGGGTTCATTTTGCGAATTCACCAATATCAGCGTTAGTAATGTTATATTTTAACTTATTGGAGTATATGTTAAAAATGTTACCGTTATCGTTACAACCTATTAAAGTTCACTGCTGAACATAGGCCTCCCCCATAGAATGCCTCTTGGGGATGTTTGCCATATTTGCCACGGTTAGTAAGCAGGTTGGCAACCGCAGTTTTTACCCATTTCCTGATTTGTAAAAAATGTATTTCCCTTCAATATAAAAGTAATTTATAAAAATATTATATTATAAAATCGAGTAGTAAAGCTTGATTAGTGTCTTAGCAATTTTTTATTGTGTGGTAATACCTATCCAGGTCTTTTGAAAAAATATTACTGCAACCAGTATGATATAGTGTTATCGTGAACAATAACCAAAGTTATACTCATATTTGGGTATTAAATAAGTTACCGACATTTTAATTGTATTTGTTAAATGACGCTTGGTTACTTCGTTAATTTCATTAAATAATTTTAGTTTACTTTGATCGTTGTAAATCAAAATAGCTACGTTTTCAACCACTATATCACATCACTATATTTGTTGTGTTTAAAATGTCCCTTAAGATTCATAAGTTAGGAACAGCGTACGCGTTTGTGGTTTGGCCTCGGCGTATAGGTATAGAGTGTACAGAGCGTCGGCATTTATGGATTTGCTGATCCGGTGCATCCATTTTTTTGAATATGCCTTTACAATAAACTTCTAATGTGGTGACTATTTTTAAGTTCAATTAAAACAAATACAGAAACATTTAAATTTAAATCATATCACATATTTATGAAGCTTTACGAGTCGAATAAAATTAACTAAATACAGGTGTAAAACGAACAATGGAATTTAAGACTAACTTTTAACACCAGGACTATCACCGTATCATGGCCTATTGAATAAATTTGTCGGTTTGTATTTATTCGTTATCTAAATTGGCGCTGAAAATGGACAAAGCCGTATTACGGCTTTTAATATCTTAATCCCCTTGTATCAAATGTTGGGCGTATCAAGCGCAGGGGATGGCAGTAGTGAATGTCAGAAAGATGATTGTATATTTGTGTAATTTGCTGTACAGACTAGGTTCGTTGGGTCCATGTTAAGTTTTTCAAGGAATTGACAGGACACGAGAATGCTCATTCATTTCTCGTCCCAAGACTAGGTATTCATCGAGGAAATATATATAGCCAGCGTTATTGGCACGATACCGCAGAGAGAAAGCTGTAGAATAATTTTATGTTATGTAAACAAATATATATATAATTTGACAAAAACGGATCTTTCATTTATTTTTAAATTTTGCTCTCGTTAGAGGGCACTATATCCGGGAAATCAGTTAGATCCGGTTGGTTGATTATACTTTTCTTCTTTATTATCACACCGTAAAAGTTTACTGCTATATATGTATCTCTAACGTCGTTAAATTTTTGAAGAATCTTTAGAAATCATTTCAGTATTTAATTCAATAATTATTCCAGTAGCGCGCACAACTAATGAAACAGTTTGTTCGCATATTATGAGATTAAGGTAGACGCTCTGTTCCACGTACTGTAGCTCTAACGTTGATCTTTATTCATAAAAATTAAGTGACAAAAGCACTTAAAGTTACAGTCCACAGTAATACGTGGGAGAGCCACGTTGCAGTTATATTTTTTGTCGACTGGACCGGGGACACTATGTTCTCATAGAATATTAGTTGTAAAATAGCAGTTTAATTCTGCAGTGTTTTTTATAGCAAGTGTGAAGAATCTGAGGAAAACGAGGCATTTCGAGGAAGTTGTGTAAGTCCTACCGCATGCATTTGGAGATCTGTCTGTTCAGTTGCCTGTATGCTGTCAAAGAATGTAGCTTCATCTCCCGTCTAACAGCCATGAGATTAAGAGTGTGATCGGAGAGTATTTGTGTTCTTCTGTGGCGGGTCTTGCAGAACTTAGCTCCGACCGCATGGACAGTTTCCACAAGCTTGTCATTCATATCGTCCACTTCATTGTAGTCTTCTAGGCTTTGTTTTGTTACTCGAGCCGAAAGGTTTTGGGACTTTGGAACAGAGCACGAGGGGGACGGAGCTTTGACCTCATTAGACGTGACCTCTCCAACTTAACGTTTAGGTTCAGTGTGCCTCTAACCATTCGGTGATCGCTACCAGTTTACACCCTCGCGATCACGGAGACATCGCTGAACAGTTGTCGTCTGGTCGTCATAATGAAGTCAATCTCAATTTTTGTCAAACCGTCGGTTCTCGACCAGGTCATCTTCCTATGGGGCCGATTCTGAAAGAAAGAGTTCATCATAAAGAGTACTTATTTCTCCATGAAGTCGGCCAGCTGTTGGCCCCTTGGGTTCCGTTGCCCTATTCCAAATTTCCCTAATTTCAGCTCACCGTTCTCTCTTGTGCCTAGTTTTGGGTGAAGTCTCCCATTAACACCGTATAGTGGGTTTTGGAGGAATGCATGGCTCTAGAGATATCCTCATACATTTCCTCCACCTCCTCATCGGGTCGTGCCGAGGTTGGTGCGTAAACCTGTATGACCTTCAGCGAATACCGTTTGGTGATTCTGAGTATAAGTTACGCAACCCTCGTCGACACACTCTCAATCTTTACAACGTTGTTAACGAGAGACTTGTGTACGATAAATCCGACACCTCCTTGGGACAGATGGTCCCCCTCCCGGTGATAGAGCAAGTTGCCGGATTCGAGGATTACCATGTCCTCCCCCTCTCTTCGGACCTCGGATAATCCTATAATATGCCAGCGTAACTTGTCTATCTCTTCTTCTAGCTCCACGATCTTCTCGTCAGTCCTCAGGGTGCGTGCGTTGTGTATTGCCAGGTCGAGTCGTCTTAAGTGGCAACTGAACTTCCACCGGAGATTCTTAACATCCCCTGCCCCGCCGTTACCATGGTCGCCACCGTAGCCAGGAATAGCGGGGCCGCCGGGGACTGGGGGCCGTTTCTTTGTTGCACTCATCATTGGGGGGTATTTGCCATAGTTGCCACGCTTGGCAAGCGGGTTGGCAACCGCATTTTTTATTGTAATTTCTTAACCGTCAATACACGGCACAGTTAAATTAGTTTCATTTAATTGTATACACAATGAAATGAAACTAATTTAACTTTTTAATTCCCGTCCCTTCGGGTGCTTTACAGCACCCATGATCACGGGGGGGGGGGGGGGGGGGGGACTGAGGTATTTGACGTTCCGATGTCATAGTTAGCCCGGCTACCTTCAGTTTTTGAATATTAATTTTTGGTCCGATCTACGCAGAATGAGCTTACAGTATCTTGAAATCCATTCAGTGTAGATCGGAGAAAAATTCAATACACACAATACAAAAACTCATTAAAAACTCTACGCAACATGTTAGTTTTACCTTAGTTATAAATTATATGATAAAATTCCATGTTTTAAGCCGTGCACTACTGAAATTAAAAATAAAAAGAATAACTTTAAACTTTTTTAGTTTGAATAGGTACATGAATCTCTCTTCAAATACCAACCTTGTTGGATATTGCATTATTTGATTCTTAGTGTTCCAATATTTCCTTATACTATGATAAAAGAATAGAGAACTCCAGCTTCATTGGTTTAATTTAAAAAAGTTTAGAAAAGTCCCGTATATTGCATTTTACCGCTTGCGACTACAAATGAATTATTGAACTTTTTGCTGTGTAAAATACTGGCCCAGAAGAAACTGCGCTTTAAAGAAAATACGTAAAAAAGAATAAAATGTAAACAAAAAAGGAACGACGCGACGGCGCTATCGGTTGCGTGCATATTTACTTAATATCGTAATATCCTTTTTTAAATAACGCTGTTTCTGGATATATGGTTTATGCGCTATGTGGTGTTTAAGTCTGCAGGAGGCTTATATAACCCTGGAACGAAGTAGTATCGTTGAGGATTTCTTCACGAAAATGTTATTGGCCGGAGGTCATGTTTAAAAATGCACAAGGCTTTACAGAGAGCGGACCATCAAAACAGACAAGACTATTTTGCGAATAAACCTTTCGCATTGCCCACGCACAGTCGAAGTTATTTTCGGTCGACATTACCATCCCCTATAATGAGAACTTCATTAAGTTGAAATAAGAATAAAAAATTGTTTGGAATCAGTCTATAAGGTGGTCGGACAACATTTGGAATCGTTCGACAAACCAATTATTTCGATAGTCGTCTTTGTAATCGAGTTAATAATATTTAAGACGACTGGAACTTTGTGATGGGTTACACTTATACAGAAACTGATTTTCATCGGTGCATTGTTTTCAGTTTTTCTGGGATTCAATTACAGGATCAGTGACATAATGGCCAGGTACACTCTTTATTGCACTTTTTAATCCCCTGCTCTCATAGCCCGATATGACGGCAATCCGACACGAATTGAATAAAATTTGACGCAGGACCGACGGCTTTACGTGTTGTTCTATCTACGAGGGTAAAATCCCATCAACATCCTGACCCCGGGCTACTGCGGAGAAGTTTTTGACAGAAGAAGCCAATAACTGATTTTGACCCGTTCAGGGATTCAAATCCAGGTCATGGTGATCAGCAGTCGCGCTAACGACCTCTAGACCAACGATGCGGCCGATCAATACACATATAAATATATTCCCAAAAATATTTTATAAGCCCTATGGTAGGGGTAACAGTCTACGGTAATAGCAGAGATAATTATTTAAAATGCGTGGAATGTTACTAATCTAGAAAAGTATTGTATTTGGCCGTCTCATTGCTTGAATTTGATACGGTGCGGTGACACGTCATCAATCCAATTGTGTAATTCGGTTTCGGTTTTAAGAATTTTATATCTCATAAGAACACACAATGGTTCACTTATAACGAGATACAAAGTAATTATTATAATTTTATAATATTATCACATCTACCTCTAGTGCTGGAAACGGTATAGTCTTAGGTTATTTACTTATACATATTAGGTCCATGTATGAAAAAGATTACACTGTGCGTACGTATTGCCCAAGTTTACTTTTAAACAATTTCATGTTATTGTAGTTTTTAATGTCATTTGGTAATTTATTGAAAAGATGTGCTCCCTCAAACAATAATATTTATTGCCATAATTAGTTCTTGCAGTCATTAGTTAGAGTTTATTTTTCCTTCTTAAGTTGTGTGTTATTGTTTTTTTATGTAACGGTATGTTTGATTGAATAGAATTAGTGGTTATATATTTTATTAGGTTGTAAGTGCAATAAGTATATAGTTGTGTAAGATTTAGTAAGTTAGTTTTTTCATATAGTACTTTTGTTGAAGTTAGATAATGGTAGTGAAATATTGTTTTGTTAATTTTATTTTCGGTTCTTTGAAGTACATCCAGACTAGTTTTAGCGGCTGATCCCCATATTTCAATTAGATATTCGATATGTGATTTAACTAAAGAGTTGTATATAATTGTACGTGCCTTTTTTGGAATATAGTTTTTTGTTTTTTTCTTTCAATCAAAATTCATGAATAAATATGAAATTTAGGTCTCTTTATGTTCTGAAAATAAATTTACTCATGTGATCTTTCCTCTCGCTTTCCCGCAATCTGTGGCAGTGATTTCGTGAAAAGGGACCGAATTGTGTAACGGGAAGCAGGAAGCTATTTGATTTGACCAATGAGCGCGCGCGGTAGTAGTAAAGTGTGTAATTGTATAAACTAATATATATGTGTATATAATAGTAGTGCTATATTAAGAAATGTGTTAACTGTTTTTTTTTATATGGAGGTGACAAATGACCACACGGTCCACCTGATGGTAAGTGGATACTGTGGCCCATAGACGTCTACATTTATTCTCGATTAAGAATCAAAATGCAGACGCATTGTCACCCCTGAGGACTAAGATGAAATGCCTCATTTCCAGTTAAAAGTGTCCCCGGTTCTCTACACTCACCATTCGAAACACAGCAGCATTAAACTGCTATTTTAAGCTGGTATTTTGTGAGAGCGTGGTCCTACCCTGGTTGAGCCGACCCATTCGTGCTATAACCATAATAGCTGCAGCGTGGCTCTACCACGTAATGTTGATTAAGTGTCTGATAAAAGTGCAGATCATTGATAAAAAATGTGTAATAATGAATAATTATTCGAATAAATATTTTAGTATTTAACATTTATAAATTTTGAGATTAATTTCTGTCGCTGCTCAATTGACATTTTTAATTTTGATTAAAAAAATAGCTTTTTGCAATGTTAATGTTGCTTTTTACCAAAGTCAGATTTTATGGCACGCTCGCTTTTTTAAATATAAGCAACCTTTTTGAAATATATGAATATTTTACTTATAAATTACGGGCCAAGCGTTGTGGTTCTTCTGGCACTTAACTTATTTTCAAACAACGTTTACGTTGAAAAGGCCTGCCCTTTTTTGTAAAAGTTTGGGTATTTTTCACAAATTAGGGCTATTTGTCTATTTATTATCGTTAAGTTAAGTCGCCTTTTTCAGGACTCGGCAATTAATTATGTTTATTGTTAGAGAATGTTGTAATTTAATAAACTTTACACTCCATTTTGTACATTTGAAGTAAAAAGGCTTTAAAACTTATAGAGTAGCTGAGGGGTTAATCGTTGGAATGTGGGTCGAAAGGAAGTGGGTTCGCTTCTAGTACGGAACAACTATTTGTTTGGTTTACTAATACCTAATTGTTCGGAGTCTGGGTCTCTGTCCGTGTGCAATTTTGTGAATAGTTATCAAATATAGTTTTTGGGACATTATTACTATTATTTACTGTCAACTTCAAGTTTCTGAAGCCGAGCTGGGATTAAAAGCTTTCTCCAGCTAGTGATATTTAAATATAGGACTTTATTTACTGTCTTTTTATCTCTATGTGAAAATATCAAGACAGCTTATGAATAATTATACGTGGTAGAGCTACAGCTATATTATGGTTCGACACGAACGGGGTAGGACCACGCTCTCAAAGAATACCAGCGTAAAATAGGTGCTTAATGCTGCTGTGTTTCGTATCACAATACGAAACACAGCTCACAAGCATAAAGAATCGGAGAGCCTTTTACTGGAAATGCTTCGTTTCCACAAAAAAGGTTTCCGTTTTAGTCCTCAGGGGTGACAACGCGTCTGCATTTTGTTTCTTAATTGAGGATAAATGAAGATATCTATTGGCCACATCATCTACTTACCATCACGTGGAGTGTGTGCTCGTTTGTCACGCTTATTCTATAAAAAAAAAACTGACATAGGTAATTTTTCTGGTGGTTTTTATTCTTTCCTAAACATTTACTATTAACATTATATTAATAATAGAGAATTTTGCTTGAAGTAAAGATTAATATTCAGTTAAGGTACATTTTAATTTATTCTTTTTCTTCTCCATCATCGGCCTAGAAAAGTCTACCGCTGGACTTGTTGAGAGGATTTACCTTAATATCTACAAGTAGCAGGTGGATTTAAAAATGCAATATAAGAAGTCACGCACTTTGTTCTGTTCCCCGTCGCAGTTCACGGCTTTAATTTATTGGGAATATCAAAATTTACTGGAGTAGTAGTACTGGATCAAAAATACCTCTACGAAGCAGAAGTTAAACAAAAAAAATTTTTTTATAGGATAGGGTGACAAACGAGCACACAGTCCACCTGATGGTAAGTGGTTGCTGTGACCCATAGACATCCACATCTATCCTCAATAAAGAATCAAAATGCAGATGCGTTGTCACCCGTGAGGACTAAGATGCAATGCCTCTTTTCCAGTAAAAAGGGTCGCCGGTTCTCTACACTCACCATACGAAACACAGCAGCGTCAAGCTGCCATTTTACGCTGATATTCTGTGAGAGCGTGGTCCTTCCTCGGTCGAGCCGAACCATTCGTGCTACAACTATACTACCACATACAAAAACGTTTGGGTTATTTGAATCAATGTTTTAAGGTGGCGGTCGTTGTAACCCTAACGACAGTACATATTAGTGTTAACGTAGAATAAGTTTAGAGTAGTCCAACTAAAGTCTATATATAAAGTATATATATACAGGGTATTTTTGGAACGCTCCCGAAAACTAAGACAGGCGACAGCACCAAGTATACCTTTGATCATGGGTCATAAATAAATTTGATCCTGATGAAAAAAAAACATATTTTTACAACGTTTTATTAGCTTTATTCAAGCGCCATCATGTTAGTACAGCTAAATGAAACGATAATTTCATAAAAAAAATCATGAAAATACTGAAACATAAAACCAGCAGTGGAAACTGAATTGATATCACCTGACTAATGGAGGTTAATGTACGCGCGAACGGTGAAAAAAGAACGCTGGCCTTGAACTTGGGCACTGAGCGATTTATCACATATTGGCCAGTATTACTGTGCCTGCATGCTATTGGTTCCCGCGCTTTGTTCGCTCCAAAAATACAGTCGCATACACAGCTTACTTTGCGACTCGCGACGATGTTTTAAAAAGGAAGGAAAAAAAAATATTTATATCTATTGTTTTATGACTAAACTAGTGAACGAAAAGGTAAATATGATAGGAGAAGGTGAATGGGGAAAATTGTGCAGTAAAGTTAAAATTGTTGAGGAAGAATACTGAAAAAATTACCATGTGATCGACCTGATGACGGAAGCTCAAGCGAAGATGAAAGTGATGATGAAGTAGCATCCAGTAACACCAACACACCATCAACATCTGGCTTCCATGTGACCCAAGAAGTCATAATGGACGGCGTGTCACCCTTAGCTTAAGTTTTTTTGTTACAAACTACTTTATATTTTACGATAGAAATAACAAACAATGCTCAAGTAAACATTATCTATTTTTAATTCCCACCTCTTCCAAAGTTCTAAGTAGCTAGTAAAACACCTATTATGATTCTACAATAAAACAATTAATTACTATAATATTATAAAACAATAGCCCAATACCATGTAGTACTTTAGAACGCGACTGTACCCACACTCACTCCGCTGTCGATCTGTATCTAGCTCGGTATGAAACAATGCTGCGGTCATAAGAAAAAAAGGCGCATCTAACAATTTTCGAATAAATTACCATTCGACTCATGATAAGAAGACGCATCTACTAAATTTTTTTAATATTCACTAATATCAATATTTTAGAAATTATCGTCAGAATTTTAGACGTAGCTGTTGATCACAGATGACATTTTATTAGTAGAAAAGACTTATACAAATTCAACATAAAAGAAAAGACTTATTTAACCAGTTGCTACGTCATCTTTAACAATATTTGCATCGATTACTTAAATTAAAATTATTCTTGTCTTATTATTTTATATCTTATTATTAAGAGCTCATATCTTATTATTAAGAGCTGGTGTTTCACATGTGGTCCCATATAAATTTGATCGAGGTCAGACCAATAGTTTTTGAGTTATCCTTAATTATTTATATTAAAGTCGGTTGTACAAATGTTTTAATTTTTAATTATTATCGTAGTAAGTCTTGTATGATATCTCCTTTAAAATCATTACTCAAGAGTTGCGGGTTGTTATTTTTTGTGTCTCACTACCAATGCTTTTCTAATATTTACTAAGAAAAAAGTAGTAAATTACTATTAGCGTCCTTTCAACTTCAAATGACCTTTCCAAAATATGTAAAAATGTTAAATGAATGGTAGTTTTGTTTTATTTATTAGGTTGGGAAGACCCAAATAGTTATATGCGTCTTTCCTTCGATGTTTTTGTGTTGCCAGGTGTACTTTTTAAATCTAAGATGAAAAGGAAAATTCGTTTTATTTAAATAAATAAACAAATTAAAAAAAATAAGTTCGTCCTTAAAATCTTCATGTCTCTACGTATATATTTCAATATAGATACCTTTTAATATACTTTAGATTAAAAAAAATAAGTTCGTCCTTAAAATCTTCATGTCTCTACGTATATATTTCAATATAGATACCTTTTAATATACTTTAGACACGGGGTCTGAAAGAAATATTCATCAATTTATTTTTTATTTCCATTTTACGTTTTTGTTAGTTACTTCCTTTTTTATTATGACGGCAGAATGCCTAATCCTGTCACCTCACGCTTGTGACGCAGTAGGTTTCAGCCTTGACGGGGTTCGTTCGTTTTAGTTTTTGAGACAGTTCCGTGTTGATTTTGTACACGCGTGCGCGAGCGACAGTTCAATCGTTTTGTTTAATAAATTTACTTGTGATTACGTGTTGATATTAAAGTTTTTGTTACGTTTTTGGATTCTTTTTTGTTTTAATAATGCCTAACGCGTACGTTTATAGTGGTCAACATGTTAGGTATCCGAACCTAGGTACACGAAGTATCGCTAAATAAATTGTTAAGACGTCGGGATGGTACAAGTGTTTCATACTGTGCAGTGCACAAAGTGTTGAAGCGTAACCAATGCGCCCATACAAATTGCACAAAGTGCAAGCTTTAGTTCCCGGCGATCACGACCGCCGACGAGTTTTCTGCCGTTGGTTATTATACCAGCAACAACGTGTGCCTGGTTCCATTGAGCACATTATCTGGACGGATGAGTCGACATTTACCAGAAACGGCCTGTGGAACCGAAGAAATACACACGTGTATTCAGAGGTTAACCCGCACGCTGTTCGACAAACCGGGCTCCAAACCCGATGGTCGGTTAACGTATGGGCAGGTTTATTTAAGGATCGCATACTGGGACCAGTGTTTCTACCAGAGCGACTGAACGGACAGCGATACCTAAACTTTATAAATGAACAGTTGGTTGACATTTTAAACGACCTATCGTTGGCTGAATATCGCCGCACATAGTTCCAACATGATGGTGCCCCTCCACATTTCGTGAGGTTCATCCGTGAGCGCCTCAATGAGCTATTTGATGATCGCTGGATCGGCAGACTAGGACCACACGCTTGCCCACCTCGCTCACCAGATCTGACTCCGTTAGACTTCTTTTTGTGGGGTATGTGAAAGAAAGGGTTTTTAATCGTGAATGTGATAGTGCTGAAGAAATGCGCCAAAGGATCGTGGATGCTTTCGAGAAACTACGTACGGACTGTGTCGAAGACCACACGATGATGCCCCGCCTGCACCCAAATCTGCCTTGAAATGAATGGAGCACAATTTGAGCCGCATCTCATAAGACCACGGAGGATTTAGAGCAGTAAGCTGTTTCATAACTATTTTTTTTTAAATAACTTAGTACTAGACTAATCTGAATAGGTACATAACTGAATACATGAGAATAATAAACATACCTACACGATGAATAAAAACGCATGACTCCAACCTTGGTTACATTTCATTTAAGTATTTCTTCATTAGCGGGGAATCGAACCAGTTATTTGGGTTATTTAACCTGTAAATTCGGATTAAAGTGGCTACGTGGAGATAAGCACAGTGGCAAAATAGTAGGTTAAGTAGATAAGTTAGGTATTTAGACACGTGTTGTAAATTATTATATTGTGGGATGGCCCGCTAGTTGCGGGCCGCGCGAATTTGCGTTTGCGCGTACATTGACCTTTCAGTCAGGTGATATCAATTCAGTCATTCCACTGCTGGTTTTATGTTTCAGTATTTTCATGATATTTTTTATGAAATTATCGTTTCATTTAGCTGTACTAACAAAAGATGATGGCGCGTGAATAAAGCTAATAAAACCTTGTAAAAAGATGATTTTTTTTTTCATCAGGATCGAATTTATTTGTGACCCATGATCAAAGGTATACTTGGTGTTGTCGCCTGTCTTAGTTTTCGGGAGCGTTCCAAAAACACCCTGTATATATACTAGCTGGCCAGGCAGACGTTGTACTGCCCTTAGCGGCGAACCTCTATACTATAAAAGTACTTAAATTTGCAATAAAAAATACTGAGTGACACTTATCGGGATAAAAACTATCCTACCTCTCAAGTTGGACCAAAGTGCACACAGTGTGCAAAATTTCATTGAAATCATTTCAGTGGATTAGGAGTTTATCGCGGACAAACAATGTGACACGAAATTATTATATACAATGATATGCAAACTTGTATATATATTAATTAAACTAGATGGTTATGCGGTCTGTAATCTTGTGTATATATATATATATATATATATACACACAAGATTACAGACCATATAGCCATCTAGTTTAATACCGATGAAAGTTATCAATAAGACATCTCTCTCATCTCTTTACAGCTGGAGGCACCTATGTCCAGCAGACTCTTACGGTCTTATGAAAAACGAGAAGTTGAAGGCTTGAAGGCGATTAATACATCACTCACAGAGGCTTGGAACCATGCTCTTGTCAGTGGAATAAGAAACAATAATTTATACTAATGGATGTCCAGTGGTCGAAATTTGATCGTAATTTATTATATTTTTGAATTGTATTTTACTTTCATCTGTTCATTAAACCACATTGACTCTACAAACAATTGAAAAAGAAACATTTGAAATCACACAGGACTTAGTAGTAATTATTTGTTGGCAACATTTTATAATCCTTTGGCGACAACCTCTACATTATGCGACCACGGACTATTATGTGTTTGACTAGGCAGTATGAATGTAAATAATTAATAATCATGATCATCATCATGATGAATATTATATTTAATTTAATTTAATGCATTTGTAACACACAATATAATATATGAATTTTAGCTTACTGCACTCATTCTCCATATAAACTAAAATCAAATAAACGAACGTGGAACGAAGTTCCTTTCGTAGTATATTATTATCAATAAACGTATTATATTATTGATTAAAAAATACAAATAAATAAATTACTAGCGCCTATTAAAATGAAGCGTCATTTAAAATAATATTTCTTTCATGACAAGTTAAGAAAAAGTGCAAGAGAGATGGATATAATTTCATCTCGCTCGGACTATAGAAAAGGAGTTGTGGTGGGAAAATCTTAGACTTTTTAGTCTAGCCCTCATCCGTCAAATTCGTACCGTACGATAATGAACTCCGTTCCAAAATGCCAAATCTCACAATCGTCCGTGCACGCAATATGGGGTACAAAGTTTCCTTTTTACGCTTTAATATGTGCATTGATAAATAAAAATATTTGTCAATTAACATAATACTTTATTTAATTTAATTTGTGATCACAATTTGTAAGAAATTTGAAGACATAAATTTTAAAGCGGACGTTTTTGCTATCAAAACATTTGAATACCCCATCGCTAAAGTTTAAATTTTTCTATGCATACAAATGAGTAAGGCTAATTTAATGTACAAAAAGAAATGAACGATTTGCCATGTTTTAAGTTTTTATTAATAACATCAATTTAGTAAATTTTAATTTATATTTACCGATAGTGAATTTCAGGATCGGTGATTAAAGCCGATCACCCCTTAATGGTAAGTTGCTTTTAATTCAGATGGTGGGATCAGAATTAAGCATTTTCGGAATATACGAAAATCATGCCAGCAGAAATTAGATACTCAAAAATTGTTATACTCTTTTTAATCGTCGTGTAGTGGTGACGTAAGAAAATCCACTATCACATATTAACCAGTAGGTATCGTAAAAGGGGCCAAAAGGAAAATGAAACAGGAAGTGTGCACCAGTCAAATCTCTCTCATAACAATTCTAACTAATAAAAAAATGTGAATACCAACTATGTCATGATAAAACACAAATATAAGGTAATCTATGAAGAATTTAGATAAGTTGTAATGAAAAATAAATAACTATTTTTTTTTATTACTAGTACTGTTTAGGCCAAAATTGTAATATTTTAAAAAGTTGCGTCAAGATGCGCGCGCTGTGTGTCCTCCGATGGAATTTAGAGGTCACCGCCTGGGACAGTTGCACGCGCGCGTCCCATCGAGCGACCGCACCTTTTGCAGTATGACGGTTGCGTGCGAAGCGGTCGGCCGCGTGACAAACGCCTCTTATTGATTGTCTTTCGTGCTTTAAGTGACAAGAGGCCCTTTTGAGTTTTGAAACGCTAAAAATGTGTGACCCGAGAGGAAATCGCTTCGTGTTGGATATAGATTAATTGTGCGCGTACACCGGACGGTATTGTAAAAGTCTAGAAAAATAATTGTCGCACGACGGCCGAAGCTTGTATTGAGTTTGAATTATTAACCTAACTTTGATTGACAATTAGTTTGATTCGACGAGTGGCTTTGTGGCATTTTGATATCGTGCGAAAGAATTTGGCTTGGTCGGGAGAACGCTGAACTTTGTGACTCAAGAAGAGACTGCGTTGGTTCCCGTGTTTGTAATTCTGTGCTAAGTGAACCCGGAACATTGAATATTGAACTCTGACCAACTGTTCTTTACTTGTGTCGACTGTCACTTGTTTAAACTTTAATGAACGTTGATTTGGTTGACTTTGAAGTTAATTAAATGTACGATAAAGTTGATAAACTAATATAAAGAAATAAAAGTAGAAGTTTTCAATTGTTGATCACCCCCCTTGAGAGATCTCACTTTTGGAGAGAAGCAGCGCTTGTGGATCTGCGGTCCGACTTCAACGGTTAAGTCAGGTTACATTGTACACACTACTACACACTACTTACATGCACATCACTTACCACCTGACTGGTACACTGTGGTCAACCCTACCTCCTGAAATCGGTAAGTTCTGCTAGCTTATTTGTCAGCCGTCTTTGAACATTTATCCATAGGCCATTGGGCCCCTCCCTTGGTTGCCCGTCGCGACTACCACTCATGGGCCCTGGTTCGGTCGACCTTTGTCGGGGCAACTAAGCGCGTGAACAAGTACTAATCATTTAATTTCATTAATTTAATTTCATTTTTATTTTAATAAACTGTACAATTAATTAAAACAAAGCCTTAATCTAAAATAGTCTACAATAACAGGTACCTGAACTAGAATAAACCTGTATCTTAGGTGATACTAAAAGTATATCTAGTATTGATATTACCTTTTCGAAGCCGCATGCATCATTTTGCGCACGTTTACAGTTTTCTAAACGTCGAAACCTCTTGCAAATATTTCTGACCACTTTAGACAGAAAATTATGTTCAGTGCTTACTTTGTCCTCAAAGCTATTTTAATTTTTCTTTCATTTTTGGAAGGAGGATATTCTTACACCACACGGCACTACACGGTCAGAGGGGAAAAACCAGGAGGTGGGTTCGGGAGCGATCTCTTACTGGTTACGACAAGAAAATAAAAATAGCCACGGTTGTCAAACCACCTGCCAAGTTTGGCAACTATGGCAAATATTCCTCAGGTTGTAGACAGGTCTATGATCAGAAGTGGACTTTGGTGAATTTGAAGAAGTAGTTGAGTACACCCCTTAAACATTTAGTGCTAAAAATTAAACTAACTTATGGAATATGAGAAAAATAATTTTTGTAGTTTCAGTTATCATTTTAAATATCATAATATCCGCTTGGTCACGTAAGGCGAAATGGGATCACGTCGCATTGCGAATAATTACTACTGAACGCGACCGTTACCAGCGATTTTTTGCTCTAATCCAGTTTAAAAAATAAATTTGAAACGTGTTATTTTTTGTAATGCTTTTTCGCTATTATTTTAAAACTGGCTGGCTAAAATAATGAATTTACTTTTATATTTAAATGTTCAGCGCTATTTTGATATATTTCTATTTTAAATAATAACGTAAAATGACATTTCTAGGATAGTCATATGGTATAATATTCCGTGGCCTTTTTTACCCTAATGCATGTCAGTAATGACAAGGTTTTGCTTTTCACGCTTAAATTGTTATGTATATGTAATACTTTATACTCAAGAAGCATTCTAACGGCTGGATGGATTTTAATCTCGTCTCTATCGATTTGTCTTAACCGTGCACCGTGCGTATCTAATAGCAGTGCTGTGGTGCCCCCTTCTGAGTGTAATTTATCAATCTTTAAATTCTGTAGCTTTGTAGATTGAGTTAAATCATTGCGCTCATGTATCCATTAGCAAGATGCGCAATACCTCGTTCTACAAGACATTTAATTAACTTAAGCTAAAAATTTAACTTAAGTTTTGTTTTACATGTACAATGTTGAAAAGCACATCGAGTAACTCGATACAAACATTCATCCTAAATGACAATAAAATTAAATAGCCATAGTTAATGTAACTTTATTCTATATTTTACTTAAAAAATATGTCTTTTCTTCTAACCAAACTTAAATCTCACACATGAATTTTTAGTATTGTTTTAAATAAAGTAATTGCGTTAATGTTAAAGTGTTGTACTCGCCTATAATTTAAGTACATATATAAAATGTTAAAACAAAATGTAGCCGAAATGTTTTCATATGTACTTAGTTGGTAAGTCTAAATAAATAAATAAGAAACCAATTTGTAAATTGATTATATATAAATTTATCAAAAATGTTAAAAGACTAGCAAATATGTATATAACAAGTGTTAAAATGTGAAGGGAGGGGAAACCACTTCGCAGTATCATATACCAGCAATGTCCTACCTCTTCCTTTGCGCTATAAAAAAGAAATAACGATGCGTTAAAATTTTAATTTCTTTAAGCTTATAAACTGTAACATGTGACATCAACAAAAATTAAAAAAAAAACGTGCGATAATTAAGGGCTTGCTTTTGTTTTCTTAAAACCAAAATGGCAGCAGTAAAATACATGATGGCGATAACGATGTCCATCATTATGTATATGTTTTCGAATAAAGAACGCACGTAGTGAAGAAAGTAATATGTAAAGAAATATGCTAATTTTATGCAAATTGTAAATTACAACGTGCTAGAGCTATGCTGCAGCTACATATATTACGGTTGTAGCACGAATGGGTCGGCTCAACCGGGGTAGAACCACACTCACAGAATACTAGCGTAAAGTAGCATCTTAATGCTGCTGTGTTTCATGTGGTGAGTGAAGAAAACCAGGACCCTTTTTACTGGAAACGAGGCATTTCATCTTAGTGCTCAGTGGTGACAATGCATCTGCATTTTTATTCATAATCGAGGATAAATTTAGATGTCTTTGGGTCACAGCATCCACTTATCATCAGGTGGACTATGTGACCGTTTGTCACCTTTACAATATAAAAATGTTAACTTGCACGCGGTGTATCCTGTTAATTGGTGGGTGGGGATCCGGCATCCCACTGATGACAGTAATTATCTCATTAATTTTTTTACGGGCTATCAAAGACCCACTGCCGAACATAAGCCTGCCCCAATGCGTCAGAAGTTGCCCCCATTGCCTCATAGGTCAAATATATGCCATATTTGCCACGTTTGGCATGTAGTTTGTTACCTAACAGTGGTAGAGCCACGCGGCAGCTTTTGCTGTCGCACGGATGGGCTGGCTCGAACCGGGGTGGTACCACGACCTCACAGAAAACCAGCGCGAAGTAGAGGTTTACCTCTGCGTTTCGCTTGGTGAGTGCAGGTGGCCGGAGGCCCTTTTTACTGGAAATAAGGCATGCCATCTTAGTCCTCACGGGTGACAACGCATCTGCATTTTGATTCGCAAACGAGGATAGATGTAGATGTCTATGGGCCGCAGCAACCACTTACCATCAGGTGGACTGTGTGCTCGTTTGTCACCCTTATCCTATAAAAAAAACCCCACCGTTTTTATTATATTGAGCTTTTATCAAGGAGATGCTGTTACTCACCCCCTGTTTCAGTTTCCACCTGTCGCCCCTTATGGCACATACGAGATGTATTGGCAAGGATATTTATTCGAATAATGCCAAATCCGAATATATTGTACTAACCTACTGTCTGTGATGATATATTAATGGAAGTCATACTTATTTTATTTATTATTTGGACTATACAAGACCTATATTCAACTTAAAGTAAGCCACTATACCGAGACTCAGCTATGAATATTATTTATTATATACACCTAAGTTTAACCATCCGCAATCAGCTGCACCTGGTTGTAGTTGACTAAACCTGGAAGTGTCTGCATTTTGGCTTTTATCTGTGACATATGCATGCCTTAACAGTATTATAAGATATTTAAAATAAATTAAATGGTAGCAGGATAAAAAAATTAAGGCTTGTAAAAAATTAAGCACTCATGTGTTTTAGGAAAATGTAACTATCAAAAAATTAAAGACATTTAGTTACGAAACATTTAATTTAATAATAATAATTATTAATTAAAACAATACAATAAAAAGTTTTCTAGCAGTTTTAGAAATGAAATTAAAATAATGATCGTACATATGTTGCAGGACGATGGTTTAATCAGCCGGTTAATTAGATAGCCGGTTAAGTAGTTAAATGCTAACATTCGACTAAATAGGTTAGTCGAAATACGAGAACGTAACATTTAAGTTTTGGCTGACCAACAATTATTCAATCAATTTCAAATTAAGAATCAAAAGAGTTCATAAATCTAAGCTTAATTATTTCATAAGATGACGTCAACTGCTTATTCATATTTACCGATTCTAGCTTTTATTTGTGATAATTTTAACAACAGAAACCATGGGATTTCGTTGACGAATATTTCACAGTGCAAATAAAGTTTAAACAAAATTTTTAACTGAAAATTTAGTTAAGCTCATGATGACTCGCAAACTTTCTATAAATCCTTAAACTATTGGCTTAAGTTAAGCGATTTGGCTGTTTTAATTTGACATTAAATAAATGACGGAATGTATAAAAATGGCTAGCTGACCAATAAATCGGCTGATTAGTCCACTGATGGGTTGCGACGTGTACCTTTATACGTTGACGTAATTATATCATTTAAAAATCATTTAATACTTATTATTTTTCTTTGTACCAGACAAATCACAACTGCTCACAGCCCGATTGATAATTATGTGTTAATATGCAGGAACCTTGTCACGCTTATATTCATGACATTGTGAGCGTAAGGTCGGAAAAGAAGCTTAAATTAATTCTGTATTCATTACGTCATTATTAATTCAAGCATGGTTGAAAAGTGAGTACAAAATTTACCTGGTGTGAAGTATATAGCAATATGTCCAATAGACTTTTAAATCTCATTTCGATTAAGGTCTTAAAATATCCCCTTTATACGAGTAAGAGCTATGTTTAGCAGTGGACTATGATAGCTGTAATAAACTATAAAGAATAAAATTGAAGACGAGCTAAATGAAGCCGGTGTGTTCCTAGTGTAAATAGTCGTGTCATACACAAAACAAAACGAGTTGAATGTAAATTCAAGAAAAACAACTTCCTTCTGCGTGAATCCCATATCTCTGGTGCCCTTTGACCTACAGAACCCAAATTCCGACCCGAGCTACTACCTCAAGGTATCCACATACCAAATTTAAAGTCAATCGGTCCAGTGGAACGGAAGTTATCGTGTAGGCATACAGACTAACAGACTGCCAGCTAAAACCATTAACTTCCTTTCAATGATACGCAGAAGGAAGTTAATAAAGCAGCACTACGCTGCTATTTTTGCCGGTAATATATAAAAATGCTATCTCGATCATACATACTTATTCGAGCTAGAGCCATAAATGCAACTGCAATGGAAAATTATATATTAGCTTATTGAAATAAAACATTCCTTTGACTCAAGGGATGTTGGTTAAAACACATCGACGGCAGACGGTTTATCTGAAATGTCAGTCACCGACCGCGTCCTCCGTTAATGAAAATGTTGCTATTAATATATTTACACAAATATTTTAAAACCGGTTTGTCATAATTGAAACGTCAATAAAATACATTTTACTTTTGCGTAAGTTGTCTGATTATATTTAATGACGTCTAATCTCGTTTACGCTGACAAAGTTCCTGCGCATTCGCTTTTGTCCCGGCTTATAATTTATTTTTATCACAATTGAGTACTATCTGAAAACTAAAGTATTTTCCTTATAACTTAGTATTTGTCCTCGTACATTTTTCTTCTGAATAACCTTTCCCTTCCCTCCTCTTGTCTTGCTCTTGAGCTTCCTTCAAAGAGTCCGGCAGTTTTTGATTGTTCGTTTCAGGTAACGTTAGCACTAAGAAACCGGATATAGCAGCCATGCTACCGAAAAGTACTGTTGGTAGATATAGGTAAAATCTTGCCTGTAAAAATATTTTCATAAATATTAAGATCATAATAAGTAGTAATATAATAAAATATGAACAAGTTACAAAATAAGACCGATGAGAGGTTTCGTAGAAAAAAGTTAATATTGTGTTGCTTTTTAAAAGTTAATTTTGCCGTTTTTATTACATTTTTAAGGATTTACTTGTAACATTAAGACTTAAGTAAGCTTTTAAATTAAGGAAACTTTTATAAAATGTATAACCAGGCTATGGTTGCCATAATTAGGTTTTACAAGGCCTATTTACGGCTAAAATTGGATTATTTTTTGATTAAATAAAGACCTAATTTTTGAATAACCTACGTCCAGTGGTAGCCATCAGTTAGAAAGTTTATTGATGTGATGTTGTGATTAAAGTGCTCTCTGTGCACAGATTATTCCATAAATAGGGGTTTTTGCTCTCTAGTCTTTGAATGTCTTCAGAAGAGTTCTGGATAAGGGTTTTATAGATATGTACATATATAAACAAGTTTTTGACGGGTCGTTAGAAAAGTGCGTCAATGTTTGATTGCTGCGCAGCTAACATTGAGGGAGTACCTTTTTATTTATTTATTTAAATTATCCCAAATTAAATGTGGTTTATGGGCAACAATGTTTTCGTCTACTGATCGACCCTTACGAATGTGTGTGTGTGCATTAAAATTAGTTAAGATAATCTATTATATATATATATATATATATATATATATATATATATATATATATATATATATATATATATGTATATAATAGATTATCTTAACTAATTTTAATATAATATAATAGATTATCATGACGGCTCCGTGGCGCAGTGGCTTAGCAATGAGTTGCTGCGCTGGGGGGCGCGGGTTCGAATCCCGCACGGAACAAGTATTAGTATGGTCTACAAATAATTGTTCCGGGTCTGGATGCTTGTCCTTGTGCAATTTGTGTATGTAAACTGCCTCCACGATACAGGAGAAAATCCTAGTGTGGGGTAACGTTTTTAAAATATATATATATATATATATATATATATATATATATATAACGTTTGTATAAAACAATAAAAAAGTATGTTTTTATGAAGATGGAAAAGAAATAATCTCTAAATATATAACCATCATTATCATCATCATTATAGCCTATCAAAGTTCACTACTGAAAATAGGCCTCCCTCTAGATTGCTTCCATCCATTATAAAAACAGCCTTTCCCATACATTCGTAGGAAGAATTTTTCCATAGTTGTCACGCTTGGCAAGTGGGTTGACAGCCGTAGTTTTTTTTATTATTTCTAGTTGTAATCAGGAAGATGTTGTTGCCCATCCTGTTTCAATTTCCCTCCTTGTTCTGGAACTTATATGTCCCACGTTTGTGTGAGACTTATAATAAAAAAAGAATGAGCTGACAGTATTACTTGCCTAGAGTGTCGTAGAAGGTGACTAATGAGATTCTGGGTTTTTGGTTGTACAGGCGATAGACTAGCTACCTATCACTTCTTTCAAAGTTTTCCAATTGTACCAATATTTTTTTGGCTACACGTGGTCCGCGTGGCTGGTAGCTATTTGGACTCTGCCTACCTATTCAGAGATAATAGGTGTGTCGAATATATAAATAATAAATATAAATACCAATAATGGAGTTTGTGGAGCCAAAGTCGATCCAATCTTTCCTATAGTGGAACAGACGGCCAACAGCGAGGTTCTGTAGTCTGTAGGGAACACCTCCGCCGCAAACACATATAGCGAGTTATACGCGAGAGTTATAAAAAACTTGCCACCGAGGTAGAAGACTGTTGACCAACTGCCATCTGAAAAAGCTGTATTATTAAATTTCATTTCGGTATCATTTAAATCGCCTAGTTTTGCCGGCGTAAGATAATCCATTACTTTATCTCATCCTATGGTTGTCGTTAGAGGGTGACAGAAGAAAACTAAAACAGCATCTTCCAACGCAATACAAATAAAGCCTATACGGTTGCACACCAGTCTGCCAAGCGCAACAAATACATATATGGCAAATATTACCCCTGTAAGGCAGTCTATAACAGGTCTATCAGCAGTAGACTTTCATGTGCTAGAATTAATGATGAATGGTCATTTAAAATATCGATTATTTTAAAACAAAAGAAGTTCATCAAAATCATTTGATTCTATCATCATTACAGCCTTTCATAAGTCCACTGCTGAACATAGGCCTCCAAGGAATGCCACAAAGCACGGTCCTGAGCCATCTGCATCCATCGACTTCCTGCATGTCTTACCTGGTTGTCACTCCATCTCGTGGGGGGGTCGCCCTACACTTCTCCTACCAGTACGAGGCTGCCACTCAAGAACCTTTCTTGCCCATCGGTTGTCGGTTCTTCGAGCTATATGGCCGGCCCATTGTCACTTCAGCTTACTAATCCGTTGGGCTATGTCGGTTACTCTGGTTCTACTGCGGATATCCTCATTCCTAAGTTTATCACGCAGAGAAACTCCGAGCATAGCCCTCTACATAGCTCGCTGAGCGACCTTGAACTTCCTCATACGGCCAGCAGTGAAGGAACACGTCTCAGATCCATAAATCATCACTGGCAACACGCACTGGTTGTACAATTTCGTTTTAAGGTTTTGAGGTATGTCTGACGAGAAGATGTGTCGTAGCTTCTCGAACGTTACCCAGCCGAGTTGAATTCGTCGATTGACCTCTCGGTCGAAGTTGGACTATTTGTCCCAGGTAAACATACTCGTCAACAAATTCCAGCTTAGTGCTCCCAACAACTACCGGCATAGGTGTGACATGGACATTAAACATAATCTTTGTTTTGTACATGTTCATCTTAAGACCTATCCGTTGGAAGACACTTTTGAGGTCATTGAGCATAGTGCTTAGGTCCTCCAGCGATTCTGCCATAAGGACTATATCGTCGACAAATCGAAGGTGAGTGATGTACTCGCCATTGATGTTAATACCGTATCCTTTCCAGTCCAGAAGCTTGAAAACGTCTTCCAATGCAGGGCTGAAGAGTTTCGGGGATATAACGTCACCCTGTCTTACACCTCTCTGCAATTGGATAGGTTTCATACTCTGGTTCTGTACTCGGATAGCCATCGTAGCCCTACTGTACAAGCACTTCAGCACTTCGATATCCGACAGTCAACTTGGCACCGCTGAAGGGACTGCAGCACCGCCCAAATTTCGACGGAATCAAAGGCTTTCTCATAGTCCACATACGCCAGGCATAGTGGCAAACCTGTACTTCTCGGACTTCTGTACAACTTGCCGAAGGGTATGTATGTGGTCTATGGTGCTAAAGCCCTTTTGGAAACCGGCTTGTTCGGGAGCCTGAAAGTCGTCAAGTCTGCATGCGAGACGATTCGTAATGACTCTTAAAAACAGCACGTAGGCGCACCCAAAAGGGAAATCGGTCTGTAGTTCTTCAAGAGAGCATTGTCACCTTTCTTGAAGAACAAGACCACCGCACATCTGCTCCATGCCTCCGGTGTAATGCCACCATGGAGGACGGAATTAAAGAGCCTCTGAAGGACTTCCAGTACCGGTTTTCCACTCGCTTTCAGAAGCTCTGCTGTAATTCCATCCTCGCCTGGGGCCTTGCCGTTTTTAAAGTGCTGGATAGCCATTCTAATCTCGCTCAGACTGACGTCCGGGATATCTTCGGAATAGTGTCAGATAAGACTCGCTCTTGGATCGTTACTCACACTTGCGTGTGGCTCCAACGATGACGTGCACAGCTGTCCATAGAATCTCTCAATTTCACTCAAAATCTCAGGTGCCCCGAAAACGATGCTGCCACACTCCGTCTTCAGCTTTGACAGTTGGCTCTTTCTGGCAGACAGATCTCTGGCAAAGACTTTGGAGGCTTGGTTCCGCTCGATCGCTTCTTCAATAGAAGTTGTATTGAAGTTGCGTAAGTCCCGTCGCATGCATTTGGAGATCTGTCTGTTCAGTTGCCTGTATGCTGTCAAAGAAAGTAGCTTCATCTCCCGTCTAACAGCCATGAGATTAAGAGTGTGATCGGAGAGTTTTTGTGTTCTTCTGCGGTGGGTCTTGCAGAACTTAGCTCCGACCGCATGGACAGTTTCCACGAGCTTGTCATTCATATCGTCCACTTCATTGCAGTCTTCTAGGCACTGAAAACGGTTTTGTAACTCCAGGTGAAAGGTTTCATGACTTTGGAACAGGGCACGAGGGGGACGGAGCGTTGACTTCATTAGACGAGACCTGTCCAACTTAACGTTTAGGTTCAGTGTGCCTCTAACCATTCGGTGATGACTACCAGTTTTCACCCTCGCGATCACGGAGACATCACTGAACAGTAGTCGTCTGGTCGTCATAATGAAGTCAATCTAATTTTTTGTCGAACCGTCGGGGCTCGACCAGGTCCACTTCCTGTGGGGCCGCTTCTGGAAGAAAGAGTTCATCATAAAGAGTCCCTCTTTCTCCATGAAGTCGGCCAGCTGCTGGCCACTTGGGTTCCGTTGCCCTATTCCAAATTTCCCTACTTTCAGCTCACCGTTCTCTCTTGTGCCTAGTTTTGCATTGAAGTCTCCCATTAATACCGTATATTGGGTTTTGGAGGAATGCATGGCTCTAGATATATCCTCATACATTTCCTCCACCTCCTCATCGAGGTGCGCCGAGGTTGGTACGTAAACCTGTATGACGAATACCGTTACCGGTATAGCGAATACCGTTTGGTGATTCTGAGTATAAGGTACGCAACCCTCGTCGACACACTCCCGATCTTTACAACGTTGTTAACAAGAGACTTGTGGTCGATAAATCCGATACCTCCTTGGGATAGATGGACGCCCTCCCGGTGATAGAGCAAGTTGCCGGATTCGAGGATTATCGTGTCCTTCCCCTCTCTTCGGACTTCCGATAATCCTATAATATGCTAGCATAACTTATCTATCTCTTCTTCCAGTTCCACGATCTTCTCGTCAGTCCTCAGGGTGCGTGCGTTGTACGTTGCCAGGTCGAGTCGTCTAAGGTGGCAACCGAACCTCCACCGGAGATTCTTAGCACCCCCTGCCCCGCCGTTACCATGGTCACCACCGTAGCCAGGAATAGCGGGACCGCCGGGGACTGGGGGCCGTCTCCTTGTTACTCTCTTCATAGGGGGGTATTTGCCATAGTTGCCACGCTTGGCGAGCGGGTTGGCAACCGCATTTTTTTTATTGTAATTTTGGCTATTATCAGGAAGATGCTGCTGCCCATCTCCTGCCTGCTTCCCTTTGTCGCCTTTTACGACACCCACGGGAAGATATGGGGTAGTGGATATTCTTGACCGCCACTACACGGCATGATTCTATAGCAAGTGATTAATTAATGGAAAAGCGCCCGACTTTAAATTTCGAAATACTTACATAAAGCGAGCAAATCGAGTTTAATCCTCACTGGAAACTATGAAATTAATAATTAGTAATAAAGACCAAATTAATAAAGACCAAAAGATTGTGAGTAGATGTAATGGCCTATAGATAACCTACATTTGTCTTCGATTAAGAATCAAAATGCAGATGCGTTGTCATCTCTGATGATGAAAATGGAATGCCTCGTGACTAGTAACTGTTTCCGATTATCTATACTACCATACGAAACAGCAGCATTAAGCTGCTACATTTCGATAGTAATCTGCACGTATTTACGTGATAAATTACTGCTGTTACCCATTTCATTGGCGCCGGTGGGTTTCAAACTCGATTTGCTCTCTTGCGAATTCAGCTCTAATATAAATATATTCTGCGATTTTGCCGTGGTCATAGCTAACCAGGAGGTCATAGTATTATTTTCTGCAGTCTAATTAAATGTGATCTTTTGGTGTGTATTATTTACAATATATAATATATAGCAGCCATCAATAGTAATTTACACTTGCAATTGTTGTTACTTGGTGAACCTCCAGATTAATTTTTGTGATTTGAATAAATACTAACAATAGTTTCACAATATTTCTTTTGGTTACTTACTAGTATAATAATAGTAATTAAAAATATTTTGTAGAGTGTGCATTTTTTTATATGCCTTACATCGATCACTAATAAAAAAAAACTAGACACACAATCCCATGGAAAAGTTCTCTAAAAACTGTCGCCAATTGTTTAGACGTAATTCTAGTTGAAATAAATATACATTAATGTAAATTCAACATTAAATGCATTGCCTGAAGTTGTATTCACAAAGCTACGTACAAATAAAAACGCACACAAATGTTCGAGTGGGCCTTCATTTAATAAGTGGTTAATTTATTACTTAGTAAAACATTGTTTATATAGAAATAAATACCTATCAGTATATTCTTTTTAATAACTTTATCATGTTCTACAGTTCTTTGTTGGAAATAAATGATGTATTATTATTGTTATTGTAATTTCTTAAAAAATAAATATAAAGAACAATACCTGGAATGAATCCATAATTGATTAAAATCAGTCCAGTTAAAATAAAAGCGACAGCAATGACTCTTTTTCTTCCAAACCTGTCCAAGAAAATTAATTTGCATACGTTGGCAGGTGCCTCTATAAGGAGAACAACAATGTAGTTCAAATATTTGTTCCCAGATAATTCAATAGCGTTAATAGAAAGGCCATAGTATACTAATGTGGAAGACGTCCAGAGAAAAGAGCAAATGAAGATTCTTTTCCATATCATTGCTGATGCCAAAATTTGTTTTAAAGAAGACTGATTCGTTTGTCGATTCTCGAATTTCTTTGCGTCCCTTTGTCTCATTGCATGCTTTTCTACTTGGTCGTAGTGGTCTTTGGGCACTGTGACATTATTCAACTTTTCCGATTTGCTCAGCACGTTCAGACCTTCTTCATATCGCCCCTTGCTGAAAAACCATCTGAAGCTCTCCGTGAGCATCCACATATAGACAAACACGAAGATAGCGGGTGTGTAAATGATAAGAAGGACATATCTCCAGTTTTGTAGCCACCAAAACAGTAAAGTGACGGTGACTCCGCCAAGGATAAACATTGTGTTGAACAGCAGGCTAATGAAGACTCGGCCTTTTGGTCCCACTAGTTCGAGAGCTGGAATACAGTATTTTTAGTTAATTTATTGTGAACTTTATCTTATACTATATAGGTACATAGACATAACACATTCATAGTAATGATTTCTTACATTTACGCGAATACAAACAAAGCATGAATGACGTGACTAATAGGTACATCTAATATAAAAATGAATCGCTGAATGTGATGCTAAGCGCAAATCTCGAGATCACCTGAACCGATTTCGCTAATTATTTTTTATAATATTCCTTGAAGTACGAAGATGGTTCTTACGGAGAGAAAAATTTAAAAAATTGCCTGAAATAGTCTAAAAACAATACTTTTCTATATTCCTATACAAAAGATTCGTAATAATACTTAAAAGACAATTTGAACTTTAATACCATATCATAAAGTTTAAGTGTTAGTGGAGGGGTTCCGGGCAGGTAAAAAAATTGAGTGACGTTAGTATCGTATAAATATTAATGTCAATATTTATACACACTGGCAGATACCTGATACCTGATGTTATAAGGAGTAACTTGGGCTGCTTTTATTTTAGGGTTCCGCGAAAAATAACTCCACGCGGGCGAAGTCGCGGGGATCAGCTAGTTAAATAAAAGTAATTTTGAGGATTTTATCTTTTGGTTCCACTAGTTCGAAAGCTGGAATACATTATTTAAATTATTGTAAAATTTATCTTATATTATATACTCGTACTTACACAAATATGGTTGATTTATAGTAACAATTTATTACAATTACGCGAATAAAATTAAACATGAATGGCGTAACTAATACATTAAATAAAACTAATTTTAAGAATTTTATCGTTACTACTATCTGCTTCGAATACTATAATAAATACCCCAAGCATACAACCGCAAGACTTCATGATACTGAAAACTCGTTTTGAGTAGATCGGACTAAATTAGTATTGATATGAATGATATGAATAACCCACCGATACAAAGGCAGGAACACCTAAAACTAGTAAAACCGGAAGCGCGAGACACAATAAATAAAAACTATAATTAGTCACAAGTAATTGATGAGGCGTTAAAGGTGAAGGTTATTGGGTGATGTTCGAATATCGCTTATTGTATACCTACTTGGATCTGAATAATGTAACCAAGTACCTACTGAGTTTGTATGTTCAAAAATTATTGTGAATTTGGTTGATATATTGTGTTTGTGGGGTTATGTTTATTATTATTTTTAGCCAGTTTTAAAATAATCGGCCGAGTACGAATCGGACTCGTGCATATAGCGTTCCGTACCATCGTAATATTTGTTTTATGTAGGGAAACCCCATTAATTTTTATTATTTGTTGTTATAGCGGCAACAGAAATACACATTATGTGAAAATTTCAACTGTTTGTTCAACTGGACGGACGAACAGCGGAGGCTTACTTATAGGGTCCCGTTGGTTACCCTTTGGGTGCGGAACCCTTAAAAGGGAAGAAGTTAACAATTTACTGTATGTTTATTTTGTATGTATTTTACGAGATACATATTCATCAGTTGTGAACCAATTTTGACAATTATTTTTTATTAAATAGGTTATACCTCAGGGTTCCATATAAATTTGGAGAAAAAATTGGACTTAATTACACTTTTAACCCAGAAACACTTTTAACTCATAAGTGTGAAAAAATTGGCAGTTTTAGGGGACTGCCGGCAGAAGTGAAAACATAAAACTATGAAAAAACAGCTACATATTATATACGGCTAATATTAGCATGCCGGTGACGCAAACTTATAAGTTTTTTTTACCAATCCAAAAATCGCCCAATTGGTTTAAAGAAGTTTACAGTTAAAAAAAAAAAAACAACGCATCTATAAACTCTGATTGAAATACTGCGGCTGAAATATGTGTGGCTAATTATATTGCTTAGTTACGCTTGTCTGTTTATAGTAGATGCGATATTACCCCTGCTAATTCATATGTCGCATAATTCAAATAACAGTAAACACAGCTGTGGGTAGACTGCCACTTAGCAGCAAAAATAAGTTTCATATTTATAGAATAAGGCGACAAACGACCCGATGGTAAGTTGATTTTACCACATTAACATCTATGCTTGATTGAAAAACAAAATGCAGATGCGTTGTCACCGCTGAAGACTAAGAGAAAATGCCTCATTACATGTAAAAAGGGTCTCCGATTCTATACACTCATCATACGAAACACAGCAGCAGTTTTCTGCTATATGGTATGTGGAAGATACATACAAAGACAGATTACCAGACAAAGCTCAACTACTCACATCTTATTGTTCACCATTATCATCATCATCATATGAGCTCATCACGAGTCTATTGCTAAAAGTAAATCTCCTCCATAGACAAACACTATGTACTGTTTCAAACCACCTGCGCCATCTACTTTCTGAATGTTTTATAATGACGTCACTAAATTTAGAGGGCGTTTACTAGTAATGAGGTATTTTATCTTAGTTGTTACAACACATATTATGAATTTTGATTATTTACCAATGTCAGCTTTTTATAAAATTGAAATGATAAACGAACTTACACAACACATGCACTATTAGTGGCTACTGCAGCCCGTAGACACCTACAAACAATTTCAAATAAAGAAGGCTGCACATGCGTTGCCATCCCTGAAGACTAAGTTATACCCCACAGCCTATAGTTATACTAGCTCTCTACATCCTAAAAACCGAAACACAGCAGTGCAGGCACAGCTATAGCCAGATAAATAAGGGTGGTTTCACCAAATATATGCGTCAGCAGAAACGAAGTACTAACACCTAGTCAAGACAAGGGTGTCTATGGACTACAGCATCCACTTAATTTATAAAAGAAATATGGCTTGTTAATTTCCAATTCATCTGATTAATTAGTTTAATTATGTCGGTTACTCTTGTTCCGCAGTAACAATCACATGCACTTAACGAATTTATTCATTAAATGAGCAAAAAAAAAAAAAAACAGGAAAAAGTAATTTTTTTTGCCCAAGGACTATTTATAACAACTATTTCTATATTTAGTGAAGCGAATGTATTTTTTTCTGACTGTAACAGTAAAAACTTCGCTGATAGCACAGTTTTTGCACGTGACCTTTGAAGCGTATCGACTAATGTTTTTTTATTTCAACATAGAAAGTGTTTTACATTTAACAATCTACAAAAATTGAAAGGGGGTTTTATTTATACTAATCATTATATAACTAAAGCATTGTACAACGTTTTACGATGTAATATACATAGTGTAGAGAACCGGAGATCCTTTTTACTGGAAAAGAGGCATTCTGTCTTAGTCCTCACGGGTGACAACGCATCTGCATTTTGATTCGCAAACGAGGATAAATGTAAATGTCTATGGGCCACAGCAACCACTTACCATCAGGTGGACTGTGTGCTTGTTTGTCACCCTATCCTATAAAAGAAATATACGCTATAACGATTTCGGATAATTATTTAATTCATCCAGCATTAAAATTCACCCATCATAGTATGTCACCATCCTCATATGTTAGTATCAAGAAAAAAAAAAGCAAAATGTATTCTAGCTGATCTATCTATCATTTCATCAGGAAGCGTTTTAGGTCGTTGTTCATGCAGCCCTTAACCTCAATAATAATCATTCACATACATATCTTCCGCGAACATCGACCTTCATTAAAAATCTAATAAACTTATTGGCTGGCGTTTGACGTTGTGATGTTTACTATTATGTGTGTAATTAATCTAAGGTATAGCTGTATAGTGATGTACGAAGTATAGTAGGAATAATACCATGTTTTTTCAAGTAGTTGTAAATCAATCAAGAAATACTGAACACAAATTTTATGTATCGGCCACTTCTAAGTAATTAATATTTTCTGGCGTGTTCTTGGAAAGGCTTATTCTTATAAAAAATATCTTAGAGGTTTTTTTTCGAACCAGACGTAACTAACAAAAGGGCGAGGTCAATAAATATTATTTATAAACTATATTGAATAAAAAGTTTCTGTTTCTGTTTCTTGTGTGTGTAATGTGATGAGGTATTAGAGGATTCTTTTTAAATTCTGGTATTAAGAGTTAAGCTACGCTAAGCTCTAAAAATTTTGTAGTAAAAGATGTGATAGTACCTGTATTTTTATCAGAAGAATTTTTTTGAAACACATTGTATACATAGGTTGTTGCTTAGAAGTACCAAACACAATTGATGACTAAGGGATCTCTTTTGTATTCTTGTAGTTATTATTATTCAAAACATAACACTTGCGAAAACTGCTTAACATTGTTTAAAAAGTCAATTAAAATATAATTTACAGAATTTAAATTTCAGAGTAGTTATAAATTAAAATTTATTAGTTCTTTAAATAAATAATATAAAATAATAAAAACATCTTTATGTATGCTGCATAAATTATTCGCTCAGTAGCTAGGTGATGAATATTGTTTCTATTGAGTATGTGAGATTAAACTATCTCATAAACTTGTCTCAATAAATATACCAAGGCACTGCGAGCTCATATTTTATGTTACTAAGGAACAACTTTGCGCGCTTGGTATAATGTGACTATGCCATTATTTAAAGGCTTTCCGTGGGAAGGTATAGTTTGCGTTGAGGTCTTTGTTATTCCGAAACAGCTTTACGCATTTTACGTCTAAGATACTTGTGTCCTTATAGTAAATGATATATTAACTCATTTTGAGCATGATGCCTTTATATAACGTGAAAAAATTAGAAAAAAAAAATAGAGTAAAATATTTTTTATCTAATATAGATAATCAGAATTCTAATTAAAAGTCATTTATGCTTTTACCACTGGGTCTGAAAAAACCTATCCTGCAAAAAGCTAGCAAAAACCCCGTGGGACTTTTATTTAAACATTTATTTACAATATAGTATGCTGTACAATTAAATGTGATAACATTTGGAGACAGAATCGTACCAATCACCTAATTCCCAGGGCTGATTGTCAAACATGTAAAGTTAAAGTTAAAAATTACAGCCTATATATAGCCCCCGTACCACAGCTGGGCGCAGGCCTCCCTTCATTTCTGAGAAGTTTTAGGGCAAGGCATTGTCCGCCTCGCTGCCACAATGCGTGTTGGCGAAATTCACAATCACATGTCTCCGAAATATTTTTTTCTCACGATGTTTTCCTACACCGCCGAGCAATCATGTATCCTTTATGAACTATCTACCCGTGAGAGGCAACTATGTTATTTAAAAAATCTCTACGTTTAGAAACAGCATGGTAGCGGTCACACCATTCCCAGGGCTTACTATCAATCATGTATCCTTTATGAACTATCTACCCGTAAGAGGCGACTATGTTATCTATAAAATCTCTACGTTTAGAAACAGCATGGTAGTGATCACACCATTCCCAGGGGTTGCTATCAATCACGTATTCTTTATGAACTGTCTACCCGTAAGAGACGACTATGTTATCTAAAAAATCTCTACGTTTAGAAACAGCATGGTAGCAATCACACCATTCCCAGGGGTAGCTATCAATCACGTATTGTTTATGAACTGTCTACCCGTAAGAGCCGACTATGTTATTTAAAAAATCTCTACGTTTAGGAACAGCATGGTAGTGATCACACCATTCCCAGGGGTTGCTATCAATCATGTATTCTTTATAAATTATCTACTCGTAAGAGGCGACTATGTTATCTAAAAAATCTCTACGTTTAGAAACAGTATGGTAGCAATCACACCATTCCCAGGGGTTGCTATCAATCACGTATTCTTTATGAATTATCTACTCGTAAGAGACGAATATGGGAATAGCAAAAAAATCTTTCTCTTTTATCGATAGATGTCGCTATAACCATCTTGTTTAAACTAGACTTAACGTCTGGTGCTGCCGTCGTTAATCCATCTGCTAAGCGTGGCGACTAACGTAACTTGTCCGTATAATAGGAGAGGCTCATATTCGGCAATGGGAATCATATGGGCAGATGATAATGATGATGATGATGAAAGGCGCGGATGACAATGATGTTCAGTTACTCGTGGTTTAAAAATATTCACGCTCCTTAATAAAATATTCGTCTCATACTGCTAGCTTAGCGGTTCATGTCTTTAGCTGTGTGGAGAGTTAATCTCAGCTGTACCAAATACTGATGACGAATTAATGGTTTCTGCGTTTAGTTGCGTACTAAAAGTCTTTTTTATACTATCAGGGTGACCAACGTGCACACATAGTAAATGGATGCTGTGACCCATAGACATCTACGTCTATTTTTATTATAAATCTAAAGTTTTCGTATGTACTTACAATCGATCTAATGGTAAGTGTCAACTGGGGCCAATAAACACCTTCAACCATTACAGATGAGTTGTGACCTCTTCGCATTAATATGGAATGCTGCAGTTTTTTTTTAACTTATTATAAGCCAGTGCTTGACCACAATCCTACTGTCTTAGCGTAACAAAAGCCTATTCACTCTTGCCTTGAAGACGCCCAGATAGTATTTGGATAGAAAGATAGAGGATAAAGATAAATATATACTGGCTCTCTATACCGCTCTAGTCCGTTCTGTTTTTTCGCAGCAGAAATACGTACTAGGGTACCACCTTTCTTCTTTCTAGAAGAACACCAAGGCAGAGAAGGCGTTCTTCCGCCTAGGTCTCAAAAATCTCAATTATATTTCTTCCGTCGTATGGAGTATTTGTCTTAATTGCGACGCTTGGCAGGTGGATTGGCGATCGCAAATTCAGACCTTTTCTCGTCGGAAACTTTGACGCTGCTCACCGTCGAAGGTCTTTTTCTGGCGTAAGCAAGACGGTTATAGCGCCATCTTTTGGCAGACTCTGGCATATTCCATAGTCAACTCATGTTATATTTTAATTTTAAAATAGGATTTGGAAATGAAACTCAGTTTTTTTAGTTATTTTTAGCCAGACTTATGAGTATAAAGCATTTTACCTGTGAGGTACCTATAGATTTAGGAATTTCATTGAAGATATATTTTTATATTGCGTAATAATAAATACGTGTAAAATATAGTCTAATCAGCTTACATAACATATCATAACACAGAAAAAAGGCAAGACTTACCTAATACAAAACAGGCTGTATAAATGCCACCTCCGAAAGCAGGTTCCAAAAACTCTAGGACAATGAACATATTGTAGTTTAAGGAGAAAGCTCTGATCATGCCGAAGATGCCGCTGGTGACGCATGCGAATATAAGCGCGAGTCGGCGACCAAACTTGTCGGATATAAGCCCGGTGAGCGGTATGGATATGAAGAAGCCGGCGTTGTGGACGGTTCCCACGAGCGATCGTTTCCAATCCTGGCAGGCGATGTTGAACTGAAAAATTACTATAGATGTAAAAATTTTGATACTGGCAGGAAATATTCCTGTAGGTTAAGAATTTTAAAATAATTAAAAAAAAACTTTTGAAGTATAATTATACTACAGTAACAATTGTTTTGTTACTGTAATATAATTATCCATTACAATCTTTTTTTCTTTTTTTACTACTCAGCCAGCGCATATCTACGATTCCACCTGGTGGAATAATTAAGATTATTTGTCCTGTAGGTATCGTAAGAGGCGATAGGGGGAAACTAAAACGCGAAATGTGCAGCAGCATCTTCTTGATAGCACTCAAAATTATAAAAATATGCAGTTGCCAATCCGCTTCCCAAGCGTAGCAACTATGGCAAAATCCCCCAGTTTATGGGGGTTCTGCAATGGACTTTTATAATTACAATATTGAAACTGTTTCCTTCTTTAACTGCAAGGTGTCCTACGTTTAGAGTACGTAGTATGCTTGCTTTAGAAAAAATGAAGAAGAAAATGTATAAGTAAATCGAAATAAAAGTACACTGAGTAAGTTGTCAAATACGTGTCCCGAAATTGTCTATTAAAGTTCTTAAGTGTTAAGGCTTGAAATCTACCGCTTATATTCTTAACTCAGACCGAAACAAAGTTCTCTGAAATTCAAAACTAAGACAAATAAAATAAATCCTTCGAATAAAGTATCGTACGATTTACAAAAGAATACAGAGAACAAAAGGTAACAACTTGTAAATTTATATAGGTACAAGATTTGAATGGTTGCCAAAATAAACATTGGTGCATTAACTGGTAGTATCACTTGGCTTTGCTTCAGCTTCCATTCCCTTTGGCGGTTGAATTTAATATAAATGATTTACGACTCTATATGTAGGGCAATAAGATTTTAACTCGAAATCGTTGTTGTTTAGTAGTCTGAGGTGCGGTATAATAGTATGACACTAAAGAGTTATGTTGAGATTCTTCGATTTCGCTTACTTGTGACTTCGACCTTTTGTTTTTGAACGTCGCAAACGATATCTTCTGGTTAATAACTAGTCCGCTAAATTGTAGCTTTGCAGGATTCATATATTGCATCTTTTACTATATCCGTTTCATACTTCGGTCCGGAAAATTTGCCGGTGGTAAACAATTCCATAGAGAAGTCGTGCGAGGTAAAAACTCCTCGTGAATCGCACAGTAGTGGCGCGCAAGCATCCAGATGATATGGATGATAACTAAAGTTTGGTCGCGATGTGTATTGGTGAAATTTAGCGGCTGGAATTAATCCGAACAATTCCTCAGAGCACTCCCCGTGGTAAATTCGATAGAAAACGCAAAAGAATGCAACATCTCTTTTTTCATAGTATATTCACGATACAATACGACGCAATTGAGCAATTACGATAGCATTTTTAATTTGTCGCTTTGATAGGTCAGATTAAGATTGTTGTTTCGAATTTAATCACTTTTGGTTTTCCACAATATTTAACAAACTGATTTTAAACAAGAACATCTCAAATTATCATAATGGTTTTGGTTTAAAAATATATAGGTATTATATTTATTCTCTACATAGTCCCTGGTCGGTAAATTTCATACATCTTTTGTTTATAGAATAAGGGTGAGAAACGAGCGCACAGTCCACCTAATGGTAAGTGGTTACTGTGGTCCATAGACATCTACATCTATCTTCGTTTGCGAATTAAAATGCAGATGCGTTTTCAGCCGTGAGGACTAAGATAGAATGCCTCTTTTCCAGTAAAATGGGTCTCCGGTTCTCTACACTCACCATACGAAACACAGCAGCATTAAACTGCTATTTTACGCTGGTATTCAAATTGGTAGTTCCAGAGATTAGCGTATTTAAACAAACAAAAACCTCTTTCGCTTTACTGTATTAGTATAGATTCCATCTATCTGTCTCTTTTTAGTGTTTATTTTCGTTTCATTTGTTTCAAATCACAACGAAGCTAAAGAAATTCACACGTTTTTTTTTCAATTTAAATTTCCTTCTCTTATTCAGCTAATAAATGACGGCACGTAGCCCGTTATCCTTGGCAGGCGGACTGATGATCCTAGGACAAAATCTTAAAAATTTTAATGGATGATGGATTCCCGCCGCCGCTTCATAGACTCGATTATTCTTACAAAAAATATTTAATTAGTTCCTTACGAAATGCCTCCAAGCGGTCTTCACTTCGCTCTTATCTTCAAATTTCTTGGCTCGGACTCTTTCTTAAGCCAAGGAAAAAGGTTTAAGTCACTTAGAGTTAGATTTAGAGAATATGGAGAAGATGTTCGAAGTTTGCTTCTCGGATTACCATCCGAGCCATCGCAATTTCGGCTTTGTGTATGAGTATAATATCTTAATGAAATAGGACTTTTGCTCGCGCGAGAAAAAAACTCCTCGTGTTAACATCTGCGACGAATACTCGCAGACACATTTCCTTTAGAAGGTTATTCTGCTTTCTATTTCAATCTGTTCTTGAGCAAATTTATTCCATAAACTTAAACGTTACTAACAAATGTCATTCAGTAAATGTCACATTAATATTCTTGGATAGTGTAAAAGGGTTTAAAATGTCAAATATCCATGTAACTTTATGTTTATAATCCTTTGAGAATTCGCCAACCTCCCGAATTGAGTTTGACCTACTCTTGAAACATTTTAACTTATTTTATAAATGAATTACATTGTCATAAAATTACTGCTTGCAAATTTGAAATTTTCGTAATTCGAAAAGTCCAGTGAAATTTGCTGACTACTAAATTCTTTCGTCTTTTGGTGGTCATAGGGTCAGAGTATCTGACTATTGACTGGCGAAATAGGGCTTCAAATCCTTAGTAAAATCAACATAAATGCTTAAACATAACTTAGTCTTTTTGGAGTGTGGATATATTGTGATTGGCGTGGCCTGTCCATTTTAATCCTAATAAGAAGTTCTTAAACTATCAGAGTAAACTAAAAGGTTTAATAGTGATGTCTGCTAGGCTATTTTCAAAAACTCACAAGGCTATTCTCAAAGAAAAAGTATATTATATAGTGATTTATGAACTCATAGACATACAGTTGCTAAGTAACCCCAGCGCCGGATACGTGAGCACAATTCGGAGACATTTTAATTTTTTTTTAATAAATTTGTGTATGCACTGCACTAATATGAACGCAAATTCACTAGCCAGACTTAAGGTTTTTACTATATTATACGTCTAAATCATACGGACAGGCCATCTCATATTTCTGAAAGGGTGTTAGGGCAAGATAGTGGACCGTCACACTGCCCCAATGGGTGTTGGCGGACTCCACATGTCTTCAAAACATTTTTTTTATATTTCATAGACATGCAGGTTTCCTTCACCGCCGAGCACGAGGCAAATTTGCCAGACTTCTTTTCAAATATTTACACTCAAATCTATCACAAAGATAGCTGACAGAATAGACGAATATGTTTTAAACGTTTTATTTCTTTTTCTTCTTTACATTCCGTAAAAATTGACAGATCCGTGGCGCAGTAGTTTAGCACTGAGTTACGGCCTACAAACGATTGTCCCGAATCAGGACGTTTTGTCAATATAATTTTCCACGATACATGAGAAAATCCTAGTGTAGGTAACGTTTTTTTTAAAATAATAATTATTGTAATAAAGTCTACTGCTGGTAATGGTCCTCTCCCGTGAGGAAGAATCTGTTTTAATTATCAACCTTGGAAAGGCAGATCGACGATTGTAGTACCAGACGTATCGCGCATTCGACGCTGCTACCCATCGCCAGCAGGAGTTAGTCTGTCGTAAACCGACATCTTTCGGAAACCATAAGATTTTTCTGGCATTTACCTTAGTTGCATGTTACGACATCCACGGACGAAAAGGGTAAAGTCGCGTATCAATTCAAACCATTCTTTACAATCCACCATTTCATATCTTACCAATTTATTTTAAATAAGCCTATTTTACCGACCACCTTGAGAGTCAATCAATTTTTGTTTCCTTGTTCGATAAAATGATTTTACCTTTACAATGGATTCTTTACGTAAAAATTGATTGACTTCAGTAGACGTCACTATTACAAAGTAATTTTAGTCGAAAGAAAATATTAATTTGATTTAATACCATTGAGTTATATGTACTATGTACTAGAGAAGCCATTCCGAACATTGACTATGTTCAACTGAACTGTAGTGCAATCCATACAAACATAATATTGCGTAAATTGAAGATTTGTGAATTCCATAAAATAATTATTATTAGATTTTATTTAGAAATATGTTTGTTTAGATTAAATTAAGATATTTTATATTAAATTAAAGTCTTCGCGCATGCGCGACTTCTACTCCCGCGCATGCGCGAAGACATAGAGTAGGACACAATTTTTGTTTGGAATGGCTTCTCTAGTACGTAGTACATAGAACTCAATGTTTAATACACTAAGATTTTGTCTAAAAATGAGAACTGTTACATTTATTTGCTATAAAATTAAACTTTTATGTTATATTTTATGCCGCAATTGTGGTTGATAATCACCAAATTAAAGAAATCATTTGCTGTGAAATATTTTTGTTTTTTTATTTCATTTCATTTGATGTTTAACTGTTGTGTTCACGCGTGTGAACTGCACACATGAATTTTTTTACTCTAGGGCAACTTATCGTTAACATAGCTTCGATTTTTAAAATCCCCGTTTTTCGGATTTTATATTATCGGGTCTGCTTAAAGAAGCTCCAAAAAATCGATAACAACATCAATGTACTTAATCAATAATAAATTAAACGTAAGAGCAACTTTCAATAAGTATTATTTATAATTTATATGGAATAAAAAGTTTCTAATTTTTACTATTCTATTTTAAAATCAATTTTAAAATTGCCACTAGCAAAGTTCAAACTTGTGTACAAAGTTTGCATACATACGCAAATGCTCGTACCACACTTCGCGACTATGTAGGTGTCTGCGTATTTGAAGCCAAGTCTGGCGCCGGCTTAAGAGGAAATATGTAAATATTTTCCCTTATTTCCATTTTCTATATTCGAGAAATGGTTTCGTTTTCCGTTACGAAGTAACGAACTATTCGTATGATTATTCACGAAATGCATGTAAAACCGTATTTATTATACACTATATGTACGGTCGTTTGACTGTTGCATTGGTTCTACTTCGGGTATCATCATTACGGATTGCATCACACAGAAAAACTTCTAACATTGCCCTCTCCATAGCTCGCTGAGCAACTTCCCTTTCTCACATGCAGCATTGAAGAACACGTCCCAATTTCAAACGTAACTGTTGACAACACGTTTTGTTTGGGCAATCCCCCACTAAATGGAGCGACGACCTGATAAGAGATGCAGGAAGTTGATGGATGAAGATGGCTTAGTACCGTGCTTTGCAGCTTCGGGTAGGCCTATGTTCAGCAGTAGACATGTGAATGTATGTGAAACTGAAACGTTTTGAAATATAAAAAACTTGCATAAATGTAAGCCTGGCTTGTACGCGGCTCATACTACTGGCTGTTGAACGAGGTTTTAGCGATTTACTATGGCGGGAATTCCATCTTAAAATGGTGGTGCAGGTTTGGCTGTAGATGAAAAATGGGAAGTCTCCCGCTGGGCAAGGTGTTCAGTTCGGAAACATCGTCATAAGTGTAATGATGAATGACACTTGAGACGTTGTATGATTTTGCGTTGTGTCATTGTGACGCGGAGACCGTGCCGTCATAGTGGTAAGCTAGCTTTCCCCAAAGGTAAAATAATTTCTATTTTGTAGCAGTATAAACGTTTAGTGTTGGATAACAACTAATATATAAATAAGCGTATGACTCACACAACGATACATTGGCCGTCAGATGGCGTGAATAATCGCGATTATAGACGGTGCCTACTCTGATGGACGCTAGAACCGATGCAATAAATTTAGTCGATAAACATTGCCGTACGGTGATGTCGTCACAAGATCCATAATCTTGTGGGTTATATCATCATCATTCGTAAAGGGGCTACTACGGAGAATGCCAATTTTAAGATAGCCATAAGATTTTCTGGGCTTCCGATAGATGGCGGTATGATCATCTCGTTTACATCAGAACTAAAATAACCAGAGCGGATCGAAGATGGGCAGAAAGGTGTGAGAAGCTTGACGATGACGGCAAGTCCTCTCTTGCAAAATTATTTAATATTTAACTTAAGTGTAAGGAAATTCATTTTCTTACTGGTTTTATTGCTGGTTCTTCCTAGGATAGAGGTATTTTTATGAACCAATAGTAAAAGCATTAATGACTTTCAATAAGTATCCTTGTGATCTATCTATACAAATAAATAAAATTGAAGTGTCTGTTTGTAATGTCAAAATTACGGCGTTTTACTAAATGCATATGAAAGTATATACGATACTTATAACTTAAAAACAATTTTTAAAATTTATGTCTGTCTGTCGGTCTGTCTGTCTATTTGTCTGTTTGTTCCGGCTAATCTCTGAAACGGCTGGATCGATTTTGACGGGACTCACTGGGAGATAGCTGATGTCATGAGAAGTAACTTAGGCTACTTTTATTTTAGAAAAAGAATTAGGTTTCGCGCAAAAAAAAAACTAATACCCCAAATAACACGCGGGCGAAGTCGCGAGGATCAGCTACTATTGAATAAAAATTATTCTATTCTATTCATCACCCCATTTTGTCCAGTGGGTGTTGTAGGAGGCGACTATGGGCTATGCCAGAAACCTCTCATGGCTTCAAATAGATCCGAGGTAAAAAGCTTGGCGTGATTGAGAGAGTGGTCCTTTCCCTGTCGAGCCAACTCATTTGTACTGTAACTATATAATATAGCTGCTGCGTGGCACTACCCACGTATAAAAAAATTCATTTGAAAAAGTCCCGTAGACAAGTGCTCAGCCATTAAACAATAGTTATATAATTCCAATTGTCTCTCCGAATTCATTATTAAAATTTTCGCGCAACTGCTATTGTCAAATAATGAAATATCTATCAAAATGCAAAGCAAGGGCTTTCACACTGAATAGTGTTTTGGAGATGAAATCAATCGAGTGGCGTTATCGGGCTTAAAAGACCCGCTCCTTTGCACAATGGCTGCTATACACTGCATTTATCGAGAGTTTCAATGTAATTTCGATTCTGCAATTTCGTTACGGGTGTGCTACTTAATTTGTAATACGATACGTATGTGTAGGGATTTCCAAAATCTGTTCTATTCGATTGAAATTTTTCGCTTTTGCCAATTCAACGTTTTTAAACATTTTGAAACATTTTGATATTGTCGTAATTTAAAAACATACCAATATCCAGCGTAAAGATATCTTCCAGATCGAATTTAGGTTACGGCGCCCAGTCTCAACGGAGACTAGCCACCTGCGACGGGTTTATAGTGCCTAAGTGTATGCGCAAGCACAGGAGCACTCTCTATTTTATCACTCTCATAGTCCAATGGAATTGTAATACAACACTAACAGAGAGAGACCCAAGACCAACTGCTTTACTTGCTTACCGAGATGCGGAGGTGAAACACCACAAATTTCTAACTCCGGGCTACTAATGAGAATATTCTTGACAGAAGAGCCCAATAACTGATTTTATTAAGTCCACTGCTGAACATAGGCCTCCCCCAAGGAATGCCACAAAGCACGTTCCTGAGCCATCTGTATCCATCGGCTTCCTGCATGTCTTACCAGGTCGTCACTCCATCTAGTGGGGAGACGCTGTACACGTCGTCCGCCGGACGAGGCCGCCACTCGAGAACTTGTCGGTTCTTCGAGCTATATGGCCGGCCCATTGCCACTTCAGCTTACTAATCCGTTGGACTATGTCGGTCACTCTGGTTTTTTTTCATCAATGTATTGATCGAAAGTGTACAAACATATTTTTTTTTGATTTGTACTATTTAAGCAAAAATGGTTTGTATTGGTACTGACATTCGCAACTAACGCACTGCTTAACATTAAATAATTAGTTAATTTGTTAAAAGTATTCTACAATATACATTTGAATATACTTTATTATGTAAGCGGTAAGCATCCATTTGCAATTCTCACATGGGACGTTCCGGAATTGAGCGCCACCGAAGTAAGCGCTCATTGCTTTTGTCTAGGGGCCCTGTTCTACGAGCCAGAGCAAACTACTATTTATATACAGGCTGTTTCACTATTGTAAAATAAATAATAACTATGATTCTGATTGATTTTATAAGACGAAGTTCTTTAAATGGTCCTTACATATGAAATTAGCGTTTTGTTGTACTGACCACTTTGATCTGAAATATCTCCTCTTTGGTTAAGAATTCCAAATTCAAATTTATAAATTCATTTAGCTGGAACTTTTGAGTTTTGAAAACAGTCATTCACTTGTTTTTCCTCATTATTTTTTTATTTGGCGTTGCTTATTACCGCACAATGGAAAACATGAAATACCGGTATATTTACGAGTACGAGTTCTACCGTGGCACCAGTGTTGCAGAAACAGCTCGAAGATTTAATGATGTGTATGGCGCTGCTGTTGAAAAAAAGCACGGTACGTTTTTGGTTTCAACGTTCTCGTTCTGGAAATTTCGACCTTCAGAACCAACCCCGTGGACGGCCGGAGACCAAAGTGCAAAATTAAGAATTAAAGGCTATTGTGGAAGCGGATACATCACAAAGCACTTCAGAGATAGCTGCAGGCTTCGGGGTAAGTGATAAAACTGTATTGAAGCAAATCCGGAAAGTAAAAAAACTTGAACGACGGGTACCTCATGAATTGAGTGAATCGAACTTGCAAACTCACGTCGACTGCTGTGTTACTTCGCTCATACAATACAATAATGTAGGGATTTTAAATCGAATCATTACTTGTGATGAAAAGTGGATACTGTACGATAATTAGAAGTGCACGTTGCAATGACTGAGCCCCGGAGACCCAGCCAAATCCTGCCCTAAACGAAAATTGACTCAGAAAAAGTTACTTGTGAGTGTTTGGTGGACTATCGCCGGTGTCGTTCACTACAACTTTTTAAAATCTGGCCAAACGATTACGGCAGATATCTATTGTCAGCAACTGCAAACCATGAATGAAGACTTTATATTCCTTCCATACAAAACGCCAATATCATATGTAAGGACCTAATATTATCGTAATAGCATTTTTTTAGTTTTTGTTTATAGATTTTGTGTTTAATCCTTTTTTAATGTTTTGCGTGATGTTGTTTAAAAGAGTTGGAATTAAAAATTCTTTTGTTCGCCTACCATAGTAATTTCAAATCCTAGGCAGGAGTTTTGGCGGGAAATTGACCGGCGGCGGTTTGCTGCTCCTGTATTATTGTTTAAATAATGGTTTGAAGTGGACTTTGATATGTAAAAGTGTTGCGATTTTGTGTATTAAGTGTCTACGCATGTGAACTATTAGTGGAAACAGTGAAACAAGTGCTCTGATGGTGATGGATTCTCAAGATAAGCTGTTTGTTTGCATAGGAACCTTTAGATACCATCGCCAACTATCAGCTGTCTGCTGGATCAAGTTGCCGCCAAAATCTCCCAAGAACTGCACAATGTGACGCATCAACATATTGTGAAGCAGTATACTATGAAGGAGTGGGGAAATTACAATAAACTGAATAAAAATACTTAAGACTTGGCCTAAAGGTCTAGATACCAGGCCATAAACTCCAAAAAAAAATCCTAGGCACATTTAATTTTTGTTTGGTAATATTTCTTGTAATTACTTTATGGGATATAGACACTTGGATGCTTTTATTATACTACTGTGGATATTCTCATTTCTGAGTTAAACCCGCAGAGAAAATCCGAGCATTGCCCTCACCATAGCTTGCTGAGCGGCCTTGAGATTTCTCATCCGGCCGGCAGCAGTGAAGGACCACGTCTCAGTTTTCCCCTATTGAGGTCATTGATTCACTATGTGCTTAGGTCCTCCAGCGATTCTGCCATAAGGACTATATCGTCGGCAAATTGAAAGTGAGTGACGTACTCAACGTTGACGTTAAACCGTATCCTTTCCAGTCCAGAAGCTTGAAAACTACTTCCAATGCAGCGGTTCAGAGTTTTGGGGAAATAACGTCACCCTATATTACACCTCTCTGCAGTTGGATAGGTTTCGTACTCTGGTTTTGTACTCGGATAGCCATCGTAGCCCTCTGTACAAACGCTTCAGTACTTCGATATACCGCCACCATATAGCATATATATAGCACCGCCCAAATTTCGAAAATCTTTCTCATAGTCCACATACGCTAGGCAAAGTGGCAGATTGTACTCTTTAGTCTTCTGTACAATTTGCCGAAGGGTAAGTATGTGGTCTATGGTACTAAAGCCTTTTCGGAAACTGGCTTGTTCGGGAGGCTGGAAGTCTTCGAGTCTGCGTGCGAGACGATTCGTAATGACTCTCAAAAACAGCACGTAGCGCTGCTCAGAAGGGAAAGCGGTCTGTAGTTCTTCAAGAGAGCGTTATCGCCTTTCTTGAAGAACAAGACCACCGCACTTCTGCTCCACGCCTCAGGTGTAGTGCCATCATGGGGGACGGAATTAAAGAGCTTCTGAAGGACTTCAAGTACCGGTTTTCCACCCGCTTTCAGAAGCTCCGCTATAATTCCATCCATGCCTGGGGCCTTGCCATTTATAAGGTGCTGGAGAGCCATTCTAATCTCGCTCAGAGTGACGTCCGGAATATCATCAGAATAGTGTCGGATAAGATTTGCTCTTGGATCGTTACTCACACTTGCGTGTGGCTCCAACGATGATGTGTACAGCTGCGAATAGAATCTCTCAATCTCACTCAAAATCTCAGGTTTCCCAGAAACAACGCTGCCACACTCGGTCTTCAGCTTCCACAGTTTGTTCTTTCTGGCAAACAGATCTCTGGCACTGTCTTTGGAGCCCTGGTTCCGCGCGATCGCTTCTTCAATACGAGCAGTATTAAAGTTGCGTAAGTCCCGCCGCATGCATTTGGAGATCTGTCTATTCATATGTCTGTATGTTGTTAAATCTACTGAAGACTGCAGCTTCATTTCCCGTCTTACAGCAATGAGATTAAGAGTGTGATCGGACAGTTTTTGTATTTTTCTGCGGCTGGTCCTGCAAAACTTAGCTCCGACCGCATGGACAGTTTCCACGAGCTTGTCATTCATATTGTCCACTGCATTGCAATCTTTAGGCACTGAAAACGGTTTTGTAACTTGAGCTGAAAGGTTTTGGGACTTTGTATTAGAGCACGAGAGGGACGGAGCGTTGACTTCATTAGACGTGACCTCTCCAACTTAACATTTAGGTTCAGTGTGCCTCTTTTTCAGTGAACTCTGCCGGTTTCCACCCTCGACAGACATCACCTAAAAGTTGTCGTCTGGTCGTCATAATGAAGTCAATGTAATTTTTTGTCGAACCGTCGGATTTCAAACATGTCCACTTCCTGTGGGGCCGCTTCTGGAAGAAAGAGTTCATCATAAATAGTTCCTCTTTCTCCATGAACTCGGCCAGCTGCTGGCTACTTGGGTTTCGTTGCCCTATTCCAAACTTGCCTACCTTCAGCTCACCGTTCTCTCTTGTGCCTAGTTTTGCGTTGAAGTCTCCCATTAACACTGTATAGTGGATTTTGGAGGAATGCATGGCTCTAGATATATCCTTATACATTTTCGCCATCTTCTCATTTGGATGTGCCGAGGTTTGTGTGTAAACTTGTGTGATCTTCAACGAATTCTTAGTATAAGGTACGCAACCCTCGTCAACACACTCTCAATATTTGCAACGTTGTTAACGAGTGACTTGTGGACGATAAATCCGATACTTCCTTGGGACAGATAGTCGCCCTCCCGGTGATAGAACAAGTTGCCGGATTCAAGGATTACCTTGTCTTCCCCCTCTCTTCGAATCTCGGATAAACCTGTAATATTCCAGCGCAACTTGTTTATCTCTTCTTCCAGCTGCAGGATCTTCTCGTCAGTCTTCAAGGTGCGTGCGTTGTATGTTGCCAGGTCGAGTCATATTAGGTGGCAACTGAACGTCTACCAGAGATTCTTAGCACCCATTGCCCCGCCATTACCATGGTCGCCACCGTAGTCACGAATAGTGGGGCTGCTAGGGACTGGGGACTGTCTCTTCGTAACTTTAATCATGGGCTGGTATTGCTATAGTTGTCACGCATGGCGAGCGGGTTGGCTACCGCAGTTTTTTTTAATCGTTGATTTGCTGTTATCAGAAATATGCTGATGCCCATCTTCTGCCTGAGTTTGTTCTGTCGCCTCTTACTACACCCACGGGAAGATATGGTATTAAAATTCGAATCCGGGATCACATCATCAGCGATCGGGTTTATGACCACTAGATCAAGGAGGCAATTCCCATTGTGCAACCGAGTGACGTAATAGAATTCATCACCCCATTAACATAAGACCCCATAACGTAAGAGGCGGCTATGGGAAATATCTATGTATAGTATAAATATTTATGTAATTACATATCATTCCATAAGTGTTGTAAGATGGGCAGCAGTGTCTCCCTAATAACGACTAAAAATTTGAGTACTTTGCAGCGCCCATGTTCACCACGATACCTTCAGTTTAAAATTATTAATTTTAGCGTAGATCACTAAACTTATGAATTTAAACTGAAGGTAGCCGTTGCGTCGTCGACTATTATATGACATTAATATAACATTGGGACATTGAACACCTAAATCCACCTGTTACTATAGGTAATCTGGACTACAAAGTACTCGAAACCAGAAACTTAGTAAATAGGAAAATAGTTTGATTAAACTTAGTAAAATCAGTAAGAAACCAGTTTCATTCAATGTATAGTGTTGGCGTAAATTTAAAGAAATATAAGTAATATAAATTATGTTCATAAATACATAACAAGTATGTATTTGTGTACATAATTTCAATAAATTTAGTATATCTACTATATTACACTCTGTTCTATATAAGGTTGAGTGTTCAAATACAATATCAACGCAAACAATGGGACTCGACAGCTGACAAATCCTATTTCAGTTCTAAAATCAATAGGATTTTCTTCGTGTGACTGAGTTAATTTAATCTATTGTTTCACGTGTAACATAGGTTACTCACCCTCCGTATTAAAAAGGGTTTATTGATAGTTTCGGTGTAGAACTATAGTTTAAGAAAAAGTCTTCTTAATAAAGTCCACGAAACCACGGTCCTCGTGGAATTTTACGTTTGCTATCAAATTCGATACTTTATTTTAGTTCTTAGTTATTTTATTTCTGCGGGACTGCTTTATTGAAACAGTCTAGTTTAAGTCGTGTGTGCTAAAGAACTGCTTTTTGTAATAAAGCGACATTACTTTTGAACAGCCGTTTAACTTGTTCAGTTGAAAGGAAAAAATAAATTTTTCTTTCTGACATTAACGCAAAAACTCTCTCAAACGATCGCTTTTCTTTAAAGGAAAACAAACGTTCATAAACTCATTGAAAGAAAGAAGATACCATTCTAAAATAATTGTACGATGAAACGGACATACTTCACAATAGAATAGAATAAAATAGAATAAATCATTTTTATTCATTATAGATTATAGTACATTTGCTCTTATTGTTCTCTTTTGTGAAAAAAAGATAAATTCAATGTCAGTCGCATTACCACATAGCAAGATTCCATATGACATTGTGCTATGGAAATAACTAAAATAAACTAATCTAGCTGTTTCAACACATGTAAGGCATCTAATATTTTTACAGCATATGCTGCAGAACTAAGTTTCCTAGCTAATTATCTATTAATACACGGTTTAATTATATTTTGGCACGAATGATACGCCAGATTTACTACGTGCTTGACGGAAATTTGCGAGGAACATTTCCTGTCTAAGAGATCTATGAAAAATCTAAAACATTTTAAAAAATGTGACAGCGTGACGAATTTTGACAATTTCAAAAATCCCTTTAAAATTAAGAAGAGACGTGAGAAGGTGGAGGAGTGAAGGTAGGTTGTATTAAATGTCGTACATTATTTTTAAATAGTATTAACGGCCAGTATTTTATAATTAAGTATGATAAAAATGATTAAACATGAAAAAACTTTGAATTTAAAGTAAATGAAACGTGTACGTGAATAAATTTGTTTGGATGGATCGAATGGAATTTTCATTTTTATTGCACACTGTTAATGCTAGTAATTATATAATTTTTTTCGCTACCGTTTTTGCATAACAAAAGGAGTTAATAGTATGTAGAATTACTTGAGCCATTTCCATTCATTCCGTAGAGTCCATTAACGCGGCTAAGCGAGCGTTGCATGCGCTTAAAGAATAACATTATCTCCGGTGATGCCTGTGACCTTAATTTGTAATAACTTTAAATTTCAATTTATCATCGAAGATTAATATTTTGATAACGTTTTGAATTATTCGTGAATTTTTTCTGTTGTAAAATTCCTCTCTTTCTCTCACTCTCGTATATGGAATACACCAGGAAGAAACAAAGTCAGTTGTTTACAACTACATTGTATGCCAATGAAAGCAAGTGATCTCCCTCATATTAAGCTTTAGATCGAATTTGAGTCACTGCGCAGAACATTAAAGTGCACGAGTGTGAGCAAATACAAGTGCACTCTCTATTCTCTCACTCTCATTATCCAATAGGACAGTAAACCGACACGAGTGGAGAGAGATGAGTCGCAGAACTAACAGCTTTACATGTTTTTTGAGGCACGAGGGCGAAACAACGCCTACTTACTGACTTCAGGATGCTAATGGAAATTTCTCAAAAGAAAAACCCAATAACTGGTTTTGGCCCAACCCTCGATTTGAACCCGGGACAATATGATCAGCATTCGTGCCTACAGTCACTAGACCAACGAGGTTGTCAGCAACAAATTCATATAACCTTAACGTCAACTCAATTGCCATTTATCACATCTCACCTGAATGTAAGTGGTGATGCAATGTCGGTAACATTGTAATCGGATGAAAAGACAGAGGCTGTCAACTGACTACATTGCGACAAAACATTTTAAAATAACATTCACTAAGAACTAATTGAAATAACTACAAATTTTTTATTATTTTCTGTACTTAACTTTATTTTAATTACTAACTAATTCGTCAGCGTTGATTACATACATCACTGACCACGTAGTGCTTATAAAAATCGTTGTTTCTTAAAACTTTAATAACTTTATATTAAATGAAGATATCGCAATATGTTTTTTAGATAAGGGCCAAGTGTCTAAGAAATAAAACTTAGAAAACATAATTGAAATCTATGTACTTAATAGTTTTTCCGTGATGCGCGCACAACTACAAACCTCTATCATTTCAATCAATCAATATATTCTTTATTGTGCACAAATACACATTAGAACGAGACAAAATGAAATAAATATATACAAGGTACAATAGGCGGTCTAATCGCTCTGGAAGCGATTTCTTCCAGACAACCCTTATTTAGCAAAGATTTAAAAAAAAGTTATAAGTATATAAATACACACAAGATGATGATGGTTGAGGATAGGTTCGATAGATACAATTAAGGACGGGAATTATGACGGGAAATATTAGAGTTCCAAGTAATAAGTTTTGAGTAGATTTTTGAAGGAAAAAAAGGGACGGAGCACGTCGAATATATAAAGGCAAGGAGTTTCACAAGCGTACATCTATAACCGAAAAAGATTTATTGAAGAAGGAGGATGAATGTGCTGGAATACGAAGCAAAAAATTGTTAGTGGAACGTAGATGACGATCGTGAAAGGAGGAAACGAATTCAAAGCGGTCTTTCGGATAACGTGGAATAGAGGGATTGAACAGTATGTTGTATAAAGCAGAAAGGATTTGAGTATTCCTGCGAAGGCGAATCGGCAGCCACTTGAGACGTTTACGAAATTTTGAAATATGATCACATTTACGGAGTCCAAATATGAATAGTTAGCATAAATTTTAAATACGCTCAAGTTTATTTAACTGCGATTCGGTAACGTCCGGATAGCAAACAACAGCATAGTCAAGAATAGCCAGAAGTAGGGATTGAGCAAGCTAAACTTTATTTATATAGATAAGTGTAAACTATGAACTACTAAGTCTCTCTCACATGTAAGACAAATTTTTTTTCATCATTACAGCCCTTCACAAGTCCACTGCTGAACATAGGCCTCCCCCAAAGAATGCCACAAAGCACGGTCCTGAGCCACCTGCATCCATCGACTTCCTGCATATCTTACCAGGTCGTCACTCCATCTAGTGGGGAGACGCCCTACACTTCGCCTGCCGGTACGAGGCTGCCGCTCGAGAACCTTTCTTCCCCATCGGTTGTCGGTTCTTCGAGCTATATGGCCGGCCCATTGCCACTTCAGCTTACTAATCCGTTGGGCTGTATGTCGGTCACGCTGGTTCTACTGCGGATATCCTCATTTCTGAGTTTATCACGCAGAGAAACTCCGAGCATAGACCTCTCCATAGCTCGTAATACAAATTAAGAATTTTTAATTTATTTTGACACATTAAACAGGATAATATTACAACCTCTCTTTAGTATATCCATAGTATCCTGATCTGTAATGATATTATAATGTGGCAAATTTTGTTTGTATGTCTTGTGTTTTGTATGGTTGATGATGATGTATGTATGATTGTAATCTTTGAAATTATCGACCCGATTTTTAATTTTAATTCACTGTTTGCTACACTATTGCTGAGTAATAAAGGCAATATTTTATTTTATTTAAAAAAGTTTTCAGTTTGAAATCACAATTTTAAAGCGATGCTTGGATGCTTTATCGGCGTGGAATCACGTCTAGCAACTTTACCAATGGAAGTCAACTTTGCCAGTAGCGTTGTACAGGTACAAATTTACCATTAACACGGAAAATGTAAAGTTTTTCGAGGTATGCCATTTTTTTGCATGAAAATTTCATAACTAATTAACAGCATTGTATTCGATATGGCAACATGAGAGTGAATTTTGGTATTTTATTTTAACGTGGAAATGTACCGCCGACATAACCTCTTTGTACAGTGCTCCAAATACTGAATGAAGGTAATCACATATATCTTAGTAATAAAGTAATATGAATAGTTAGGATATGTAATATTTCGTTTTTAACATGATGGTCTTAATATTTATCTATATAACTGACTTGGTAAAGTAACCATACTTGTGAAACCACGATGTGACGGTTACTTTGCCATGTTTTGCTACAACCAAAGGTTGTCACTTTCACCTTATATTTTTAACCAATTATGACGATTCAAAGAAAGTTTTCAGTACTTGACATTCTATGTATGTATGTTTGTATAGATGTTTCATCGTAGGTAGCAGCCTATTTGACTGATTTTACCAAATGGGTTGTCAATCGATTCATCTTTATCAAAAGTGAAGGAAAATAAAAGAGAAATAGATATAATTTTTACTGGGTACATATTAATAATATTATTACTACTCAGTGTTTTTCTTATTTTCAACTTAGTATGTTGATATTAATTTGCACTGAAAGAACAGTGTCATTTTTAATGATTTGCTATTGTGGAAAAACAATATTTAGGTTGATTACAATTATATTTTTTATCCGATCGTAATAAAATTAAAACTAAGACTAATAAAAAATTTGATTTTTTGTTTTTTTAATTATTGTAACATGCTTTATTTTTTATCTATGCTATAATTAATTTAAGCTTATTATTGCACAAATTTTATTTTTTGTTTGATATATTCTGGACTTTTGCCTATGAAATTATTGTGACAAAAGTTAAATACATAAAATTGTGTATACATGTACGAAGTGAAACTTCTTTACAACATATCATATGTACTTATTTTATTTTATATTTTACAAAAGTAGTTTTAATAAAGCTTACGCAAAAGATGTTATAAGAAAAGTGAAGAATATTTTTAATATCGTAATAAACTTCTTCACTACGTCGATAAAGAAGTTTTACTTCGAAAATTAAGTAAAGTACTTACGTAATCAATAATTTTTCACAACTCTGACACATATTTTCAAGTTCGTATGAAAAATTGAATAAAGGGTGGGCAACAACTGCATTAGATGCATGCATTCTATCTTAGACCTCACGGCTAGGGTTACCATATCTCAGGATTTGTCCTGAGATTTCAGGATTTTTAAACTCTTCTCAGGATTGCAGCTGGATTTTGCAAATCTCATGAAATCTCAGGATTTTTAGAACTTTCAATATAATACAGCTTACATTTTAAAGATCTCTTTAATAAAAAGTTAAACAAACTAAAAATAATTTTCCTTTGGTAATAATTCCACAATTAAAATCAAAACTTATTTATCCAAGTAGGTACTTAAACAGTTTTATCATACTTAATATGTGAAGATACCTTTTTAAGTAAGATTTTCTTCTCAAACTGTAAAATAATCTCAGGATTTTTGAATGGATTTCAGGACTCTTCTCGGGACTTTTAATTTTTTTCATCTAGTAACCCTACTCACGGCTGACAACGCATCTGCATTTATATGTACCACAAAATATGTAATATATTATATAACAATAATGTACCACAAAAGTATTAGTAATTAGTAATATAAAAATCAGAGCTGTTTATTGCTTTACATTATTACAAAGATTTTGTTCAGTCAGTGACGAAATAATGACTAAAATACGGGCTTCGTGGCGCAGTACTTAGCATTGATATGTTGCGCTGTGGGCTGTGCTGGTTCGAATCCCGCATGGAAAAATATTCGTATAGCCACAAATAATTGATCCGGCTCTCACTAGTATGTCAACTGTCTCCACGAAACAGGAGAAAATCCTAGTGCGGGTGTAATGACTTTTTTTAAATATATAAAGAAAATAATAAAAATTCTAACGTTTCTTAGCTTCTGTTTGCGGCTTCGTATGTTATTAATTATGAGTGTAACATCTTAAAACAGAGAACTATATTGAAATAATATCAATCATCTAGAAGATATAATGAAATTAGGACAGAAGGACAAAATGAAGGTATAATATATATATTAGTTATAGGGTTCCTCGTTAGACAGCGGAACTCAAAAAGCCATGTTTTTAAGTTACATATCTCAAAATACAATCTCAGTTAGTTTTTTTTTAAAAAAAGTTAGTTAAAGTTAAACTTACTGCCTATATAGGTTCCACTGCTGGGAACAGGCCTTCTCTCATTTCTGAGGGGGTTTTAGGGCAGGGAAGTGTGCGCCGCGCTGTTCCAATACAATTTCGCGAACCTCACAAGTCTTCGAAATATTTTTTTTGTTTTGTTACGGTAAAGAAGTATAACTTCCTATCTGTGCAGATAAGTACACACGCACACTTTTTTTTCTTATGTTTCAGACATGCAGGTTTCCTCACGATGTTTTCCTTCACCACACATGGTAAATCAACACTTCAAATTGCAATTAAAAAATTCATTGATGCTGGCGGGAAACGAACCCGGGTTGCCCGCGTACTGTGAAATTAACAGCGAGCGCTAACCATCTGAGCTACCACGGCTCAGTTAGTATCAAAATCGAAATTACAAAGTGAGTAATGACGGTTTAAAAAATCGGTCAGATATTATTTAATAACAGTGGAAACGTGAGCCAAAATACTAGAAAGTAGACCAATCAAAGCACCACAGTTGGACTTGGGCCTATATCGTTGTAGAGAGACGATTTACCATAATTACCGGAATTGACAAACAAAAAAATATGGATAAATATTATTAAAACATTATGCAGAGTAGTGGCGGCGTGAGACAATCCATCACACAAAAACCTTTTCAAAAGTTACGACTTTTGAAAAGGCTAGAAAGAGATCATGACTACCGATGGATGGCTTTATAACTGTCTCTTGTATTTCACACCGGCGGTGGAGTCACAAAAAGCGATACAATCTGGTATCAAAAAAAAGCTAAAAAGTGTAGATGCCCTCTATGGCAATTTTCTCTCACAATAAAAAAGATTGTTGTTCACTAGTCGATTTTAAGAATTTATAAAGAATAGAAATATATGATAAAAGACGTTAGATGTTTCATTTGTTCAATATACATTTATATAAATAAAATTAAAATTACATTATTTATTACTATAACTAAAAACCTAAAAGTAAAAACATAAATAACCATAAAGTCCTATTCGACGCGGTATAGTGCCTTGAACGTTGGCTGCGATTCCTCGCTGAGTGGCTATACTTAGCCTTTGAGCGAGAAAAGAACCACCTCTCCTAACATTACAGGTGACAACAAGTCGCGGATATAGTGCCTTTAGGAACTTTCCTGCAACTGAAACCCACGGACTGATGGTCTCTAGCGAGCAAATGACACAAATATATAGTCATCCCTCAGGGCCACTTACTTAGATTAGCCGAATCTGATGCGCGTCCCGGTTCTAAACGATATACCTCTGAGATGAGGGGTTGCCAAAGTGCCTACGCAAGTAGCATCTCAAACTAGGCCTTTTTACCTCTCTACCAAGAGACGAAAGTCATACCGTCAGGTATCCTTGCCACCGTTTCCAAATATTCCACAAGTGTCTGAAATCGAACGAACATTTATAGAGAGAAGAGTTTTTCAGATAGCATCGTTTAGAAACCCGTGAATAACCAGCACTTTTCTTACATGAAAGACCGTAGAGTCCTAACTCGTCAACGCTACTACCACAAGGGCACTGATGAGGTTAGCATATTACCGCTCCTAGTCGAATTCCTAGGGCTATGCGTTTCCCCGTCAAGTAATACGCCGAGATTACTTGTAGGTAGATCGTGTTACCAGTGATTAGATTGTTTATTAGAAACCGCTAGGGGGCGGCCCTGATCTAGTTAACTATGGAAATCATAAAATAAATTCATTAAATTATTTTACATACTCAATATTCTCTTTCAATATTCACACAATAGATTTAGAACTGGAAAGTCAGGCACTCGCCTCGTTGGTATTAGTTTTTTCTTTTTTGTTTTTTTTTCCCACGCCTATTGAATATTTATTGGTAGTGCGCGTAACTTTTTTATGTCATGCCGTAGTCTAACATTTCGTATGTACGAAATTTTATTTCGTCAATTCGATAAGGTAACTTAGATATCCTTTATTAACTTAGATAACTTTCTTTACGTGGTGGAGCCATGCTGCAGCTATGTTATGTGTGTAGCACTAATGGGTCAGCTCGATCGGAGAAGGACCACGCTCTCACAGAATACCAGCGTAAAATAGCACCTTAACGCTGCTGTGTTTCGTATGGTGAGTGTAGAGAACTGGAGACCCTTTTTACTGGAAAAGAGGCATTCCATCTTAGTCCACACAGGTGACAACGCATCTGAATTTTGATTCTTTATTGAGGATAGATGTAGATGTCTATGGGCCACAACACCACTTACCATCAGTTGGACAGTGTGCTCGTTTATCACCCTTATCTTATAAAAAAAAGATATATTAATCTTCGATCACAAATTGTTTTATTAAACGAATAAATACAGTTCATTAATTTGAATAAAAGGAGCTAAACTTCCATTTGCTCAATTTAATTCGACATTAATTGTATTTGGAGAGTCAACATCGTTAACGTCGGGAACAATGACTCTTGTTTATTTTATCCACGTAAAATGTAAATAATTTTGAGCGATGAAAATTATTTAAAATTGTGTATTTATACGATTTAATAGATTTTTAGTTTGAATTATCTTATTGAGACATTGGTGATAGTTTGATGACCGTCTCATAATATGTATTGTGGTGACTATTTTATCGTGTCGTTGACGGTCAAGTTTTCACATGAAGTTGCACGCGCATGGAATAACTAAAATTCCACAATACGAGGTTGGATGATTTCTTATGTTTACACGTGTTGCAGTTGTTCATGGGCGGCGATAGTCATTTACTATCAAGTAAGCTGCATGCTTGTTTACCTCTTCTTCTATAAAAAAAGATGGCTAACCTCCGTTGAGTCTGGCCGCCTTGACTGAAATTCGGTCTGGAGGACATTATTATATGATGTACCGTATAGTAGTGCCAACCTAAGCGTAGTAACTCTAGCTAATATCCCTCCAATGAGGCTATCTATGTGGGAGGCCTATGTTCAACTTGTGGACTTTTGATAGGCTGTAATAAATGAATGAATGAAACATATTAGAAAGCTGGTGCCTCTCATATAAATTTGATCACGATCTGACCAGTAGTTTTTGAGTTATTAAGAATATTAAATATTGTTAATAATGTGTATTTACTTGACCTCGATTACGATTGATGTTCTCATTTTACTTATGTTGAAGTCGGTTGTAAAAATGTTTTTATTTTACAACTTGGTACCATTACCATTTGTAACATTACCCTTTTTTACCAGAAAACGGAGCATTCCATCTCAGGGGTGACAATTTTATTTTCATTACGTGGTAGAGCCATGCTACAGCTATATTACTTGTATAGTTGTAGCACGAATGGGTCGGCTCGACCGGGGAAGGACCACGCTCTCACAGAATACCAGCGTAAAATAGCAGCTTAATGCTCCTGTGTTTCGTATGGTGAGTGTAGAGAACCGGAGACCTATTTTACTGGAAAAGAGGGATTCTATGTTAGTCCTCACGGCTGACAACGCATCTGCATTTTAATTCGCAAACGAAGATAGATGTAGGTGTCTATAGGCCACAGCACCCACTTACCATCAGGTGGACTGTGTGCTCGTTTGTCACCCTAATTCTATAAAAAAACAACGCGTAATGCATTTTTATTCTTTATCGAGGACAAACGTAGATGTCTATGGACTACAGCAGCCACACATTTACCATCAGTTGGACTAAAAAACATAGCAAATCGATCGACTCAGTCGCTTTAAATATAAATTATCAGTGTTGCGCAATGTTATAATAGTAGGAAAATATTGAACTACAACTTGTGATTAATGATCTGTAATATGGTGTTAGGTAAATGAGGTGTGAGATACTATTATAATTTATTAACTGTAATCATTGACAGTTATGATTACAGTTGAAGATACAAAAATATTATTACATAAAATCACGATGCATTAGAGCACCACCAGCAACCACTTACCATCAGGTGGACTGTGTGCTCCTTTGTCACCCCATCATATAAAAAAAAACATGAGGTCCCACATAAATTTGATAAAGGTATGACCAATAAATAGTTTTTGAGTTATTATTAATAATTTATATTGAAGTCGGTTGTACACAATTTTTAATTATATTTGGGCCATTTTCTGAAGAGATTATCGGTCCGTGGACTCTAAGTATTAGTTTAAAAAAAAAACTAATACTCAATTCAATTGTATGTTTTTTGTATGTGTCTTTTTCTCTTGCTTCTCATGTGGTCCATATTTGATCAAGGTCTGATCAGTAGTTTTTGAGTTATCTTTAATTAATTATATTAATAGTAGGTTGCACAAAATTTTTAATTTTACCACTTGTTATAGAATAAGGTTAAGTTTGTAAAGGCACTGTATCCACGACTGGCCACCAAAAAGCTAGGTATAGCCATTCAGCGAGATAACGCAGCTAGTGTCCTTGGCACGGGGCGACCAGACAATTATTTTACGTTTAAAATATTCACAGTCTTCAACAGTTTTTTCGATGAGTCTTTTAGGACGTTCTTTTATATTTTTTTTTATAGGATAAGGGTGACAAACGAGTACACAGTCCACCTGATGGTAAGTAGTTGCTGCGGCTCATAGACATCTACATCTATCCTCTATTACAAATCGAAATGCAGATGCGTTGTCACCCGTGAGGACTAAGATGGAATGCCTCATTTCCAGTAAAAAGGGTCTGCGGTTCTCTACACTCACTATACAAATCACAGCAGCGTTAAGCTGCTATTTTACGCTGGTATTCTGTGAGAGCGTGGTCCTTCCCCGGTCGAGCCGACCCATTCGTGCTACAACTATACTACTCTTATAGCTGCAGCATGGCTCTACCACGTTATAGAGATGCCAAAGAGCATGCAGTTCACCTTACCTGCCATTAGAGGAATTGCAGATGCAATACCGGCCTTTCAAATCGGAGTAGATTATTTTCTATAAGTACTTTAAAATGAACGCGGACTGTACGTAATTCACGAAGTTTCTTAACGAAATAAAATGACCGCGCCGCGACGGAGCCGAAAGATTCGACCGCGCCAATCGAAAAAAGATATCATTGCGTGCATTTCGGTAATGCACTGCACGAATGTTATCTCCTTCTGGGACTAGAACCAAGGACCTGTCTTTTAGCAGAAAGTTATTCTGAATCACGCGTCTCTTCTATTATCGCTGTGTAACTATGATCTTGAAACAAAGCGGCTGCATGGTTCTTTTAATATAAGCTAATTTCCCAAATGACGCTGTGAACGAAGCACACACAAATGGTCGCCTCGTTTTTTTCAGGACGGGTTACTGTGGTGCTTAAATAATGTTAAAATTTAAGTCGTTTTAGAACCAGAGCAAATGCCATAGCCCAACGGCTTTGTGAGCAGAAGTGCTAGCCATATAGTTCGGAAAACCGACAATCAAAAGAAAGGTTCTCGAATGGCAACTGCGTACTGGTAAGCGAAGTATAGGGCGGCCACCCACTACATGGAATGACGAATTGGTAAGATATTATGCAGGAACTCGATGAATGCAGGTGGCTCAGGACCATGCTTTGAAGCGTTCCTTGTAGGAGGCCTACGTATGTTCAACAGTGAAATTGTGAAGGGCTGTAATAATGCTGATGATATTGGTAAGCTTACTTACTTACTTATCTTCACGCACAATCCCTGACGGGGTAGCCAGAGAGAACAGATCGCCAAGTGTCACGATAAGCTATGATATTGGTAAGCCGTTGTGTTTTTTTTTATAGAATAAGGGTGACAAAAAGCACACAGTCCACCTAATGGTAAGTGGTTGCTGTGGCTAATAGACATCTACATCTATCTTCGTTTGCGAATTAAAATGCAGATGCGGTGTCAGCCGTGAGGACTAAGATAGAATACCTCTTCTGCAGTAAAACGGGTCTCCGGTTCTCTACACTCACCATACGAAACACAGCAGCATTAAGCTGCTATTTTACGCTAGTATTCTGTGAGAGCGTGGTCCTTCCCCGGTCGAGCCGACCCAATTCGTGCTACAACTATATGACTAATATAGCTGCAGCATGGCTCTACCACGTAAAAAGTTGTTTTACGTGGTAGAGCCATGTTGTTGTATAGTACTATTCATACTCATTTTCGCCGTCAAGTAGTAGTGCCCCCAAAGTCGTATTCTGGTTTAAAAGTTATGAGACCCAGTACAGCTGCAAGCGGTGTGGCTTTAGTTGTCAGGACACACTCTGATATAATAAACTATGGTTAGGTTACATTTTGTTGTCTAACATTCAGTCCTTATAGCAATTACCGCTCATAAAGTAATATACGCGATATATATCGTAACCATAGCATCATCATCATTACATCCTATTAAAAGTCCACTGTGGAATATAGACCTCCGAGATAGATTACCTCACGGGGGGCGCAACGCGGATGATTAAAATAATTATCTCTTTGAATTGTTATCAGGATGATGCTGCTGGCCATCTCCTGTTTCAATTTCCTTCTGTCGCCTCCATTGACAATCTATTTAATGAATTTTCTCGTAAATATACCTGACCCTGTAATATTTTAGTCTTCAGTGTTAATACTGTTGTATGATTGGTGATGAGAGGGTACTAGGTAAGTAAGTATCATAATTAACTTAGTTGGGATTTATAAACGTATTGAAAGTATAATCAAATTCGTTTACTAAAAGATATTTTTCTACCGACTTCAAAAAGGAGGAGGTACTAAATTTGACTGTATGTTTTTTATGTGTGTTACCTCATAACTTTTTCTGAATTTCGATGATTATTTTTTATTTTAAAGCTGGTGCTTTTCATGTGGTCCCATATAAATTTGATGACCAATAGTTTTTGAGTTTTGAGAAGACGGTTGTGCAAAATTTTTTATTTGAAATTATTTACTAAATTTGAAACCCTCAACACGGATCTGGGTCGCAATGGTCAGCGCAGACTTCCTTATCTAGCACGGGACAGCACCTCAAGACCCATTTTTCCGCTAATTTCCAGAAGCTACATGACGTACCTATTTAGTTTACTTATGCCTATTATATTGTTCGGGTGTTAGAGCCATGATGTGATATAATATTATGGCTACATTAAGAATGGATTAAATATATCGGAGAAGAAACACGCTACTGAAATAACGGCATGATACTGCTGAGTTTAGTGTGGTTAGTGTAAAGAACCGGAGCCCCTTTTTATTAGTAACGAGGCAATCCATCTTCGTTTTCTCATTTTTCAATACACATCCGCATTTTGATTCTTAATCGAGGATAGATTTAGTTGTCTATTGGTCTTAGTGTCTTCTTAGCATCGGGTCAATTGTGTGCTTGTTTTTTTTTTATACTAACTTATATAAAAATATAACTGACCTCTTTAACAATGGAGTGCTCTTCCATATAGACGTAAGACTCGCACCCGATCTCAGTGGAAGTGTCGAAGTATTCAGGTGAACACCTTCCTATGCTGTTGTTGACGAAATAGCTGACGTTGGGGAATGGCGCGTGGCGAACGCACTTCGCGTACGTACCGTCTTCGTAATGCGGGATTGTGAAATTAGAGACTGCCGTCTCGTTGTCGCATTCAGGGACCGCACATCTGTAAGACGACAGTTATTATTAAAAGTTTTTTTTTATAAAACTTTGTTTCCCAAGCGGTAGGACACTTTTTTTGCTTAGGAGACTATTTCTGCCGACAAATAACAGGTGCTTCTACTGCTGTGTTCCGCACTTAAGGGGTTGGGAGATAGCATTATTACAGGCTGTGGGTCATCCCATCTTAGTCACTCCCACGGACTGTGATCTGTCACCTACTTTTTTTGTAGTTAGCTGTTGGTACAGGTGTCCATGGACTGCAGTAGCCACTTACAATGAGGTGTACTGTGAGTACATTTGACATTGCTGTAGAAAACTATTTTCTTTTTAATGATTAATAAAACAAAATGTTTATTGTTGTGTGCGTGTCTCTGGACACTCGGTTGGAACGAAGTTCCTTTCGTGGTATGTTATTATATTTAACAAACATATATTTAATAAACGTATTGTATTATTGATTAAAAATACAAATAAATGAATTACTAGCGTCTTGAATAAAACTACTTTTACGGATTCTATCGCGTTTAATTTACTTATTTTTAATAAATTCCCAATACTAGGGTCTATTAAAATGAAGCGTCATTTAAAATAATATTTCTTTCATGGTAAGATAAGAAAAAGTGCGAGGCAGATGGATATTATTCCATCACGCACGCACTATAAAAAGGGGGGTCGTGACGGAAAAATCTTATACTTTTTCTCGCTTAGCCCCCATCCGTCAAATTAGTACCGTGCGATGAAGAACTTCGTTCCAGTCATTTTTAATAAAAAGTAAACGCCAATTTCAAACAACTAAAAAGAATAAAATAATTTTACATTCTGAATTCGGTTCTTATACGAGGTATACACTACGAGTACGCACGGAATACATATATTGAGGAAAATCGTGTGTGAAAATTACTCTTAATCTGAATTTGCAAGTCCCTAATATATTGTTAAAATTGACTTGACACTGACTATATTTGTTAAAATTGCCTAACTGATATTGTATTGTTTAATCTTTATATATAAAAACTACGTGTCACATTGTTTGTCCGCGGTGAACTCCTAAACTACTGAACTGATTTCAATGAAATTTGGAACACTGTGTGCAGTTTGGTCCAACTTGAGAAATAGGAGAGTTTTTATAAGTGACCTTCAATAGTTTTTTATTGCAAATTTAAATATTTTTTATAGGAAGGGTCGTCAGAAAGAGCAGAACAACGTCTGCCTGGTCAGCTAGTTAATATATAAATTTGAAATTGAATTGTTATAAAAATTGATAAGGTAACTGTTACATATCATTTAAAAAAAATTTTGGAACGAAGTTCCTTATCGGACGGTACGGGTTTGGCGTATAGGAGCTAGGCGACAAGAAGTGTGAGATTTCTTCGTCACTACCACTACTACATGGAATTTACCACGGGGAGTGCTCTAAGGAATTGTTCGGATAAATTCCAGCCGCCAAATTTCACGAACGTACATCGTGTCAAAATTCACGATACCGTCCTCACTATCTGGATGCTTGGCGGTCCACGACTGTACGTTTTACTAGGGGTTTTCTTCCTCGTTCAACTTCTCTGTGGAATTGCTTACCACCGGCGATTTTTTCGGACCGATACGACCTAAGGACCTTCAAGAAAAGAGCTTACACCTTTCTAAAAGGCCTGCAACGCATCTGCCTATCCCCTGGTGTTGCGGTTCTTCATGGGCGGCGGTAGTCGCTTACCATCAGGTGAGCCGCATGCTCGTTTGCCCTCTCTTCTATAAAAAAAAGTGTCTACATGTTTTTTTTAATACAATTGTATTACAAAATGTTTAGTTATTTTACTTTAGTATTCTCATATTAAATTTTTACTACACCTAATTCATTCTATCTCTGCATCATTCAAAGGTAGACTGGTAAAGAATGCCTTAGGCATTTAGTCCGCATATATACCTACCATGTGTGTATATGAAGTATAAATTAAAAAAAATATATAAAAAGAAAAGACCCCAGAGTTTCTTGCCTTATATTAGGCAAAGAAAATATACACTACGCGAATCTCAGGTCTCATTTTTGCGAACCGGTGTAGTTTTTGACTTTTATAACAGATTTAATCAAGCCCAAAATTAATGCAACGTTTAAAAGAATTTGTCAATGATGTATTTGAAGTTTGTGATAAATCAATCGAAAGTTAACGCGACTATTTTTGAAAGTAGCACGTAATAATGTTAATGAATGGCGTGCACGTCTCGCTAAACAGGTCGAATTTCAATACTGCAGTTGTTATCAGGTGCACGCTATTGTGAACATAATTATTATTGTTCTACTAAAAAAGACACGCCTGTTCTAAATTTGAATTATTTTATCTTTTAAATATTCATCTTTTTCGTGCTGTATTGTCTTGTATTGAGGGTCTTATTGTAACGTGATGTAATTCGTCGCAATTAAAAAGGGAAATTATATGGTTACCCTACTCAGGCGAAGTCTTACTCAGGTAAGGATTCGGGCTGGTATATACATATGTATGTTGAGATGTGCGTATATACGTATGCATTAAGTTTGAATGTATATACACAGTATAAATATATAGTAGGAATTTATACTGTGGTATATAGGAGTATGTCCGGTCGAAATTCCAAAACAAGGTAATCATAATTTCACGATTAAAATACAAAAAATTCACAGGTCCCTTTTTGTTTCTAAGAGGGTTATGGGGCAATTTGTACGCCTCGCTGCTTGCTGATTAAGTTTTGGATCGTAATGAATGATTAGTAAGTACACTTGTGCTTGCACATATATTCGTGTACTACAATTCTGTCCGGCGTAGATGGCTAGTCTCCGTTGAGACTGGTCGCCGAGATGAAGAAAATTATAATATTTTGAATATAAAAATTTATACCTCATCTTCCTTAATTTTTTTATAGAATAAGGGTAACAAACGAGCACACAGTCCTCGTGATGGTAAGTGGTTGCTGTGGCCCATAGGCATCTACATCATTATTCGTTTGCGAATTAAAATGCAGATGCCTTGTCAGCCGTGAGGACTAAGATAGGACGGTTCTTTACACTCACCATACGAAACACAGTAGCATTAAGCTGCTATTTTACGATGGTATTCTGTGAGAGCGTGGTCATTCCCCGGTCGAGGCGACCCATTCGTGCTACAACTATACTATTAATATAGCATCAGCATGGCTCAACCACGTATACAATAACGTAATTTTAACTAAAATGTGATAAGATTTTAAGTGTATGAATATGTGCGTAGCAGATTTAAAGCTGTGGTCCATAGAAATCTATATTTATCCTCGATTAAGAATCAAAACGCAGATGCATTGTCAACCCTGAAGACTAAAATGGATAAATAGGTCTCCGGTTCTCTACGCTCACCATACGAAACATAGTAGCATTAAGCTGCTATTTTACGCTGGTGTTCTGTGAGATCGTACTTACCCAGGGGAAGCTGACACATTTGTGCTACAACCATAATATTATAATTACAGCGTGGTTCTGTCACGTATAAATCAACGACAGTGTCAATCTGTGACCCGATCGGGTACATTATGCACGTCAGCAAAGTGTTATAATAAGTGATAAAATTAACAATGTTGTGCAACCGACTTCAATATAAATTATTAATGATAACTCAAAAACTACTGGTCAGACCTTGATCAAATTTATATGGGACCACATGAGAAGCACCAGCTTTCAAATAAAAAAAAAACATCAACACATGTAAAAAACATACAGTCGAATTGAGTACCTCCACCTTTTTGAAGTCGGTTAAAATTACACATATTATGTAGCGGATAACGCGTGCAAGATTAACGAAAATAGGGACATTGAAACTGTCACAACATGACTTTGACGATATAATCAAATTGTCACACGACGGGTTAATCATACAATCATAACCGTATCTAAGACTAAATGCATGCTAAACATTCCCCATACGAAGTCGTTGAATGTGTTAGTATAATACTCATACTAATGCTTCCGTAATAATAAATTATGTACTTGTGAATGTAATACGATAACGTAAACTCTTACGGTCGCGGCCGGCACCAAGTTATACCAGTTACTTGACTCTTTAGAGTCAGTAATTCCTTCATTAGGAAATGTATCGATTTTACAAGAGTCCCAGAAATTATGCAGGACTTATCTATCATAATGTTTATAATTTAAATTAAGCAAAAATAGTTCAAAAAGGGTTATTATATTACTAAATTTTATACATGGTAGAGCCATGCCGCAGCTATATCAGTAGTATACTTGTAGCACGAATGGGCCCGCTCGATCGGGAAAGGACCACGCTCTCACAGAGTACCGGCGTAAAATGGCAGCATGACACTGCTGTGTTTCGTGTGGTGAGTGTAGAGAACCGGAAACCCATTTTACTGGAAAAAAGGCATTCCATCTTAGTCCTCACGGGTGACGACGCATCTGCATTTTAATTCTTTAATGAGGATACATGTAGATGTCTATGGGCCACAGCAACCACTTGCCATCAGGTGGACTGTGTGCTCGTTTGACGGCCTATCCTATAAAAAAAACTAAGGAGTATATGATTTTTAATAATCCCTGGAAATGAGGTGATTACCACCATGTTGTTTTTAATGTTTTTATATTTAATTGTACATCATATTGTATTGTAAATTTTTATTTAAAAAAAGCCCCGCTGGGTTTTTTGCTAGTTCCTCCTCCCAGAACAGAGGTTTTTTCCGAACTAGTGGTAAAAGCATAATAGACTTTCAATAAGTATTCCTAAGGTGCCGCATAGAACAAGCCCGTAATGCTTTCTTTAAGCTAAAGTCACTTCTGTGCAATAAAAAGTTGAACATCCAGATACGAGTACGATTAGCACGATGTTATGTTTTCTCCATTCTTTTGTATGGCGTTGAAGCATGGACCCTCACAGAATCGAGCTGTAAGAAGATTGAAGCCTTCGAAATGTGGGTATACAGAAGAATGTTAAGGATATCCTGGAGAGACAAAATAAAGAACGTAACCGTGCTGCAAAGTCGCGTAAAGAAAAACAGAAGTTGTATATTTAGTAAAGAAAAGAAAGCTTGAATATCTCGGCCACATAATGAGAAACCGAAAATACGATTTACTACAACTCATCATACAGGGTAAGATCCAAAGAAAACGAAGTGTGGGTCGAAGAAGAACATCTTGGCTGAAAAACCTACGCCAATGGTTTGGAAAGAGCACCCGTTCCTTATTTAGAGCCGTGGCATCAAAGATTCAAGTTGCCTTAATGATCGCCGACCTTCGAAAGAAGATAACACATTAAGAAGAAGAAGTATTCCTGTAATTTATAATTAACTAGCTGTTCCCCGCGACTACGCCCGTGTAGAATTTATCACGATGGATTTCATAGGCTTTAATTATTTTTTGGGCGGAACTCTAGTTCTTTTTTAAAATAAAAATAAGTTACTCCTTACAATATAAACTATCTGCTAGTGAAATTCCCGTCATAATCGGTCCAGCCCTTTCAGAGATTAGCCGGAACAAACACAAACTGACAGACGGACAGACAGACAGACAAAAACTTTAAAATCTGATTTTTTTGTTGTACTGTATATACTTTCATATGCATGTAGTAAAAACTGTTATTTTAACATTACAAACAGACACATCAATTTTATTTGGGGTAATTCCGAGAGTGATGGCCGTAAGGGAGATATGGCCAATCAAAAACACAGTCACACTTCCTAAATTGCACTACTTTCTCGTTAATACACTTCGTGCAGTGCGTGGAATCGACATTTCGGTCAAACTCCAGCCACAAAATAATGTTGTTTTTTTTTTTTAAATTTATTGTCAAATTATTGTATTATTATTGCTTAAGGTAGCTTAAATAGAGCTTAAAGTTTTCAAAGGGTTTAACGTTACATAGTTTGGTAATAATACATCATACAAAATAAGTATTTTTTTAAGTTAGGTGTTCAGTTTATGACCCAAACTTTAATATAACCGAAAATGGTGCGTGCGTTGTTTATTTTTTTACAAATAATGTGTGGCCATCTTTCCCGGGTGATTAGGAGAGATGGCCATGCATGGTCGGTATGAGATGGCCATATATATATGTAATATTGAAAGTTATGTTATTATATCTTGTAATATTTTGTTTATTGATGGTGAATTGAATTAATACTAATTATTGTTTTAGTAATAAACTAGCTGTTCCCCGCGACTTCGCCCGCGTGTAATTTAGGGTTTTAATTATATTGCGCGGAACCCTAATTCTTTTGCTAAAATATAAATAGCCTAAGTTGCTCCTTATAAAATCAGCTATCTGCCAGTGAAAGTCCCGTCAAAATCGGACCAGCCGGAACAAACAGACAGACAGATAGACAGAGAAAAATTTTAAAAATTGTGTTTTCGTTATAAGTACCGTATATAATTCCATATGCATGAAGTAAAAAGCTGGTGTTTTGACATTAGAAACAGACAATTCAATTTTATTTATTTGTATAGGTTACAGTATTTTATTTTAGATGCCAAATAAAAACTAAAGAAAAGCAGTCGGCTCACTAAGGAACTGGATTTAAAAAATCATTTAAGGCAACCGTTGACGCTGTTTGAGGATAAAATGACTAGTCAGCTATTATAACGAGTATAAAAAGACAATTCAAGTAAAATAATGACAAAAAAGGATCCATGGGACCATGATCTTCATCCATCCATCATCATATTCAGCGAAGAAAATGAGAAGAAACTAGCTTAAACATGAAAACTATGCAAAAAATCATCAACAAAGTTATCTGAAAGTAGTGATAAGGATGAACAACCAATATTATGTAATTCGGCTTATAAAGAAGGTGGAAACACAGAAGTGGACAACTGTGTAGGCCTGTGGGGAAAATTATTATGAAACGCATCTAATCAAAGACTTGCTTGAACGCGTTTTATGCCAACTGTGGGTACATGAAAATTACACCAAGTTTGATGGTAAGTGTTCATTATGTGAACAGAAAAGAAATAGAGCAAAGACTCAAAAACCTAAAGGAAAAGAGTGGTTAAAATGTAGATTAAAGCAGTTTTTGTTATAAGTACCGTATATACTTTCATATGCATTTAGCAAAAAGCTGTTATTTTGACATTACAAACAGACACTTCAATTTTATATATTTGTATAGATTCTAAGAGTTTATGTCGAAAGTTTAATTAAAAGTTGATTTTTGTTCATTAATCTTTGTAGTTTAAATTTAAACTGGTTTCTCAAAAAAAATTGGCCAGCTCTCACGGACTTACCCTAGTTGTATAGATAAAAAATATTCTATTATATTTCATTTGGTACGATCCTGACACATTTTTCTCGCATTTTTTTACCTCCATATCAACGCATATATGCTCGTCGAATAATGGTCGGCTAAAGTTGTGAATGTATAGCATTTGTTTATAAATATAAATATTTATGATTACCAATTGATTGTGACTACCTGGAGACTGCACATAATTACATATCATGTAATAAACTAAGGTCGGTATTGTATAATAATCTACAGAGTGTAATTAATTGAGATTTTTGATTAATTTAGATTGATTATAATATCGTATCACACCCCAGAGGATGCAACTTTGACTTATGAACTTGGTGTATAATAGTGTGATCGTAAGTTTCCTTCATACTTAAAATATTTTTTTAAGATAGATAATACCAAAGAGAATATAACAAAATTATAACAAATTGAATAAAACTACTTTTACGGATTCTATCGCGTTTAATTAACTTATTTTTATTTATTCCGGACGTTTTGAGTGCTTTACAGCACCCATGGTCATGGGGAATGAGGTGATTGACGTCCCGATGTCAGAGTTAACCCAGAGTACCTTCAGCTTTTTAATTATTATTTTTTTTCCGATCTACGCAGAATGAACTTACTGTGTCTTGAAGTATTGCAGTGGTATGCTTGGGTTTAGTTTTAATTTTATTAATTACAGGATCCTAAGCTGGTGATAGTACCCAGCTTCCCTCTCTATTTGAGTATACATACACCATAGAACATACTTTAGTTACCGATGGGTAGGTTATCGTCTTTACGTAATAATTCTATGCGTCTTCCATTCTGTATATACTGTCCTATATAATATTAATTAAAAAAAAATAGGTAAACCAACTCCACAAAAAGTAAACCAACCGAGTAAAGAAACGTCTTTCGCTGTTTCTTCCCCGGAATCACCTGAGGAACCTAAAAAGTAGTAAAAAAGAAGCCTAAAAAGGGTAAAGTATGTCTGTACGAGTTAGTCGTGCAACATTAATTTGTTTTGCTTGTGACGTCATCAGACTAGTGTAAGTGCATTCACGATTGTATGGAATTAGAGTTTAAGTTATAAATTAGTGTAGCGTGAAAACGCGTTTAGGTTTAAGTTGTTAATTCAGGTTCATTGTGAGAGTTCGCAAAGGTGGAGTTAAAAATATTGATCGTAAGTAAAGGTCGATATTAAATAACGAATTCCAAAAAAAAAAAACATGTGTGCATTTCACACGCGGTAGAAGTGAAACCTGCAAATGACATGAAATATAAAACAAAAACATTTCACAGCAAATGATTTATTTGATTTGATAATTTTCAATCACAAGTGCGGCATAAAATATAACGTAAAAGTTTAATTTTAAAGTAAATAAACGTTACAATCCTTAGTTTTAGGGACGTAGATAACACATTAAATAACTTTTAGTGTATTATATAAAAATAATAATTTTTTTTGACGAAAACTGCTTTGTAATAGCTACGTCTACTGCAGTCAATCAATTTTTGTTCCATAAAATGGTTTTACATATACAATGAATTTTATTGGTAAAATCATTTTATCGAACAAGTGAACAAAAATTGATTGACTCTCAAGGTGGTCAGTAAAATAGACGAATTTAATATAAATCGGTAAGATATGAAACAGTGGATTGTTAAGATATGTTTGTTTTATTTGGTTTGAATATGATAGTTTTATTTAACGTAATTAATTTTATTTATTTTATAACATATTTGTAATTTTTTAATTCTTTATTTTAACATTTAAAAGTTATATTAGCCATTTTTAAAGCATCGCACACAGAGGAGGCCAAGATAATAGGAAACACTTTATTCTGAACTAGCTGTTCCCCGTACACCGACGTATCACCCACGTACATATATCAGGCTCTGGGTCGGGCGACATAACACCTCGCTTATTATCTTTTGGCTCTCGTCTGGTGGCTAGGCAGTGTACGCGCGCCAAGCCGAGTGTTGAATTATTTTAATTTTTCATAATCTCTTAAACTATGTATCCAAATGACATGCTAAAAAGAACAAAGTTAATCTTTATAAAATTGTCTTGATGATGAAGTAACTTTCATTCATAAGGATTAATATACTATGCCTAATAATAACGCTTATAAATCACATTTTAATTTTTAATATTTTTTAATTACGGATTATGCATTACGAGAACGCTTTTTCTTCCAATTTGCTTAATAAAAATCAATATTTAAGGATGGCTGAGAGATGTAGCCTAATCTTAGGTAGCCTATACTATTGCTCGTGAATCTGGCTACCATATACAAAAATAGTTTATTAAATCGGACTCTTAGTTCCAGAGACTAGCGTGGATAAACAAACGAAAATAAAATTCTCTTCCGATTTTTTATATGTATTAGTAGAGATTTCATCTCAATCTTTTCTAAAGATTTATATATTTGTCTCTTTTTAGTATTGCTTTTTCGTTTGAAATCATAACGATGTTGAAGAAGTTTTCTATTCAAAAATAAGAAAAATATCGAAAACGCAAGTTAAAGGAAGGCTTGCCTCAAGAAGATTCCAACAATCTAAAAAAGAGATAGACAACATCGAAAAGGAAATGAAAAAACCACGTTTTCGCGAAAAACTATTCTTTCAAAAACTATTATACGTAGGTACATTATATAATATAAGGGTGACAAACGAGCACACAGTCCACCTGATGGTAAGTGGATGCTGTGGCTCATAACCATCAGCGTTGGCACCTCTGAGAACTTTATCGATTCCAGGAAAAAGGGTCCCCGGGTCTCTACACTCAGCGTACGAAACACAGCGGCATTAAGCTGCTATTTTACGCTGGTATTCTGTGGGAGCGTGGTCCTTCCCCGGTCGAGCCGATCTGTTCGTGCTACCAACATAACATAGCTGCAGCATGGCTCTACTACGTTGAAATTCTTGCCGTTTTGCATGTCTAGTAAAGTCCCGTTGAAATCCAATTCGATTATTTTAACTTTCATATTTTTTTCTTTTGTTACGCGGTAGTTTCGGTGTAAAAATATTTACTACCCCATATCATCCCGTGGGTATCGTAAGAGGCGACAGAGGGAAACAAATCAGGAGATTGGTCAGCTTCTACTTAATAACGACAAAAATAAAAATAAAAACTGCGGTTGTCAACCCGCATTGATGACAAACCCCTCCTATGATTTATCCATGGGGATGTCTATGTTCATAATAGGCTGTAACAATTGCTGTATCTACAGTTGAAAATAACGCACCAACACCTTTGTCGACATAAAATTTTTACAGCTTTAATTAAAAAAAAAGAAAACAGTGAGGCGTTAACGAAAGAAAAAACCTTAAACCTTAAAGGTAAAATGTACTTATTAAAGATTGATAAAAAGAATACTATACTTTTAAAAAAAAAGAGGACCAAGTTTAGTATAAACGACTGAGTGCATATGGAACTTGGCCGACTCTTTTTTAACTTTCGCCTAGGGCATCCCTTCCCGACTTTGCCATACACCACCGAAACATAAATTTGCTTTGTCACTCTTTCCTCCTTCATTCTTTCTACATGACCAAACCACCGAAGCATTACTTTTATAATCCTGGTCACAACATTATCTTGCAAACCACACTTATCTCTTATCAAACAATTTCTCACCCTGTCATTCAGATTCATCCCTAACATACTCCTTAATGACCGTATTTCTACAGCATTTATTCTACTCTCGTGCTTCTTCTGCCACACCCAACTTTCACTACCATACATTAAAGTAGGGACTAACACAGAATTGTCAATTGCCATACGTGCCTTTTTGGACACATTCTGATTTCCCACAATAGATATCTTCGTGATAAATAATAAAACATTGGGGTTGCCAACTCGCTTGCCAAGCGTGGTAACTATGGCAAATATCCGACCTTATGAAATACCATAAGAGGTTATGTATGGGGTAGGCCTATTTTCAGTAGTCTCTTGATAGGTTGTTATATTTGAATGACTCGTAATTTTTAAGAAACTGAATTTCAAATAAAAGTTCATTCATATTAATGAATGAACTTTTATTTGAAATTCAGTTTCTTAAAAATTAGAACTTTTATTTGAAATTCAGTTTCTTAAAAATTACGAGTTAATAACGTGACGTTAAAATTTTTTATATCAACGCAACCATTTAAATAATAAACGTTACTTATATTATTATTATTATTAACGGTAAACTGGTTCATAGGCAAAATAAAGTTACAGTGTTATATACCTCCCGTTATTAGGCACAGGACACCTTTAATTTCTGACAGGGTTATTAACAATGACATCCACGACTTTTTCCGCCATCAGGGCGGCGCTACCCTTGAATGAGGTGAAATATTTGACAGATTACATAGTGGGGAAGTTAATTTGTAAGGAAACTGTAAGGATTAATGTTTCTTTCTGTAATAGTAGTTATATCATATTAATGAGATTAGAAATGAACAAACCAAACTATGCATATTACGAAAAGTAGAAAATTAGACAGAGTTAAAAATGTACAAAAAACAAACCACTGAAGCATATTTTGTGCATTAATATTAATACTCTAGAAACGAATAAACTATTACTTAAAACTAACTTCTCAATTAAATTACATTGTGCGACAAAAAACTTCACCTCAGTCTCGACATCTGGTGAGCGCAAAATAATTAGCATTCATTAGTCTGTTGCACTGCTCCAGTACAAGTAGGCGAACTAGACTATTTATAGAGTAAGGGTGACAAACGAGCACATGGTAAGTGGATGTTCTGGCCCATAGATATCTACATCTATGCCCGATTAAGATGCGTTGTCACCCATGAGGACGAAGATGGAATGCCTCATTTCTCAAGGACATCCTCCATCGAAATATTTTATTGTTCAGACATTAGGTTTCCTCAAGGTATTGTCCTTCACTGCCGAAGACGTGGTAAGTCAGCACTAAGTAAGGCGCAATGGCCAATATAAATGTATACTTTTTCTAATAGTCACGTATGTTCGTGTGTCAGTACGTGGATATTAGTAATTTTATTGTTTGACAAAAAATAGTTCTTTTGGAATTTCGGATATTTTAAACTCAGAACTATTAAAAAAGCACAAACGTTTGATATTGCACTTTATATATTATAAATAACCCAAAAAGTACTTACCTATGAAATTTCCGTTCTGAAGTACTGACCAATTCAAATCAAAATAATTTTTATTTCGTTAGAATTCTAATTCCAAAATAAATTTTATTTTAAAAAAATGGAATTCTTTTTTTCAAAATTAGTCATTTGTTTATTAATTACGGTTATGTTTTCATCAAATTTGAATCTTTTTCGACATCATGGATACGTTAAAAATTCTAGTAATTATGGAATTGAGTACCGTCGTAACGCGGCACAAGCGAGCGAATACTGAAAACGAACGCAGCACCTGTTATTGGTTTGTCCGCTTACGTTTTGGAAATTTAGTCCTGAAAAATGGACCTCGTGGTCATCCGAATACTTTGGCCGACAATGAAGAGTTAAAGGCGATTGTGGAAGCAGATGATACTCAATCTACGACTGAAAACAATATTGGTACAGCGCAGAGTACGAGTCGAGACGTGCCTTGCACTAATCAATAGGTACCTAAACGAAGGAATTTTTAACCGCATTGTTACTTGCGCTCAGCATGTTGGTTGGATCCGGGTTCAGCACCTAAACAATAACTTACGAAATAAGGAAAAGTTAAAACCGCGTTGTCTGCCTGATGGTAAGAGAGGATGCTCTGGCCCATAGACACTACATATATCCTTGACTAACAGTCATAATGTAGATGCGTCGTCACCCCAAATCACTAAGATTAGCTGCCAAGTACAATAACTTTACGCTTCGATTTTCGTCAATCACTATAAAAAACCCAGCAGTGCTATTATTCCGTTATTTCACGCTGGTAGTTTCTGCGAGCGTAGTCCTTTTCCGATGGAGCCGAAGCTTTTTCAAGCATTTTCACTGCAGTAATAATCGTTACAGCGTGGCTAAATATCGTAGTATGTCGAGAGCATCTGCGTTACAATACTTAATAAAGGGAGGATGTAAGTGTGTTACAGTGGGCTACAGCATTCACTTACCATCAGGTTAACTGTGTGTTCGTCTGTCAACTTAAAGATACAATTCCGTAGCCGACCGCAGACAGCAGCAGCAGGTGACATGTCGTCGCGACACTACTGGTTTCTATTTAGTTCTATGAAATACCTTCCGTAGCTAGCAAAACGTCTTTTGCCGTTATGGGCCGAGCGGCAGACGACACTGCAGCCCGACCGCAGATAAGTAGTGCTGCCAACTACCGACCGACACGTTGAATTTTTCGCAAAAAATGAGTTTAACCGATTCCGAGGAAGAGAAACTGATAAACCAGGTGGCCCCATATCCTCGCAGCGATATGACGCCACGACATGTCGCAGCGACATGTTGTGGCGACACGTCACCTGCTGCTGCCTGCAGTGGTAGTATATATATAAGAAGAAATAATATTTCTTTTGCTTTTCTAATTCAATGACGCTGAATTTATTTAAATAATTGTGAAAGTTTTCATTTATAAGTAACGTGATAATAACGTGAAGAGACTTCTCAAAGGTCAAAATCATTATTCCCCCGCTGTTCTGTAACCCATTTACAATTCTCGCTTAATTTTAATTTGTTACAAAGTATAACTACAAGCAATATTGTATGCTTGTTAATAATCGTTTTACAACAAAGATTACACCTAGATTTCTCAGATAGAAAGATCATTAGGGAGATCATTTATTCGTAGGAAGTACGGTTGACATATTTAAATTATTTTTAAATGAGAAGTAATACAAAATGCAGCAATTAAAATAAGTACTGAACATTAAAAATAAGGTTCTCAATTCGAATGTATGTATTTTTTGTGTGTATGTTACGCGATATCTTCGCAGGTTTTGAACCGAATTAATGATTCTTTTTTTATTAAATAGGTTTTGCCTTAAAAATAGGGAAAAATGTTTCATATTGTTTAAGGAATTTCATATGATATCTTCGCAGATTAAGAACCGATTTTAATGATTCTTTATTAATAGATTTTAATTCAAGGGTTCCATGTAAATTTGGAGAAAAAATTCTACTCCTGGAGGTACCAAATAAATAACTTCTTTTTAAGCAATTTCAAGTCGGTTTTTACTTTATGTTAAAATTTTTAATTAATTGTATATTGCTCTGATTTTTTTACATACTTATGATGCTAGAAGTTTAGTAAGTATAAAGCCTCTACCCCCCACCCTACTAGGTTGTAGGACACTTATTTTCCCTTGGAGTTTGTCTAGATAGGTATCATCATTTCCCCTATAACTAACATGAAACAGCAGTGTCTGCATTGCTAGGTCTAAGCCTGAAAGGTATACAGAGCTATTATAATTAACGACTGTGACGCATTCCATCATGGGCCTTGAAGTGACAACGTATCTGTAGCCATCTTTGTTTGAAGTTGGTTACAGGAGTCCATGGGCTCCAGTAGCCATGTAACATCAATTTTTTTAGAGAATAAGGGTAGTCAAACTATACAGTCAGGCTTATGGTAAGTGGATGCTGTGACTTACACATCTATCCTCGATTAAGAATCAAAATGCTGATGCGTTGTCCTCCCTGAGGAATAAGATAAAGTGCCTCGTTTCCAGTAAAAATGGTCTCCAGTTCTCTACATTCACCATACGAAACACAGCAGCATAAAGCTGCTATTTTATACATAGACATAGGACATATATTTTAGCAGCATCAATACACTCACAAAATATACATTTAGAAGTAAATAAAAACATACAAGATTGGATGGAAAACATAAATAAGAATAAATTTCAGCAAGAGTGAGTGATGTGATGTCAAAAAGGATTTCGTCTCAGCATATGCTGCTGCAGGTACTTTAGCATTGCTGATTTTCAGCGGAGTATTGTATGTATTTATCAGGGCTCTGCTGAAAATCATTTTACGCTGGCATTCTGTAAGAGCGTGGTCCTTTCTTGGTCGAACCGATGTATTCGAGCTACATTCATAATAAAAGTAGACTAAATTATTTTGACACTTCAATTTTATAAAAAAAAAAAAACAATAACACACAAAATCTGTAGCTCTACATCTCCAACGAGCTTTGAGTCGCTTCTTGTTAGGTGGTCGTAGAGAACCCACAATTCTATTTCATATCGCGTATAAGAGGTGATTATGGAAATTTCAGTAAGATCTAATTGCTTTCCATTGATGGCGGCATATCCATTTCGTAATGTCTTAACATATATTTTTTGCAGCTCTAAAATGTATACATTTTGTTAAAAAACTGTTTTGTAAAGCCTAGTTTGAATATGTACAGTGCCTTAAGACCAGCAGTAGGGATCTATGTCACTGTTTAATTTATTGTAAGTGCATTCTACATAGTGAACTACATGCGCCTATATAGAGGATATACATGTCATAGTTGCCACACTTGGCAAGAGGGCTGGCAACCACAGTTCTTATCTTGTCTTGAAGAAAAGTTGTCTACAACGAAAGATTATCGATTGGCAGCCTCGTAATGACAAGTGCAGTGTTGAGTGACCTCCTTAAGGTACTATTCCATAGCCGACCGCAGGCAGCAGCAGTAGGCGACGTGTCGTCGCGACATGTCACTGAAGCATTTCGTGGCGTCATGTCGCTGCAGTCATGATTCCGAACCCGACTGCAGGCGTCAGCAACCCGTGTTCCAATCAGTTCCGAATGTTCTGTGGGTACTCTATTTATGTAAACAAAATAGGTACTATATATATATATATATATATATATATATATATATATATATTTACCAATTTACCGCTTTTATTTAACTCCTTTCCTATATTTTTTCAAATATTATCTTTTGTCACACGGATTAAATAATTATTTTGAGATGCATCGTACAGTGCGGGATATTGAGCCACCTGGTTTATCAGTTTCTCTTCCACGGAATCGGTGAAACTCATTTTTTGAGAAAAATTCAACGTGTTGTCTCTCGGGCGTTGGCGGCTCTATTTATCTGCGGTCGAGCTACAATGTCGTCTGCCGCTCGGCCCATAGCGGAAAACGATATGTCGCTAGCTACGGAAGGTATTTCATAGAACTACATAGAAACCAGTAGACCAGTTAGTGTCGCGACGATACGTCGCCTGCTGCTGCTGCCTGCGGTCGGCTACGGAATTGTACCTTTAGATAGACATTAATAGGTATAGGCAATTGATGGATGCAGGCGACGCAAAACCGTACTTTGAGGCAATCTATGGGGTGGTATATGTTACAAAAATACATAATTGTAAAATCCCTCTGCACATAAATTACACGAGTATACATCCCTTTACGTGGTAGAGCCGCGTCAAACGGCAGCATAATGTTATTTCGTATGGTGATCGTAGATAATCGGAGATCATTTTCACTGGTTACAAGGCGTCTGAGCCAGGAGTTGACAACGCGTCTGCATTTTAGTTATTAATCGAGGATAAATGTAGGTGTCTATGGGCAGCAGTATCCACTTACTATATAAGTAGACTGTGCTCGCTTAACATCCTTACTTATATTAAGATTCCAATAAACCATGATTAAAAAGGCGTAGGACCAACGGCTTTACGGCAACTAACTAATATTTTATGAAGTGAATTGTTTACACCTGCCATAGTTTCTCAATCCAGGGTTGACAGGTAAAAAATGCCATGAGGCATTAAGTCCGCCCTAAAGATCCCTTATTATATATATTATATATTTATTTTTATTTTTATATATGGGATATTTGCCATAGTTGCCACGCCTGGCAAGTGGGTTGGCAACCACAGTTTATTTTTATTTTTAGTTGTTATTAGGAAGACGCTGCTGCCCTCCTGATTTGTTTCCCTCTGTCGCCTCTTACGACACCCACAGGATGATATGGGGTAGTGGATATTCTTACACCGCCACTACACTGTTATGAGATGTGTAATAAAGATTAAATAAATAAATAAGATGTTCAATTCGAATATTATTGTTACGTTTTATTAGTTTATTAGTAGTTTTTCTTAATTGAATGAACTGACGACGAAGCTCACTTAGATTTGTATGACACTGAATAAAACGTACGTGTGTTCATTGGGAAATTTCCGTAAAACAGCTATGTAACATAGTGTTCACAGTGATAAAACCTGTGATGTCTATTGCGTTTAAGTTACCTAATTCACTCAAGAAACTTGTCTGGCACAATTAATGATTTACGTAACAAGCAATTGTTTGGATAACGTAGAAACAACACGAACCCGTACTTAATTATAGTGAAGCAGTCTCTAGTGATATTTGACACAGTGTTTTTTCGAGCAGAAGAGTCCACCTTGCCGGTCCAATGCTTGTTTTTTACAAAACTGAAGTGGACTAACGAACTTACAGTACACCTGCCAGTCACTTACCATGGTACCACCATGGTAAGTGACTACTGCAGTCCGTGAACACACTGCCAACAACTTGTAACAAAAGCCTACAGATCTTTTTTTTTTTTAAAAAAACGTTATCCCCACACTACGATTTTCTACTGTATCGTTGAGGCAGTTTACAAACATAGATTGCACGAGGACAAACACCCAGACCCGGAACAATTATTTGTAGGCCATAGAAATACTTGTTACTTGTGGGATTCGAACGCGCGGTCCCCAGCGCAACTACTCATTGCTAAGCCACTGCGCCACGGAGCTGTCAACAGATGCGTTGCTCTTTTGCCCTCAGGACTAAGTCTCAAGGAATGCCTCACAATAACAATGGCCGAAGCACAGCAAAACAAGCACTTTGTCGGCAAAAATAGGTAACAGGGTGGTATCTACCCAGACCCTAGGCCGATAAAGAGTCCTATCACCTGGTAAACTTGCTTGTTGCTAGACTGAACATGTCATCGAAATTTTTGTAGCGGCTTGAGTCGATTTTTTCCCTTTTTTGTAATAAAACTTCAGAATGTATCGAATTTCTTCGTTAGATTCACTCATTTTCGCGGACAGAAAAACAATTGAAAAATGGCGGAATAGTGTTTTTTTACTTTTTATTTTTATGTCCTATATGTATTGATATTAAAGCCAGCCAGATACAAACAGTACAACCAAAGAGATTTTATTTCAATTTTTTATGAATAAAATACGAAGAAACTTTTTCTCCGACCTTATATTTCAAACTTCATAGAAGTGCAGACTGCCTGCCTTGTATTTCTTATTGTATACTAGCTGTTCCCCGCTTTTTCGCCCGCGTGTAATTTAGGGTTTTAATTATGTTGCGCGGAATCCTAATTTTTTTTATAAGTAGCCTAAGTTACTCCTTATAACATCAGCTATCGTTCAGTGAAAGTCCAGTCGAAATCGGTCCAGCCGTTTCGGAGATTAGCCGGAACAAACAGACAGACAGACAAAAATTTTAAAAATTGTATTTTTGTTATAAGTACCGTATATACTTTCATATGGATTTAGTAAAATGCTGTTATTTTGACATTACAAACAGACACTTCAATTTCATTAATTTGTATAGATTCTCATGTGGTCCCATGAAAATTTGATCTCTTAGGGTGGAAAAATGTGGGATAAAGTTTATAATGTGCTACGGCAGCATTGTTGTTTTTACCTTCTTGGGCTTTAATTTTTCGTTATCCTATGTCTTAGACCACTGCAGAAGCTATTATGTGGAAATGATTTAATTGTTTTTTGTTTTCGAAATCGGGTTATTCTTCTAAAAGTTTAATTGTTACTTCGGAATAACAAATAACCAAACAAATAACGGAGAAGTAGAATAGAGGGAATAGTAGAAGTTAGTAGGTACTCGACAGACTATTCACTTATCTACTTAAAGTAAGCTCCCAAAATTTGAAGAGAATGTAAAAACTTTACGTAAGATAAATTTTTTTTTTAGATTTTATGTGGCAGTTTGTTTTTGTAAAAACTTTACGTGGTAGAGCCATGCTGCAGCTATATTGTGGTTGCAGCACGAATGGGTCGGCTCAACCGGGGTAGGACCACGCTCTCACAGAATACCAGTGATTCTTAATTGAGAATAAATGTAGATGTCTATGGGTCACAGTATCCACTTACCATCAGGTGGACTGTGTGCTCGTTTGCCAACCTTATTCTATAAAAAAAAACCAGTTTTTTTAGAATCATGTAAAGATTTGGAGTTTCGGTAAATTTATGCGACCTATATAAAAAAGTTTACAAAGGGCGAACTTAATGCCTGATATCATATGTCAGATGTATTCAGGGAATGATCTTTAGGTAATAACAACTATTTACTGAATACATGTACCTACTGAAGTATAAATTTATAATTCTAAAATTATATGTAAATAAAAAAACAGTAATATATATATTTTAAGTCTTAGAGCAAGAAAATTTTAAGAATATATTTATATATATATATATATATATATATATATATATATATATATATATATATATATATATATATATAGGGTTATTTTGAAATAACCGGCCAAATTAGCAGAGGTTCAGAATAAGTAATATAGGCAAATAGTGAAGAAAAATTAATAAAAAAATAATCTCAAACATTCTATCCTTTTTATTTTTTAAATTCTTTGGTAATGCATTATTTTAACTGATTTTACTGCGTGCGCATGCACTCATTTATAAGGGTCGATTGGCAGGAAAAAACTTTGTTTCCCATAAAACACATTCAGTTTGGGATACTTTCGAATAAAAGTAGAAGCTTATTTATTCGTATTTTCAAAAAGTGCAATAACGGTGTATTATTATTCATATATTTGAACTTAAGTTTAAAATTTGGCTACTCCATGAAAAGTAACCCTGTATACATAAGTCATAAATATGATCATCTATCATTAATATGTATGTGGTAGTGTATATATGTATGTTTAGATATTTTTTCGCATTTTAAATATCATTGTATAGTATATCAAAGGATACTGTTTATTTTTTTTTGTAAAATATTCTTTAGCATCCAGGGAAGATGAGTGTCGAAGTGCTCTGTCAGTAACAAGTCTGTGCTGAATTGGGTACCTTATTAAGTAAACGTCTACCAAATTTAAAATATGCTATTGTTATATTGTGTTCCTAAATAAAACTAATATCATTCCTCTTTTTTTCTTTCAATTCATCTGAGGGTAAGCTACCGCAGCCCACGTAGGATACAGCAAACTTTAAATTAATAAGAGCTTATTAACCTAGACGGAGGGCTAAAATGGCATTTCTTAAGCCACATTGCACTCTTCAAGCTACTACACAGCAGTTGAAATTGATTAGAAAATGGTGATACCTACATCCATGAACTTTTAGTCAGAAAAGGAGTCCTAACACTTAGCACCTAGCCTTCTATATATTTTTTTATAGGATTGTGTGACAAACGAGCACACAATCCACCTGATGGTAAGTGGTTGCTGTTGCCCATAGACATCTACATTTTTCCTCGTTTGCGAATCAAAATGCAGATGCGTTGTCACCCGTGAGGACTAAGATGGAATGCCCCTTTTCCAGTAAAAAGGTTCTCCGGTTCTCTACACTTACCATACGAAACACAGTAGTGTTAAGTTGCTATTTTACGCTGGTATTCTGTGAGAGCGTGGTTCTTCCCCGGTCGAGCTGACCCATTCGTGCTAAACTATACCACGTATAAAATATATGCACTTATCACACTATTTTGTCTAATGGTTCTAGAAATGGTTATAAAATCGTCGTAGGAGTCTCCATTGCTTTCGGATATGCAAGGGGGGACAACCGAGTGATAAGTTCAGTAATGAATAACCAAATACATTCAGTGCATCATGGAGAATCTGCTAGTCTTAAATCGAAAATTCCTGCTTACGTGCGGTACATCATGATTATTATTGTTTTGATGTAAGCCGCAAAATGTTACTAGCAATTTTTAACGCTGTTTGACAGCTCTATACTGTGCATACTCTATACCGTACATCTACACAAACTGATTGAACTGACCAATAAGATTATTAAAAATTTCAATTAGAAATATTAAAGATCATATTCATGTACTCTTACAGGCAGTAATAATAATTAAGAGAATTTTTTTCATGCTGCAACGTGTTTCCGTGAAATTGGCAAGTTTCTTTGTTATCAACTAACGACTAGACTAACTAGAAAAAAGGTGATTTTAAACGAATTATTGAAGTGAAAACTTCTTTAGGTACATAATATGTACATGCACACAATCATTCTTTTTCATGTAAAACAGCGCAATAAATGAAAATTTTATTACTATATTAATACGATGATAAAAAATAATAAATTCTAATAAAAATACATACTATAAATATTAAAAAAAATTTTTTTTACAACCCAAAATTATTTCTTACAAGTTTGTGAAGCTAAGAAATTACTTCTGATGTGCACACTTCGACTGACAGTTTTTGATGTGTAACGTCTTTCCTCTTGCATTCCCACACCTGTGGGATTGATCGCTGAAAAGTGACGGAAGTATGTAACAGGAAACCGGCGAAGGGCGCGCTATTTGATTTGACCAATGCGCGCGCGGTGGTAATAAAATGTGCTGTTAAATAAACTAATTTATATGAATAAACAATATTAATAAATGTATTTACTGCTGATAATAAGTGTCGAAAAAGTGCAAATCATTGATAAAAATGCTAATGAGTAATAACGAATAATTATTATTTAGCTTTTATATATTTAGAGGTTAATTTCTGTGGCTACTAAATTGATATTTTTAATTTTGATTAAAATATATTTTTCGGAATATAATGTTAATATTTTATAGTACCAAAGTGAAATGTCAGATATTACGCATCATATGCGGCTACTATAAAGCTCGCTCGTTTTTTAAGGGTAAAGTATTTGTAAAATGTTTTAAACGGTTCCTAATATTGATCTAGATCAGTTACTAAATCGTTTAACAAAACAGATCGAATAAACAGTTCAAATAGATTACTTTGACATTTAACGTTTGAAGTTTAAAGTGCCATTGTGTGACAATAGCTTGCTTCTATTTGTTTGTAACATTACATAAACTGCTGTTGCTTGTGGTCGATTTACCATTTGTGTGGAAACAACGTATATTTGTTTACATAATGCATTTTGTAATATTTTCCCGTGCAGGGAAGACAAAGCGATCTTAGCTCATATCGCCATGAACGTGACCAAACGCTTTTACTTAATTGCTTAAAACATTTTCTTTTTATGCACATCTACGACACAAGAATTTGATGAACATTCAAATTATATAAGTTTTGGGAAAAACTTTATATGTTTGAAACACTGCACTGTTTAGATAAAATTTCTTTAAAAAAAAAACGATTAATTACTAGTAAAAATAATAATGTTCCAATTTTAAATTACCTCCCGTATTATATAAGACATAAATTGAAGTATCGTGTTTCATTATAAAATGGATTAGTGTCGGAAAATTTTCGCGCGATGATTTTTTTGCGATTTCAAATGTCGTCCAAAACCGGATTAATTGATTGATAGACTTAAACCGGTAGTTACAGAAGGAAAAGTACCAGCAGGAAAAAAATTAATTGAAGATAATAGGCCAATTTTGTATGAAGAGATTAAGCACACAAGACACAAAATTTTACACGAAAACACAAGATTTTACACGAGCACCCTTGCTTGAGGAGAATAGACGGCGTTGGGTGCCGCACATTCTCACCGATGCTCAGAAGCAGGCTGGTGGTTTTGTGGTACTTCAATGAAAATTTGAAATGATCACAGGATGAATCTTGGATTTTCAAGGCCATCTCGAAACAAAGTGCCTGTTGATTGTTTAGCTGTTTCAGAATGGACCAACGCTTACCTAAGTAAAGTGGTCGATAACCGCAGGGAATATTTCGATCGTTACTATTGTCACTTTGCCGGGATATCCGGTGTCAATTCCTTCACAAAATTGAAGATAAATAATACTACCAAATGATTGCCAGAAGTGTTCACTGGTGTGATCAACAAGAGGACTAACATGGGCCTCCTCATGCTAGTCCTTCACCATGACAACACGTCATGGTGAAAGAGTAGCGCACTCAGCCCTTAATTGTCACTGCGTGCCTTCAATTTATTCCCTTAAATATAGAATATGTAATTATAACTTTAAAAAAAAGTAAAAACTGACTGCAATAAGCTAGAATTTTTCTCAAAATTTATATGGAATCACCCTTAAAGTATAATCTATTTAATAAAAAAATAATTATCAAATTTGGTTCACAATCTGCTAAGATTTCGCGTAACATACATACAAAAAAAATATACAGTTGAATTGAGAACCTCCTCCTTTTTGAAGTCAGTTAAAAAACGGATACAATTTTCATCGCCAGAAGATGGGCTTGTAGCTTTTGCAGGAAAACGTGTTTCGAAAATTGGTTTAGACGCATGAACTTACTGAGTGGCCCACGTATGTACATATATTTTTGATGTTTACACGTAAGTGTTAATATTATCGCTGACTCCCACTTTTCTTTAACTATAAAATAACTACTCAGGATTATTTTGTCACATAAGTTTAATTCGAGATTAGTTTTTTTTTAGTAAATACGTCCAATTAATTTTTTTATTAAAAAGTGTGATTTCTTTATGTTTTCTGATTGATAATTAAAAAAATATATAAGCAACGTATAAATAGTGAATTTTGCTACAATTACAAGACATTTCGAGTCCATCGTTTAGTTATAAAAATATGCAAGAACTTTACCTGTACTTCACATCCATGGCTTCAAAGTTGTAAACTGAAGAATACACACCAGACAAGAAAACAGGGAACAAGATCAACATGTAATTGTAAATGTTGAATTTACCGAACGGTCCCAATATTTCTAATATATCATCCACACTCACTTCCGCGTCTTTCTTTTCCACGTCCATTTTGTTTATATATTTGTTTCAGCACAACACTTTTACGATTTAATTATTGTATTATTATTTTATATTGTCGTGGTTTAACGCGAGGCGACCGCGAGATCGGTCACCGGACCGATAGTGCGTGAGCGCCGCTTGCTTTATAGTTTTTATTGTTGATGTAAAAATCATTGCCTTCGAGTTACCGAGCCAAAGGCATAGTTTTTCATGCCACAGTGTAAGAAGTGCATCAATAGTTCTAACGTTTTCATTATCAAGGAGAAATATTGCACGCTGTTTTAGTTTGCGCTAATGCATTCGTTTTTTTTCAGTGATTATCTCTAATGAGTTTATGCTTTTTTCATTTTAATTGTAATTCTGAGCTAAATTACTATTGTTGATTTCTGAGGAGAAACGGGTAATAAATTATATTAAAACAATTTTAGAGCCCTGGTTGCTTACCTAAATGCTCGCTGAAAACTTCACAATACGCGAGCAACCCGGGTTTGATCCCCGCCGGCACCCATGAAATAGTGTTGCAATTTTAAGCCGTAATATATTACGTATTTGGCGGTGACAGAAAACTTCGTGAGGAAACCGGCATGTCTAAGAAAAATAACCAAGAGATTTCGTGAAGTCCGCTAACATGTATGTATATAGGGCAGCGTGGCGGACACAACATTGCCCTAAAATCCTCTCAGAACTGAGAGGCGACCTATGCACAGGAGTGGGACGTATTTAAGTTGCAACTTACTTTAACTTAGCAATAAAATCAATAACATTTTTGTTTTTTTTTTCTCATTTTTAGTTTTGGAAGTTGTCTGATGTATTATCACAGTATCAAGACAAGGGTTTCAGTTAGAGTTGCCCCCTTTTTTTATAAATATAGTACTTTTACTTTTTTGGAGTATATCATATGGCCTAAATGTCAATCCTACAAAGTTACAGGCTATCATTATTGTTTGCTCGAGCTTTATCTCAAGAATTGACTGGTTCTCCGTACCACTTATCGTATTTGATGGAGTTGTAATCCCTTACTTTGACAATGTCAAAAAATCTTGGTATTTATATTGATAATTCCTTAAATTGGATACGCCAACTGAATGAGGTAAGCAAGAAAACCTTCGTCACTCTTTGTTCACTGCGTCGCCTTCGATCATTTCTTCCCATTCCTACAAAAATTATGCTCGCACAGTCTCTTCTCCTTCACACACATAAATGAGGACCAGCTAAATAAGTTTGAGAGACTTCAAAATAAAAGTATTCGGTTCATATTTGGATTGCGCAAATTTGACCATATTTCCCAATTCCGCTCACGTCTCAAGTGTGACCTATGTGACTTCGCCGGAACATGCATATTTTTTCTATTCTGTACTGTGTATTATTTCACCCTTCTACTCCTCCCTATCTAAAGGAGAAGTTTCATTTTGTAGGGCTTCGGGGGGAACCTTTACGCTCTTCAAGAAAATTCGTTTTAAGTGTATAAACTCACAATACATAATTTTTAATAAATCTTTTACTGTCCAGTCTATGAAGCTCTGGAATGCCCTACGTTTACGTGAAGCACAAACTATTGTTATCTTTAAGCGACTGCTTAAAGAGCATTACATGTCTCAACCGTTCGGACACCGTTAGGATAAATTATGTGATTATGTATTTATTGTATTTATCAGCTTTATATTATTGCTTGAGGAATTTTGTTATTTATATATGTATTTATGGGTAGATAAATAAATTTGTTTATATATTTATATACATGTATGTGTATGTACATATTATATGATTTACTTTATCTTTTATTATGTATTAGTAATTTATATTATTTCATGTATTAGTTATTTATATGTTATTGTATTGCATTTATTGTCTATATGTCGCATGTATTAATATTATATTTTGTATATTTATATTGCACCACTTATCTAACTTTGGTTGCCTGGATGAGATCGCTATGTAGCGGTAAGGCTGCCAAATTGTACATGTAATCTGCTTTTTGTTATGTCATTTGTAAATTTGTTTGTGGTGCACAATGAAGTATATTCATTCATTCATACTTTTCCCAAAAAAAGGTATGCAAAAATATCGTGATTATAGGGAATTCAGGACAAAAAGTACACATTTATTTTTAATCTTTAAGTATATTTCCATTGCTCCATATTTGTTATCGCTCTTCGCTCAGATTTTTATAATTATTTCAAAGGTATCAGATCATTGACGGCCAGAGCAATTTAGATTACTCTATTTCTTTCTTCTTTCCAGTTTACATTCACGACGGAATTATTTTTTCCGTTAAACATACTTGTTCCAGACTTCCTGTCACAATTAATATAAAAAAGCGCGACAGTTGAATTAGGGATAAAATATAGTATTTTACGTACTATATTACTTTTCTGTAATATATAGTACGATTGACGGAAATATAGTACGATACTATATATTATAAAAACAACAGTAGCAACCCTAGTTTCAGTGGAGAGATATCGAGACTTGCTTGACAAATACTTATGTATAGTGTTCGACAAACACAAGCTTATGTACAGTGTCTTGAGTCCTCTCAAATATATGCCAAATATTTACCGCTACACCACATATTTATTCTGCCAAGAAATATCAGTGCCTGTATTGTTTTTTTTTTACAATTCTAAACCAGCGCTTAAATGCAACAACAACAGCTGATAGTAAGTGGTGATGTAGCCTAATATGGTGAAGCGCTCTGATTTAACAAAAGCCTATTCACTCTTGCCTTAAAGCTTGCTCTTGACACATTGTAAGAGGATGGAAAGACAGATGCTGGCAAATTGTTGCACACCTTGCTATACGCATGACGAACGGTGTAGCAAACCGTTTGGTTCGAATGTGTGATAAGTCAACAACGAAATGGTGGAGACTGGCCGAACGTCTGGTTGTCCGATGGTGGAAGGGAGAGGGAGGAATCAAGTTATGCAATTCCTGCGTACACTCTCCGAAATATTGTGTCCCGGTCTGAAGTATAAAGAGAGGTAGAACAAAAACAGGCTGCGAGCCATTCCATCTTATTCGTGACGCACAACGCTACCCAATGAGTGTTAGTGAACTTTACGTATCTTCGATTTTTTTTTATTTCTTAGACATGCAAGCTTGCTCACGATATTTTGTTTCACCGTCAAGTACAAGCATCATTAGCAATTAAAATTAAAATTAACAATTTAATTGAGACCGGCGGGGATCGAACCCGGGTTGCTCGCGAACAGGAAGCGCATAGCCCCTGGGCTACCACATTGTTATTAAATTGTAAAATAAAAATCTTTTAAATAAACTTAAAAAGTTTTCTTTAAATAAATTCAAAACATTGTTATGTCTCATCAAACACAACATCCAATTACAATATATTCAATTCGCGCTGTTCAATTTGATATAATAAAACATTTTACGGCGAAATAATATTTGTAGTGGAAACAACGTTCGCTTTAAAGAGATTTATTTAACAACCATTCATTATCGTACATTTCTGAAATACGTGAATGCAATTTATACGATTATGAACGATGATATGATTAAGGTAATGAAGTAATGCACACGAAGAATGTGTAAAGAATTCGTCAATATATAGCAATGCAGTGATTTTCAAAATACGTTCATTATATATATATATATATATATATATATATATATATATATATACAGCCTAACCAGATGAGAATACTATATTACCCCATATTAATATAAATATATATATATATATATATATATATATATATATATATATATATATATATATTTTAATATTAATATGGGGTAATATAGTATTCTCATCGGGTTAGGCTGTATAAATATATAAAAGAAAATGGGGTATACATTAAATATAGTAAATTAAATAAATTAAAATACATAAATAAATTAAAACCTAACCTTCAAGAAAAGAGCTTACTCCTTTCTAAAAGGCCGTCAACGCACCTGCAATTCCCCTAGTGCTGCAGTTGTTCATGGGCGGCGGTAGTCACTTACCATCAGGTGAGCCGTATGCTCGTTTACCCCCTCTTCTATAAAAAAAGCTCTCGGCAGTGTAAACCTTACGGCCGAGGGTTAGGGGGTAAGTGAATGAAACTGGTGGACGATGCGGGTGGTATCGAGGAACACCATCTCCTGCATTTGAATCCGAAGCGGTCCGTCACGGAGTCCCAGTCGTCTCAAATGATCAGAGAGACTAATTGAGATTAACCCGTTAGCAGAAATGACTTCAGGAATAATTTCGGTTGGCAGACCACCCAACAACATGTCGGTCACATTTTCCGTGAGCCAGGTCCAGATATTTTTTTGCTTCTATGTTTCGGCTTATTTATTATCATTATGTATGACGAGATTCTTGTCATACAGAATGATAATGTTGACTAAGAATACCCTTGATTGTTCCCGGTCCATTTGCATGTCAGATTTATTCGCAAGAATAGCCCTGTCTGTGCTGAAGGCCCGGGCCTATTAGAGCCAGGCGCAGTCATTTTCGAACACGGCTTCCGGTAAGTATAATAAGGCAGTTTGCGATTCACGAGACCGTTTTTCAGAACGAGTTCCTGGTGTCGAATCATTGCTACTAGGTTGTGTCCGTGCAAGTACTCAGAGTTGGAACCGAAGAACTGCAGATGACATACCTAAATTGCTCATCGGAATGGCGACAAGTTTGACGACAGATGTCGATGGTGCCAACCCTTACGATGTATTTTCGATAGTTGTTGGCATCAATTACCTTCAATTCCTTAATTACTCAAAACCTATTATATCTATAAAATTACAACTTCATAAAGTTTATATATATTCCTATCATCATCAGTCATCATTTGTCCTCTATCTGATTCTGAGTCCTTCTTTTAGATAACGGCCATTCAGCCTTCTCCGAGCCTTGCATCCGATAAAGCTGTAAAATTCATCTGGCTAACAGCACTAACGTCACAGTAAAAATATTTGTACTTTCCAATGGATCTAAAGATTTAAGCAACTGCTATGAAGCTTGGAACCCGTTCAGATCTCAACGATAAAAGACTAAAGAAATACTAGCAATGCTATTAAAATTACTTCTGTACCGTTCTTTATTATAGGATAGGGTGACCAACGAGCACACAGTCCACCTGATGGTAAGTGGTTACTGTGACCCACAGACAACTACATCTATCCTCAATAAATAATCAAAATGCAGATGCGTTGTCACTTTTCCAGTAAAAAGGGTCTCCGGTTCTCTACACTCACCATACGAAACACAGCAGTGTTAAGCTGCCATTTTACGCTGGTATTCTGTGAGAGCGTGGTCCGTCCCCGATCAAGCCGACCCATTCGTGCTACAACTATACTAATAATATAACTGCAGTATGGTTCTACCACGTATGCAGCATGGCTCTCCCCGCAGCCCTACCACTACCGCATCAATGTTGCGGGCCCGTCAGAGTCGCGGAGAATAGGGCGAGTGTCAAATCACCATACCAAAACATTTCTTCCTCCGCGACTCCACCTCGGCTGCAACGGTAAGGGGAGAAGTCAAAAGAAAAAGAAAAGAAGACACCAATCTCACCAATGCATATCTGATGTGGACTCAAGCCCACTCAGAGTGGCCATCTCGGACCGGCCCTACACCTCGGGCCAGCCATTTGGGTTCCTAATAGTTCACCGCGGATGACCTTACCATCAGGTGGATTGTGTGCTCGTATAACATCCTTAATCTATAAATAAAAAACATGTATGCAGTTCACACGCGTTAAAAGTAAAACTTTTAAATGAAATAAAATATAAAATAAAAACATTTGACAGCAAACGTTTTATTTAATTTGATAATTTTCAATCACAAGTGCGGCATAAAATATAACATAAAAGTTTAATTTTAAAGTAAATAAACGATACAATCCTTAGTTTTAGGGACGTAGATAACAAATTAAATAACTTTTAGTGTATTAAATCAAAATAATATTTTCTTTCGACGAAAATTGCTTATTAACAGCGACTTCTATTGCAGTCAATCAATTTTTGTTCGATAAAATGATTGTACGTATAAAATGAATTCGTTAAGTCAAATTATTTTATCGCACAAGGTAACAAAAATTGATTGACTCAAAAGGTGGTCCGTAAAATAGCGTAATTTAATATAAATCTATAACAGTAATCGTAGATTGTGAATTATTTTAATTTTTCATTATCTCTTAAACTATGCATCCAAATAATACGCTATGAAGAGCAAAGTCTATCTTCATAAAATTGTCTTAATGATGAAGTAATTTTCGTTCGTAAGGATTAATAATGACGTTCATAAGTAGCTTTTTACTTTTTAATATTTTTAGGGTTCCGTACCTCAAAAAAAAAAAAAAACGGAACCCTTATAGGATCACTTTGTTGTCCGTCTGTCTGTCTGTCTGTCTGTCAAGACCCTTTTTCTCAGGAACGCGTGGAAGTATCAAGCTGAAATTCATATGAAGTACTCAAGTCTACTGTCCCTTGGATAGCTCCAAAAATCAAACTTCTAAGCCAACGCAATTAAAAGATACAGCCGTTTATGCCGCAAATTTTCGACATTCGCAAGGGAATCAAAACCTACGTGAACTCGGAATCTTAAAATTTGGTACGAAGTAACGTATTATAATAAAGGAAAAATTGCGAAAAGTATAAATTTTTAGTTACATCATATAATAAAAATATTTTTAATAATTTTAAACTTATATACCTTTGATTTGTTCGGAACCCTCGGAGCGCGAGTCCGACTCGCACTTGGCCGGTTTTTTGTCACAAAATACCTTATATTATCACGGATATTTTTTTAGATAGAGTAAAGATTTATATCTTTGTAGAACATCGTATTTACGCAGCACTAACCATTATTCCAGCGCACGCGGATTCAGCAGTTAGGGAGCTCTTTTTCTTCCGACATGCTAGGCTAGTTGAAAAGCGTAGCGGAATGATAGATAGCTTATACTTTTCCTTGTGAATCTGGGTATCATATAAAAAAAAAATTTATCAAATTGGACTGGTAGTTCCAGAGATTAGCGTGTTTTGAAAACAAAATAACCTATTTCGCTTTATTATATTAGTATAGATTCAATCTCATTCTCTCTTTTTAGTTCGCTTCTTATTTCACTTGTTTCAAATCACAACGACGCTAAAGAAGTTTTCACTTTTATAAAATACCCTAGATCTCAATAAGTCGGGTAGGCTAGGATGCTGAGCCGACACAGTGAGTCTAAGGAACTGGGTTTGTTATTTATCGATTATTTTTTCACCACTAGTCAGTCGGTTGTTAGAGCCTCACCCATTCACTATGTGCAGATGAAATTGACGTTTAAAGAAAATGTTGGTATTTTCCTGTATACCTATGCAGGTAAACTGGCAAGCATTATCATACAAATCAATCAATGCATGGTTTAGATCTATCATTGAAGCTCTTTGCAACAAATTGAACATAGGCCACTTAAAGAAACGTCACAAAACATAGTCCTGCCACCTGTATAAATTGACTTTCTGAATGTTTCACCAGTTCGTCACTCCATTTTATGGAGGCCCACTAGCTAATAAGCGCAATATAGGAATACTACACTTAGCGGTACGAGGCTGCCACTTGAGAACCTTTCTTCCACATCGATAGTCAGTTCTTCATCTTTGGAATTATAAAATTCTATTACATTCAATAATATATACAGACTAATATATAATAATATATAATATTTACGTGGTAGAGCCATGCTGCAGCTATATTAGTAGTATAGTTGTAGCATGAATGGGTCGGCTCGACCGGGGAAGGACCACGCTCTCACAGAATACCAGCGTAAAATAGCAGCTTAACACTGCTGTGTTTCGTATGGTGAGTGTAGAGAACCGGATACCCTTTTTACTGGAAAAGAGGCATTCTATCTTAGTCCTCACGGGTGTACATTTTGATTCGCAAACGAAGATAAATGTAGATGTCTATGGGCCACAGCAACCACTTACCGTCAGGTGGACTGTGTGCTCGTTTGTCACCCCATCCTATAAAAAAAGCATAATATATAGTCAAGCTAAAAATAAAAGTTTGTTATATAATATTTTTTTTGTAAATTTTTGTCATTTAATTTAATATTGTGGAAATTTGGAATAACATTACTATTAGAATTTACATCAAAATATATTAGAGACGTCAAGGTCTTTAAATTGAAGAATGGAGTTCAATTTCGTAGTCTAAACCAAAATCCAAGAAGCAAAGTTGGAAAATTGCTTGACTGACATCAAGTAATTTTCCAACTTTCAACAACCATCGCAATTAGGCAATTGTCTTCAACGTAAGTGGACAATTCATTAATGTGCTACGGAAACACAAATACGCAATATCCGGAATTATTATTAGTCATTATTAGATCTATGACAGTAATTGCGTTTTTTTTTCAAATCTAAAAGATCCAATATAACTTTGTCATTGTTAAGAACGACCAAAAAGTTTTAAATCGGTAGATATCTAACATAAACGTGCCTCTCCTACGGTATGTAAAAGAACTTTACGTTAAAAACATGTCCAAACCTTTAGAAAATCTATGCCTATGCAGATGAGGACTTCTGAATGACTTGTGTATAATGATACTAACAGTTAGACATCAAAGTCAGATATTCTAAGCATTTTTTGTTGTGTAGCGCTAAAACGTTTTGATACAGAATGGCGTTAAGATATCGATATAAACCAATATTATTCTTTTGTAAGTAAATAATGAATTTATTCGGTCATCGCACGTTTCAGCTTACGCTAAAAATGCCTTTATCTGCTTTGTCACGTAATCCGTTTACGTTCGGACACATGGCGTTGCATAAACGCGTCGAAACACGGACAGTATTAAAACGTAGATTATTTCGTTTGCACGAAATATTAATAGCGATATTAAATATAGGAGTCACGGCTCCGAGACTGAGTTTGTTTTAAATTACATAGTAATATGAGTTGAGTTCGATTACATTTAGCAATGTGATTGTAATATTACAAGTGTGGATTGGAATAATAAAACGAAATTAGAAGATTTTAAAATAATTTTTATTTTTCGATGTTCTTTTTCGATGTTCACTAGTTTTCTCAATACACTTCCACCATTTTATAAAGCCATTAATTAAAAATAATTTTACGAAATTTTCAGGCACTTTACAACACCCATGGTCACGGGGGATTGAGTTGTTTGACGTCTTGATATCATGGTTACGAATGAAGGCTACCTTCAACGTACTATTATTTATTCTGTGCTTCAACTTTTCAATATAAATTTTTGGTTCGATCTACGCATAAAGAGTTTATTCTTTAATTTTTCCAGTAGTATGCTTGGGTTTGGGTTTAAATTAATTAATTATGGGATCCCAAGAAGATCAGCACCCAGCCATCTTCTTTATTGAAATGAGCAAGTTTTTGTAATCAAATTCAACAGCCTCGCGAATCATTCTTGGTAGAAATCGACGTTCTATTGCGAGGATTTGTGATCCATCAAATCTGATGTACGAGTAATGGTTGGGGTAATCCTGAACATGTAGACTAACTGCTGACTTTCCTGAGCTTCGGTATTTCACATCCGCTTACATGTTCTTTTACTTGAATTTTTATGGGAATAAGGTGATCGCCACCATGCTGGTTCAATGAAAATTCATTTAAAATTGTATAAACAAAATTATTGTTAAGTGAAATTATGTTTAAAAAAAAGTCCCGCTGGGTTTCTTGCTGGTTCTTCCCAGGACAAAGGTATTTTCCGAACCAGTGGTAAATGAAATAATGACTTTCAATAAGTATTATGTAATAATCCATATTGAATAAAAATCATTCTATTTATTCTATTCTATTCTATTCTATTCTATTAATCTTTTTGTTTGTCTTGTGTAAGAAATTACTATTATAGCATTTTAAAAATGCCTCATCTTGACTTCCTTGGGTTATGTTTGTCCTCCTGAATGTTTTTTTTAGATTATCAAAGATGTAGGTTGTGAGGAGTTAGTGCCAGATTAGGTGAATAAGGAGGTTCGAAATTAAATCGCACCCACAATTATGGATTTCGATATATGCATATGTGTGGCCGTGCGCCTTAATTCATAATTCTGCAAGCAGCTATGCAGATCTAGAAAGACCAGTATCACTGCGAATTATAAGATCTATTGTGATCGCTGCTATGGCCATAGTTCACTGTTAAGCCATATGTCTTTCATGAATTGAAGGAGTTGCTTAGTTGTGAGCAATTTCACTTTTTACTACATAGTTATACATATATAGTTTCCAGATGAGTGTTACGCTTGCAGATTAAGGATCCATCGGTTAGGATATGTTGAGGCGTTTCTTTCGTTAAAGAACAGCATCGGCATAGGTTTGAGTTGCTTAGTTCTAGGATAGCTATGTGTTTTTATAGACAACAGTGTCCAGTCAGGGCACTTACCAGAATACGCAGTCTATTCTTACTTAATCCCAGGGCTTTTGAAGCGAATTTACAAACATAAACACGGATTAAGGTTTTAGAATGTTTTAAGCCTGATGTATCAGACAAAATTCTCAGTGATTTATTATGATATAAAGAGTTTCAAGGGCCAATTGTGCCAGGCTTTCAGACATTCCACAAAATGGCTCGGGCTCGGGCTTTGTACTCTCCCGTGCGAGATTTTCGGCAAGTTCATTGCCAACAGTACCCGAATGATCCGGAATCTTTCTCTAAACAACCCTGTTGTTACACCCCAGGGCGTTTAGACGGTTCACGCAGTCTCCAACTAGCTTCGAGGTCACTAAGTTTGATCTCAGCGCTAGAAGTGCTGCTTGACTATCACAGTTTATATAGATAATATGGTTGACGTAGTGATTTTGCAGGTTGATTTCCGCACACCAAAGTATAGCAAAAATTTGTGCCTGGAAGATGGAGGAGATTTCTCCTAAATTCATACTAAGTTTGAATTTAGGACGGTCACCATAACTTTCAAAGCCTACGTCGAGGCCCATTTTTGATCAATGGGTATACCATATAAGGCTACTGATCTCAAAAATAACCAGTTCATACAGCCAGTCTTCTCTGGAGGGTAGTTCCACTATGTACTTTTTTTAAGACTAAGGGGCGTTAGGCATAGAAGTGCATTAAGAGCCGCTCCAGGCGGTGATTGCATCGTTTATATTGCTATTAAACAGGCAGTCAGGCAGCAGGCCTCAGTATGCTGCTGTGCAGCCATTGAAATATACTGGGACGTAAGTTCCAGTTGTTTCCAACCACACGATAGGATGTACCTAAAGCAATTTTAGCTTTATGACATACGTTGCTAAGGTGCGAGTTCCACGTTAGTTTTTTGCTGAATAATACGCCCAAATACTTAATTTAGTGGAGAATGAAACTTTTTTACCATTTTCGGTGTAACTAATTTGTTCAACCGTCTCTATTCCATCATATCCTATCGCAGTTGTGATCTGCAGCTTGCCGCCGTGTTTGGCACAATAGGTCAGCCGATTGGGACAGGATGCGGTCTTTTTTTGCATCCTACACATCGGGGCGGGTTTGCTTCTCGCCGAATGATCCCAACGTTGTTGCTAATTCTGTCGCTGATGTGGTACTTCAGGGAATGGAATTATTTATTCCATCATCTGTGGTACCTATCGGAGGCAGAAATCAGCCATGGCTTGGTCACTTCTGTTAAATTGCATCATGCTATAAGCAGGAGTGCTACCGAACCTGGGCTGATGCATCAACGTCCCGGGATGTAAATACCAGCGCACTTAAAAAGAAGTATAATTCCGCTTCCAGGTCTTTCAAAAGTGTCATTGCCAAGGCAAAGTCGGAGTACATCGGCAGAATTGGCGAGAAACTAGTTCGCCTCCTTTCGGGAAGACGTGCATTCTGGTTTCTCCCCAAGGCTGTTCAAGGGAACTTTTGTCAGCCATCTCTGCCATCTCTACACAGGGTGGACGACTCACTGGCCCATAACGCAAAAGAGAAAGCCAATCTGCTAGGCTCTCTTTTTGCTGTCTACTCGACTCTAGATGACGGGGGGAACATACCGCCGACCATCCCGCGGTGTGAGTGCTCTATGCAGGAAGTGCTGTTTACACAGCGCTCGGTGTGTAAAGCATTCCTCTCCCTGGACATCAACAAGTCGAGTGGGCCTGATGGAGTCCCACCTATTGTACTAAAGATGTGTGCTCCGGAGTTGGCACTGGTTTAACGCGTCTTTTCTGGTACTGCTACTTCCTAGGCGTAGTCCCGAACTCATGGAAGACAGCTTTGGTGCACCCGTTTCCTAAAAAAGGCGACCGCTCAGATCCGTCCAACTACAGGCCTATCGCTATCATCTCCTTGTTCTCCAAAGTAAGGGAAACCATTATTACAGCCAGCTCATGCGGTACCTTGAGGATCACCAGCTGATTAGTGACCGCCAGTACGGTTTTCGTCAAGGTCGCTCAGCTGAAGATCTTTTAGGTTACCTGACTCATAGATGGACGGAGGTAGTGGAGTCCAAGGGGGAGGCGTTGGCCGTTAGTTTGGACATAGCGAAGGCCTTCGATCGGGTTTGGCACAAAGGACTTCTTTCGGAGCTGCCTTCCTATGGGCTTCCCGAGAAATTGTGCAATTGGATCACCAGTTTTCTTGCAGATTGGAGCATCAAGGTCGTATTAGACGGTGCAGGCTCCGATTACAAGCCCATTTCCACTGGTGTTCCACAAGGCTGCGTGCTATCACCAACGCTGTTTCTTCTGCATATCAATGATTTGCATTTGCAAACCAGTAACATTCATTGCTATGCGGACGACAGCACTCATCATCATCATCATTACAGCCCTTCACAAGTCCACTGCTGAACATAGGCCTCCCCCAAAGAATGCCACAAAGCACGGTCCTGAGCCACCTGCATCCATCGACTTCCTGCATGTCTTACCAGGTCGTCACTCCATCTCGTGGGGGGATGCCCTACACTTCGCCTACCGGTACGAGGCTGCCACTCGAGAACCTTTCTTCCCCATCGGTTGTCGGTTCTTCGAGCTATATGGCCGGCCCACTGCCACTTCAGCTTACTAATCCGTTGGGCTATGTCGGTCACTCTGGTTCTACTGCGGATATCCTCATTCCTAAGTTTATCACGCAGAGAAACTCCGAGCATAGCCCTCTCCATAGCTCGCTGAGCGACCTTGAGCTTCCTCATACGGCCAGCAGTGAAGGACCACGTCTCAGTTCCGTAAGTCATCACTGGCAACACGCACTGGTTGTACAATTTCGTTTTAAGGTTTTGAGGTATGTCTGACGAGAAGATGTGTCGTAGCTTCCCGAACGCTGCCCAGCCGAGTTGAATCCGTCGATTGACCTCTCGGTCGAAGTTGGACTTACCTAGTCGGACTATTTGTCCCAGGTAAACATACTCGTCAACAACTTCGAGCTGAGTGCTCCCAACAACTACCGGCATAGGTGTGACATGGACATTAAACATGATCTTTGTTTTGTCCATGTTCATCTTAAGACCTATCCGTTGGGAAACACTATTGAGGTCATTGAGCATAGTGCTTAGGTCCTCCAGCGATTCTGCCATAAGGACTATATCGTCGGCAAATCGAAGGTGAGTGATGTACTCGCCATTGATGTTGATACCGTATCCTTTCCAGTCCAGAAGCTTGAAAACGTCTTCCAATGCAGCGGTGAAGAGTTTCGGGGATATGACGTCACCCTGTCTTACACCTCTCTGCAATTGGATAGGTTTCGTATTCTGGTTCTGTACTCGGATAGCCATCGTAGCCCTACTGTACAAGCACTTCAACACTTCGATATACCGACAGTCAACTTGGCACCGCTGAAGGGACTGCTGCACCGCCCAAATTTCGACAGAATCAAAGGCTTTCTCATAGTCCACATACGCCAGACATAGTGGCAAATTGTACTCTTCGGACTTCTGTACAACTTGCCGAAGGGTATGTATGTGGTCTATGGTGCTAAAGCCTTTTCGGAAACCGGCTTGTTCGGGAGGCTGGAAGTCGTCAAGTCTGCGTGCGAGACGATTCGTAATGACTCTCGAAAACAGCACGTAGACGCGGCTCAGAAGGGAAATCGGTCTGTAGTTCTTCAAGAGAGCGTTGTCACCTTTCTTGAAGAACAAGACCACCGCACCTCTACTCCACGCCTCCGGTGTAATGCCACCATGGAGGACAGAATTAAAGAGCTTCTGAAGGACTTCAAGTACCGGTCTTCCACCCGCTTTCAGAAGCTCCGCTGTAATTCCATCCTCGCCTGGGGCCTTACCGTTTTTAAGGTGCTGGAGAGCCATCCTAATCTCGCTCAGACTGACATCCGGGATATCTTCGGAATAGTGTCGGATGAGACTCGCTCTTGGATCGTTACTCACACTTGCGTGTGGCTCCAACGATGATGTGTACAGCTGCCCATAGAACCTCTCAATCTCACTCAAAATCTCAGGTGTCCCGGAAACGATGCTGCCACATTCTGTCTTCAGCTTTGACAGTTGGCTCTTTCTGGCAGACAGATCTCTGGCAAAGACTTTGGAGCCTTGGTTCCGCTCGATCGCTTCTTCAATACGAGCTGTATTGAAGTTGCGTAAGTCCCGCCGCATGCATTTGGAGATCTGTCTGTTCAGATGCCTGTATGCTGTCAAGTCTGTTGAAGAATGTAGCTTCATCTCCCGTCTAACAGCAATGAGATTAAGAGTGTGATCGGAGAGTTTTTGTGTTCTTCTGCGGCGGGTCTTGCAGAACTTAGCTCCGACCGCATGGACAGTTTCCACGAGCTTGTCATTCATATCGTCCACTTCATTGCAGTCTTCCAGGCACTGAAAACGGTTTTGTAACTCGAGCTGAAAGGTTTCGGGACTTTGGAACAGAGCACGAGGGGGACGGAGCGTTGAGCGTGAGACGAGACCTCTCCAACTTAACGTTTAGGTTCAGTGTGCCTCTAACCATTCGGTGATCGCTACCAGTTTTCACCCTCGCGATCACGGAGACATCACTGAACAGTTGTCGTCTGGTCGTCATAATGAAGTCAATCTTATTTTTTGTGGAACCGTCGGGGCTCGACCAGGTCCACTTCCTGTGGGGCCGCTTCTGGAAGAAAGAGTTCATCATAAAGAGTCCCTCTTTCTCCATGAAGTCGGCCAGCTGCTTGCCCCTTGGGTTCCGTTGCCCTATTCCAAATTTCCCTACTTTCAGCTCACCGTTCTCTCTTGTGCCTAGTTTTGCATTGAAGTCTCCCATCAACACCGTATATTGGGTTTCGGAGGAATGCATGGCTCTAGAGATATCCTCATACATTTCCTCCACCTCCTCATCGGGGTGTGCCGAGGTTGGTGCGTAAACCTGTATGACCTTCAGCGAATACCGTTTGGTGATTCTGAGTATAAGGTACGCAACCCTCGTCGACATACTCCCGATCTTTACAACGTTGTTAACGAGAGACTTGTGGACGATAAATCCGACACCTCCTTGGGACAGATGGTCGCCCTCCCGGTGATAGAGCAAGTTGCCGGATTCGAGGATTACCGTGTCCTCCCCCTCTCTTCGGACTTCGGATAATCCTATAATATGCCAGCGCAACTTGTCTATCTCTTCTTCCAGCTCCACGATCTTCTCGTCAGTCCTCAGGGTGCGTGCGTTGTACGTTGCCAAGTCGAGTCGTCTAAGGTGGCAACCGAACCTCCACCGGAGATTCTTAGCACCCCCTGCCCCGCCGTTACCATGGTCGCCACCGTAGCCAGGAATAGCGGGGCCGCCGGGGACTGGGGGCCGTTTCTTTGTTACTGTCATTCATAGGGGGGTATTTGCCATAGTTGCCACGCTTGGTGAGCGGGTTGGCAACCGCAGTTTTTCTATTGTAATTTGGCTATTCTCAGGAAGATGCTGCCGCCCATCTCCTGCCTGTTTCCCTTTGTCGCCTTTTACGACACCCACGGGAGGATATGGGGTAGTGGATATTCTTGACCGCCACTACACGGCAACACTGGTGATGCTTTATATACCGGCCGTGCCAATATTTCTCGGGAAAACTTCGCCGAGTACCGGAAAAAACTTGGGTCTGAAGTCGAGACTTTGTTGAACAGTCTTAGACTGGGGTCGATTAAACCTAGTCCAGTTCAATCCCCAGAAGACACAAGTTTGCGCTTTTACCGCAAAAAGAACCCCTTTGTCGTATCTCCTCAGTTTCAAGGCACTCCCCTCGTTGCCTCAGCCAGTGTCGGAATCCCCGTTGTCGACATATTGAGTGACGAGCAGTTTCGTGGTTACTTGGAAGAGAAGCTTGGGGTGCTCAGCATTTCATGTATCATGTAGTATTTCATGCCGGCACACCGCTTGCAACTTTACAAAGCGCAGGTTCTGCCTCACATGGAATACCGCGATGTTAGAATTGCCCATTTTCTAAAACCCTTCACTTAACGCTTAATAAATCAATGTTAAATCTTAATTTTTCGTGTGTGGTAGAGCCATGCTGAAGCTATATTAGTAGTATAGTTGTAGCGCTAACCTCACACTCACGCAAGCTCACCCTTATCCTATAAAAAAACATCTAAACCATGTAGTGGCGGTATAAGAATATTCACTAACCCATATCACCCGTATGTGTCGAAAAGGCGGCAGAGGGAAACTAAAACAGAAGTAAAAAAAAAAATATAAATTGCAGTTCCTTACCCGCCTGCCAAGCATGACATCTATGGCGAAATCCCCCCTTTAAGGCGATCTAAGGGAGAGGCCTTTGTTCAGTATTGGACTTTAATAGGTTTTAATAATAAACTCTTAATCAAAACACACAACTTAAAATATAAGTAATATAATGCTTATTTACATCGTTCCCAGGTGAGGTAAAGTAACTATCTTAGTAGATATTTAGAAGCTCAATAAATGAAAGTGGGTTAATAGGCCTGTGTCAAGGACTGGAAGTAGCTGATGGTAATGATGATGTAGTTGGTGATGACCATTGGAGTAATTTACTGGTTGTCTTGTTAATAATAGTCCAAACGAAATGTGGCGAGACATGAGATCATGCCCTATGGGAACAGACAAAAAAATTAAATATAAAACTGTTATAGTATCAAGATTATTTGATTTCCATAATTTTATCGAAAATTTATCACAATAATATGTAAGTATAATTTATGCCATTCTATTGAAATAGCGAAAACGTATTTTATTAATGGAATTTTATTTTTGACTAGATGTATAACTACATGTTTATACATCTAGTCAAAAAGAATATTCCAATCCAACAACATGAACATTTTTTTCAGAAAAAAATATTAAAGTTGCAAATTTCTATGAGAAAACATTTATCATCCAAGTTTAAGATACTGTGGTGTTGAAAAAGAGCACTACATCCTTGATGCCCAATGACTTGCCAAAAATCAATTTTTAATATAAAAGTTATTGCTATTTCATTGCTGAATGGCCTAATTTTTCGATAAAAGTTTTTTGTTTTATTTTGTAGTACATCTTAAAATATTGTAAAAATTAGAGATTGTGGCCAATATGGAGAGGTGGAACTAAAACTAGCAACAAAACAGACTTAGAAGTTAATACATTTTTAAAATATGATAAAAACCAAAAATATTATTTATTCTTCATAAAAGATGTTCGAAATGTCCACCCCCTGACCTGATATATGCCGGACATCTTCAAATAAAAGAACGTTTGATTCGTTTTGCATATCCAGCATTATTAATTTCTTGAGCAGCGGTATAGGTACACCCACGCAGTTCTTCAATATTAACTATCGGCTTCTTGTACACAGTCTCCTTCAGATATCCCCAGTAAAAAGTCTAAGGATTTAGATGGAGACCGTGGAGGCCACAAAATAGGTCATAGGCTTCCAATCTACCTTCGTGGGTAATAATCGTTTAAAAAGTTTCTTACTCGTAAAGCGTAATGCCATATTCTTCTGCATATTTCTAATTAAAGTAAGACTTCACTTTCCAAGAAAATTATTAATAACTTTCTGCATTAAGAAATTCAGGCAACTCAAATGGCCCGATTACTTGTCCGTCAATTATGCCCGACCACAAATTTATTTTGAATTGGTATTGTGACTTTTCCTCCCTTGTCAAGTATGTATTTTCAACTGCCAGCTGTGTGAAATGTGCAGGTTTAAATATCCATATTTGCGACAAGAAGATTCATCGCTCCACAAAATAGTAATAAACTAATCCTTGACTTCTCTTATTTTTCGAAGCATTCTTCTGCAAAAAACTCTATCTCGATAATTTCGACGCTGGAGAGTCTGGACACGTTGAAGATGGTAGGGACTGAAGCCACAAATCCGTCTTAACCCTTTCGATGTCCCGTGCACTATATATAGTTCATTGCTATTGTCTTTTATGTATATTATGTATGATTGTATATTATGTCTGAAAACAGGACAGTGGAAGTGTTAAAATGACTAGAGCTTTGCTCTTTGAAATACCTTTACATGTACTGAAATAGTCGGATCTGCTTCTCTCTCCTCTAAAACTTCGTCTTCGCCTATCAAACTGGGTCTTCCTTCGCAAACGTCGTCAAGGCCTTGTCCAGGAAATCTACCTTAGGTGAAGGAATTATGTACTCTTATGAATACACGGCTGGGTAGCGTGCGTTCGGGTATCTCTCTCTGTAAAGTTCAGCAGCTGCTCTAGCATTGCCTTCACAGACTCTGTAAATGAAATGCATATTCGCGTATTCAACTGGCGTGTACGCTATGATAATATATATAAGATAGCCACAGAATGCAAAAAAACTCTTAGTCCGGAAGAATGCCAAGTCGTAGTTGTCACAGAATTCAACATCCAAATCACAAAACAAACAAATACAAGTCCAAACTATAAGTTCGAGTCCATAACCGCTCGCTTGCTTCTGGCAATGATCCTTTCCAATACGAAAACTCGAACTTTGCTCTTGGCAACGATCCTTTCCAAAATTTTTTTTTAAACGACGCTAAACTCTATTTTAAAGATCGTAAAGCCCTTTAAAAACCTTTATAAACCATGATCTAATAGAATATCTAATATCTGGGCTCAAGTTTGCAATATCATACAAAGAAATTTTTTGTTCAATTATGAAGTGAAGTTTGATGTCGCCATTTTATGATTATTTGTGCTCAGCGTCATTGTGTGATCTGTTGTGCTCTACGAAAAAATGCCGTAAGTATTCAAATTTATTGGTTTTTACTAAAGTTAAGGTACCAAATCAATTTAGAAAACCTGTTCTACGATATTTGAATATTTTATTCATGATAAACTAAGTGAAATGTGCTAAAATCTAAAGTCAAACGCGTCTTCGTTGACATTGTATTTCCATAATTTAAAGTGGTAATTTATCGTAATTACTTACAACTGCGGGAAACTATTTATGAAATAATAAAGTTAGACATAATTTTAATCATAAAAGGTAAAATGGTAATATATGTCTGGAATATATGAATATTGGCGACATGTACTTACGTTGTTACGAAATATTACTTTGGAAATAATCGTTTCCAGAAAGCAAAGTAAGTTTCACCGCAAAGGGTTGGCACAAATAGCGTGCGGCTATTTTCACATTTATTTATTTTATAATTATAATTTTTTACTATTCGTAATTTTTTGGCACGAAGTTCTTTTAATTTTTTTTTTTGTAAAAGAACTAACAATATGATTTCAAGTTAAAAAATATTTTTATTGCATATTGTATTACAAATTGTATTTTATTTGCATATTAAATGCTACGGTGGTGTTTGTATCTGTGTTATCTCTTTTTTCATAGTAATGAACAAGTATGTGGTGGAAGTGGTGGTGAAGCTTGTAGAGGGAGGGGGCCAAGAGTTAGAGGGGAGAGGGGAAATGGACAAGGGGGAAGTGGCAGGGGAAGTGAAAGAGGGGTGTGGGCAGGGGAAGTGAAAGAAGGGGAGGGGGCCGGTAAGAGGGGAATGGGGAGGGGAAGGGGGTATCAATAAATATATATTTTTTTATTTGCTCGCCCATCGCATGGAAAATTGTACGAAAAGGGTTATTATAATATCAAAGAATACATAAATTAAAATAACCTCTGCAAATAAGGTGATTGCCACCACCGGTTCTATTAAAATTTATTTCAAAATTATAGTACCAAAATTATTGTAAGGTGATATGCTTAAAAAAGTCCCGCTGGGTTTCTTGCTGGTTCTTCCCAGAACAGAGGTTTTCCGACCAATGGTAAATTAAAAAAATTACTTTCAATAAGTATTATGTACTAATCTATAAATATTATTGATATTATACTTGAATAAATATTATTCTATTGTATTCTTTTATATTAATAAACAATCATTAAAATTGCTGAGATCTACAAGAGTAAATTTAAATTACGTAATATTATTAAAATATATTTTTTAAAATTTTTTGAAGTTTTTTCTAATGTGGTATGTAAAATAAATTATTTGGTCAGGCGCAACCCTACCTTCTACAGCCGCCATCTTCCGAGTTTTGAGGCTCGTTGAAGGTCGTTGCGAGTTTTTAGACTGAAAGTTGTCGTAAGTATTAGCTTTTAATTTAATATACATCTTACAATATTTAGTCGTTTTTAGCCATAAAACTAAACTATGGGATTAGATTTATTCACTACATAATTGAAACTGGTTAAATGAGAGCATACTGTCATCGTAATTTTCGTTTGAAATCGCTATCTTTTTTATATATATAAAAATTAAATCTACTTTTGGGTTTTTGTCACGTATCTCAGGATAGTTATAGAATTTTTTTAATATTGTTACTAAAGATAATAAACTGGCTTTTATTAACATGGGTATAGGTTTTATAGTTTTGTTCTAGGTTTTATAGTTGTTGTGTAGATCGGTCATGATTGTCCGTCTACTTTTAGTGGTCAATTGTGCAACGGCGTGTAGACCATTTTTTATGAACATTTTCTACCACAATTGTTATTATTTCTTATTCAATAGTACAAGTAAGTATTCTAGTTTATAAAAATGGAGAAAAACTATATGTTTCTCTGAAATCGCCAAAATATGTTCAACCTTAACTTTAGTCTCATATATAATGTCATACAACTTTTGTCAAAATAACAAACGTTACATTGTTAATCAAACAAAATTATGCTAGGCCACTCGGATCGATTGGAAATCAAGTTATAATGAGGGCGGCCTCGCCTAGTTTATAACGTCAAATTTCATGAGCAAATTTCGACGGTTTTTTTGTAATCGAAAGCAAGCGAGCGGTTAAATAGCAAATGAGATCCAAGAAAACGTGTAGCACATGCGACACAAAATAATGCACTAAGCATTAGACAATAATAAATAGGAAACAACAAAAGAAATTGGAAATTTCAAAGACTGAATTATCTGTCTCTTTTACACATTTCTAACCAAGTTACGAACTTTTACAATATTTCTCAAATTTTTTTACAATATTTTGAGATGTATTATAAAATAAAATAAAAAAACTTTCAGCAATAAATTGTTTTATTAAAAATTGTTTTTTGTTTTATTGTTTTATTAATCTTCATTCATTGCACTAATTTTCAAGCCAATGGGCATCAAGGATGAAGTACTGTTTTTTAACACCACAGTATCTTAAATTTGGATGAAAAATATTGTCTCGTAGAAATTTGCAACTTTAATATCTTTTTTTTAAAAAACTGTTAATGTTGTTGGGAAACTGCAATAAACATGCAATTACACATCTAGTCAGAAATAAAATTCAATAAAAAATACTTTTTCGCTATTTCAATAGACTCGCCACATTTCATTTGGATTACTATTAACGACAACCTGTACTACTATGTGAACGAAATCTGCGTTGTTTCGATTGTTCGTTTTTTGATTACGAAATAAATGGGTTTTTAATTTGACTCGGGAAAGTGCTCTATGGTAATTTACAAAGAGGACGATACGTGGTAGAGCCATGCTGCAGATATATTAGTAGTCATATTAGCACGAATGGGTCAGTTCAACCGGGGAAGGACCACGCTCTCACAGAATACCAGCGTAAAATGGCAGCTGGATACTGCTGTGTTTCGTATGGTGGTGTAACTACCACGGGTTCATTAAAAGTTAGTGCGTTGTTTATATTACATCAGGCGGTTAGTGGTTATGTAGCCCAAACTGACAAACTTTACTGTTTTAGAGTAATAAAAGCCCAATTACTCTTGCCTTGAAGACATATACGTTGTAATGGGAGAAAAATAAGGAACAAGAAAAAGCAATCAACAATTTTATTAGGAACTTTAATTCGAACTTGGCTGCTCATGCACTAAGAAATTTCAAGAGGTATCAACGCTCTGTTATTTATCAGTTGTTTGTAACTACAAAAAACAAAATGTACTTGTGGTGAACATATTATACCGCAAATATGAAACGCTTGGAGACAATCAACGTTTATGTTCCATTGTTCAATTCTATGAATAATTGACTAAGTTACTCTACAACGGATTATGGTAAAATACTTCCCAAGAAATACGAGGAATTGAGCTGTGTCTACGTAGGAATTCTCAATATGCATTTCACGTATCTATTTTTCATCTCTATCAGACATGATCTTCACTAGGTCTACAATATTGTAGACAACCATAAGTCCACTGATGAATATTAGGTAAACTATCGTTTTAATAAAAATTTACCGTGATACTCACAATTTTTTACGTGGTAGAGCCATGCCGCAGCTATATAACATAGCTATTACACATTACCCGCGTAAAATTAAAATTCATTTAAAAATTATACAAACAAAATTATTGTTAATCCTTCGGCAGGCATTAGATCTTTTTGTCTGTTTAAATCTTTCTGTTTGTTGTGGGCCCGGTAATAAAGGAACCCAACTTGGGCAAAACTACTAAGGTTTTGAGTTAAACCAAGATGCAGAGAGCTCCATTAAGAATAGCGACCCGCTAAACAACCATCGCAGAGACGCAATGCTGCAGAACGCAACAAGTATCAATACAACTATCGTCGAGCTTAGATCATCCCAAGATACCCCATACAATCCCAGTAGACATCACCAAGCCGCATACTTCCATCAAAAAGAACGACACGATGCGTCGAATCAGGCGAAGCACACTCGCTGATCCATCACAAGATGCAATACCGCAAGCAGCAGTAAGCATTAATGCAACTATCATACGGATAGTGGCCCCTCACAACACACCCACATGATCCCTATCGACTTTGGTAACAAAATTAGTAATGTTGTTAACTAAAAATCCACGTATCATAGCGCTATTGCACTAAGACATGGAGTTGAGTATGCTTGTTTCACTTAAAATCATTATCATACACACCCACCCTAATCCGAAAGATAGCCGACGTATCATAACGCCATGCTCTAAGACGCGGCCCACAAATTGTAGGGGTGTGCGATGTCCACTGGGAAGTCTTATTGCTACAACAAAACCTCTTACCACCGGGACTAAGATGATATGTTTAGGTCATATCAGTTAGAGAGTCCAAGTTTACCTCAGTCTCGGACGCTGTGATGCAAAAAAAGAGGCATTCCGTCTTAGTCTTCACGGCTAACAACGCATCTGTATTTTCATTCAACTACGAGGATAGATGTAGATGTCCCATAGCAATCACTTACCATCAGGTGGACTGTGTGCTCTCTTGTCACCCTTGTCCTATAAAAAAAATATAATACATTAACTTTATGACAAAAACGCTAAAATTACCCTTTTTAACATCAAAAAAATCTGTCTCTATTACATTTTTTCCTCATTTTATTTCAAAACAAAAACTCCTGTTTTAAGGAAATGTTTATATTTCTAGAACCAATTTACTAATTTAGATATAGTATTATTTACTTCGTCATGTGTATGTTATTGCCGTTTTAATTTGAAAATTAATGAAGTATCATCAGCAAATAATTCTATATCTTGGTTATCCCTTACTGTATAGCTTAAGTCATTAATATATACAAGAAACAAAAAGGGGCCGAAAATTAAGCCTTGAGACACGCCTATTTGTACATCGACCCGGAAGAAATTAATACTATTAATGACAACTTTTTGCGTTCTGTTATCTAAATATGATATAATAAATGTAAGAGCATCACTTCTTACACTGTAATAATAGTTTCCTGTTTCATAGTGAACACTATCGTAGGATTTGGATAGGTCACAGAATATACCCATAGCATCTCCTGTGAATTCTACCTCGCATTGAAGATATTTTTAATCAGCTCAACATCAGCATCAGTTGTCGTGCGACCCCTTGTGAAACTGAATTGATTTTTATGAAGTAACTTATTTACAATAAAAAAATTAACATTTGGTCAAAAATATTTTTTCAAAAATTTTACTGATTGTTGGTAGTAAAGAAATAAATCTAAAATTGGCGGGGTTCAATGTACTATCAGGTATTACTTCCCTATGCTTTGTTAAATCAGGAACCACACCAGATTCGATAATAGTAGTAAGAATAAGAGCTAGTTGAAGTGCGATTATATCTATTATAGACGCAGTAACTTTAACGGAAATCCCCCAACAGATCTGCGGTTTTCTTGATATCAATAGTTTTAAAATATTTTACAATATCTATTTATGATACATGATGAAATATATAATTATTTGTACACGCATTTAAATTTTGTTTAATTAATGATTCGGCGGCCACAGGAGAAATATTCAGTGACTTAGTGGTTAAGATCGGAATATCAGTAAAATATTTCTTAAAAACCTGAATTAGTGAAGTCCTGATCTGATTTAGTTCATTTGTAGTAAAAAAGTAGTTTGAATTGCGAGACTTGATCTAACCAGTTTTACTATTAATTATACTTAATATCATTTTCATTTTATTAGAAGCCCTCTTAATTTTGTTGCTCACATGCAAATACTTGGCTGTGGAGCATGCTCTTTTAAATATAATTATATCCCTAAATTTGACGCAAGGATAATATGAACTTTCATGGTAAATTTCTTATAACCTTTGTCTGCTCTTATGGACACCTACTGTCGCCCATTAATTGTATGTATGTCTTGCAACTGTTCAAAGATAATGTTTTAGAAGTAAAAGTATTATCGAATTCATTGCAAATAAGCTTTAATAAAGGATTATTTTGGTATAAAAGTGATGGAAGTTTTTTTTTAACTATGATACTTCTAAACTTCTCCAAGTGATTTTTTTTTACATTTACAGAAATTTACTAGAACAAACATAATTTTCTCATTTACTTGCTTTTTGTGAACATTAGGTAACAAAATTAATTATCCACAGCGATTAGAAATCAATTTTTGAATTATAAATTTATTCGACGGCTTAACATTTGTAAAAATGTCATCTATACATGTTGTACTAGATTTAGCAATACGCGTTGGCTCCAGAAAATATTTAAAAGACTATATGATTTAAAAACAATGATCTAAATTTAATATTGGTGGAGGAAACTTCTAAAAGATTGATATTAAGGTGTCTCCACATATTACAACAGATTTATACTGTTTATTTAGCTTAACAAAACCTTCCTCCACATTTTTTTCAAAAGTATCATATCACTATATGCTGTAGACACTCAATCTCAACGCATATTATTTCTACAGTTCGCTCAACAGAGACGCTCACAATTTCATTACGTTCTTTACATGAAAATAATTTACTAGCTAATATTACGAAGCCACCTATTAAAACCGTTTCTCTATTGAAAGAACTGACAACTGAGCACCTGGTGATTACTGAAGTTAAACATTAAGTTATAAGCTTTTAACTAATATTAAGTAATACATAATATATAAATGTTGTTGCTATTTATTTTTTATGTATTTCTTTAAATTTATTTATTGCAAGTAATCCTTTCTACTATTCTTAATGTGACAAAATCATCACCAGTAAAATCGATTGTTGTGGAGAGTTGCAATGTTTTAGAAGATTCACATTCTATGAACTTATTGAACAGACTTTGAGTTTGGGACGCTTTCAAGTTACCTTTGTATTGTTAAAATTGCTCAATCTACTCATATATCTTTGGGTATGTTGTATATGTATATATATATATTATGTTTTCAGGTTCTAGTTTTTTTTTAATATATTGAGCAAATACGATTCAAAGGCGAGTTTCTTGTGTAATTGAATTTTCGAATATTGGGAGCGAATAATGGGGTGTGCCTAGTACCGTTCTCAGGTACGTTAATATTTACTGCAGATGCAGATATTATGCTAACAATACTTATTTACGAAACATCTAACTGAGGCTCATATTTAGCTGTGGATTTTTGCGGGCTAGTTAAGTAGATAAAGATACTACCTACTGAATAATGAAGCTGTGAATAATATAAACTGTAGTAAGATGGAAAAAAAATATTCGTATTACTTTCTGTTTTATTACGTTTGTTTTGGGTGTTCATTGGCGGCGACGATCAACAACTTTAAGGTTAGCCGCAAGTTTGTTTGGCCTGATATTAAATAATTTTCATTTGGATTATAATAAATGTTGCAACGCGGCCCTTGACACGTGAGTTTAACTGGTCCTTGACCGATCATTTTATTCAGATGTCGCAATACTAATGTAAATAATACTATAACACTGTATGAGTTAATATAAAATATTCATATTTTTCTTACTTATATATCAATTTTGTTAATATAAAAACCACCTGTGATAAACATAGGCGTGCTTTACGATACCTCTGTTTGTATCAGAAACCTTCGCGGTCGCGCACACAACAACAACTCACCAAAGCTTCATCGTAATCGGATGAATGGTGGTTGAACACATAGAAAACAAACCAACAATCGAATATTCATTTTTATATTTAAGATACAACATACGTAAAGAAATATATAGAGACAGTATAAATATAAAGTACGATGATATATATAAAGTTCGGCGAAAGTTGATAAACATGAAAACAGCAATTTTGACTGTCGCTTAAGTATCGCAATCTGTGTGATGGGCATCGCCTATCGCCGTAAGCACAGAGTTTTGTGGTACGAGGCTGTTGTCAAGCGTGACGCCAGTTGTGTCAACTGACGCAGTGCGGCGACTTTTTTTTATTATCTATCAGCAAAAGTAATTAGCTGTTACAGTAGGGCTACGATGGCTATCCGAGTACAGAGCCAGAGTACGAAACCTATCCAACTGCAGAGAGCTGTAAGACAGGGTGACGTTATTTCCCCGAAACTCTTCACCGCTGCATTGAAAGACGTTTTCAAGCTACTGGACTGGAAAGGATACAGTATTAACGTCAATGGCACTTTCGATTTGTCGACGATATAGTCCTTATGGCAGAATTGCTGAAGCACCTAAGCACTATTCTCAATGACCTGAATAGTGTCTCCCAACGGATAGGTCTTAAGATGAACATGGACAAAATAAAAGTCATGTGTTCAAGTAACACCTATGCCGGTAGTTGTTGGGGACACTAAGCTCGAAGTTATTGACGAGTATGTTTACCTGGTACAAATAGTCCGACTAGGTAAGTCCAACTTCAACCGAGAGGGCATTCGAAGGATTAAGCTCGGCTGGGCAGCGTCCGGGAAATTACGGCATATCTTCTCGTCAGGTATACCTCATAAGTTAAAAACTAGACTGTACAACCAGTACGTGTTGCCAGTGATGACATATGGAACTGAAACGTGGTCCTTCACTACTGGCCGTATGGGGAAACTCAAGGCCGCTGAGCGAGCTATGGAGAGGGCTATGCTCAAGGTTTCTTTACGTGATAAACTTAGGAATGAGGATATCCGCAGTAGAACTAGAGTAACCGACATAGCCCAAAGGATTAACAAGCTGAAGTGGCAATGGGCCAGCCATATAGCACGAAGAACCGAGAACTAATGGGTAAAAAGGTTCTCAAGTGGCAGCCTCGTACCGGCCGACGAAGTGTAGGGCGGCCCCACCACTAGATGGAGTGGCGACCTGGTAAGACATGCAGGAAGTCAATGGATGCAGGTGGCTCAGGACCGTGCTTTGTGGCACTCCTTGGGGGAGGCCTATGTTCATCAGTGGACTTATGAAGGATTGTAATGATGATGATAGAAAATAATTAGTGGGCCACAATTTATAATGAGCTTAGACACCCTGATTCTTATACAACTCTAGCCGAACAGACTTTCGAGAGTCCTGGTAGTGCAAGGGCTAAGCGCTTGCTGTAATTTTGACAGTATAGTCAAACGTAGATCTAACTAGGTTTGACTATACAGTCAAAATTACTATCTAGATCTAACTTAGATCTCCACCGGCACCAATGAAATTGTTGATTGCGATTGTAAGTGCTGATTTACTATATATTCGGCGGTGAAGAAAAACATTGTGAGTTGACCCGCATGCTTGAGAAATTAAGAAAAAATTCGAAGACATATGAAGTTCCTTGCGCTAAAAACCCGTTAATTTAAAAATGGGCTCAGTCTCAATAATTTCAAATATGAAATTTTATCGAAGACGACAAAATTAATTTTTGCTTGCGAATCTTCTAAAATTGGTTTCGCGAATTATTTTGTAATTTCAAATATAATTAATTTGCATAAAGTTACGCCTGGTCCTATTAACTATTTAAAATTGAAGTTTAGAGGATGTTGTAGTTAGCCTAAACTTTTAATTCAATAATAATTAGTATTGATGTAAACTTTAATCACACAGAAGTGTTGAATTTTAATATGTTTTCTTTAAACCAAATGTGTAAATAATAATAATAATAATAATAATTTATTTCAGACCCACATATAGTCCATAATTATGTTAGTAATTAGCTTAACCTATGTTAGTCTTAAATTATTACACACATATTTTTAATATCAATTATTTTTATTTTCGACACCCCATGACACCAGGCACATGCAAGTGCATACGCATCCAGTGTCCTAGGATGGGACAATCAAATTTATCAGATAAAGCTAAAGTATAAAAATTAATGTTCGTTTGTTCGTATTTAATGGACTGATATACCGTTCATAAGATTGAGGTACAACTTTGTCAACTTATTGATTGCGCTTGTGAGAACGTTATAGGCGTAGTACCTTAAGTAACTTAACGTAACCTTAACCTAAAGTAACTTATAGTAGGTGGCGCACGTATCATTCAACTTCAATTAATGTACTATCATTCCTAATTAAACAATATAGTTACATAACTCTTCCAAATTTAAAATGATATTTCCACAATTATTTATTTCGTAGCAGCAACGCTCTTAGTACCAACTAGCAGTTATATGTAAAGAAATTTAATTCGTAAAAACGTATAATCAACACGCTGTGTAGCGGAGACCTATGAGAATCCACTACCTTATAAACTTATAATATGAGGTAGTGGATTATGACCCACGTTTATGTCGAGGAGTAGACGATGACCTATCGGGATCATTTGTTCAGTTTATTTATTTGTAAAATGTATATTCTTATTACGTACTTAATTATCATTTTTATTTTGTTTTTTATTCTATATTGGTACACGTACGTCAAATTCTCATCACTCCATGGGTTGAGTGGTAGAGAATGCCTCAAGGCACTAAGTCCGCCCTTTGTAATATTTTGTGTTAGGGAATGGAATAAAGAATAAATAAATAATAAATAAATGATATTATCACCTCGTGCGTCATCATCGTCGTGGTGGTAAGAGGCGAAAAATGGAAATAGAGACGACGAAGAGAATAGAACAGGAGATGGACAGCTGCAGCTTCATCCTGGTCACAACTCTGAAATCGTTATAAAAAACTGTGGCTGTCCATCCGAATGCTAAGCGTGGTAACTGTGGCAAATATTCTCCAATGAGGCAACCTATAGATGACGTGTGTTCATCAGTGGACTTTTAATGGGCTGTATTGAATGAATGAATTATAATCAAAACAATGTTTTGACCAACTTTCTAGATTTTTTTTACTAGAATTATTCATCATTCATACACATTTGTTATTCTGATCACACTCAGCTCGTATTGCAGATTTCCGTGTTTTATTCCATTGACGTGGAGTCGGTATCCGATATTGCACTTCCGTACAAGCGTTCGTCATCGTGATGTCCGTGCGTCGAGTCTTTTATTTATCGATAATATTCTTTCTATAAACACTGTCGGAAGCCGTTACTGATCATAGGACTTTCCTATAAATTGCCTCATAGGAGGGATATTTTAAGTAGTTGCCACACTTGACAGGCGGGTAGGCTTACGAGGTTTTTTTTTATTGTTGGTTGTTATTTAAAAGACACCAATGCCCATCTCCTGGTTTGTTTCCCTCTGTCTAACGACACTCACGAGACGATAGGGTTTAGTAGATATTCCGTCACCACTATTACAGGGTATTAAAAATACTCACTCGTTTTTATTCTTGTTTGTTATAAATAGTTGTAGAACGCAAAAATAGAATGTCTTATTCTATTTATATAGATATATTCTATTTTATTATATTTTTCCCGCGAAGTTGGTTTGAAAGTTGGAATCGCAGCAATATTTTTTTATGATTATGTCTGTGACGGGTAGGAAAGGAAAAGGGGAGATCTCCCGCCAGGCAAGGTGTTCTGCCCGGGGAGCTGCCAACGCTCCGAGTGGTAGTTGGGAGCTATTCTATATATACTGCTTTTAATTTCGGATACTTTGATAACGCGAATTAGGCTTCGATGTGTTTCGCTTGTGGCGCGACGACAGCGCCACCACATCATCCCGCTGCTCAGACCGGAGGTCGATAGTGCAGTCCGATTGCCGGTGGGGAATGCTTGCTGTGTGCGTAAGGGCAAGTGACGCCGGTGCGAACGATATGCTGGTGTGTAATCCTTGCCGTACTACGCACTTGCAAGTGATGCCGGTGAGAACGATGAGCCGGAGCAAGTGCTAGGGATTGCCTTGTAGTCTGCGGTGAGTCGAGAAGAAGGCAAGTACTCTGCGAGAGTGCTGTGAAGCAGAGGCGAGCAGTAAGGCTCAGAGCCGTGCCGAAAACTGTAGCGCAGATAGTAGCTTGAAGGAGCAGGAAGCATTATTATTCCAGTGCTACGATGAACCTTTGTAAAGCTAGATGGCTTTCACAATGTGAAGACTGCAGACAATATCTGCTCGGGAGCGGATGAATGGGGTACTTGAGGACGATGACGAAGGTTTGAAGTTATATTTTCCGAAAGTTATTGGTTGCGTGTTCAGATCACGTCGGGGTCACCAGTGTGGCGTATGGAAGGAAAAGGGGAGATCTCCCGCCGGGCAAGGTGTTCTGCCTGGGGAGCTTCCAACGCTCCGAGTGGTACTTCGGAGCTATTCTATATATACTGATTTTAATTTCGGAACTTTGATAGAGCGATTCAGGCTTCGATGTGTTTCGCTTGTGGAGCGACGACAGCGCAGCCACACGTCAAAAATATTAATTGTACCCACCCTAACTATCCATCATCATTATTTATCACGTGCTCGGCGGTGAAGGAAAACATCGTGAGGAAACCTGCATGTCTGAGAAATAAGAAAAAAATATATTTCGAAGACATGTGAAGTTCGCCAACACGCATTGGGGCAGCGCGGCGAACATTTCCTTGCTCTAAAACACTCTCAGAAATGAGAGGAGGCCTGTGCCCAGCAGTGGGACGTAAATAGGCTGCAACTTTATCCATTCTATCCTTTATATGCTTTTAAAACAGTTTTTTTATAAAGCTGAAGTGACAAAGGAATTTCTAATCCACCCGATGCTAAGTGGCTACTGCAGTTTACGGTAGCTAACTACAAATAAAGAAGGCTACCGATGCGTTGTCAGCTCTTAGGTCTATGATGGAATACCTAAGAGCCTGTAAATATATTGAATCTATAGCCTTAAGACCGGTACACACTAGGGTAACTATTATTTAGCTAAAAAAACAAGAAAGAAGAAAGAGCGGAAAGAACAGAATGTATCTCTAGCGTTACTTAGCACAAAATATTATTTTCAGATTTGTATTGTTGTAAATGCAACATGCGTAAATATTATTAAAATAAATAGGTGTAGCATCTTTGATGAAATTTTGCTAAAAGTGCTTTAAGCATAAACCCTAATTTTTTAAAACACTTTTATCAAAATTAACGCTCGAACTCTTTAACGCTCCATAATGATATGGCTTTTAATAATTAAACATTAAAACTACGATTCTTATTCATTTCAAATAGAAAATGTATTTCCATTCTTTTTAAACTAAGTATGACAGTAAACCTTCGTATTTATTATTTTAAATGTCGATATTAATGAAATAGTGCAACCCTTAACTTCACCGAAAGAAGAGCTTTTTGTGGGATTGAAACTTTTTGACTCAGAGGGATTGTTATCCACAAAGTACTTTTAAACGTATGCGCTACTTTTGAAATAGAAATTGTGATAAATGGATAGAGAAAATACATAAAATATTAAATATATTTTTGATTAATACAGGCCCGTTCCACAGATTTGCTATTGGGGGCGTCTATTAATTACTTGGGTGATTTTGATGAATTTTCTACCCTCCTCTTCCCCCAGGTCAGATGTCGTGAGATATAGCTCGACCCCCGCACTCCTCCCAAATCTCGCGTGAGATTTTTCAAAATGTGTATTTTTAGTGTAAGTAAATTGTTATCTGTGATCTTGTTTGGGTTGAGTTTATTCAAAAAAAAAAACATATTATTTTATATAATTTGTGGACCACGTAACCACGGTAAATATTATTGTGTAGGATTCGGCCGTATTTTACTTAAGATAACCTAATTTTTTTGTTTCTTGCGGAAAGAAATTACGTGATATTTCCCAAGACTCTCCTTCTCCCCCATGTGAAATTAGGTGAGATTCGGCTTGATCCTCTCCTTCACTCTCCCCATACCTAAACACCGTCACGTAATTAACGAACGATCCCTTAGACGTTCTATAAAAATTACCTTTTTAATATTTGATGTTCTATAATTTATATTTTTACTTTTTTTTTTACAAATAAGACCATAAGCGTATATAATGAGCGTACACTTAGGGTGGATTAAATTTTCTTGCTTCAACTTAATGATATCATAAAGTTTGTAACAAAATGTTAGGATTGGGAATATATTTAATACATTGCGCAATCAATATGAGTGCTATATTAATCGCAAACCTTTTCAAATACTATGGCTAATAATTTTAGTTTCCTCATTTTTCAGAAGAAGAAGTGAACAGATTATTACTGATTATCCTTCCGTAGTTTTTTTTTTAAATTATAAGCCAGTTCACAAAAGGCAAGTGGCGATGAAGCCCTATCCGGTAAAAATGGTTTGCCGTAAATGACGGGCGGTCGCAATACCACGTGTCTTGTTGCTTTGATAGTGCTCCTGCTACGTAACAATTTTGATTTACGACCGTACCTAGAGGATGCAAATATGGACTCACGATAGGCTGATATAGAAAATTTAAGCATCTTAAACTGAAATTACTATTTTCAAAGTGAAAACTTCTTTAGAATCGTTGTGATTTGAAACGCGGTGAAACGAAAAAGTGACACAAAAAAGAGACAAACTCATACATCTATAAGATTAAGCCTGTGGGAAAATGAGATAGAATACAGCATACAGTGTTTCCTATTATGTATGGAGATTATGTACGTGATCTATGAGCAGTAAGGATAAACACAAAATTTGATTAGAAAATATTTTAGTACTTACGACGATGAAATCTAAAACTTGGAGTCTGTATAATATGTAATGTAATATATTTTTTTTATAGGATAAGGGTAAAAACAAGCACACAGTCCACCTGATGGTAAGTGGTTGCTGCGGCCCATAGACATCTACATCTATCCTCTATTACAAATCAAAATGTAGATGTGTTGTCACCCGTGAGGACTAAGATGGAATGCCTCATTTCCAGTAAAAAGGGCCTCCGGCCACCTTCACTCACCAAACGAAACGCAGAAGTAAACCGCTACTTCACGCTGGTTTTCTGTGAGGTCGTGGTACCACCCCGGTTCGAGCCGGCCCATCCGTGCGAAAGAAAATCTGCCGTATGGCTCTACCACTGTTGCTGTTATATGTAGAATAAAGTGTTAAATAGATTTGAAACTTGGTAACAATATTATAATAAATAAACCCTGTAGTTATCCTACACCTGATGCTCTGCATTCGTCTCATACTCTACTGCAAACATGTTTTTTTTTAAAGTATTACATCCTCCATCTTGTAGAATAGGATATTACAACTGACAAAAATTATTGTGACAAAACCTTTTCAATGCGTGTAGCAAAATGATTAATGAGCGTAAAAGCGAAGCCGTGTATTCCCGCGTTTTTCAATAAATCATTTCCTTATGTTTCATTTCCATTTGATATCTTCCTGGCTTATTCTTCCACCATGGGGATACAATGACAAATTTTAATTCGGAAATTTTCTTCTTATTATTTTAGATTTTTTGAAGCAAATACCTACGACTTAATGTTTGTCCTTATTCGAAGTAAAATGGGAAGTTTTTCGCTACGTTCCTAATTTATAACATTAGTAATATACTGGCTAGCCTAGTAAACATTTTTCCGCTCATTCCGGCAGACGGTGCAATGAGTTTCAATTCAACAGCGTAATGTTTAAAAAATATATTAATGACGTGACCATATCCTCATGACATATCAATTGCTATCACGTCCAGATTTATTTTGATTTTTTCAACGTCAATGTCGTTTGTATGTTAGGGCTGAATATGAATGACAGGGTGATAAATTGTGTGATAAGAGAAGAGTGTGGTTTGCAAGATGATGTTGTGACCAGGATTAAGAATTTGCTTCGGTGGTTTGTTCATGTAGAAAGAATGAATGAGGAAAGAGTGACAAAGCAAATTTATGTTGCAGAGGTGAACGGCAGAGTCGGGAAGGGACGCCCTAGGTGAAAGTTTATCGACCAAATTGGCGATATATTGAAAATGGGCCAAATCAAGAGTACCTTTAACCGACGAGCGTGTATGCGTAGGTATATGGATGTGGGGGAGGCGAGAGAGGTGTCTGGATTGTGCCAAATGGAAGTCCATAGTCTGTGCCTACCGTCTGAGTGTTATGTATGTATGTATGTATGTCAATATAATTTATTGTGCATATGAGTCATTTTGGTCTATAAATTGTTTATAACTTGACTGTTCTCAAACTGAGTGCCTCTTGTCGAGTCGTAATAAATTTTTTATAAAAAAAGAGGGACAAACGAGTATATATTTCAATAATTTCAACGGTGGTAGATCCACGTGGCGGCTTTTGCTGTTGCACGTATGGGCCGGCTCGAGCCGGGGTACTACGACCTCACAGAATACCTGCGTGAAGTGGAAGCTCTGCTTCTGCAGTTCGTCTGAAGAGTGCAGGTGGCCGGAGGCCCATTTCTGGAGCATCCACAACCATGCTACTCCACTCCTGAGCATGGGTGCTCAGACTGCCCCGCGTATTCCGAGGGGGAGGGGGGTAAACTTCCGCTCAAAACAAAAACTACTCAGGGCAAACTGAGTAACAAGACTAAGGCGACCCCTGCCACGCTTTCCGTGAATTTCTGCAGCATCAGGGGACTTCACTCGAACCTTACCGCTGTCCACTACCATCTCGAGACGGCGAAGCCGGCCTTGCTCTTTCTAACCGAGACGCAGGTGTCCTTTCCGGCTGATACTTCGTATCTCTCCTACCCGGGGTACAAATTGGAGCACTCCTTTGTGCCTCGGGCTGGAGTTTGCGTATACACCAAAGAGGACATCTGTTCTCGACGCCTCGGCAGATTTGATAGTTCCCATAGCGGTAATGCGAATACAGACCGACTCATCGACCATGTCCAAATGGCTACAGATTCCTTGCTACAATAGGTCCCATCCGCAGAGTTCGTGATTCTTGGCGATTTCAACGCCCACCACGACGAATGGCTCGGTTCACGTTTAACTGATTATGCGGGGAGATCTAATTATAACTAGAAGACGACTCAATGGCCTCCGCCACAAAAGAGAAAGCTGACCTTTTAGGTCTCCATTTTGCGTTCAACTCGACTCTTGATGACGGGGGAACACACCGCCAAACATCCCGCGGTGTGAGTGCTCACAGCGCACGGTTTGCAAAGCACTCCTCTCCCTGGATACAAGTCCACAAGTCGAGTGAGCCTGGCGGAATCCCCTCAATTGTGCTGAGGACGTGTGCTCCGGAGTTGGCACCGGTTCCAACGCGTCTTTTTCGGTACTCCTACTCCCTATGTAGACGTGGTTCCGAAATCATATAAGATAGCTTTTGTCCACCCGATCCCAAAAAAAGGCGACCGCTCAGACGCGTCCTACAGGCCTATCGCCATCACATCCTTGTTCTTCAAAATAATGGAATTCATTATAAACTGCCAGCCCATGCGGTACCTTGAGGATCAACAGCTGATTAGTGACCGCCAATACGGATTTCGTCGGGGTCAATCAGCTGGTGATCTTCTGGTCTATTTGAGTCATAGATGGGCGGAGGCAGTAGAGTCCAAGGGGGAGGCATTGGCCGTTAGTTTTGACATTGCAAAGACCTTCAATCGGGTTTGCCACAAAGCGCTGCTTTCAAGCGCTCTTCCTATGGGTTTCTCGAGAAATTGTGCAATTGGATCACCAGCTTTCTTGCAGATCGGTAAACGTCGCCAAGTACTGGAACAAACTTGTGTCTAAAGTTGAGTCTTTGGTGAACAAAGGCTCGGATTAGGGGCAACTAAATCTAGTTCAGTTGAATCCTCAGAAGGCACAATTTTGCGCGTTTACCGCTAAAAAGAACCCCTTTGTCGTATCTCCTCAGTTTCAAGGCATTCCCCTCGATGCCTCAGCCAGTATCGGAATCCTCGGCGTCGACATATCGAGTGACGTGTAGTTTCGTGGTCATTTGGAATAGAAGGCCAAATTGGCCTCTAAAAACTTGGCGTGCTCAGCAGGACAGTATTTCATGCTGGCACAACGCCTGCAACTTTACTAGGCGCAGGTTCTTTCTCACATGGAATACTGTTCCCATCTCTGGGCAGGGGCTCCCCAGTGCCAGCTCCTTCCACTTAACCGCATCCAGCGCAGAGCGGCTCGAATCGTCGACGACCGAGTCTTTGCATTTTCTTTCGCATTTACCACGGGGAGTGCTCTGAGGAATTGTTTGGATTAATTCCAGCCGCCAAATTTCACGAATGCACATCACGGCAATACTCCTGATACCATCCACACCACCTGGATGATTGGCGGTCCACCACTGTGCGATTTAGAAGATGTTTTCTTCCTCGCACAACTTCCTTGTGGAAACGGTTACCACCAGCGATTTTTCCGGACCGGTACGACTTAGGCACCTTAAGAAAGAGCCTACTCCTTTTTAAAAGGTCGGCAACGCATCTACAATTCTCTTGATTTCCCTGGTGTTGCAGATGTTCAAGGGCGGCGGTAGTCACTTACCCCCTCTCCTATAAAAAAAATAATATATCAGCATCCAGTTACCATCAGGTGGATATGAGCATACAGTCCACGTGATGGTAACTAGTTGCTGGTGCCCATAGATAGCTATATCTATTATTGATTCAGAATCAAAATGCAGATGCGTCGTCAATCCTGACCTCCTGAGGACTAAGATATAATATTTGGTTTTCAGTAAAAAGAGTCTCCGGTTCTCTACACTCTCCATACAAAATACAGAAGCTTTAAGCCAATCCAACCATCGACCAATCCTCACAAACAGTTGTTGAGTACGACGCGCGAACAGTCATCGCCCTTCTCGACCGATAGAAATTATTTTGCTTAGCTAATAAAAGCTTTCTTAAACGACCAGTAGTAAAATACGAACACTTCATTATTCCATTCATCATTACAGCCCTTCACAAGTCCACTGCTGAACATAGGCCTCTCCCAAGAAATGCCACAAATCACGGTCCTGAGCCACCTGCATCCATCGACTTCCTACATATCTTACCAGGTCGTCACTCCATCTAGTGGGGCGACGCCCTATACTACGTCCGCCGGTACGAGGCCGCCACTAGAGAACCTTTTTTACCCATCGGTTGTCGGTACTTCGAGCTATATGGCCGGGCCATTGCCACTTCAGCTTACTAATCTGTTGGGCTATGAATAGAATAGAATAAAATGATTTTTTATTCAACATTGATTATTACATAATACTTATTGAAAGTCATTTTTTATTTACCACTGGTTCGGAAAACACCCCAGTCCTGGGAAGAACCAGCAAGAAACGCAGCGGGACTTTTTTTAAAACATATTTCACTTAATAATAACTTCGTTTATACAATTTTTAAATGATTTTTCATAGAACAAGCATGGTGGCGATCACCTTATTCCCATGGGTTATTTTCATACATGTATTCTTTGATATTATAATAACCATTTTTGTACAGTTCATCTTTAATAAAACTTTTAAACCTTGTTTATTGACAAACTTTGAATATGTTCTGGGATTTTGTTGTAAAAGCGAATATGTCGGTATCTCTGGTTCTACTGTGGATATCCTCTCCATAGCTTGCTGAGCGACCTTTAGCTTCCTCATACGGCCAGCAGTGAAGGACCACGTCTCAGTTCCATAGGTCATCACTGGCAACACGCACTAGTTGTATAGTCTCGTTTTCAAGTTTTGAGGAATAACTGACGGGAAGATGTGCCGTAATTTCCCGAACGCTGCCCAATCGAGTTGAATCCGTCGATTGACCTCTCTGTCGAAGTTGGACTTACCAAGTCGGACTATTTGTCCCAGGTAAACATACTCGTCAACTACTTCGAGCTTAGTGCTCCCAACAACTACCGGCATAGGTGTGATATGGACATTAAACATGATCTTTGTTTTGTCCATGTTCATCTTAAGACCTGTCCGTTGGGAAACACTATTGAGGTCATTGAGCATAGTGTTTAGGCCCTCCGGCGATTCTGCCATAAGGACTATATCGTCGGCAAATCGAAAGTGAGTGATGTACTCGCCATTGATGTTAATACCGTATCCTTTCCAGTCCAGAAGCTTGAAAACGTCTTCCAATGCAGTGGTGAAGAGTTTCGGGGATATAACGTTTCGTACTCTGGTTCTGTACTCGGATGGTCATCGTAGCCCTACTGTACAAACACTTCAGCACTTCGATATACCAACAGTCAACCTGGCATCGCTGAAGGGACTGCAGCACCGCCCAAATTTCGACGAAATAAAAGGCTTTCTCATAGTCCACATACGCCAGACATAGTGGCAAATTGCACTACTCAGACTTCTGTAAAATTTGCCGAAGGGTATGTATGTGGTCTATGATGCTAAAGCCTTTTCGGAAACTGGCATGTTCGGGAGGCAGGAAGTTGTCAAGTCTGCACGCGAGACGATTCGTAATGACTCTCGAAAACAGCACGTAGACGCGGCTCAGAAAGGAAAGCGGTCTGTACTTCTTCAAGAGAGCGTTGTCACCTTTCTTGAAGAACAAGACCACCGCACTTCTGCTCCACGCCTCCGGTGTAATGCAACCATTGAGGACGGAATTAAAAAGCTTCTGAAGGACTTCAAGTATCGGTTTTCCACACGCTTTCATAAGCTCCGCTGTAATTTCATAAAGCCTGGGGCCTTGCCGTTTTTAAGGTGCTGGACAGCCATTCTAATCCCGCTCAGACTGACGTCCGGAATATCTTCGGAATAGTGTCGGATATGACTCGCTCTCGGATGGTTACTCACATTTACGTGTGGCTCCAACGATGATGTGTACAGCTGCCCATAGAACCTCTCAATCTCAGGTGTCCCGGAAACGACGCTGCCACACTCGGTCTTCAGCTTCGACATTTGGCTCTTTCTGACAGACAGATTTCCTAGCAAAGACTTTGGAGCCCTGGTTCCGCTCGACCGCTTCTTCAATACGAGCAGTATTAAAGTTGCGTAAGTCCCGCCGCGTGCATTTGGAGTTCTGCCTGTTCAGTTGCCTCTATGCTGTCAAATCTACTGAAGACTGCAGCTTCATATCCCGTCTAACAGCCTTGAGATTAAGAGTGTGATCGGAGAGTTTTTGTGTTTTTCTGCGGTGGGTCTTGCAAAACTTAGCTCCGACCGCAAGTACAGTTTCCATGAGCTTGTAATTCATATCGTCCACTGCATTGCAATCTTCTATACACTGAAAACTGTTTCGTAGCCTGAGCTGAAAAGTTTCGGGACTTTGGATTAGAGCACGAGGGGGACGGAGCGTTGACTTCATTAGACGTGATCTCTCCAACTTAACGTTTAGGTTCAGTGTGCCTCTCACCATTCGGTGATCGCTGCCGGCTTTCACCCTCGCGATTACTGAGACATTACTGAACAGTTGTCGCCTGGTCGTCATAATGAAGTCAATCTCAGTTTTGTCAAGATGCAGGGCTCGACCAGGTTCACTTCTTGTGGGGCCGCTTCTGTAAGAAAGAGTTCACCATAAAGAGTTCCTCTTTCTCCATGAAGTCGGCAAGCTGCTGGCCCTTTGGGTTCCGTTTCTCTATTCCGAATTTCCCTACTTTCAGCTCATCGTTCTCTCTTGTGCCTAGTTTTGCATTGAAGTCCCTCATTAACACCGTATAGTGGGTTTTGGAGGAATGCATGGCTCTAGAGATATCTTCCTACATTTCCTCTACCTCCTCATCGGGGTGTGCCGAGGTTGGTGCGTAAACCTGTATGACCTTCAGCGAATACCGTTTGGTGATTCTGAGTATAAGGTACGCAACCCTCGTCGACATACTCCCAATCTTTACAACGTTGTTAATGAGAGACTTGTGGACGATAAATTCGACACCTTCTTGGGACAGATGGTCGCCCTCCCGATGATAGAATATGTTGCCGGATTCGAGGATTACCGTGTCCTATGACATTCCGGCGCAATTTGTCTATCTCGCCTTCCAGCTCCAGGATCTTCTCGTCAGTACTCAGGGTGCGAGCGTTATAAGTTGCCAGGTCGAGTTGTCGTAGGTGGCAACCGAACCTCCACCGGAGATTCTTAGCACCCCCTGCCCCGCCGTTACCATGGTCGCCACCTTAGCCAGGAATAGCGGGGCCGCCGGGGACTGGGGGCCGTCTTTTTGTAACTTTTATCATGGGGGGTATATTGCCATAATTGCCACGCTTGGCGATAGGGTTGATAACCGCAGTTTTTTATTGTTGTTTTGCTGTTCAAGATCAGAAAGATGCTGCTGCCCATCCTCTGCCTTAGTTTCCCTCTGTCGCCTCTTACGACACCAACGGAAAGATATGGGGTAGTGAGTATTCTTACCCGCCACTACACGGGTTATTCCATTGGTTGTCTCCAAAAAAATGCACATGAAATCATATACGATATTTATAACAAAAAAACCAATTATCAAAATTGTTGTCGGTTTATCTATCTGTCTGTTTGTTCCAGCTAATTTCCGAAACGGCTGGACCGATTTTGAGGAGTAACTTAGGCTATTTTATTTTAGAAAAAGAATTATGTATAAATCTACAAATTTACTAACCAAAGAATAAAAGCTATCTCGGTAGTCAGGGGCACGAATATTCCTGAACAATCAAAATATAACCTGAATAATAATAACAATAACCTGCCTTTCGTCTGGGAAGCCTACGTATGTACTGGTTGGAAAGATCTGGTTTGAAAACAACCAGTGGATTTAAACAATATTGAAATACATTATTCCAAAATGAATAACTTATGTAGAATGATAAATTATTACCGAAACGCTTTACCAACGTACCACAATTAATCAACGAGACGATATCTCCATTAAACAATTAATTACTCGTATACCTAATGTATTCCACTTTAAGGCGGATCACGTTATTCGCACTTAAAAGTATAATTACGAGAATAATACATCACCAACGAAATGGGTCTTTCACTTAATGCTTAACCCCCTGGCGACAAATAAATCTGGGAGAGACACAGATAACCTTCACGACAGAACACTTTCATCACGTGATTGATATATCTAAGGCCTTTATTACATTACCATATTTTTTTATAGGATAGAGTGACAAACGAACACACAGTCAACCTGATGGTAAGTGGCACATAGACATCTACATCTATACTCGTTTGCGAATAAAAATGCAGATGCGTTTTCACCCGTGAGGACTAAGATGGAATGCCTCTATTCTAGTAAAAAGGGTCTCCGTTTCTCTACACTCACCATACGAAACACAGCAGTGTTAAGCTGCTATTTTACCTATTTTACGCTGGTTTTCTGTGAGAGCGTGGTCCTTCCCCGGTCGAGCCGACCCATTCGTGATACAACTGTACTGTTAATATAGCTGCAGCATTGCTCTACCACGTATAAAATTTGTACAACCGACTTCAATATAAATTATTAAGAATAACTTAAAAACTATTGGGCAAACCTTGATCAAATTTATATGAGACCACATGTGAAGCACCAGCTTTCAAATAAAAAAAGAATCATTGAAATCGATTCACCCAGTAAGAAGTTATGAGGTGACACACATTAAAAAAAAACATACAGTCGATTTGAGTACCCGCTCCTTTTTGAAGTCGGTAGAAAAGATTTTTTTTTTTACTGTTTATTTTATAAAATCGAAGATAACATTGAACGCTTATGAGTATGTTTTAATATCTTGTTACTGAAAAAAATTACAACATATCCCGACCGGAAACCCAGTAATTTCTCTTTTTGCACAAAGACGGCTCCAGGTATGATAGAAAACTAAGTCAATTTACTCGTCAATTTATAGTAAAATATTTTGATCTCCAAGCAACGCGTAGTTAAAATCGTATTCTTTTTCATTAAATCTAAAAATCTGAAATTTATATATTTATTTTAAAAAGTAACAAACGAGTACACAGTCCACCTAAAGGCAAGTGGTTGCTGTTGCCCATACACATCTAATATTCGATTAAAATCAAGATGCGTAGGCAGCCCTAAGGACTAAGTTGCAATGCCTCGTATCCCCTAGATTGTTTCTGGTTGTCTACACTCACCATATAAAATAGCAGCACTAAAATGCTATTTTACGCTGGTATTTTGTAAGAGCATGCCCTTCCCCGATAGAATCGATACATTCCTGTACCAACAACCATAATGACCGCAGCTGCAGTACGGCTCTACCACGTATAATATACTTTTCTGATAATTATTTGTTCACTCTGTTCCTTATTTGCTCTGTACCTTGTACAGTTCGATGTAAGTGCGGCACCGTGTAAAACGTTAAACACGTATCTAATTTCGGAGTACACTTGCGCGTCGTAACTACTCTCAGATGAGCTTTAAAATATGTCTGAAATATTTGTATTCATTTAATAGGCTATGGAGACCTTGTTTACGACTCTTAGATAACTTTTGAGTGTTTTGTTCTTTACACACATTATTAGAAGCGAAATCAATATGTAAAGTATAGTGTACAAGGGAGAATATCCTAGCCTTGAGGTGAAAATTAAATTAGAATTAATATTCATCATTGTTTATCCTATCAAAGTTCACTGCTGAACATAAGACTCCCACATAGGCAAATATACCCATTTGCCAGAGTTACCACGCCTGGTAGGTGAGTTAGAAACCGCAGTTCTTTTTTAAATTATTTTAGCCCATTTCCTGTTTCAGTTTCCCTCTGTCGCCTCTTAAGACACTCACGAGATTACATTCTCTTGAACAGCGACTACACGGCGGAAAATTGCAATTGCAAGAGAAAATATTTTATCATTATTAGAATAAATTAATATGTTATTATAATGATTTCTTATATTTATGCAAACACTACACATTCAATAAAAATAATTTTACGGATTCTATCGCGACATGGACGATACTTTCACAATTTTACCATCTCACAAAATAACTGCATTTTAGACCATCTCAACTCCATAAATTCTAAAATACAATTCACAATGGTGTTAGAAGCAAATAATTCTTTAGCTTTTCTAGATGTTTTAGTCATCCGAAATCCTGATAACACTATTGGTCACACTGTGTATAGGAAAAAGTCCCATACAATCCGATATTTAAACGGTGAATCTCATCACTATCCATAACAGTTAGCTATAGCGGGAAAACCATTGTTTCAGAGAGCACGAAAGATCTGTGACAGAAAACATCTGGCCGCCGAGCTTCAGCACGACGGGCAAGTATTGTAAGACAACAAGATTCGGGTCCCGCGCCTACGTCACAGTGACCGAGTGAAGCTCGTCACAGTCGACGTGTGCCTGCTGTACTACCATATGTCAGAGGAGTCACAGACAAGATTGGCTACATTACACATTCTACAAATTCTGTACCTTTATCAGATTGTATGTGAGTAGGTGTTAAGTTACTTTCAGTAAATATACTTTCAAAACATTATTTAGTTGTTTCTGAGATTTTTTTTCATTGGTCTTGCAAAAGCATATTTACTAAATACATCAATAACACAAACTACGTAGCTGAAACCATTATTATATTGAGAATAAGTTCGCATATCACTTAAATCAGCTTGCCACAGTTCATTAATATTTGATAGAATGTAACTATTACGTGGGAATTTTTTTCGAATGGGTTTATACATTGTTTAAGTTTCTTGTAATTGTAACCATTCCTTTACTTGCTTTTTATCCATTTTACCCTTCATGGCTGTAGATAATTTATCAATACTACCAAAACCAGCGGGATTAGATGGATCATAATAAATCCTGTTAATTTCTTCTAGTACGGGGTCCATTTTTCCCAATCAACCTTTTCACGTATTTTACTTATAGATTTTTTTATCTCTACTGCTCGTTGTAGAAAACTCTATTTTATTTATTGATTTTTACATACTATAAGCCGCTGAAGAAGATTAGTCAGTTCTTACCATCAGTCAAGTGCAATATTCCACTACAAGATGCAGGAGTGTACAAGCTTGATTGTGAATGCGGTTTCTTTTACATAGTTTAAACAAATAGATCCATAAAAACCCACATGAAAGAACATATCACTGATGTGAAGCACCGACGCTCCGGGAAGTGTGCAGTATGTCTACATGTTCAGGATCGTCCCAACTTTGATAGACTACAAATCCTCGCAAAAGAACACCGATTTCTACGAAGGATGATTCGCAAGACTATTGAAATAAAAAACATCCTAATTTCAATAAAGAAAATGGATGGGTGCTGCCATCTGCTTTGGACCCTGTAATTAGCAAAATCAAACCCAAACCCAAACAAACCACTGCAAGACTTCATGATACTGTAAGCTCATTCTGCGTAAATCGGCCCAAAAATTTATATTCAAAAACTGAATGTAGCCGGGCTAACTATGACATAATCGCAAATCTGTCGCACGGATGGGCCGGCTCGAACCGGGGTGGTAACACGACCTCACAGAATACCAGCGTGAAGTAGAGGTTTACCTCTGCGTTTCGCTTGGTGAGTGCAGGTGGCCGGAGGCTCTTTTTACTGGAAATGAGGCATTCCATCTTAGTCCTCACGGGTGACAACGCATCTGCATTTTGATTCGCAAACGAGGATAGATGTAGATGTCTATGGGCCGCAGCAACCACTTACCATCAGGTGGACTGTGTGCTCGTTTGTCACCCTTATCCTATAAAAAAAGACATTGGAACGTCAAACATCTCAGTACACCTCGCGTCCGAAATGTCGGGAATTAAAAAACTAAATTAAACGCGATAGAATCCGCAAAATTAGTATCATTTAACATGTTATAAGCTAATGCTATTGAAAGTATATAGTAGTCTAGTTTATTATATCATCCAATTCTGTATCAAATTTCATTAGACTCCCTTCAGCCGTCAAAGGCTAACATTTAAACAAACAAAATTTCACATTTAGGCAAGGCGGGAAACCATTCGGGGGGGGGGGAGGGGACAGCATCCACTTACCATAAGGTGGACTGTGCACTCTTTTATCACCCTTATTTTATAAAAAAAAATATGTCTGAAATATTTATTTCATAAGAATCGTATAGGCGTAAAATTACAGACGTCTATTATTGCAGGCCAGGATTTAGTATCAGGGGCACGTGAACAATCACTACGGCGAGCGCTTATCCCTTGAGATACCACGGCTCAACGGATAAGCTTTCTTTAGACGTGCAAACAACCTACAAGTATATCATACGATTTATAATGTCGAAAAAACTTGACTTTAAATTTATTTATAAGATTATTATAATCCGATGTCTTTATATGTGATGTATTTAATTGCAATAACCACATTTTTTTAGGTGTCCGTACCACAAACGGAAAAAAGGAACTCGTGTTATTCGTTTGCCGTCCGTCCCTCTGTCAAGACACTTTTTCCTCAAGAACAGAATTCATATCGTATTAGATTAACTTATAGTAACTACTTATGATACGTTTTTTTTAAATAATAACAAAGTACAAACAAGGTTGCAGTCTACTGGATGGTAAGTGGCTACTGTAATCTATAGACACCTGGAGTCAACTTTAAACAAAAATCCGGCCAAGTGCGAGTCGAACTCGCGCACCGAGGATTCCGAACAAATCCGTAGGTATATAAGTTTAAAAATATTAAAAATATTTTTATTATATGATGTAACTAAAAATTTATGCTATTCGCAATTTTTCCTTTATTGGTGCTATAATACGTTGCTTCTTACCAAATTTTAAGATTCTGAGTTCACGGGAAGTACCCTGTAGATTTTGATTCCCTTGCGAATATCGAAAATTTGCGGCATAAACGGCTGTATCTTTTGATTGCATTGGTTTAGAAGTTTGATTTTTCCACAGCTCCAAGGGACAGTAGACTTGAGTATTTGATATGAATTTCAGCTTGATACCTCCACGCGTTACTGAGAAAAAGAATCTTGACAGACGGACACAGACGGACAACAAAGTGATCCTATAAGGGTTTCGTTTTTTCCTTTTGAGGTACGGAACCCTAAAAAGTTTACAAATGCGTTGTCACCCCTGAGGACTATTATGCTCATAGCCTAATAGAATGCCTCACAGCCTGTACTATACTGAGTCTCTATAACCTTCAGGCCAAAACAATTTGGTTGTAGAAATAGGTAAAAAGGGTGGTCTCTTAGGCTAAAAAGAAGTTCTGCCTTCTGGATTATATTATTGTATACTATATTAGTACATATTTAGAATACGTATATGTAGTTTGAATAAAAATATACCATCATCGTGCGCTAATCGACTTCAATTTCCATAAATCCCATTGTTACGCCATCTTGATGACATTAATGCATTTCAGATGGTACAAACTTATTAGTACTTGAACCACAATACGATTTTAACGACGATCTGTGGTGGTGGATAATTCTCGCACCGCCAATAACGGTAAGCCACCAGAGATTAAAGGTAAAAAGAGAGTGAAATAGATATTAACCAAATTTGTAGCCGCTGGAAGGAAAAGGGGAAATCTCCCGCTGGGCAAGGTGTTCTGCCCGGGGAGCAGCCAACGCTCCGAGTTGTAGTTCGGAGCTATTCTATATAAACTGCTTTAACTTCGGAACTTTGTTAGCGCGATTTAGGCTTGGACGTGTTTCGCTTGTTGCGCGACGACAGCGCCGCCACATCACCTCCCTCCTCAGACCGGAGGTCATTAGTGCAGTCCGATTGCCTGTGCATCCTTAATGCCGGTGGAGTATGCACGCTGTGTGCGTAAGGGCAAGTGACGCCGGTGCGAACGATATGCCGGTGTGTAATGCATGTCGGGCATGCTCCGGCCGGGCAGAACACCTTGCCCGGCGGGAGATCTCCCCTTTTCCTTCCACCCGCCACAAACTAATGGCCAAATACTCAATTTAAGATATCGTTAAATCTCGTGGTGTCACATTCACTTTGACTTAAAGTGATAGAGACAGCACGAGAATTAACGGCATCTTAAAACTGAGCAGCGTTTGAGTATTTGGGAATTAAACTACTCTGCAGCTGTTCTGTGGCTGGAGTACGAATATACATGCCGTGTCCTTCACGAACTAATATAATACCAGCGTATAATAGAAGCATTATGTAATCTGAAAGACGAGAGATACTATAGGTATATCCATACCTTGAAATTGCAATGAATGTTGGAGAACGTTTTTACATACTGCCTCACAATGGATTTATTTTTATTTTCAATACAAAATGCTTTATACTTAATCAGAATTTATCACGCCCACTTTTGTCTCAAGGTCATAGTAACTTATATAACAGTTTTATATTAGGGCGGTATATCTGAAGTAGCGCATTAAAATATATTATTTAAAATACAATCTGAGCAGACTAAATAAGTATAGTGAAATATATTGTATTGTTGTGGTAGAAAACCATATTAAAAGGTAATTAAGTCTGTGAAACCCTATTCAATTAAAATATTAGAATACTTGTCTGTCATTAATTGTCTAGAGGTCGAACATCCAACACATTTTTACAGGAGGACACACAGACAAGTGTAAAAAAACAAAAAGGAGCATAAATCAAGCTTTAAAATAATACATTTTCCAATGAAAGTACCTATAAATTAATGTACAATATTTTATTATATACAATATTAAAAACTATAATTAAAAAACTAAATCATGTCAAGAACGCTGGCTGCGTTTCCTCGCTGAATGGCTAATGCCAATCTCATGTGTTACCAAAGAGTACCTTAATAAAATAAATAAAATTTAATATAAAATAAATAAAAAATAACAGCATTTTACTAATTACATATGAAAGTATATACGCAACTAATAACATAAATAAGACAATTTTTAAAATTTTTGTGTCTGTATGTTTGTCTGTTTGTTTCGGCTAATTTTCGAAATGGCTGGATAGGTTTTGATGGGACTTTCACAGGCAGGTAGCTGATGTAACTTCAGCTACTTTTATTTTAGAAAAAGAATTAGGGTTCCACACATAAACTTAAGACCCATAAAATCCTATCTTAATAAATTTCACGCGGACGAGGTCGCAGGGTACAGCTAGTAATATACAAATAAAATAAAAAGGAAGAAAACCTTCGAGTGTAAATGGATATTTTATGAAGCAAAATGTATTTCGAAAACGTGATAGATTTTCTTTAAGCAATATTGCAATCGTGCAGCCCGGTGGTCCAGTGCGTTCTCGAAATTATTATTTATTTTATTTTATTATTATTTATTATTTCTTTTTTCTTTTTATTGAACGTTACCCCCACACTAGGATTTTCTCCTGTATCGTGGAGGCAGTTTACAAACACAAATTTCACAAGGACAAACATTCAGACCCGGAAAAATTATTTGTAGGCCATACAAATACTTGTTCCGTGCGGGATTCAAACCCGCAGCCCCCAGCGCAGCAACTCATTGCTAAGCCACTGCGCCACGGAGCCATAATGAGACAAGGGAAGTAATAATGAATGACGAAAAATGGTTTTACATTTCGTATTTAAGATGGAACGTCGAAAATCAGAGAAAGTCTGTGCCCTAGGTACGTATGTGGGACGTGTACCATCATCGTTACACCTCATCACAAGTTAACTGCTCAGTTCAGCGAACTTAAGCCTCTCCCAAAAATGTCAAACACGGTCCTGACGCAACTCATTCATCGACTTCATGTGCTGTTGTTTGTTTGTAATAAAACATTTAGAGTTCGCGAGCAACCCGGGTTCGTTTCCCGCCGGCACCTATGAAATTGTTAATTACAATTTTAAGTAATAATTTACCACGTGCTTGACGGTGAAGAAAAATATCGTGAGAAAACCTGCATGTCTGAGATATAATAATTCATAAGTCATAATTGTAAAATCATATTTGATTTACAAAATCTTCTCGACTCAAATCTTTTAAAATAAGAATCTGTACAATTGCCTGTACAGTGCTGCCTCTAATGCTATATTTAAATGATGAATGTTCATCTTATTACAACATTAAAGTATCGTTAGGCGTCTAGGAACTCATTATCCTCGAACAATGTGACACCCTAGTCTTGAACTTTCCTACTTGTCTTCAGTGACAAATGAGTAGATATTTTCTCGTATAGTTTTGAATTATATATATAAATGAGGCGTTCGTTAACACAAGAAGAGTTTCTCGACTGGGAGCGGTAGAATATTGCAATAGAGAATCCCACACAATAACTCTCCGTATGTTTCTCGCTTACACTTTGATAAAAACATTTTTGTTTTTGACGTAGTCTCCATTTCTGTGGTTATGATCCAAGGTTATATTGACCTTGGATCATAACCACAGAAATGGAGACTACCGTGAAACTATGCTACATTTTCATTTCCCGAGGTTCGAACAGTGTGGGAGTATATGGTAATGCTCGAATCCGGCAACTTCTTCTATCACCGAGAATGTGTCGGATTAATCGTCCACAAGTGTCTCGTTAATAACGTTGTAAAGATTGTGAATGCGTCGACGTGGGTTGCGTACCTTATACGAGTACTCAGAATTACCAAACGGTATTCGCTGTAGGTCATACAAGGTTACGCTCCAACCTCGGTACATGTCGATGCCATATAATCACAGTATCATAGAGCCATGCATTTCTCTAAAACCCACCATACAGTGTTAATGGAGACTTCAATGCAAAACTAGGCATATAAAAGAACGGTGAGACCAGCAGCTGGCCGACTTCATGGAGAAAGAGGAACTCTTTATGGTGAACTCTTTCTTCCAGAAGCGGTCCCACAAGAAGTGGACCTGGTCGAACCCCGACGGTTCGACAAAACTGAGATTGACTTCATTAAACTCACATTCCACCTGTGGCTCCGCTCTCGAGCGGGTGTACCAGGTAGTCCGCGTGCGCTCCGTTAGCGCCCCCCCAGTTTCGCGCCCCGCGCGCCTCTCAGTGTTGGCGCAATAAGCGCTGAAGTCGGGTGAGTGTCTCATCGCTAACTCTCAGCTCTTACCCCCCCCCGCCTTCAGGTCGGGGAGGTCTGACTGAACGCTTTTTATATTGTAGTACACTAGTACTGTATATGTTAGTAGTTTATTATAATTATATGTGTAGTATATATAACGTGTATATTGTCATATTGTTTCTTGACTTAGCCCCCGTCCTTTTGAGGACGAGGGAGAGTTTCAGAATAAGAACGTCCCGTTCTTTTCAGAACGGTGATCCCTGATCCCCCCACGCCATACGATAGTTCTAATTTTTAGTTTATTTTTTAGTTTAGTTGTAGAATAGGTTAAAATGTCCTCACAGGAACTGCAAGGTTCCATTATCGAAACCATCCGTAGGGTGCAAGACCCGCAGGCTCTTGCCGCTTTTCTCAAAGCCCTTCAGGCTTCTCCCGCCCTTCAGGCACCGCCGCCCGTTATAGCGGATTACCTCGCGTCACGAAATTCGTTCGCGCCGCTCGAAATCGACATGGAGTGCTCTCACTCCGATTCCGCGTCATCAACATCTGCCTCCAGGAAGAGGTCTGCTAAACAGTCAAGCACCAGGTCATCGGAGTCAGACTCGGATGACACCGGTGCATCACTAGAATCCTATATCACGGTATCGTCAAAGCGCGCGGCGAAGCGCGCCGCTAAAAACCGTTCGCCAACCGCCGCAGCGGCCCGTGCCGCTCCCGCCTCCCCCGCAGCCTCCGTCGCTGCTTCAGTCCCTGCAGCCCGAGCTGCCGCGTTAGATAGCTCAGCGCCAACAAAACCGGCCACGCGTTGTGCGCCGCAATTAGCTAAGAAACAAGCCCCGCCCCCTGTCTTCTTAAGAGATAAGGCTGAATTTACCCGGCTCAGTAAGATATGTTACGACTCGAAAATTAAGTACGAGGATGCTACCAACTTAGGCGTAGCAATCAAAATATTGCCAACCACGATCGACGATTTCCGCCGTATCACGAAACTTTTTACTTACGAACGCGTATCGTACCACACATACGCTCTCCCGGAAGAGCGTAAAGTTAGGGTCGTCATCCGAGGCGTCCCGTTTGAACTCTCCAACGAGGAGATACTTGCGGACCTTAAGTCACAAGGTTTCCCCGTTGAAGCGGTTCACAAAATGCATAGTAGGACCGGGCTGAGATACCCGGTAATATTAGTAATCTTAAGTAACGTCCCGGAGGCTAAAACCATCTTCCGGCAAGTACGCACTGTGTGCGGCTTGTCTGGAGTCAAGGTTGAGTCACCGCGTAGGCGCGGTTTCCCGGCGCAGTGCCACCGCTGCCAATTGTATGGTCACGCGGCGGCCAATTGCTCCGCCCCACCCAGGTGCGTTAAGTGCCTAGATCCGCACATCACCAAAGCGTGTCCCAAAGATGCCGTATCCCCGCCCGCGTGCGTCCTGTGTCAACAGACAGGCCACCCGGCGAGCTACAGAGGATGCCCGTGCGCTCCTCGTCCGCGTATAGCAAGACAGGCACCACCGCCGGTAAATGACCGTTCATTCCCGGCCTTATATGTTAGGAAGCCCCGTCAGGGCGTATCTCAGCCGTCTCAGGGCTTTGCACGACCCCCTCAGGGTCCCCCGAGACCACCGCAGGCACCGCTTAGGCCACCGCAGGCACCGCTTAGGCCACCACCGGGCTTCTCAAAGCCTATGCAGGCTCCAGTTTTTGCCTGGGGCCCCAAAAAGGTAGATCCACCGCCACAGGTATTTTCTGCTCCGCAGCAGAAACAGTCGACAATAGGCGATGACTTTAACACGGTTTACGCCGCGATAAGGAACATCGACATTAACGAAATCTCGGTTTTAGCGAGTAAACTGCGCGCCGCCCGGTCCCCTCAGGACCGGCTTTTGGCTCTCGCAGAACACAGTAATTTATTGCGTTCGTTGTAAGCTAAGTTAACTTAATTAACTTAGCTTATAATGACAGAGCCTTCTGCTCTGCCTAGAAGTCACGGTCGTATCAAGCCCAAAGGGCTATCGCTTATTTCATTTAATATTCGCGGATTGCGTAATAATCTCCCAGAGCTTAAGCTCTTCCTTAAAGATCGCGAAGCTGATTTTCTCCTCTTACAGGAAACCAATCTTAAACACACAGACAATAAAGGCTTATCCATTAAAAATTATTCTCTTCTTCGTAATGATAGGCACGACCGCCGAGGCGGCGGCACGGCCATTTATTACAAGAAGACACTACATTGCTCTCTTATTGATACTCCGCAGCTTACCAATATGGAAGCTACGTTATGCAGGATATCTATGACGGGACATCAGTCTTTAGTCATAGCCTCCTGTTACATTCCCCCTAAAAACCTCCCCCTCAAAGATGATTTTGAGGCAATCTTATCTCAAAGTAATTCAGTCATTATGTTTGGAGATTTTAACTCTAAACATACTGAATGGACATGCCGTACGATTAATACTAATGGTAGGATACTGCGTGATATAACGCAGTCTCTTGACTTAACCGTTTTCAGCCCGCTCGGTGCAACGCACTATCCCGATAATACCGATTTTAACCCAGATGTACTAGATTTTGCGTTACTCAAAGGAGTTTCACTCAACCTCAGGTCTATTGAGACACTAGACGATATAGGATCCGATCACCGACCGGTCTCTCTTATTCTTGCCCATCAGCCACCCCCTATTATAACTACGAAAACCTTCACTAACTGGAAGGGTTTCAAGGACTCACTAGCAAAAGCTATGGACTCGCAGGACTCCCCTAATTACCTATCGTCGGACTTAGACTTAGACAGTCCTGTAAAAATCGACACCGCGGTCGAATCACTCTCAACCCTAATTAAATCCTCCCTTAAGGAGAATGAAAGGGTCGTTCCGGTTGCTAATACTAATGGGCTTCCCCTATATATTAGCAACATATTAAAAGCTAAAAAAGCTGCTTTCCGGAGAGCAGCTAAATATCCCACCCCCGAATATAGGCATACGGCTAATCGTCTTCAACGAAAACTCCGTTCGCACCTTTACGAATTTCGAGAGCTCCAAAGGAGTGATCTCATGGAGAATATATCTCCCTCACATACAGCGTACTATCAGATGGCTAGAGCCCTCCGTATAGACGCTACAACTCACACTCCCCCTCTCTCCCGCCCCGACGGTACGGTTGCCTTCGAGGACGACGAGAAGGCTGAGTGCTTTGCAGACAGCATTGCCGCACAATGCTCTCCTAGCTCTCAACCTGTCGACCCCTCACATATTCAGGAAGTGGAGGATGAGGTCCGCCGCCGGAACTCGCCCCCCACAACCTCTGACCCTATCACTGTGTCCAAGGATGAGATCTCGTCCCTCATCAAAGGACTTAAGCCCAAAAAATCTCCGGGCGCGGATGGCATATCCAACCAAGCCCTTAAATACTTTCCAGAGCAGGTGATAACCCTCTTAGCTATTATCTTTAACGCCTGTTTTAATCTTAGTTACTTTCCCACTTCTTGGAAAGAGGCAATTGTCATTGGTATTCCCAAGCCAGGCAAGCCTCTTAACCTCCCCTCCAGTCATCGTCCCATTAGCCTCCTAAAGGCCATGGGCAAACTCTTTGAAAGAGTCATTCAAAATCGAATGAGGCGCCATCTGTTTCCCACAGACGGTGACCCCATTGTCATCCCACACCAATTTGGTTTCCGTGCGAAACACTCGTGCCCACAACAAGTACACCGCATTGTGGAATATGTCCTCAGCGGTTTTTATCTACGTCGACTAAAGACAATCGCGGTCTTTTTCGACATTGCCAAAGCCTTCGACCGCGTCTGGCACGAAGGCCTTATTTTCAAATTATATAGGATTGGACTCTCCGATCGTCTAGTACGTCTCGTAGCCTCTTACCTACAACATCGTAGCTTTCGGTTTAGACACGAAGGCACGTTATCCTCTCAGCGCCCCATTAAAGCTGGTGTTCCTCAGGGATCAGTACTAGCTCCCCTCCTGTACATCTTGTACACCAACGACATTCCAATCCCGTCGAATGGTGTACAGCTCTCACTCTTCGCAGATGACACTGCTCTATACTTCAAAAGTCCTAGAATATCTTCAGCAAGGAACAAGATCCAAAAGTCAGTCGATGACCTAGGAGATTGGTTCCAAAAATGGCGTATCGATGTGAACCCGGAGAAGAGCTCCGCAGTTCAATTCGATATTAAAAGACGCCGTAATAAAAACAAGAAAAATACTCCACCTATACGAATGCTAGGGACCCCTGTCCCATGGCACATGTCAGCAAAATATTTAGGCGTCACCCTTGACTATAGGCTTACTTTTGAGTCTCATGTCAAAAGAGTAACGCGTCTAGCACGTTTCTATTTAGGTCGGCTTAACAGTATGTTAGGCAGACATAGCAAAATGTCATTACGAAATAAGCGAACCCTCTATAAGGTTTGTATACGACCGGTTATGACTTACTCGGCTCCTATTTTTGCACACGCTAACGATAAAATTATTAACGAACTCCAAGTAGTTCAAAACCTCTTCTGTCGTCGAGCTACGAACGCACCTTGGTACGTCCGTAATGCCGACCTTCACCGGGATTTAGAAATCCCAACAATCCAGCAATGTCTTAAAAAATTCTCTGAAAACTTCTTTAAAGTATCAGAGTCGCATACTAACACACTTATTCGTGAGGCAGTTACTTATACCGCCCCACTCCCTTCTCGCTATAGCGTCCGCAGGCCGAGAAACACTCTCTTGGACCCGCCAAATAAGTTGTCAAACGACCTGAACTGCCTCCTGGCGGCTCAGGCCAATCCTAATTAAATTAAAAATTAGTTAAAATTAATAATATGCCTTCGTAGGCAGTCCCTAAACGGCACTTAGCCGTCTGCGCCCTCTTTTCCCAAAAGAGGGTCGCTTTAGATACGGCATATGCAGCTTTAATAGAGCTAGTTGCCAGTCCCCAAAGGCGGTTTTTAGTGGGTATCACTTAGGTCCCCCGGTAGGCAGTGAGTCCCACATAACCAGGACAGACCGGCTGTCGTGGTATGCATAATGCATTTTCCGCCTCCCTCAGTGGTAGCCCTTTTCCAATTGCTTCGGGCGCAAAAAAAAAAAAAAAGTTAAACTCACCGAATGGTGAGAGGTACATTGAACCTACACGTTAAGTTGGAGAGGTCACGTCTAATGTGTTTTGTATTAAAATGTAAGCGAGAAACATACGGAGAGTTATTGTGTGGGATTCTCTATTGCAATTTTCTACCGCTCCCAGTCGAGAAACTCTTCTTTTGTTAACGAACGCCTCATTTACACATATAATTCAAAACTATACGGGAAAATATCTACTCATTTGTCACTGAAGACAAGTAGGAAAGTTCAAGACTAGGGTGTCACATTGTTCGAGGATAATGAGTTCCTAGACGCCTAACGATACTTTAATGTTGTAATAAGATGAACATTCATCATTTAAATATAGCATTAGAGCTAGGAGAGAAAGCACTGTACAGGTAATTATACAGATTCTTATTTTAAAAGATTTGAGTCGAGAAGATTTCGTAAATCAAATATGATTTTACAATTATGACCTATGAATTATTATATCTCAGACATGCAGGTTTCCTCACGATATTTTCCTTCACCATCAAGCATATGGTAAATTAGCACTTAAAACTGTAATTAGCGATGCAGCGATGGAGCGAATTTTATAGAGAAATGTATGCGTGTGATGATCTTAGTGAGGGATCCGGGGATGACGCCGTGACTGGCACGCCAGACCCGGACCTCGATGACACTGAGGTCATCAGTATGAAAGAGATTGAACGTGCGATTCGAAGTTTGAAATGTGGTAAGGCTGCGGGACTAGACAGAGTTACTGCTGAAATGGTCAAGTATGGTGGGCCTCGCGTCTGGGACAGCTTTCATCTGCTGTGCAATTTGTGCTGGCGGACGGGGGATGTCCCGGATGATTGGCGATCCGCAGTCATTGTGCCTTTATATAAAGGTAAAGGTTCACATTTTGACTGCGGGTGCTATCGGGCGATCAGCTTGACCAGTTTAGCAAGTAAAGTTTACTCGAAGGTTTTGACACGTAGAATGCAAGAGAAATCGGAAAGATTTCTATGGGAGGCACAATGCGGATTTAGACCTGGAAGAGGATGCACGGATCAAATGTTTTCTCTCCGTATGATCACGGAAAAGCTTCTGGCTGTTAACCAGAAGATTTTCTGTGCTTTTGTGGATCTTGAGAAAGCATTTGATAAGGTTGTAAGGAAGAAAATGTGGGAACTGTTGCCGGGGTATGGTGTGGATGGCCGATTGCTAAGGGCTGTGCAGTCTCTTTACTGTGACTGTAAAGCCTGTGTGCGGGTAGGGCATGACCTGTCACCCATGTTTAGCGTCCAAACGGGCGTAAAACAGGGTTGTGTCATGTCTTCCTGGCTGTTCATACTGTATCTCGACAGCTGTTTACAAAAGCTGAAAGATAGCTGTTTGGGTGTGAAATTGGGTGACATAAAAGTAAATTGTCTGCTGTATGCTGATGATGCAGTGCTTATTGCACCATCAGAGGCAGAACTGCAGGCATTAGTCACGTGTATGAAAGAGGAATGTGAAACTAAAGGTCTCCGTTTGAATGCTAATAAAACTAAGGTTCTGGTATTTGAAAGGGACGAAGAGAGAACGAAGTGTGAAATATGGGTAAATCAGGAATGTCTAGAACAGGTAAATGAAATTGTATACTTGGGGAGTGCTTTTAGCCGGGATGGAAGATGTGATTTAGATGTGGACAGGCGTGTCGCTGCCGGGAACAAAGTCAATGGTGCCCTGACTGCGTTAGTCAAAAGGCAAGGCGTAGCGAAGAGTGCACGCCTTGCAATACATAACGCAGTGTTGGTACCGACTTTGTTATATGGCAGCGAAACCTGGGTATGCCAGAAGAAGCATAAAAGTAAGTTGAATGCAGTGGAGATGCGATCTCTTCGTAAAATGTGCGGCGTTACTATGGCCGACCGAAAGCGAAACGAAGAGATTCGCAATATGGCAGATTTGAAAGATGACCTTATCACAAAAATTGATAAGGGCGTGCTTCGGTGGTTTGGGCACGTTGAGCGAATGAGTGAAGACCGAATGGTGAAGAAAATATATAGCGCGAAAGTTAATATTAAAAGGTGTCGAGGTAGACCGAGACTAACTTTCGAAGACCATGTGAGCAAATTGCTCGAAGAGGGTAGGGTCAAGAGTACTCGGATACCTAGACGTGCATGTATGAAGAAGATAATGAATCTGAAAGAAGCGAAAGAGATATGTAAGGATCGTGACACTTGGCGATCTGTTCTCTCTGGCTACCCCGTCAGGGATTGTGCGTGAAGATAAGTAAAACTGTAATTAACAATTTAATTGGTGCCGGCGAGGAAAGAACCTGGGTTGCTCGCGAACTCTTAATGTTTTATTACAAATAAACAACAGCATATGAAGTCGATGAATGAGTTGAGTCAGGACCGTGTTTGACATTTTTGGGAGAGGCTTAAGTTCGCTGAACTGAGCAGTTAACTTGTGATGAGGTGTAGCGATGATGGTACACGTCCCACATACGTACCTAAGGCACAGACTTTCTCTGATTTTCGACGTTCCATCTTATATACGAGTAAATCCGAAATGTTAAACTATTTTCCACATTCATTATTAATTCCCTCATCTTATTTCGAGAACGCACTGGACCACCCGGCCGCACGATTGCAATATTGCTTAAAGAAAATCTATCACGTTTTCGAAATACATTTTGCTTCATAAAATATTCATTTTATAACGACCAGACGACTACTGTTCAGTGATGTCTCAGTGATCGTGAGGGTGAAAACTGGTAGCGATCACTGAATGATGAGAGGTACACAGAATCTACAGGTTAAGTTGGAGAGGTCACGTCTAATGAAATCAAAGCTCCGTCCCCCTTGTGCTCTAATCCAAAGCCTCGAAAACTTTCAGCTCATGTTTCAAAATTTCAACGTTTTCAGTTCTTAAAAGACTGTAATTCAGTGGACGATATGAATGAGAAGCTCGTAGAAATTATCCATGCAGTCGGAGCTAAGTTTTGCAAGACCCGCCACAGAAGAACACGAAAACTCTCTGATCATACTCTTCATCTCATGGCTGTTGAACGGGAAATGAATCTGCAATCTTCAGCAGATTTGACAGCATACAGGAAGCTGAAAAGACAGATCTCCAAATACATGCGGCGTGATTTATGCAACGTCAATACAACTCGTATTGAAGCCGAACTAGAGCTCCAAAGTCAGTGCCAGATATCTATCACTGTTCTGAAGATATCCCGAACGTCAGTCTGAGCGAGATTACAATGGCTCTCCAGCACCTTAAAAATGGTAAGGCCCCAGGTGAGTATGGAAAACTGATACTTGAAGTCCTCTGGAAGCTCTATAATTTCGTCCTCTATGGTGGTATTCAAAAAAGATTAAAATATCTTTTCGAGTTTGAAAATCAGGCAATTTACATCAAATCATTTACATGCCAAGTCCGTACAAAGATTGTCATAGTTAGCAACCCTAAGATATATATGATCGTAACGAACCTTCCCGTCACCCACTACTGCCTTAAATTATCCTGAGCGTCGCTAGGAGTATGACGAATGAAACTGTATGAGGCTATATGATTGTATAAAGACTTTGAATGAGACCTACAATAAATTAATACCTACTAAAAAATAAGCGAAGTATGTAAGAAAGATACTCCCGGTCTATCCCGCAAATGAATAAGTAAAGCTATAGTAGTAATGCATATAAGTCGTTTTCTTCATTAAATGTTTATTTCTTACAGTTTACAATAACATTACAAAGCTATAATGCAGCTAGTTTTAGGTCATTTTCTATGGAGTTCTTACGAAATATTTACTAATCGAAGTGCATTTTATAAGTGTGTCGATTATTACTCGTTAACTTGTTATTCTACTCAGCTGTGATAGTTTTTCTTTTAACTTTATGATATATACTAACATGTTAATTCAATGGAGACATCTGCTTCAGCTCCTATAATTACTAAAATTAAGCCCCAATCCAAGTATACCACTGCAAAAATTCAAGATAATTTAAATTCTTTCTTCTACTGAAGATAGCCAGGATAAAAACTATGACTTGGTGCTGTAAAGTACTCGAAACGTCGGGAACAAAATATTTTACTGAAATTGTTATTGTATTCCCAAACGCATTTGCCTAAAATGTTTAGACAAAACCACGCTGCTTCACGCTTATGAAAATAGTTCATAAACTTGGAGAGGTCATTGATCTTTATATAAAGCTCCTGTTACAGAACTAATGATGATGAAGCGGGAACCTGAATTGCAAGATAAAATACACCTTGAGGGAATAGAACAAAGGCTTACTTTGAGTCAGTTACTTACATCAAAGTGCCTCTGTACTAACGCTGAAGACTGTTGGGTCATTGCATATATAAGCAAATTATATAGCTCGTTCGGACTCTGAAGTCGTTTAGCTTTATTTGTTTATTAAGCGCAGTAGGCCACATTAATATTTTCTTTTTTTTGTTAAAGATTTTGTTTATTTACACATGATACGAACAAGACAAATCATCCTTACAACGAAATAAGCCAATATAAGTAGACTTATACGGACTGATAATGATGATGATGCATACAGAAATATTTATATATCTATATGAACGAGCACACAGTCCACGCGATAGTAAGTGGATGCTATAGTCCATAGATATCTACGTCTATTCTCAATTAAGAATCAAAATGAAGATGCGTTGTCAATACCCGCCGACAGCAAATTCTAATTGCAATTTTAAAGGTTGATTTACCTCGAGCTCTGCGGTGAAGAAAAGCACGTAAGCAAAATCTTTCTTGCCCCAAAATTCCCTCAGAAATAAGAGCAGATGTGTTGTGACGGTCTGTAAATTTATTTTTAACTTTATTATTAATCGAATTTAAGGCAGCTTTCTTATTTAGTTAATTGATATAACATAGTATTAGAACTTATTTGAGTGAAAGAGAATTTTAAAACATCTATCACAGTTTGGTGAATTGAACAATATAATGGTCCCTTGAATCTATCTAATAGGATCAAGCGCAAATACAAATAGAGGTGTGATCAAACGAACTTCCCCGATTATTCTTATACTATTTATTCCATTCGAATATAAATGTATGCTTATTTTTGTAAATATTAATATATACTAGCTAGTACCCAGCGCGTTGCTGCCGCAATAAATATTTACGGAAATATCATTTTGAATTTAGAAGAGTTATATTTTTTTTATTGGAAATGATAGTACATTCATTGAAATGTCATGATATACAACTTTCAAATAAATTAGCCAGTACGAAACCCGCGCCACCTACCAAAGTTAATTACACTACGCCTACAACCTTCGCGCAAGTGCAAGCAATAAGTTGACAAAGTTTTACCGCAATCTCATGAACGGTATGGCAACGCATAAAATAAGAACAATCAAATTTTTTTTTAAATATTAGATAATATGTTTCTTTTTTTATAGGATAGGGTGACAAACGAGCACACAGTCCACCTGATAGTAAGTGGTTGCTGTGGCCCATAGACATCCACATCTATCCTCAATAGAGAATCAAAATGCAGATGCGTTGTGACCCGTGATGACTAAGACGGAATGCCTCTTTTCTAGTAAAAACGGGTCTCCGGTTCTCTACACTCACCATAGGAAACACAGCAGTGTTAAACTGCTATTTTGCGCCGGTATTCTATGAGAGCGTGATACTTCTCCGGTCGAAGCGACCCATTCGTGCTACAACTATACTACTAATATAGCTTCAGCATGGCTCTACCACGTAAAAAGTGCGATATCATTTTAGTTATGAACGGATTTTAATTGTTTTTTTTTATTAAAAAGGATTTTTTTATAAAATATTAAAAATAATATGCTTTAGGGCTGATAATATAGTCTATTAAAGAAAAATTACAATATTGTAAAAAAAAATTTGGGGTGGAATTATAGGGCTTTTTAATATAACTAATATTTGGACGACTTTCTAGTCCTCATCTCGATGATGTACCTTAGTCTGTATAAAATAGTCCAGCATTTACAATGTTGAATAAAAAAATTAAATAGCCTGTATCAAAGAACTAATAAGATTAAAATAATTTCCACATTACTAAAAAAAGTTGAGGATTTTATCCTAGCATCAACTTCTTGAGTTATGTGAAAATAATTTTACTTTTCTTAGTTCTTCAAATTTGGCATTTACTTATTATTAAAATATTAATTTTTTTTCAAGATATTCGCACCAAATTATGAATCTCTTAATTTCGTACCAACGTTCAATATCTGAGACAACGTATTAAGGAAAGCCGGTTGTAATAACTAAACGTAGTGGTTATATTCTCTTTGATAATAACTTCGAAAGGCATGTTGCTAAACTCAGTGCAATCACCACGAAGTTTGTTCTAAAACATTTCCGCGCGGAAAGTTACTAATAAGGGCTTATCTTTGATACGAACGACATTCAATGATAGCCGATTATTAGTAACTAATCATGTTTGCTTGTGTTGCTCCTTACTTAAGACCAGCGTCTGGACCGCCTCGGCTTAGATTTCTTTGAATAAATTTAATTACAGTTGTCCATTGGCTAAAGAAGCCACTAACGATTAAGTAGGCATTTTCATTCTTTTTCTATTTATTTAAAAACATAACTTTAACCTCGCACTAGGATTTTCATACATTTACATATATAAATTTCACACGAACGAATATCCAGACCCGGAACAATTATTTGTAGGTGTGTTTCGTGTGGGAATCGAATCCGCGGCTCTTAGCGCCGCAACTCATTGCTAAGTCATTGCGTCACAGGCTTTTTTATCTTTGCTATAATATTATGAAAAAACAGCGCAAACATGTATTGTGACGTGGTCCATTATATGTTTCATACATTTACATAATTGCGGCAAAGCACTTATACAGTACTACAGTGACACGTGTGACTATATAAAAAATATTCTAAGAAAACATTACCTATCATTGTGTCCATAAAGGTACGCCACAGGCCACGAGGAATGTACTGTTAAAATTAGCAGTCTAGATGCGATGTATGTTGTTTGAGTGTGTGTTGAATTAGTAATAAATAAATATATATATATATATATATATATATATATATATATATATATATATATATATATATATATATATATAGTTATATGTATATATAAAAAAAAACAATTCAAAAAATAATGATCAAATTTTAATATTTCGCTGATGTGGACCTCATAACAAACTTTGTACTAAATATGTAAAAATAATAAAATAGAAAATAGATGTTGGGAGATGATAGTACATAAGAAACTATACTTCAGATTATATATATAAACATAAGCATGTAAGACGAGAACTATTGCCGACAAACTGTAATGCATTTTGGCAGATGAAAATGTTAAAAACGTTTATTGTATAATTGGAAGAATATAAATTTAAAAAATGCATGGATAGCATGTCCTCAAGCCGCAGAGCGCAAAGTGAGTCTACTGCTCGCTTTAAGGGTATGGGGTCTCACGTTGTCCATACAGCTGTTTCTATATCACAACTTTAAGTATAAGTAAACACTTATATTTTTTTGCTTATTATAAGCCAGTAAAGTAAAAAAGGAAAGTTGCAGCCTATTTACGTCCCACTGCTGGGCACAGGCCTCCTCTCATTTCTGAGAGGGTTTTAGGGCAAGGAAATGTCCGCCGCGCTGCCCCAATGCGTGTTGGCGAACTTTACATGTCTTCGAAATATTTTTTTCTTATTTCTCAGACATACAGGTTTCCTCACGATGTTTTCGTTCACCGTCTAGCACGTTGTAAATCAGCACTTAAAATTGCAATTAACAATTTCATTGGTGCCGGCGGGGATCGAACCTGGGTTTCTCGAGTATTGTGAAGCTTACAGCGAGCGCTAACCATCTGAGCTACCACGGCTCTTATAAGCCAATGCTTGACCACAATCCCAGCTGGTGTTAAATGATGATAAAGCCCTAGATAATAAATCGCTCTGTCTTAGCGTAACAAAAGCCTATTTTATTCTTTTCTTGAAAGCACTCAGACTGTACTGGTATTATTATTAAACAACAAGATTTAAACATTTTAAACAAGATCACAAGTTTAATCTAGAATACAGATGAGCCAAGATCGTAGCGAAGAAGGTTATACTTATTCTAATAAAATGAACACGCCCTCTATAAAATTCGTATCAAGAAAATCTCTTTTTAATGTAATCGAAAAGCGCTTTATGAAACTTCTCGATCGCGTTGCTCGATTTTACCTCGACTCTGCTAGGTTGAACCGAGATATTATTCCGTTTAACAATAAGCTCTTTTTAGTTTTATTTAAGAAAACAAAATGTAATAAATATTTATAAACAGAATCATGTTAAATTTTGTACAAAATTACAATAATATATTTTTATTTTTTTTACATGTATTCTTATATTTTTTATATTTATGAGAATGTACTTATTTGAATAAAACTAGTTTTACGGATCTATATTGTTACATTTTTATTTTATTATAAAAATAAATGTAATGTACTATATCTATAACAGGAATTAGTTCTGTTCCACGCGGTATTGTGTAGAAAACGCTGGCTACGTTCTTGTTGAATGGCCATATTTAGCCTGAACGAGAAGAAAACCAGCCCTTTTTCTTCAGTGGTGAGGCAACCAGCCAATACAGTCTTTTTTTAGAACTAAACCATACGTGGACCCTACGGAACGATAAGATTTACGCTAAATGGTACAAATATATTGACTATATATTTGTGCCATTTAGCGTAGATTCTCAAATATTCATTTTTTTACTTATTACATATTATAAGCCAGCGCTTGATCACAATCTCACCAGGTGGTAAGTGGTGACGAATGAATATTTTAGCGTAACAAAAGCCTATCCACTCTTGCCTTGTAGACGCTAATATTGTATACGGACGGAAAGAATGACGCTGGCAAATTATTCCAATCCTTTACATATTACTAAACACAAAGCGAACGGTTTGGTTCTAATGCGTGGAATATCGACAACAAAATTGCGTCATTTACTCAGTTCAGACGCCTTTGATGTCGCCCCGGTTCTAAGCTAGAAGTAAATACACTAGATTGCCTCTGAAATGAGAAGCCACCAATGTGTCGAAACGCGTACTCATTCCACTAAAGTCACACCGTCGCGTCGGGTCCCCATGCCATCGTCACTAAATATTCCACAATGCTCTTAAACCGAGGGAATATTTATAGAGGCAAAAGCTCTTCCGATAAAATCGTTTGAAGATAGATTTGTTTTTCTTGTCACTATGGGTGACTGACTCTGTAGTATTTTTGTTTATTAAATTTATACAATACATAAACTAATTTTATTATATTACTCGCATATGCACAATACCTGCCGCGCTACTTGAATATGTATTGGCAAACTTCGCAAGTCTTCGAATATTTTTTAGTATCTCAGACTTTCACATTTCCTCACGATGTTATTCTTCACCGCCGAGCATGTAAACGTAAAATAACACGTAAAATTGTTATAAATTACCATCAGGTGAGCTGGACACTAAATCCTCCCCCTCCTCTCTCCTATTTCTATAAAAGGTAACATGGATTTATTTATAAATAATCAGTAAACCTGTTGGATTGAGGTTAAAATTGTAGAGGGATCTGAATATAAACAAATAGTTCAATATAATAGTGGATATTACTGCCGACATTTGGCGGTCACGTGGGTGTCGTTAAGGTTACAGAGGTAAATAAAATATGGGATGGACAACAGCTTCTTATTGATAACAACGCAAATTAACAAAAAATAAAACTGCGGTGCCACCTTTAGCAACTATCGCAAATGTCCTCTTTAGTAGGCAGACGGATGGCTCTATGGGGGAGGCCTATGTTCATCAGTGGACTTTTGATACGCTGTGAAAGTGGTGATAAATATAATAGTAGACTAATAAATTATTGACTCTTTGAAAAGTGTCCTTGACATCGTCAAATTTGTAGCAGGAGACTGTTGAATAAACTACTAAATAAAATATCTAATAGAGCCTTTCCAGAATCGCTGTACTTGCCACGCTTGCCAGATGAATATATAATGGCAGTATCGTAGTTGTTAGCTACTCGTATATCTAAGTATCGGGCTGGCAGATAATTTTCTTTTATTAATTCCGTAACCGGATGATTAACTTTATTTATATACCTTGCCGTATTGGCGAGAGATGGGCCAGAGAATACCCTTAACCGACGAGCGGGTATGCGTAGATATATGGATGTAAAGGATGCGAGAGGAGTGTGTCAGGATCGTGCCAAATGGAAGTCCATATTCTCTGCCTATCCCTCTGGGTGACAGACGTGAGTGTTTATGTTATATGTTTGTTTGTTTGTTTCTAATATTGTTTTACGGCGTCCGCTGCATAAAACTGATGATATATCTGGTTTAAGAAATGTATTTCTCATAAGAATAAAACATTCATTTGTCTGAGAAATACAAGATTGACTTAAAATAGATACGTATGTTTACATCTGAACAAATGCTGGAGCGACATTATTTTATTATTGAGTGATCAGTGATCTCTATTGTAAGAACATTGATAATTACATTTCAAATTCATTGACAATATATTACATCTGCAATTTATGCACAATCTTTTATCTTATTGTTCAGAAAATAAATTCACTGAAGTCACAGAATAAGCTTTTAAAAGAAAACGCCTGTTAACAGAATAAAGGTAATTTAAGTGATATACATAGACACATCTAATAGATTATTATTTTTCTATTCAAAAATTTTAAACTAAGCATTATGCTTCAAGAACCCTATATTACTACAAAAAATTTTCTTTTTAAAGCTTTAGCACCAAAAAAATTACGTAAAACAATAACAACATGTAGAATGCAAAATATTTTTGAGACCGCGTCATCGTAAATCTCACTGTAGCGCCAGTTGGATGCAGTTTTGAAATGAATTGTGTATATGCAATCTAAATGTCGCAGAACAAATTAGAGTTTTGACCGATCTAGATTTATTCCAGCAATAGAGTTTGTTATATAGTCTGTATGCAGAACGACGTGCACCTTACTATTTCATTCATTCATCATTTATCACACATTCAGCATATCAAGTCTATTACTGAACAGAGACCTCCCTTGTAGATTGCCTCATGGGAGGATATTGTCATAGATGCGACGCGGATTGGCTAGTGCAGTTTTTGTTATTATTATAAATTTATTACATTATTTTCATTGACAACCGCAGCCAAATTCAAACAAAAAAATACTACAGCAGCGCTGTCTTTTCTGAGGACAAAGCTGGAATACTTTACAGCCTATAATTATGATCTCCGTATACCCTTGAGATTAGAACACAGCAGTGCAGGCATTCCTATTTTGCGACAATTTTTTTTTAATAGGACAAACTAGCACACAGTCCACATGATGGTAAGTGGTTGCTGCGGCCCATAGACATCTACATCTATTCTCGATTACGAATCAAACTGCAGATGCGCTGTCACCCATTTGGACTAAGATGTAATGCCTCGTTTACATCATAGTCCACATGATGTCATGAGTCCATAGTTGCAAGTAGTAGAGATACCATGTAGCGTATTACGGCTGCAGCAACAATGGGCTAGCTCGACCGGGGAAGAAACACGATCGCAAACAATATTTTATCTTATAATGCTGCTGTGTGTCAAATGTTGTGCGTGATTTTTTTTATAGGATAAGGGTGACAAACGAGCACACAGTCCACCTGATGGTAAGTGGTTGCTGCGGCCCATAGACATCTACATCTATACTCGTTTGCGAATCAAAATGCAGATGCGTTGTCAACCGTGAGGACTAAGATGGAATACCTAATTTCCAGTAAAAAGGGCCTCCGGCCACCTGGAGCCACCTGATTATTAATACAATCAGGCTCAAAGTTCAATAAAGATCTTATAAAAGTCAAAAACTACAACATTTGACCTTTTCAAAGCTTGATATTACGACCTTTTCAAAGAAGAACCGGCAAGAAACGCTGGGGGCTTTTTTAATTGCCATGCTACAATTTCTTTACAACTTATAATAAAATCAATACATTCTTAAATAACTTTTTTTTTAATTGTGAGCCTTAACAATATATTAGTATCAGGGCACTTGCAAGGCTTTTTACCAAAATCTTCTAAGCAAGCTTTTTAAATTTTATGTTTGATTATTACATCATATTTGCAAAGTAAGATAAGCTGTATTACTGCAAAATACACATGTTGAATTGTGTGCCAACAGTAGACGATAACTCGTGGTGCATGAAACTAATCATTTATTTGGGACACGCAGTTAAACAACATGAATAAAGTGAAGCTGACTGTTGCTACTATTATAATTATTATACACAAGCAAAACATCAAAAACTTGGACAAGGCGAAATGAAATTGTATTGAAATTAAATTATATATAAGAAATTACATGGCAGGAGAGCCATTTCGTTTTTGTTTTTTGCAAATTTTAAGCCTTTAACAAATACTCAATTTGTCTTTTAGTTTTTAGCTTATTTCAAAAAAGGAGATTTACAATTCGACTCTATGCTTGTGTTTTTGTGTGTATGATACGCGATATTTTCTTCAATTGTTTGTTAATAGATTTATACTCAGATATGACTGCCTCGTTATTCTAGTGGTTGTTAACGCGATTACTCATCATGAGGTCCCGGGTTCGTATCTTTTGATAAAGTAATACCTTTATTCAAATCTGGTAGTACATTGTACTCCGCCAATTTTAGACCTATTTCTGTACTACCAACTTAGTAAGATTTTTGAAAAAATTATTCTTGATCAAATGTTAAATTTCTTTAATATAAATAATTTACTTCATAAAAATCAATTTGGTTTCACAAGGGGTCGCTCGACAACTGATGCCGGTGTTGAGCTGATTAAATATATATTTAATGCATGAGAGAATTCACAGGATGCTATGGGTATATTTTGTGACCTATCCAAAGCCTTCAGTTGTGTTTACCATGAAACATTAATCAGGAAACTTCAACACTACGGTGTAAGAAGTGATGCTCTTAAATTAATTATTTCATATTTAAGTAAGAGAACGTAAATAGTTGTCATTAACAGTATGAGTTCCTCCGGGTTGATGGTACAAATGGGCGTGCCTCAAGGCTTAATCCTCGGCCCCTTTCTGTTTCTAGTACACATAAATGACTTACCTTACATAGTAGGAGATAACCATGATATAGTATTATTTGCAGATGACACTTCTTTTATTTTCAAATTAAGTCGACAATTGCTAAAATATGACGAAGTAAATAATGCTATATCTAAATTAGTAAATTGGTTCAATGTTAATAATTTGCATTTTAATGGCACTAAAACGAAATGTATGAAATTTATGACTCCAAATGTCAAACAATTAAATACTAATGTAATTTTAAATGGGGAGAAACTGAGTCTTGTAGATACCACCATTTTTCTTGGAATCGCACTAGACGCGAAGCTTCAATGGAGATATATCAAAACTAGCAAGCAAACTTAGTTCTGCAGCATATGCCGTAAAAAAGAATAGAAGTCTAACTAGTGTTGAAATAGCTAGACTAGTTTACTTTAGCTATTTCCATAGCATAATGTCGTATGGTATTTTGCTATGGGGACACGCAGCTGACACTGAAATTATATTTGTTTTACAGAAGAGGGCCATAAGAGCAATTTATGATTTAAAGCCTAAAGAGTCGCTGCGACAAAAATTTAAGGAAATGAATATATTAACTTTGGCCTCTCAATACGTTTATGAAAATGTAATGTACGTACACAAAAATAAAAGTAGTTTTACAAAAATAAGTGATATTCATTCTGTAAATACTAGGAACAGACACAAGCTAGTAGTACCAGTTACTCGACTCCATCGAGTCAGTAATTCATTCTTGGGGCGATGTATACGCTTTTACAACAAAATTCCAGAAAATATACAAAATTTGACCTGCTCAAAGTTCAAAAACTTTATTAAACTAAGTTTGTATAAAAAGGGTTACCTATTATAATATTAAATAATTTATAGATGATAATAACCCCTGGAAATGAGGTGATCGCTGTGGTAATTATACAAAATAGTGACTTTCAATAAGTATTATTTATAATCTATATTGAATAAAATACTTTCTGTTTCTGTTTCTATCCCGGGTCGGGCCAATATCGCACACCCGTGCCCCGGAAAGCAAATCAAGCCGTTGGTCCGTCTCCAATCGTGTCGTATTACCGTCCTATCGGACTATGAGAGTGAGAGAATAGACAGTGTACCTGTGCATGCACATAAACTCGTGCACTATAATCCTGTCCTGCGCAGATGGCTAGTCTCCATTGAAGACTGCCCACCGTGATTGAAATTTTGTCTGGAGGATATTACTCAGGATAGATCCCATATAAATACGGCGAAAAAATTTCACCCCTTAGAGAGGCAAAATAGAGGATAGAATGTTTTTTTAAAACTATTCGTAAGATATTAAGATTGTAATATTTCTTAGTCCGACTTCAATTAACTATAAATAATTAAATATCAATCCTTTTTATCTTAAGGATCGCTTTAAATTCCTTCACTATTCCCATTCGAAAGTTTTTAATCAGAATCAGAACGAGAATAGTTTATTTGTCAAGCACAGGCAGGTTATATTTTAGATCTTGCGAGGGTTAAAATTATTAGAGCATTATTTTTTGTCTTAAAGACATACAAATATAATTGTGTGTTCTTTTGAAAATTATGCCTTAAAATATAATTTAAAATTAATAATTTTGTAAAGCCGACTTCAATATAAGTTTTTAAGAATAACTCAAAAACTATTGTACCGACCTTGATCAAATTCATATGGGACCACACGAGATGTACCAGCTTTCAAATAAAAAAAGAATCATCGAAATAGGTTCAGCTAGTAAAAAGTTATGAGCAAACACACATAAAAAAACATACAGTCGAATTGAGTACCGTCTCCTTTTTTTAAGCAGAAAATAAAATAAAAATGAATTAAATTGGAATACTAATTAAAATTTTACACTTATAAAATTAAATTAATGACAATAACAAATATAATAATGGTCAATAATAATAGTCAATAAAAGTAATTAGTCAAAAATGGCATTCAACAACTCATTCTGCCTGGACATGAAAAATGCCTGCCCATAAGACCAAATTGGACAGGTCGTTTACTACATATATCCAAGCAGTCCGTCTATGGAATGTCAGTGAGACGCGCCCAATCTTTATCTGTTATTCAGAAGCTTGTACACAATCACTATCTTAACCTTTGAATTCGTGTCATCTATATATGTATACATTCGTGTTTTATGTCTTTATTTGTTATTTGTCATTGTGTCACTATGTTTTTTCTTTTTCGTACGTGTATGTATTGATTTGTTATACAATGAAGAATTATCTATCTATTTATAATCTAAATAATTTCACACTCTGAAGTCAGTTTAAGGATACTGCTAATGAGCCAGCCATAAATAGAGCTAAAAGAACCAACAACCGATGGGACACAGGTACTCAAGCGGTAGAGCCATGATGCAGTTATATTATGGTTGTAGCATTGGGTCGGCTCGACCGGGGAAGGACCACGCCCTCACAGAGTACCAGCGTAAAATAATAGCTTAATACTGTTGTTTCGTATGGTGAGTGTAGAGAACCGGAGACCCTTTTCACTGGAAACGAGGCACTCCATCTTAGTCCTCAGGGGTGACAACGGATCTGCATTTTGACGCTTAATCGAGGATAAATGTAGATGTCTATGGGCCGCAGCAACCATTTACTATCAGTTGGAGTGTGTGCTCGTTTGTTACCCTTATTCTATAAAAAAAAAAACCTTGTAATAGCTAGTGCAGTGTTAAGCGACCCCGCACTAGTTAGAGTCGATGGATGGAGGTGACTCAGGGCCGTACTCGTCGTACTATGGGAAGACATACATATGTTCAACTGTAGACTAGATGTAGTATTAGAAGTAGTGGTAGTAGTGGTAGTTTTTTTTATAGAGAGAGAGAGAGGAGGAAATCTTCAAAAGACACCGTCAAGGTGTTGTAAGACCAGTAGTATGGGGTTTTTATCTACTAAAACCTGCTCTCACTCAAGTAACCAGTACCACCGGACCGCGTTACCATTACTTCATGGTGCTGGTACTCCTCCTAGTAGTAGTAGTAGTGGTAGAAATCAGCCTCGTTGTTCTAGTGGTTGTAAACGCAATTGCCGTTCATGAGATCCCGGGTTCGAACCCGGGTCGGGCCAGAATAAGTTATTGGTTTTTTTTGCCAAGAAATTCCCAGTAGCAGCCCGGAGTCAGTACGTTGGCGGCGTCTCACCCCCGTGCCTCGGAAAGCACGTAAAGCCGTTGGTCCTGCACCTGATCTCTCTCCGGCCGTGTGGAATTACCGTCCCATCGGACTATGAGAGTGAGGTAATTGAGAGATCACCTGTGCTTGAGCATACACTCGGACACTATAATCCTGTCCTGCGCCGATGGCTAATCTCCGTTGAGGCTGGCCGCCGTGACGGGAATTCGCTCTGGAGGACATTATTATTATTATTTTTTAGTGACAGAAGAAACGCTATTAACATTCCCGTATACCACTTTAACCATACTAAAAATCCTTTCTAACAGCGGTTTGCTACGATGTAGCAAGTGTGTGACCGATTCGTTTCGAAGGCCGTACTTTTTGAACTTTTAACCTATCTCTGCTAAACTCTTTTAAACTAACTATAAAGATCGAATTAGGTATTAAGTCTTACATATTCGTTATGGTCTTATCGCCATAGATATAGTTTCATTACATTACTAACATTACTTTTGTACTTAAAAACGAAAAATTAAATAATATAGGTACATAATTATATTATAATAATTGTTAGTCCCACTAGATGGTATGACGACCTGGTAAGACATTCAGGAATTCGATGGATGAAGGTGGCTCATAACCGTGCTTTGTGTTGTTCCTTGGAAAGGCCTATGTTCAGCTGTGGCATGTAAAGGACTGTAATGATAATGATGATGATGACGTAATGATTTCAGTGCTAAGACATAACTAGAGTATAGAAGAGTTAAGGCCCCAGTTTCAGAACCAATTTATTATAAAATTAAAAATAAATATTTGAGCATTGTTAAATTGCAGAATCGTTTTATATACTCGTAATTCAAATAATGATAAATTTCACAATTATTACTAAATCACAATTTAACATAAGCACATAATAAAGTAAAATGTAAAGCTCCTTAATCAGTTTTTAACATTTGAAAATTGGATCCATCGATATCGATATTCCATTAGCCACATCTCTACATCTCTTTGTACGAGGTCAATTTGAGTTGAGCTCCAGCTAATGACTATTCGTTACAAAAACGAAGCGATTAATGACGGGTTGCGATCGATCGCTCAATACTCATCGAAGCAAAGCTCACTTACAATCAAGTGCACGTTCGACTTTAGCGTTGCGAAATAATGGAACCGTCATATTATATTATGTAAATTGTAGGTAAAACTACTTTTTTGTTTAATATTACATTGAAGATCTAAAGTAAGCATATTAGTTCAAGGGCTCAGCGCTCACTGTAAATTTCACAGTACGCGAGCAACCCGAGTTCAATCCCTGCCGGTACCAATGAAGTTGTTATTTGCAATTTTAAGTGCTGATTTACCACGTGCTCGGCGGTGAAGCAAAATATCGTGAAGAAAACTGCATGTCAAATAAATAACAAAAAAAAAACATTTCGAAGATATGTTCGCTAACACGCACTGGGACAGCGCGGCGGATATTTTTTTGCCCTAAAAACCCAGAATTGAGAGAAGGCCTGTGCCCAGCAGTGGTATGTATATAAGCCGTAACTGTGAAAGAGAACATCGTGAGGAAACCTACATGTCATAGGATTAAAATATTTTGAGGTCGTAATACAAAGTCCACCAGGTAAAGATGCACTGGTGTAGCGCGGCGGGCTGACTGTTCCACAGCACTCTCCGAAATGACGGATGGACTAGCATTTGGATGAATATATGATTGAATTTCATTTTTATTCTACACTTCAATTATACGTCTATATTTCTTCAGTCACGTTGTAGTTATACTATAGTTGTAGTACGAATGGGTCGGCTCGACCGGGGAAGGATCATAATTTCCACCAGCGTAAAATATATCATTTTACTGGAAACGAGGTATTCCATCTCAGTGCTCAGGTGACAAAGCGTTCCGCATTTTTATTTTGAATTTGAGAGGATAGATGTAAATGTCTATGGGCCAAAACACCCACTGACTAACATATGGACTATTGATCGTTAGTCACCTTTATCCTATATAAAGAAAAAACTTTGTTTGTTTAAAAGGCTGTTTTTTTCTAATGTACGCTTTCACGTTTTTAAGCTTTACTTTAATTTGAGATTATAAATACATTGTTTTAACTAAAATCTATATTTATATATAAACTTTTTTTATACAGAGTTTCATTAAATTATATTTCCTTACATTTAATTTAATGTTTTGGAATATCCTTTTACAATTTGAAACGAAGATATCCACAATAGTATGTACACATACCAGAGTATATGACATAGCCCAATGGATCAGAAAGCTGAAGTGGCAATGGGTCGATCAGAAAGATTGAAAACCAGTGAGCATTAGGAAAAAAAAGGTTCCCGAGTGGCAACCTCGTAACGGTAAGTAAAATGTAGGGACGCCCCCATTAGATATGCAGAAAGTTGGTGGACGCAGGAGGCTCAGAACCGTATTTTCTGGCGTTCCTTAAAAGAGCCTTACGTTTAGCGGTGGACTTGTGAAGGGCTGTAATGATGATGAAGTATAATTAAGAACGAAAAAATTAAATGGACATATAAAAGTAATAAAGTAAAGAAATATTTCATTATGTAACCAGTCGCCGGAGAAAGATTAATAACCGAAAACTAAGAAACAAAGCACTTAATAATCGAATAAACTTGTTACTTGAGTAAAAGTTTGTTTCGAATGATATATTAACAAAATTTGTAGAAAAGAAATTTCTATTTTCATAGAATATAAGAGTTTTTGTATATTATCCATTATGTTTATTTTTTTCAATGTTGAGGTGACTGGTGTTTCTGGTATTGTAGACAAATCTTAGATTTTTTAACAATGCTATAAAAATATAATTTTTAAATTAAACCTGCTATGTAAGTTAATTATTCTTAGAATTAATTATTTTTTCTTTATAATATTCCTTAAATAATTAAATTTTTTATAGTATAGGGTTACAAACGAGCACACAGTCCACCTGATGGTAAGTGGTCGCTGTGGCCCATAAACATCTACATTTATCCTCGTTTGCGAATCAAAATGCAGATGCATTGTCACCCGTGAGGACTAAGATGGAATGCCTCTTTTCCAATAAAAAGGGTCTCCGGTTCTCTACACTCACCATACGAAACACAGCAGTGTTAAACTGCTATTTGACGCTGGTATTCTGTGAGAGCGTGGTCCTTCCCCGGTCGAGCCGACCCATTCGTGCTACAACTATACTACTAATATAGCTGCAGCATGGCTCTACCACGTATAAATCGTATAAATATCATCACCGCCAGAAAAATTAATCTTTCAGAAGTTTTTGCTGTACGAAAATGTACGTGAATTCTGCACGGCTAACAGTGTGGGAGTGGGAAGAAATTAACTGAACTCGTCCGGTGGGGGTCATAAAAAATAATTATGAAATATGCCAATAAGTACTTATTGCCTCTGAATGATAACTGTATAGTCATATCGTATTTTTGATAGAATAAAGTTGACAAGTTAGCACACAGTCCACCTGATGATGAGCGAATGCTGCGGCCCGTAGACATTTACATCTATCCTTGATTAAGAATCAAATGCAGCAATAATATAGCAGCAGGATGGTTCTACCATATAAAAGTCATAAATTCTTCAATATTATATCGCAATCTGAAAATATACACTCACATATTATATTATTCGTAGCATCTTCGTTAGCCCACGCTATATGTAAAGGCTTGGCACACAGTTCAATTTTCAACTTCACGAATCTAGAGGTTATACCAGCATTGCGCAATTCGTGACTCGATTTAACCATAACCATATCGGATATGCCAATTATAAGTTACGCAAACCGGAAATATACGACGTCTTTTTAGGAAAACGTAGTTACGGGAAATCTTTCTTATTATGTAAGAGGACTATGCCCAACTGTGGACTATTTTGGAGCTGGTAAATGTGACGAAGTAAATTGTTCTTAAATTTCCATATTTTCCGTTTTACTAAAAGCACACTTATCTGCATATAGAATGTAGAGCGCAAATTAAATACGAGAGCACCCCACTGAGACTCCGCGGCCATTACGGAAGTTAATCTGATTGTAAATTAGCTTCAGCGCAGTCGTTAGTCTTCTAGAATTATAAACGAGAGAAATGTTTTCAAGGGAACACTTAAGTAAAAAAGTTTTTATTTTTTATTTTTGTAAAGAGTAAGGGTGATAAACAAGCAATCATATGATGATGATCTTTGATTAAGAACCACAATGTACACGCGTTGTAACTCCTGGGGACTAAGATAGAATGACTTATTACCAATATAAAGAGACTCCGGTTCCCTGTACTCATCATAGGTGCTAAACACACCTACATTAAACTGCTATTTAACGCTAGTATTCTACGAGATACTTAATTATATAAATAAGATATTTTTTTAATATAAAATATTTTACGACATTTTGAGTTATGATGATTAAAATATAATATAGTTTTAAAAACAATAAACCAACTTTCGTTATCAGCAAGCGTTCAGCCTCTGAGCTACCACGGCTCTGTATATCGTAAAATAGTATCTAAAATAATTAAAAATTAATAATTTTGTACAACTGACTTCAACATAAATTATTAAGAATAACTTAAAAACTATTGGTTAGACGTTTATCAAATTTATATGGCACCACATGTGAAGCACCAGCTTTCAAATAAAAAAAGAATCATCGTAACACACATTAACAAAAACATACAGTCGAATTGAGTACCGTCTCCTTTTTGAAGTCGGTATGTAATGAAAAATATGATGTTTCTTTTTTAATTTTATAAAATATTAGCGATCCACCCCAGCCTAGCACGCGTGGTTTCTCGAACTCGACCACAGTGCCTCCTATCGGTTACAATCGTGAATCGTATAGATCACCCACACCTAAACACATACAAAAAAAATCATCAAAATCGATCCAGGCATTTTCGAGTTCTTGCGAGACTAACGGACTGGAAATGATTTTTATAATATAGATATATTTCACTCACTGTAAGATTTTCTCCTGCATTTTAAAGGTGGTTTACATAAAAATAGAGGTGTAGAGGTGATTTAAATACATAAATTGCACAAGGACACACATCCAGACCTGGAAAAATTATTTGTAGGTTAAATGTACACGTGCTCCGCGCGGGATTCGAACCCGCGATCCTGAGCGCGTCAAACGGTTGGCCATTGCGCAACGGAGTCGCTAAATCATCGTTATCACATTATCATGCTTGACTGATATGGCATAGTGTAAGAACGTATACCATTAATTTAATTATTTATATACAAGCTAATCACACACTGCTTAAATCGCCTGCAATAGACGCTACACAAACACAAGCTAGTTTCTCAACTCCGAAGCTCACATCTCCATTACAACAAATCCCAGAAAATATACAAGTTTAAATAATATGTTATTATGAAAAACTCTATAAAAGGGTTATTATAAATTAATACATAGTTGATAATAACCCCCGAAAGTTAGGTGGTCGCTGCCAAGCTGTTTCTTAAATAAGTTTTGTAAGTAGTTGTACAAACAACCTGTGTTTTTATTTGGAATATACACTTTTAAATAAAAGTCCCGCTGGGTTTCTTGCTGGTTATGATGGAAAAAACCTCAGAGGTTTTTTCCGAACCAGTGCTAAAACTAATAAATTAATTTCAATAAGAATTACTTAATAATTACGTAATCTGTATTGAATAAAAAAAAGTACTATTCTATTCTATTCTGTCTATGTAATAATATAACTAATGTTATAAATCGTATTGTAGAAAAAATTACCAGGAGTCCTGCCGTTCCAATGTCATAAACTAATAGACATTACTTGAGATTAAATTCCATACGAAATACCGACGTGGAATCGCAACATTGAGATTTGCGGAATGCATTCCGAGGATTTGGAGTTGTATTGCTTTTTAAGCAATCGGATACAGCTAAGTCTATATACATTGTCATCACTTATTTTTTTTAAATCAGGTATCGTGTGGCAGCGATTGACGTGTTTTAGCAGCGTTAGGAATAATATCACTTCATTCGTAGTGCAGGTGTCTTAAGAGACAACTATGAGAAATGCTTTCAAGTCCTATGGATTTCAATATATAGCGTTAAAGCCGTGTCGCTCACGCCAGGTGTAAACTCAAACCGGCCTAGAATTTGTGCAAAAACATTAATTCTTTGTTTTAAGGGTCTGCTTATGTTGGTTTTACACGTGGTAGAGCCATGCTGCAGCTATATTAACTGTTGTAGCACGAATGGGTCGGCTCGACCGGGGAAGGACCACGCTCTCACAGAATACCAGCGTAACATAGCAGGTTAACGCTGCTGTGTTTCGCATGGTGAGTGTAGAGAACCGGAGACACTTTTACTGGAGAAGAGGCCATCCAAGATTCCAACTTAGTCCTCGCGGATTCGGACGATCT